>CM053976.1:5248884-5859884 GCA_028641955.1 Protonibea diacanthus | reverse complement strand
CTGGAATAATCACTTCATAATTAGAGGAAGGAAAACAAAATGGCAACGATCCACATTTTACATTAGAGGCTTCTCATCACGTCCTGAGATGATGAAAATGCTGTCAGATCTGTGAGTTTATTCATCCACAAGGCTGCATTCTGACTTCAACAGCAGGCGCTAGCGAGGAGAAAACAGCACAAAGACACCAAAACACACAGATCAAATAATCAAATCTTTGCACGCGCCACATTGGTCTGTGTCCAAGTATCGACAGAGGCCGCTGTATGTCAAGAGCAAGCGCGTCAATACAGGTTTTAACCGGTGCCACTCATATTTTAAATGACTGTATTCCAAACAAAATAAAGTAGTAAAAACAGAATATAGAAGCCAAAGAGATTCTTTTGCAGCAAATTACTGACATGCAGTCATGGCCAAGACTGAGTCGAAAACCCGGCTGGCTCACCTCCAAGACATCATTTGAATATTAGATTGAGATTCTGACTGAGAGACGACCTTCCACAAGTATTTATACACATCTGTTTACTGGGGCACGCGAATGCCATGTGCTGTGACGTGAAGGAGGAATGTCAGGCGGTGCAGTTATGTAATGTTGAACTCTTTAGGTATTTTAGTGAAGTGGGCTGTACAGCAGGCACGGCTTCGTATAAAATGTGAAACAGCTCAGCCGCATAAGTGAAGCAGGAGAGGGTGCAATAACAGGAATTGAAATATAATGTTCTTTTAGATGTGCATATTTGCAGTAATATATAGTTTTATGTACACAAAATATAGTGATAATGCGACTGCTTTGGACGTCAGAGCTAATGTGTGTACATTAAACTTCCTGTTCTCTGTTTAAGATGATAATCCATCCCCTGCTCTCTAATAATCCATTGTGGGTATTTATATTACCTCACGAGTGAGTTAAGCTAATACTCCCACTTTCCCCTCATTACTGTGGAGCCAGAGGTTATTTAATCTGACGATTTTGTGTCAGGAATGCACAGGACTAAAGAGAACCTCTTTGTCTTGCACGGCACAGACTCCACGGGTTACATAAACAAACAAACAAACACGAAAAAAGCCAAATCAATCTTGCAGGCATCGGTTTAAATGAATCACATGATCACATTTTTCTCACAGCGATCCCGAACGTTGATATTTTGTGATCCTCCTGCCGCAGATTTGATCAATGTTCCTTGTGCAATTTACTATTGCTTCCCTGTTTATTCAGATATTTATTTCTTTACCGTTTATTTTTATTTATTTATTTTTTTGCTGATCCTGCTCTTATCGATCGGCTGCACTCTGTTGCAGCTGAGAGGGATGGGTAGGTGGTGTGTGGGCGTTTTATGATCCGTCCTCATCCTCTTTCCATCCTGTAAAGTGCTTAACGACAATCAATCTTAACTCCCCTCCTTAGGAGATAACGTCGACCATGAGGTTGGTATTGATTTGTGAAGAGGCCTCCAGGTGGTCTTTAGTCATTCCACAAACCTCACCTACTCGCAGAAAGAGAAAAATACTGATTTAGAAGGAATCGAGTAACCCAGGAGCCATAACCTCTATTAATCAAATTAGTTGCCTGGTGAATGGAGCAGTTAGATTAGTTGGTTACATAATGAATTGTGCTGCCTGTCTGATTGTCACACAGATTTATGCCCCAGTCACTATTTGTAGGTGAGTATATCCTTCTTCTGACATCTGAATTAGGCTTCTGTATGGCTGCTCGGCCTGGATTATGGCACAAAAGACTGTAACATCAAATTCTGTGTATCGATTAAAACAACCACCTGATCATATCTGTCGTCCATCAGCCATTTTATAGGATTGCAGAGGAGAGAAAACGGTCTTGTTAAGGTGACAATTTTATTGTCAAGACAACTGAAGAGCGTTCGCTCGTACCAGATTTTTTCTTTCTTTCTCTCTCCCTCTAAACATCGATTTTTAACATGAATACGTCTGGCATTCAGAGAGGTTTTTGCTGTAAGATAAGATTCAAATTTCAGTGCATGAGTACTTAGAGATCAGTGTTGCAGAAGACTGGCTCAGGCTGTAAGAGGCAATCCTACAAATGGAAGGTCAGTGCTTTGGTCCTTTATGACACCCGCTGTCCATTCTGATTAAGGAAGGCATTGAACTGCCACCGCAGGAGCAACACAAGGATCTCAACCTGCAGCTCCATCTCTACCCCTGATAAATACACACGTTTATCTGCTTTTAATGAACGTCGAAAGAGATCATTTCCTCCTTGCACTTGGCTGATATGGGAATTTTCTAAACCACGAATTGAAAGAAATCAGAGCACATTAAAATCCTATATGCATATCTTCTCTCAGACGGGTATTAAATCATTCAATGCATCGCTCATCCTAATCATTTTAACCCTTGAAAGCATTCCTCATTGTAAAGTTGTTTTATGCATCAAGCTCACGATGACACCCGACAGATCAACTATGACAGCGTGCAAGTAATGAGCTGATTTTTGTCATTTCTCACCGTCGTATGGGCCGAACACATGGGGAAGCGTCATAACTCACCGAGTTCCAGTTTGCTTTATCGTGACACGCTACAGCGTTTATGGCAAAATAACAGGACACACTAAATTTCCCTTAACTGCTGTCCCCGTGCACTCCCCGCTGCCTAAAGCATTTGCATTAATCACCATCCTCATGCACTGAAGTCTATCTGAGCCGCGCTTGCAGGTTCATGTGACGAGGTAAAACTGTCGAGAAAAGTTACCAGATAAAAAGATATAACACCCCAGCCCGTTTTAGAAACCTCTCTCTTGTCTTCATGTTTATGCTAATAAGGCTCATTATAATGCTTTATAGAAATCTGGGCCTGCACAGGAAGTCACATGATACTCTTTTGGAGGTCATTCAAATTCAATGGGGACCTGCTGTAATTAATCAAAATAATGTATTCTGGAGAAACAAGGCCTGTTGGACAGCAGTGTTCAACAACGATGGGAACATGGAGCGTATTTGACTACGTGCCAATGTATCCATATTGGCATGGAATAAGAAGTGGAAGCAGCTTTGAATAACACTTCATTGTTTCTCTGCACCCAAAATAATCTCGGCTAGAACCTACGAGAACAGCCACATGATTTTATTTTTTTTTTTACTTGCCTGATGAGTCTTTTAAAGCACCCACCAGAAAGATATGAAATACTGCCTCCACAGATATTGCCACATTTATTGCACAAATGAATGTCAATGGTGAAAAAATTGGCCCTGAATGACTCCTTACTGACAATATCATTAATTTAAAGTACTTAGGTGAGATGAAAATAATTGACAAACAGACTAAAGATAAGATGGAACTTTATTTTATTCACTTTATTGTTGTGCAGCAGCTGCAATACCAAGTAGGAAGGGTGCAAATCTAAAATAAAAAGCTCCTTTTTTAGTCTTGATGTACAGATATTCGACTCTAGTTTCCACTTATCTTTGCTTGAGTTTAATTCAGTGCATAAAAGAAATCATCTGCAGTTTTTTTCCTGTCATATAAGCCACAAAGGCCTTTATGAAACGAGGCTTTCTTTTGTGGCCAAGCATATGAAGGTCAAAAAGTCAATATGGAAGTCATGTCCTACATAAAATGTGAATAGCTGTTTCTCTTTGACCTACATGCAGATTATTTTGGAACCCTTATAAGCTATGAAAAATAGAAGACTTAGGGTACTGCAGTGGCATACTAAATACAGTTACCAGTCCACATAAACCTTATTTTAATAGCAGCTAAACACAAAAATATTCATAAAAGATTCTTTTGCTGCAAATATTTTTAAGCCTTTCTCAGGATTCTTTGGCTTTAAAGGGTTAGGCATGCGGTCTTCCTGCCCCCAGGAGCATCTTAAACTGGCACCTTTCCTTTCACGACAGAGTGGAAACATTTAGTGCCTTAACAGCCATTTCGCCAGCTGAGTTATTTTTTCTTTAATCCACAAAGGGGCTTTAGTGTAACATGCGTACACAGAAATGCCACTTCAATTATCTGGAACTGCTGTAATGAGAGGAAACACGGCCCATTAAGGTTCATCCTCCTACGCTGCTTACTGTGATCACTGAATACTAACAAAATAAAATGAGGGGTAGGGGTGGGGTGTAGTATACGTTTTCCCTCTCTCATGTAGTCTTAGTCTTAATATATAGACAGGTGAATAAGTACAGAAGGGATTAAACATGCAAATGCTCCCGTATGGGGAATAAGAGGGCAGTGAATGGCCCTCACAGTCAGCAGATTTCAACCTAGTCGAACACCGACGGGACATTTCAGAGTGACTTGTTAAGCTGAGCAGACTCTCTGCATTCTTATTTGTTTTGTTTGTTGTGTTCACTTACACTAAACATTCAAATCAGCCTCTTCAGCACAGCCAGAACATGCAACTTTTATGCACAAACGCTCCCACAATAAGGCGCTCGCACTGAATGCAAGCACCTCCGACGAGACGACGACATCCTTTACGCTGTTGACAAAAGGAGATAAAGGCAGCATTACTTTGTGCGATTCCGAGTGTTGAAGGGAAATATGAAGGCGCAGATGGCTGGAAAGATGCAGACAATATGGCGTCTGCTCTGCAGTGAAGTTTGGTTTTATACTGCAGCAGTATCAGTCGAAACTACAGTTTCATGCCACCCCGGTAATGTTAAAGCAAGCTGTCTACAGTTCATAATAGATCTTTTGTGGGAAGTCAGACCACTGATTGCTCAAACTGCAAGACATCCGACCAAAAAATACCCATGATATATGAAGAGATCATCCTTGATCATAGTGCCCACCCCCCACAGATTGCATGTCAAACAACAGCCTCAGTCCACACAGTGTCTGTCTGGTTTTATGCCAGGTTCAGACTACATGATATTTTTGCCTGTTAACGCAGAGTCATAAATTCTGGCTGCTACATGACATACTACACATTGGTCCCAAACCAATCATAGAAGTATGTGCTGGGGAATGACCTCTGGAGACAAGAATATAAAGAAACAATGGCGTCCGACGCACGCGTGTGACCTTTTCTCTGTTCCACAGTTCCACCTCGCAGCACCAACATCATTCCTTTTTTTACTTCACCAATTTACTGCTGTGCACCCGAGAGTGCTCTGTGCTCCGATTGGTCAAAACAAGTCTGGCATGATCGTCTTTCTGGCGGGACGTCGTGAGGTGACATAATCGTTTGTTATTCAGTGTCGTACACGACACTGGATGAAATGATCAGTTGTCACGTGTTTTGATGGGTCAGGCTGTTACCAGGCTGGTATCATTTAGTCTGAACCCGACATTACACAGCACTCTTCACCACCATCATCAAAACACCAAATGAGGGAATATCTCTCCGATGAATGCTGTTCTTTTTTGAAGATTGAGATCCATTGTATTTGTGGTAGGTTTAAGGCCACTTCATTGGCAGGAGGAGACAGTGGTTGCACATTTACCTGAGTATTGTACTTGCAGTATTTTTACAATTTTTGTGTAATTTATACTTCTATTCCACTATAGAGGAAAATAGTGCTTTTTATTTATTTCCATTTATTTAACAGATATAGTTACTTTGCAGACTTTTACATACATACATTTGCAGGGTTTTACATTCAAAAATATGATAGTTTTATAAATTAAGATGCATTAAGATACAGTACAGAGTAGGAAAGAGGGCAAATATAAACTATTAATAATATGGTAATTACTACAGAACAGTGAATAAAATATGAGAAACAATATATTAAAATGCTGCTTACATAGTAATCTATCAGTAATAATAATCCAGTCTTTTAATAATATGACACTGAGAAGGTTTCTAGGCTGTAGGCATAATGAGGACTTTTACATTTCATATTACTGCATTTGCTGTAAGATTTTGAATGCAGGACTTTTACTACAGAGTACTGATATATTGTTGTATGGCTGTTTTTACTAAAATTAAAGGTCTGGACACTTATTCCATCTCTGCCCTACCAATTAACCTTTAGCCACATAAAACTGCAGCCTGACTCTCTGATTCATTTTGTCTCCTAACTCTTTTATGACTGTAATCTAACCAACCAAGTTTCCTAATTCTATGCAATTTATTTAAAGCAGGTGATGTCTAATCCACTCTGCCTGTGAGGAGGATGATAATCTCGTGTTCATGATTGCGGTGACCAGGCCGAGCCCCCTGAAGAAAGGATCAGGACTTCTGTCGCTCCTTTGCTGTGCACTTCTCAGAGGAGTGGACATTTCCTGTCTGTCGGGATACAGGTAGCGAGCGCACTTGATGCTAATAACGCAGTCCCTCAGCCTGTCTTTCATTGAATTTAGGCCAAACGTGACAGGAATACTTCCCTCTTCAAAGTCATGCAGTCAGATGCATACATAGTCTCTGCGTTCATCGACTGCTGTGGTGGGGATGAGACGAGTCAAGTACACTCAGCCTTTGCTCTCTGCGTGGGCTTCATCTTCTGGATATCTGTCTCTTTGGGGGCGGCCATTTTAATATTCAAACCAAGCAGAGAGAACAAGTGCAGAGGGACAGCGGCCATTTGAATAATTGAAGAGGCGCCGTAGTGCTAGAGGATCCTCTCTCTCCTCTCTCTCTGCCATATTTTCCCTTCTATCTTTTTTTTTTTTTTTTCCCCAGCCCGGCTTCTTGAAGTTTGTCCCAGAAAGCAGTCTGGGACATGTGCTACCACAGCAGCCGATCCAACGATCCCAATAGGCTGATGGAAGAAGATAGAAAAGAGAGAAGAAGGAAAAGAGATGTCTCACAGAGAGAAAGAAATCGAGAGGCCAAATCTATTTTGACAGAAAAGTGGCTACAGACCAAACTGAGGGATAAAAAGAATTAACTAAAGCCATCTCTACCCATAATTTGTTAAACACTTTTACATATCTTTTCCCATCTGTGTTCTTCAATTTGTTTGACAGGCTTTAAAGCCGGGGTGTTTAAATAAGTCAGTAAGAAGAACCTTCTTCCCCCCCTTAAGACCAAATGCAGCATAAAGTGGCTTTAAATTTTCAGCATTCTTTCTCATTTTTATGCCGTCTCAGGCAGTTATTTGAAGATAATATGAAGTTCAATGGTGATGATAAGCGATGCGCATTGTGCTTTTTGTTAATCATGTAAGAGCCCTTTGTTGGGAAAATTCAAATCCATGAGGCATTTAGAAGAGCAAAGTGAAGGAGGAGACGCACCTTGACATATTCGTCATAATATTTTATATTAAGCTGTCCTGGGTTCACTCATCTGTCGGAATAAAGGTTAAAAGTGAGTGTCTGTCTATCTTGTGCCCAAAAACCAAAACTAATCCTGTTGAAAATGTTATTAATATGCATCGGGATTCAGGTAATCACACAACTTCTAAGCGAGCATAGTTAATGGAATCCTTTGGAAAGATTCACAGGAACAGACGTCTGGTCTAAACCATTTCTAACTTTGCTATTTCCATAGAAAATAGAAGCTGTCAAGCTGTCAAATGTGCTTGATGTTTGGGTTGATTTACCGCCCAGAAGTCTTCTGTGGGCTGGAAATCTTTGGCACTGACTCTAAGTATTGCTGTTGTATGGATTCAAATGGGGCTAAATACAACACGGTATATTTATATTGTCCTTGTATGAAAAACATTGTAATGAGGGAGTACATTGTTGGAGCCGCATGTGGTTGACATTGATTTGATTGTGCAGATCTGCTGAGGCTTTCATTTAGAGCAACACAGGCTGTGCGCGTCTCTCCCCTTGTTCCGAGCGCTTTTATTTTTAATTTTTCTACACGGGAGATCTCGAGGAATTAAAATTCATATTTCATCAAAGCGTGAATAAAATGCTGATAACAGAAAATATATCAAATGCACATCCGGTCTTTATAAGGAAGACCCTCACTGTTATGTAACTGTTACCCCATTAATATTAGTGCAACGTATGAAAAAATTATATTGAAGTCCAATTATGCCTCAATATAGGCAATATTAAATCCACAAAGGTCCGGTTTCGTGCACCTGGATCTGACTTCATCCGAGGCAATGAAAATTCTCTCAGAGGAGATTTCCACTGATTTAGCTTCTTAGACGAGGATTATATTTAATCTATGTGAAATTGGCTTGTGTTTTGACAAGCTACCCTTTTACTTTTGCATGAGGAGGAAAGTTCAGACTTTCACAGTTGGAGAAGAAAAGCACTACAATGCTTTATGATGGCGTAGGAACTGTTTTCAGTCCAAGATAATAAAGTCGGGTGAATGATTAATGAGTAAAAAGAAAAAGAGGGACTTAAGGTCTTAATTTGATTGACAACACAAAATCTGACACGGGTTCATAAGTTCTTATGACTCATTTTGTCATGTCATGGCGAATCAGTTCAGGAGGAGTGTGTTTTTACTGTTTATTGAGGTCTATTATGTTTAAAAGGAGATTTAGTGCAGAGTTTTAAAAATGTCAAACAGAAGCACAAGGACACATTTTCGAAGCCTTATTTCTTATTATGATCCTCCCACATGCACCTCTCAGCAGCTGTATATAAAGCTCAAAGTACTTCTTTATAAATACATTATATTATTGCTCCTAGTTTTACAAAAAAGATGTAGTGATACGATTAGATAGGTAGGTAGGTAGGTAGGGTGGGTGGGTGTACTGCTGGCACTGCTGTTTCCTATCCCCATTTGACATATGTGGTTTTGAAATGCTGCAGCAGCTCCATACATTGCCATGAACTCTGAAGCAGCCGTTAATGGTCTGTCTGAACTTGGTCTCCTGTCCTCCATTTACGACCACCATCAAGTCAAAACGTGTCCCATATAAACAGCACTGATTTTCCATATAACTGGTGAACAGAGCTTCTTTGAAGTGAAGCGGTGTGTGTCTTACACCTGCAGTCTTCCTACTGGCCAGCAGGGGCAGAAACACTGGTTGAAAAAAAGAATCTTCTTCAGGTACAATGACAAACACGACACACAGATCACATTTGGTAAATTTTGGGATTATGGCTCTCCAGACAAGCCAGAAATGTGCAGCGTCATGGTTAAAATGATCACGTGTGTAAAGAGGTACTGCAGTTTTATATGGTAATGGACTGAACAGCTAAAATGAAAGTGCGGTGCAGCTGACAGGACCCCAGCTCACCTGGCTCATCAGAGTGGTTAGCTCCCCCTGGTAATGCACAGCCAGCTGGCAGAAATCGCCTCACACGGCCGGCGCCCAGCTCTGTTTTTAGCCAAACTGCAACTGGTAATTTACAGTTGGGCTGGGTCGTAAAAGGTAGGCAGCCAGAGGGGGCAACAGACAAGAGATGACCACACAGAGACACTGCAAACAGTTGTGCTCTCTGACTTCCAACACTAAAGGATCACATGTGTACTGTTTAGCTGTATTACGATGAAGTTTACCACCAGGCAGGGGGGATTTTTTTCAGCTTGAAGTCAAAATCAAGCACAGCTCAACTAGCAGTACGTCACTTCTGGCTCAGATGGATTGTCCACAAACCAATGGGTGACATTACAATGGGTAAACACTGTTTTTTTTTTTAATGACAACCATTACAGCAGTCTTGTTTCAGAAGTCATGCTAACAGTTCCCCCCATTTTGTTGTGAATATTTGCTGGTTTTCTAAATCCAGTGAAACATCTTGGGGGTTTATATCTGTTATCCAGACAAAAACAAAACAATTTTGAAGACATTAACTTGCAGAATTATCATACTTTTCTTGGACGAAATGACATGTTGAGAAAATAATGACAATAATAGTTGCAGCCACAATTCCTGGTGCCGAGAAGCACTGTCCAACTCATCACTCCAAGGTCTCCTGCAGGTGACCGACTAGGCTGAGATCTGGTTATAGCAAATGATTCAGATCATTTTCACACTCATCAGACCATTCAGTGGACCCCCTCCTGCTCACTATTGGAAGCATCTGCTCCTGTTCTTCCAATAATTTATTCAGGTTCAGATTAATTTTCCTTTCACACGTTGGTAGATGGACCGTAATCACTTACTTTAGGAACTCTCTGTGAAGAAAGCTCTCACTCAGTTCTCATTTGATTATTCAGCGTGTGTGTGTGATCAAAACACGTAATGCAACACCATTACGATTGATTTATATTCATCTTTGTTCTCTCTCGGTCTCGTAAAGCAGAGTGGCCTCAGTGACCGGGAAAAACTTGTGTCACCTAATGAGACACCCTGTTCATCTCAGATCACATGAATGAACGCTCACCTGTCTGTCTGTCTGTCTGTCTGTCTGTCTGTCTGTCTGCAGGTCTCCCCTCCTTACCTACAGTGCCAACCTGTTTGCTACAGCGGTGGATTAAGTTTTTCCCCTTTATATTAACATCTCTAGTAAAAGCAATCAGGCAAGCTGGTTTCAGCCACGCAGAGGTTGCCTAGGTTACTTTTGTCTGCTTCTGACAGCATCTGTTAAAAAGGGGAATAAACTGCTGCCACTAAACATGCTTACTGCAAACAGCAGGTGAGAAAATCCAAGGCATCAGTCATCAGCTGTCTGTAACATGGTGGACACGTGCACATATTGTATTTGTGCTTTTAATGTGGAGGAGTCCTGATAAGACATGTTGAATGTGTTGAATTTATTTGTGGATGCAGGCTGTGGTCCGTTTTTTTTTTTTTTTTTTCTCGGATGACTGGATAGAGACTAACGCCTGTAGGTGGCAACCATACCTCATCAACAATTGAATCACACCCGCTCGCGCACATGCACGCACGCACACACACACACGCATAAAAGATCACATCAGATCTGCGTTTTCTTATGCGTTAATGATATTGATCCATGATAATTAACGAGCGCTGGGTGATTTAAAGGAGCAGATGGACGCGCAGGCAAAGTGGTCAAAGTTAAAGTGGTCCGAAGGGGGTCGGTGGGGTGTTGTGGGCATACGTCGGGATCACGCCTACAACACATGCGCGCACCTACCACCTTGCACTTAACCACGGCGTGACTCGCATACACGCACGCAAGCACCGCACGCACGCACCGCACGCGGCAGATCTGTGCCTGGAGACCCGTGATTTCAACGCGCTCGCTATTCAAGTCATGGACTGCAGAGAGCGGGGGAACCATTAGGAAGCCGGTGGCCAAAAAAAAAAAAAAAAAAAAGCAACGCTTTATTTGCAGCACACGGATGATGCTGCCGCTGCCGCCACACCACCACCCGGATCGGACACACTCTCCCTGACAAGCGGAATTATTACTAATAGCCGCGCTTATCAATCAATAATAGCTCTGGGGGTGGAGGGGGAAAGCATCCAGTGGATTCTTGCACCCTCTACTTGATAGAAAATACTGTGTGCCATATGCTCTCTGCGATTTTTAGTGCAGCCTATGGCAACCCATTTGTCCTGATGCGACGCGTGTGATGGTTGCAGTGGGACGGATATCCTTAATTTTATCCAATAGGCGTTCTCAAGGATTTTTTTTTTTACCTCTATCTTTTTTTTTTTTTTTTTTTGTAGGACGCTTCTTCTTCTTGTTCTTCTTCTTCTGCACTCCTTTCTGCACTGACCTCATCAAACATGCTTTAAAAAAAAGAAATATGTAACTGTTAATTGTCCACTGCTGAGCTTGTTCATTTGTTGAGTCTGACTGCTGATTCCAGAAGAATTACTTCACTTTTGTTTATTTTGATTTTATTTTTTCGGGGATTTTAACAGGAAACCACCGGTGGGAGTCAATTTGGACTGTGACTGGCTTTGTTTCTTTCTTTTTTTTTTTTTTTTTGGTTGGGGGGGTTGCGAACGAAGGGCCTATATACTGACTTGATCCCAACCAACCACCAACACCACCACCACTAACCCCCCCTCACCAAAAACTCTGCAGGATTTCCTCCTCCTCAGTCCAGAGGAATATCTTCCAAGTCCAGTGGGTTAGCGCTGCTCCTCTGAGGGGAGGCTCTTCTCTTTTTTTTTTTTCCTCCTTCTTCTTCCATCGGCGCTCATTACATCCGAGGGAATGGTGGCCGCACCGCAGATCCACGCAACTCTTTTTGAATGTTTGGCATTTTTCGCAGGCGAGCATCTTGACTTGTGATCGAGAGAGAGAGAGAGAGAGAGAGACAGAGGGAGAGAGAGAGAGAGAGAGAGAGAGAGAGGGAGAGAGGGAGAGAGAGAGAGACGCGGACTGCAGCACCCTCCAATCCCTTTCACATGGAGATTTGTGCCTCGGTCGTACTGCAAATCTTGAAAACGGGGACCGGGGCCCTGCTGATTTTTCCTCCACTGCTCTCAACCCCGATTTCATTTATTCGAGAAAATGCGTGAGTATCTGATTGATTTCACTCCCAATTCTGCCCATTCGGCTTGATCTGCTGCTGTATATTCCCCACGTAGACCGATTATTCATCGCCGTTTAACCCATGATTTGTGCTTGGCTCGCACACTTCAATGTAAAGATACTTTTTTTTTTTTGCGTGTGTGTCCTTTTCCATCTCTATAGGTTAGGATAGCTGTCGCATCCTCTTTTCGTGTGTGAGCGATTGTGTGTGTTCCTGAAAATGTGTGTGTGAGATATATCTAGAGAGAGATAAAGATAGATGGGAACAGAAAAGGGGGGTTGAGGAGGTGTGTGTGTGTGTGTGTGTGTGCGTGTGTGTGGAGGTGGAGGAGGGGGTGGGGGGGAATAGCTGGTGCAACAAATTGTGTGTTTGAGCGCTTGGTAGAGACTGTATGGTCTGTGGTAGTCCCTGTTGCCAGCAGGACATTACTGCTAGAAAAAGGCCTACGTCATATGGTAATTCAAATTCAGTTCAGGTATTCTCAGCATACACGTTTGCAGCAAAAAGAGCGCCGGATTGGCCAGGTGGGCAGGCTGGCCCACAGGAAGGGCGCTTTGAGTTGAGAATGTGGCAAAGCAAAGAAAGCCTCAGGTCAAAGCAAAATGCTTTTTTTTTTTTTTTTAAAAAAAAAAAAAAAGCATTTTGCTCATGCACACGCACACACACACACACACACACACACACACACACCTCGTACACGTTTCCACTCTCTTTGAATGCTTTCAGCAAAGCCACCCGATGGGTGACACACAGAGATGAAGGTTTTCCCCTAATACGGGCCGAGCAGGTTAACCAGAAGTGCATTTTCAAGGAAATTTTAAAAGTGTCAAGACTCGGAGTCCTTTGAATAGGAGCTGTCCATCAGTGGGAGGTGCTGAAAATGCCCTGACGCTGAAAATACTTGTGTGTTGGCTGAAATTGGGTAGAGGGAGCTGCATTTGGAGCAGACACCACAAGCTGAAATAGCTGGTGCTGCTGCTGGTGCTGCTGCTGGTGCTGGTGCCGGTGCAGCCAAAAGCATTTCCACATCCTCAAGTGTACGGGCTTTTCATATTCACATCTGGTGGTTTTACAACCTGCTTGTAAAATGAAGGACACGGTCCAAGTGTTTAAGAATGAGTCCATCTATCTATTCAGGGTTGGTTACCACAAATCTGCATATATATAGAGAAGTTAGTAGCCTCCTGCTTGTGGTGAACTGGATCTGCGAATTTGCAAAGACTGCATAGACTTTTCAGCAAAGGCTTGTGATAAAAGCAAGGTCAGAGCCTGTTACACATCAGTTATTCTTTAGCATCAATGGGTTCTTTAAAATGTCAGAAAACGTATTTAAAAAAGGCAATTTGAGTGTTAAAAATGTCTAAAATCTAGTTGTAATTTGTGTTCTCACCAACATGATATCATTTGTTGTCTAATATTGCATCCTCTATGCAAAAAGAACTTAACAGCTCATGTCCAGCTGTTCTTTTACAGTCAGATTTACAATGAAATTTTAAATTCAGTTCCAGGTCTGGCTGCTAACTGCTAAAATTAAGGCCACACACCAATAAGTGTCTCAATAGGGCATTGGGTCACTGTGGGCCACCTGAGCTGCCACATTGAGCTTTGAGATTCTTAAAAAACTTCAAGCTCAACTGGAGAAAGGTGACTTGATCTTTTCCACTATTTGAACTTTAAAGTTGGCTAGAAGCATTGTCCTCTGCACGGTTGAGAACTGGTCACCATTACTGCCATATGATTACCATGCTCATCAAACAACAACAGAGACCCGTGGTGTACCCTGTGGAGTTGTCACCTTGTAATATTCCTCAATCATCAGGACAGAAACAGCAGAGCATGTGGTCACCCTGACAGCTGTTGTTGGTTTTGGCATTTACCTGCCTGCTAAGGGACTGAATGGATGTAAACCACGCCAGGACCACTCACCAGAAACAGCGCTGACAGAAGCCTTCACTGTGGGAAATAAGCACTTGGGCGAATAGATTTCTTTTCATGCGTGATACACATGTAGTCAACCACTGGTTCAGAACAGGGTGAATGATGACTCATCTAACCATCCAGGTTTTTTCCTCCCCAGTAAACCGCTGCTTTTGTTCTTGCACAACCTGCTGCGTAAAAAGAGGTAATTTACCTTATGATAAAGGACTTGCAATACAATTTCACCATAGTATTGCATCCTAAATTTCTTCTTACACTTTAGACAGAAATTTGTAGCTAGTTTATTTACGGTGCCTTGTCTGTGTTTTTTTTTTTTTTCTTATATCTGGAAATAATGCACAAAAATCACAGTGGAGGACTATACGCCCCCTCTTCTCAGGTGGTTATGTCGTTTCAGCGTATTTTCATGCCATCATCACTATCGCTGCATTTTCCTTTCATCAAACATCATTAAGTCAAACAATGTACATCACAGAAGCTCCAGCAAAAAAACAAAAAACAAAACATACTTCCATAATCAGCCCTCTGTAAAAGTCACAGATTTCTACTTTGAGCCACAGGAGCCAAAATAATGAGCAACGGGGTCTGCCCAGGGTTTTTACACACAACACTAAGCATGGTGGGATGTTAATCACTGAGTAATTTTAAGGACAAGTCACATGCATGTGCAGAATTAACCGCATTTCTTTTTTTTCCTCTCCCTTTTTTCAGATGTCAAATGACCTTCTCAGTCAAACAGGGATTCATAATTAATTTCCTAAGCTCCTCGGGTTATGGGTCAGACACAAAAACACAGTTCAGTGGTGCAGCAGCCAAGTCTCTATCTGATTTCAGTGTGACACTTTCAAAAAATCTAGTCTACGTTCAGTGTCTAGGCTATTGTGGTGCTGAGAGACATGCAGGCTTCATTTGGTGCTACAGAAAATTAGTCGATACGATACAAAAAGAAAGGAAAATACCAAATATTATCTGGCTTCTACATCTCAGACGCAAGGATCAAAATATTTTGCTCAGTGGGTCTAGCTTCTCCCTTTTATTTGGTAAATGACTGAGTAACCTTCTGACAAGCCTAAACCCCTCTTTGTATAATTATGGTGTTTGTTTCACTACAACAGATCTTTTCTTTGCTGAAATGATGTACTAGGGTAGATTAATGCCCGTTTTTGAGAGCCTGGGGTTTTAACCTGTTATCAGCAAAAATGCTGATTCATTTTCAAATTACTATCTTCTCTATTGCACTTATGCTTTTGGCGATTGATGGGGGCAGTCAGTGTTTTTGAGGGATATGCGATACGGGTGCACTGTTTTGTCGTTTCATCAATTTATATTGTCGTCTTGGCCTTCTGCATACTTCTCTGTGTGATATGAGGATTGGTGTTGGGAGTGGTGATAAATTATGGCTGAGGTTCTGTCTGGATAAAGTGAAAAACAGCACAATCCCTCCAGGCCTGTGGTTTTTATCTTAACTTATGCTGAAGGACTGTGTGGATTTCTGCATGTACATGTACAGTATGTGTCTGTGTGACATAAATAACAGAGTGGGATGCAGCTTGAGATTAGACTGACTTCCAGTCGGCTCCATTTTGATAGATAGTGCTCTGTATCTTTCCAGTAGTACCTCCACAAAACACGTGTTTGTGTCGAGACAAGACACGGGCCAATCTGAACGAGTTGAACCGCTCGGGTGTGAAAGAGTCCAACGCATGCCAGCCTGGAGAGACTTAGTATTCACTGTGGCAGCTTAAGTTATGCCTTTGTGCACCAGAAAGGGGATTATTCAGCGAATCCTGCTCTGTGTCATTCACAAGTCTGCATTTCTAAATCAACAAATATTAATGTGGTGATGTATGAAGAGGCTGCATCGCTCTGTGTGTGTGTGTGTGCTTGTAGATCCACCACTGTTCAACACCACTGAGTGTGATTTTATATAAAGTGACTGGATGGATGGACGTCTGCAAAAAAATCACAACTTATGGCGCAAATGTCATTATGACACATTCACTGTTTTGACTGCAGCCGTTGGTGGCTTATTTCACCATCTGTGTTGTGTGCTACGTGTCTGTCGTGGCCTGCAGCCGGAACCAGCCATCAACTCCAGCGAGAGCCTCTGATAGAAAGAGTATGTTCAGTGTACGGATGCCACGTTGTTTCTGCCTCTTCAGCAAGCAGCCACTTTTCTGCAAATACCATAATGCCCTTTATAGATTCCTTTACAGATTCCCAACAACCTGCAGATATACAGTTTAGCAATAATGCTCAAGTCAACATTATTTTCTGTGATTATAGGTGCGGTCAGTGGTGCCGTGATGTGAGGCACAGTTGAGTACCGCCCCCTACTCTGAGGAATGCATTATCACAGTAAACAGTGTCCTAAAGGCAATTATGGCTATTATACAACAGTTTCATTGCTTTCACGGTACCATTTCTAATGTTTTCTTTAGAGTGTAGTAAAACAAAGACATAGCACAACAGTCGATGCAGCTTACAGGAAAGGACAGAAAGCTTGGGAATCATTCCTGGGAATGTGTAGGGTTGTGTTTTGATTTTCATTTTGGACCTGATCCCAAGTTGATAAAGCTTTCTTATTAGTTAAATTCAGAGCCAAACAAACCTCTTATTGATTATTTTTAACTCCCCTCTTTCTCTTTTGTAAGCAAAACCAGTGGCAATGTTCAGGAAAGAGTGATCATCAATATTCCAATAAGCATGGTATTGATTTGCAGGTCTAAGAGTGTCTAGACGTCCAGGTTAAAGATCGGGTGAAGCTGATCTTAACATGCAAAATAGTTGTTTTTTAACCGCATTTTATTGACTAAATTTTAATGTAAAGCCGGTCTTAAACAGACATTTAAATATAGTCATGAGAAGCTGTGGAAACAGTAAGCAACAGGTGCAAATCACCAAATCAACACTTAATAAGATGTGATCTATATGGGAACAGTTTAAGATGTTGGAATCAGGAACTGTAGTGTTCAATTATTTTATCTTTATGGCTTTCTATTAAAATATTATTGAAGTTTTCTATCATAAATGTCCATGACTTAAACTTGGTGACTGCTAAATCTAAAAAGACATTTAAACGGGAAGACTCAATTCAGATTCAGAAAACTGGAGGAATGAAGGTCTACAATTAAAGGTTAAAATTAAATTAGAATTTAGTGGCATCCAGTGTTCTGGTGGCAGATTGCAACCCCTTTGTTTCACCCTCTCCTTCCAAGCAAGAAGGAGAAACTACTGTGGTTGAAAAATCCAGAAGGTCCTATCTAGAGTCAGTGTTTAGCTTGCCTGTTATAAATAGACCTAAAAGGCTTATTCTGAGGAAGCGAACAAACATAGCAAGTCTTATTTTCAGCAGATTATACTCTAATGGAAACATGGTTATAAATATTATATTCAATTTCTGCCATATTCTGTAAATAGAGGCCCCTAAATCTCACACACTGGACCTTTAATTAAGCCTGATGCTGCCAATGCTATGACATACAATGGTCACAGAAAATGTTAATTAAGCATGAATTAATTAATTGCTCTTCTGAGGCCAGTTACTAGCTAAGACAAACAAGAAACTGGGAGATAGAATAAGTAAGAGTCAAAGGTTAATAACATGAGAGAGACATTGAGATATTTTAAATGTGTTGGCACTAAGTGATCACCTAGTGCTACTAAGTAATCTATAGCTCAAAGAAACTTCAGCGTATGTTTTGTATCTCAAACAGTCTGCCAGTGAAGGCGTGAAAGGTGGCTGTTCCTTCGTGGAGGACAGCAGCTTGGATTCACAGCTGTTACAACGAGTATGAAAAACTACAGTCAGAAGGGGGAAAGTATCAAAATGTCTGTATAACTTCTGCAGCTCAATCCGTTTCTCCTCTGTCCATCTGTACGGTCAATATGTTCCAGACAGTCAAATCTTTGCCAAAAAACAAAGTTAGCCCAAAGTTTGGAACATACTGAGAATGTAGACGGACAGTGGTGGAAGCATGTTCCGCTACAGGAGAGACTTTGAAAGTTTCTGTGGACACTTTGCTCCATCTGGGCTAGCTGTTTGAATCTGTGTCACCACAAATCAAAGCTATTGTCGTCTGCAAAGGAGTAAGATACAAACCTTAAAACGCCTGACAGGGAGTGAGAGTGCTGGAGTAAAAAAATCTTATTTTGGGGATCTTTTGTACTCCTTCACTTCTCCTTCCGGACTGTGCTCAGAAAAAAAGAACAGAAACAGAAACTTAACACTAAAGATATGGTCGGTTCACAGTGACAATGCACATGTTGATGTCTAGCAGGTATGCTAAGATTTGCTAATTAGCAGTAAACCCAAAGAAAAGCTGAGAGTGATGGTAAGATTTTGAGGTTTTTGGTAATAATCCACATCCTGAGCCTTCAACATGGGAGATAAGTGGCCTTAGAAAATAGAGTACTGATTTATACAACATTAAGGATAGGCTACTCATGAATCCTTGTGCAGTCATGTGAGCCAACACTATAGGCTACCCTACAAGTTATTGTAGAGCCAGTTGAACGTGCAACACTTCATACCATAGTAGTAGTAGAGCTCTATCAGCTACAGAGTCCTGAAAAAGAGTCCTGAGCTACAGTACTGAACAAACTTTGGCGCTATGTTAAATATTAAAGAATTGAGATGTTATAATTCATCCTGAAATGAACTTGGAGGTCTGTATTTCAGGGAAATTCATTCAATAACTGTCAACACATTTCATGCAAGACAACAAATGTGGCGGTGCGAGAGGAAAAAGTCAGACAACCAGCAAAAGTAATTCGTTATTCATCATGAATGTCTGTGTAAAATTTCGTGCCAATCCATCTGCTAGATGTGGAAATATTTCACTGGCTAAGTGAAAAGTTGGCCTGCCAGTAGTCACTGGGAATAGTGAGGGATTCACCAGGATGCATTGTCATGGCACAATGGATATCCAGATTTAACATCAATGTTGTCATTGTCAAGACATTTTACTGCCAAATGCCAAAAGGTCAACCACAAGGTGGCACTAGAAGGAATAGTCACCAGAGTCAGTAGCATCCTTCCTCTGGAGACCATGGATGTCTGTACCACATTTCATGGCAATCCAACCAACAGACTGACAGACCAGCAGACACTGACATCCCTAGAGCCGTGCCGCTAGCATTGGCTAGAAATTGTGCCATTTGCATTTCATTATTTTGCATCTTTCTCTGTGAAACAAAACTCTTCACTGCTCTGCTTGCACAGCCCAAAGCTTTACACCATAAGGAATTTCCTGGAGGATTTCCATTTGAGAAGTTACGCTTCTCCCTTCAACTTTGTTTTTTGTTTTTTTTGTTTTTTTGGGGGGGGTGGTGTGACTCACAGTGCTAATTAGAGACTCACAGATGCCAAAGAAATGAGAATCAAAACTTTACCTTGCAAAAACCACAGGCAGCTTATATGTGGAGCACATTTTATGTATATCATAAGCCACCCACCAGGTTTGCACAGCACCTGCGTATGTCACTTCACAACAGAATCTGGACTACAACAAAGAAAGTCATATTCAGCCATTTGATGTGCCAAGTTCAAACATAATGTAGGTGAAAGCAAGCCCTTGGAAGGGCTTTGCCTCGAAGCCCGGGCAAATCTCATTGTCTCCTTATCAGCTTCAAATTTACTCCGCCTTACTGAGATATTCCCTTAGAGAATTAGGGATAATAGCTGAAGTGATGACTGTCATGATGAGTCTCTATCTCTCTCATGTTCAGTGCCCACCCCTCCTCTATCCATCTTCCTCTCTCTAACTTTCCCCTGTTTATCTAATTCTCCATATATTAATGTACATTTTATCTCCTGCCAGTTCATTTAGCTCTGATGTCTTTGATGAGAATATCTTAACGTTACTAAGAGCCATGCATGCATGGACCTTCATGTTGCAACTCAGCAGGAATAGACAGTGATTCATTATACAGTGAAGGGAGTTACGGAATCAGTGCAAGAGTGAAGTGATATCTAGTTCATTAATGCTTGGGCAAACAGTGCACATTCTAGTTGCTGGAAAACGCTATATTGGCTTAATTGGCAAAGATGAAACCCCAGTAACTGGCGCCAAGTCAAACACTGCTAAACCGAGAAGGGAATCTTGTAAGGCTGACAAAATTGTCTCTTTTTTGTGTGGCTCAGAGTCGCCTCTGCTACATTTTTCCCCTTTTATGACAACACTTTTCTCCAACCACAGTGTTTTCTCGGCTTCAACAAGCCTGTTAGAACATCTTGTTCTTTTGTTGCCGTGCACATTATTGGTGAACGTCATTGTTTGCCACGAGAGCATTTTGTCCTTCAAATTCAAAGGAAAAGAAAGGGAAAGGCTCTTATGATGTCATTCTTTGTGGCTTGTATCCTCAATAATAACACAAAGTCCCTTTCATTTGTTGTGAAATGTATTAAGCTAAGTATCCAATACAGCTGGGGTGCTTAAAGGTCTAGTGTGTAAGATTTAGCGGGCTACATTTTAGATGGTAGAAATGGAGTTTAATATTCATTGCTGTGTTTTGCATTAGTGTGTAATAACCTTAAAATAAGAATTGTGGTGTTTTCGTTACCTCAGAATGAGGCTTTCATTTCCATAGAGAGAATAAGTCCTCTTCCACTGCCATGTTTCTACACTAGCCTAGAACACACAAACCAAACACTGGCTCAAGAGAGTGCCTCTCACATTTTACACAGGCCTCTGTAGGTTCTCCTTTACACTTGGAAGGAGAGGGTGAGGTGAGGGATATTCAGTTAATTGCTATCTGCACCTCACTTGATGCCACTAAATCCTACACGCTGGGCCTTTACAGGATTGTTGCAACACAATATGACCTTTCATTTGTTTCCTGCAACCTGTAACTGTTTAAAGGTCCAGTGTGTAAGATTTAGGAGTATTTATGGGCAGACATGAAATATAATATTGATTATAGCTAGATCAATAGATTAGGTATGACCTTTTGCTTTTAATATGGATTTGATGTTTTTCTTACATGCTTGGAAAGAAGAAAGGGTGAGGCGTGGGAGAGTATTCATTTGGTTGCAATCTGCAACTTCACCACTAGGTAAGACTAAATCCTACACACTGGACCTTTAACATCACTGGACCAAGGTATGTCCCAATCACATTTGTTGTTTTTTGTTTTTTGTAGCAAAATCTGCCACAATGTCTCTATCAGAGTAAACCTTTAGAAAATACCTTTATCAGCCGATCCACAAGATCAAGACTGGAAAATACCTAAATGGACATAATGCTGTCATTCATTTACATTCAGATGTTGTAAACAAAGGCTGTCCTAATACTGAATATACCATCATAGAAATTATGAAATATGCAATAAATCTTACAATTATATAATAGTTAGCACAAAGCTTTGAAATATTAGTAGTAAGAAAGGGATATGATACACCTGTAGGTTCTTTGGACTGAGTGGAGAATTGTTTCTGGAAAGACCTGCTGCTATTTTTCAGTGTTTCAAAAACAACGACTGAAAAACCATTCATCTCTATTTTACTGGCTCGTGGCAAAAAACTGAGACACAAACATCTTCTGAACTCAGGACATACCATACATCCAAAATATTGTGTGTAACAGCTCAGTAACAGTTGGGATGAGCCAAAAACAGTGTTTTACATGAGTTCAGTGTTTAGTCAATGATTAAATATGATTCTCGAAGAACAGTTTGTCATTTTAGGTTGAAAAAGCCAAAGTTCAGTACTCCTCGGACATGTCTGTCATTAACAAAACAATGATACAATTAAAAGCAATCAGCAGATTAAACAATAAAGAAAATTAAATCATTCATAGTGACAAAAGCTCATCACTTTGTCACGCTTTGTTGAGCTCGTACAGTAAGCGTGGTGTACTTCCTTGTATGTTGTCTTTCGGAATACACAGCTGAAGCTAAATTTTGCAGGCTCATCTAACTAGCACCTGCTGCTTGGACTTAATTATCCAGGCAGGGAATACGGACACAAACAGAGGGGGAGTCCTAGGTCTTTATCTCATTCACACCCTGGTAATGAAAATGACTAACAATAAGGGCCAGTTAATAATGTTAGAGACAGCACTGCTCGACTAACTTACCTACCACTTGTGGTGTGGTGATTTTAATTAGCGACATCACTTAGGAGCATCTCTGTCAGGGATGCAGAAATGCATACATCGTTGCTGACTGTGTCCAGTCCGGCTGCAGTGAGTCGTGTACTTGTTTTTTTCTTTCCTCAAAGACTGAGTATGAACAAGCCGGCAAGTCAGACAAAGTACGGTGTCATTACGGCTGATACTAAGAATAAAATCTGACTGTGCTTTTCAGTGAACAAAATGTCAAAACAGTTCAGGCACCGGAAAAGTAAACAGGCATTTTGTTTTTCTATTTTAGCTTTTAGCTTCATATTTAGTCACCACAGTGTGTTTGAAAATTCTCTGGAAAGGAAGAAAGAGTTCAACAGTCCCAAAGACATTCACTTCATGAGACAAAGACACTGATTATCAAAAGTTATTGCTCAGTATGCTGCCAATTGACTAACTGTTTCAGCTCTAATCAAGCCTTTCTTTCCTCACTGAGTACAAACCAGAGTGCCAGCAAGTACAATATCATTATACTTGACACTAAGAATAAAGTCTGACTCTGCTTTTTAGTGAAAACAAAATGTCACCAGTTCAGCCACTGAAAAGCAAACAGTCTTGTTTTTAGCTTGACCGTCTCGTACTGTTGTGTCACCATAATGTGTTTTGAAAAAGCTTTGGAGAGGAAAAGAGTTTATCTCAGCCTAAAGAGGAAGCGCGCACCTTCTCAGAAATGACAAACATTTAAGTAGTGTGACGTTTTCACGATGCATACTCAATAAATCACATCAAAATGACAACGGCAGCTAACGATTCATTTGATTATGACCTAATTAATAATGTTTGTTTTGTCAAACAAACAGTCCAGAGATATTCAGGTGATCATATGAGACAAAGATGATTAACTGATCTGATCTGATTAACTGACTTCCCATCAATCCACTAACTGTTTCAGCTGTAATCAAAACGCGACAAATCTCATTTCAGTTTAAAACAAAGGATTAGTGTGAAAGTAATTATTTAATAATCAACAAGCAGCTAACTTTGATAGATAATTCAACATGTTTAGACACATTTCAAGCCAAAAAAAAAAAAAAAAAGAAAACTGCCCAACACTCCCTGGTTTTATGCTTTTCTTTGTCATATCTGATCATAAATCAAATCTTTGGGATTTAAAATGTTGCTCAGGTAAAATAATTTATTTAAAAATGATTACTCCAGGCTCTGGATATTGTGATGGATGATGTTTCACAATTTTCTGCACAGTCAATAGACAACGCAGTAAAAGTTGCAGTTGTATCTTATTTCACTGAAGCTGCGAGTTGAGCCACGAGCATCAGTATCTTCATTCACTAGTCTGTCTGCCAGTTTCCACGAGTGGTGTTTTTTCTCATTCTTGGGTAGCGATGATATGTAGATTATGTATCATGAGTCATTTAATATAGCGTAGAAGCAGCTAGGCTAAGGGGCATATGGCCATGCTGGAGGAGAGCCATGGGGGCTTAAGGCGGGGTAAACGGATGGGCAGAGACTGTTGGTGAATTAGCTGCTCAGCTCTGCATCATGTTTCACTGTTGTCTCTGCAGTGAGCACACTGTTTATCCAACAGCAGTAAATAAAACAGTATGATTTTTTTTTTTTTTTTGCTCCATGTTAGAGAAAGTTGGTGTTCTGGGGAATTAGGGCTGTCACACTGTAAATACCGTTTGTCTGTGCATGAAGATGAGAGAGACAGAAAGAGAAGGAGTGCGCCTGTGATCCTACTAAAATATCCTTAGTGACGAAAGACGCCGCGTTCACACATTATTCACGGACAGTTTGTACTAACACTAACATTCTGCTAAGGCTATGATCGGCTGTGATTGGTTAAATACACTAGAGGAAATGCTGCTGCAGAGCTAGGGAGCTGACGACGGACTGTGTGTGTCGACTGTTGATTATGGGGAGAGCCTGTGGTTCCATCTATTTCATATTCATGAGCCAAATGGTTCACGTTGTATTATTCATGAACAAATTAGACGTTCAAAACACCAGTGTGAGCGAGGCCGTATGCAGAATGCATAGGGACTCATAAACGTAACTTTCACTTGAAACTCTTCCCACCTTTTCCTGGTCCAATGCACACATTTACATTTTGTTTCTTACCATCGCTGATTCTGATGCTGCGTGTGAAAGAAGCTGCTGAAGCTGAATATAGGCTATCCTGCAGATTTGTTTTTTTTTTTTTGTTGTTGTTTTTTTTTATCATTCTGGGCTCCTGTCCTAACAGCAGTTTCCACCATCTACAAGCAAAGCGAAGAAGAAAAAAATATTATTCTGTTTACTGTACGAGAGGTTGAGAGCCGACTGGCTTGTAAGAGACCGGCTTTGTTCTGCCTCTCTGATCAGCTGGCTTGCTAGCAGTCGGGACAGAGCAACAGAAGTGTGTCCAATCAAGCTGAGCCTTGTTTTAAAAGGCCCCGCAGTCCTTGGGCAGAGGCCGCGTTTATGACCCAAAATCGAGGCGATGAGCCTGGCCCTCTTCCAAGCCCTCAAGCTCGTATATTCTGTTTGAGCATATCCAGAGGAAAGTGCAGCACTGCAAGGAGGCCCCACGAGACACCTGTACATGTGTAACTGACTGTGTGAGAATGTATGCGTGTGTGTGTGCATGCGTGTGTGTGTAAACTCTGTAGGATGAAAGAAAACCTTGTTAACCTTCAAACCTGCTCGGATTTTCTTTAGTGCAGACACAGTAATAAAAAAGAAATCGCTGATAAAAGAAGTTGCACAATGTAAATAGTCTTACGGCTCATTTCTGAACAAGAGACATTCAGTGAACTCAGAGACAAAAAAAAACTTTGTACCCCAAATAAATACACAATACAGTCACTCAGCCGTATTAAATACAGTCTGCTCGGTGTTGCGTGGAATTACCTTTGACTTACCGGAGTTAACAATCAAATTAAAAAGCATCTCGTTTACATTAGCCAAATAGGAAGATACAGTAAAGTAATATTTGTGATTACAATGGTTGGTCAATTACTGTAATGGTGTGGATTTTTGAGCATTAGGTGATCAGAGCGTTGATCCCTAAATTGAAGGTCACAATCACAATTCAGTGACTTTGTGTTCCTGTAATCTATTTGAACAGATCCTCCGACTGCAAATTAAATAGATTAGGTGAGGTGAGTGACCCAAATATGAAATTAACATATCTGTTCATGGCCTGCAGAAATAATACTGTGAATGTAATTTCATACTTTAAGTAGTAAATTTCACACCTTAAAGTGGCAATCTTGAAGCTTTTCATTTAAATAAATGTCTGTTTAGTCAGTCTCTATTGTCTGATGAGGTCACAGTGGTGACTGAGCGTAGACGGTATAAAATATGGATGTAGTGTCCTTGAAGCTGTGAAGTTCAGAGTGTGGTGGCTCTGGCCGCCGCCATCTTGGCAGTCCTGCCTCCTCCGCCTCCCAGCTAATCGAAATATGGGCAAAAATGTGGGTTGTCATTGGACCTGAGGCGGGTGAAAGGACCACCGGTTGCTCAAATAAGCCAACTTTAACAGCACCCACCTGTCATCAAAGCAGCAACACTGTTAATTATGCAATTAAGCCTTAAATTATAGTTTGAACAGGTGAGCTATAAAAATAAAATTACCCTCAGTACAGTTGTCATGAACGTGGAAATTAGCGATACCAATACTGATCTTCATACCAGGCTGTAAACATGTATATTTCTTTTTAACATGGGGACTTATGGAGACTGACTTGTACTGTAGCCAGGCTCAAGTGGACGTTTGAGGAACTGCAGTTTCTGGCGCTTCCACATGCTTCACTCCACAGTCACAGAGGTTGCCGCTTGTGACTAAGCCCGTGGTCCACTCATGAAAGTATTACAGTATTTATGTATTTGCAGTATTTGGAACTGTGGGTGTCTAAGGCAATATCCCTGGCGAAAAAAATACTGCATCAAGTTACTGCTAATGCAAACTGAAAGCTACTGCTGCAGCTTCACTTTAAAAGCATGTTGACTTTCATTATAAAGCAGACACGGGAAATGTGGCGTGTTTGTCAGCGAGCTTGACGCTGACCGCTCATCAAAAATGCATCTACAAAACAAGACAACAGTAATTTTCTGCATTTATTTGACAGCGGATCAGTTTGAAATTCCAGGGTGTAATGAAACAAGAAGGAGAAGCCTCAGTGAGCTGTATATATAATATAAAGAGCTGCAGGCAAAAGGGCTTGCACAGCTCCAACTTCTTAGCGAGGTAACCAGCTACTTTCACTCTGCTGGGCTGTTTGCAGACTTGTGCCGCGTGCAAGCATGAAATCAGATCACGTCTGCTCACAGAATGATGGAAAATGCCAATTATCTCCTGATGTCTTTATTAAGATGAACATTTATTTTGTTAATCCCTGTGGGGAAATTCTGCTTTTTATATTTTTAAATGACAATAATTTGGTTTGCTGCCCCTGGAATCCTTGGACCTGTAGTACTAAACTGCATTTAGTTGTCGCTGAAATCTTAAGGATTGCCACTTTAAGTGCTAATTTTATCTTTGAAATTCTTTCACATGCAAAATGCATCATCCATCTTTTTACTACTTTCAAATTCTGATTTTCAAATGTGAAACAAGCTGTAGAGGAAGTAAACTCTGTCCCAGCGTCACAACGGGGATGTCGTTGCAACAGCTGGATGCAAAATTTGAGTCAGCCACCTCAACTGTTCTGTGCTGTTGTCGTATTGTTGTAATGGTTTGTTTTCCTCAGAGTGGATCCATGCCAGCATGCCCTGCAATTTTGCCTCGCTGGTGATCAATAGGCATTAGCTTGAGACAAGTGTTTTGTCGAGTAGGTTGTTCAGCGAATGATTGGCAGCTCTCTGCTTCACTCAGACATCATTGTGTACCCTTCCTACACCTGACTGAGTGAACACACTTCTCAACCCGAATGAATGAACATGCCACTCGCTGGGCTGTCACTGCTCCGTGCTTATTATTCGTACATTCAAAAAAACATTGCAGCCGTTTCTGGAGCGCTGCAAATTATCCATCAAAATCTGTTTCTGGATCAGTCTGAGGTGGAGAAAAAAAGGCCACGCTGTCACTACACTGCCACTGCAAGGTTCTGGGATTTAACAGTAACCCTGCTCATTACTGTTTTGACTTTGCTTGTTGTCATTGTGTTCACGCAGGTTTCCTCCAAAACCAAAATGCATGTTACTAGTACTCCTTCCTTTGCCCTTAACACCAAGGCAATAACCTCAGGCACTGCTTCCTAACTGGCCACCTCCATTAACTGGTGAAAGGAGGAATTTCCCCTACACCTACGGTAAAATAGTGGTTCACAAAGTTTGGGGTTTTCAAGAATATGGTAGGGGTGTGATCACACTCAAAAGGTTTATTTCTCTCAATTTTGTCAAAATTTGTCAAAATCCATGTCAGTGAGCTCATCTTCTCCCCCAGGATTATCTATCCACTTGACAGGTGTGGCGTATCAAAATACGGATTAAACAGCATGACTGTTACGCTGATTTTCCATCGAAGGCAACAGGTACTAGCCAATCAGAGGCAGAGTACCGGGCGAGGGTCATGACATGACATGACCTGGCTAAGTCACACCTGTATCACGCTGTTTAATCGGCCTCATGATCCGCCACACCCGTCAGGTGGACGGATTATCTTGGCAAAGGCACTAACTGGGATTTGAATACATGTGTGGACACGATTTGAGAGACATACACGTTTAGTGTGCAAAAACAAAAGTGCTGCATTTTTATTTTTGATAAGATTGATGTGTTCAGAAGTTTAAATTAGAGATTCTCCAGGAATTGACACACCGCAAGCAACTGGATCATCTCTTTCGAGACGAGTCACCATTGCGTTCTTGTCGTCAACTCTTTCTGAAACACATCGCAACAACTACAAGTTCACTGTTAATGTGCAGTATGAACCTTTATTAATTCTCGGTACAGCCTCAGGTACAGTGATCAACACCAACTCAACAAATGTGAAGCCTAACACTACTTACATATTTTCTATGATGCGCTTTATTAATAAAAATGTGGTTAATGGTTAAATAAGAGTTTAACAAATCCAGATATTTTGGATCCAAACTGTCCACTGGAATCCAATTTGGGAGGCTTCAAATCACACCATTATGTAAACTTAGAATTTTGGCGACTGATCTAAGCATTCAACTATTCAATGACAAAAATAAACACCTAATGTGGAATGGCTCATTTACTCATTGAAACTGTCTGTTTGCCTTTGTCTTGTGTTTGTTCAGGCTGAATTAGGTCTCAGTAGTTTCATTCTAAAATCCGCGACTGCATGATGTAATCTGGCTTTGAATAGCTGGATCCAAACACTCTCAGTAACAAGAGAGGGTTTTTTTTATTCCAATTTACCAAACCTATGTATGTTGCAAATACAACTGAAGCTGAATTGATTTTCTTTCACACATCTCCTGCAGTTAGTGCACCATTCAGCCTGCAACAACAATAGTGGTGGAGAAAAAAACATTCGCCTGTAAGACTCACTGGCGAAATTTACATGTTAATACAACAGCATCAAGGATAGACTTCCACGTTAGATCCACATGCTCAGACTGTCAACTGCAACTGGTTGGTTTTTATGTGACTTTGGCCACAGTCAACTTACTTTGCCACCTACTGGTGAGTGCAATAAATGTGTAACTGAATAAAAAATAAAATACAAAAGAAATTTAGTATAAAATCGCCTGATGTCAAGTTACACAGATATATCATAATCTCATATCATATTTTATCGTATCATAAAATGTAAAATTGTCTGTGCAGCTGCCTTTATTGGATTACATAGTGGAGCAATGATAATGCCTCACTTAGCGTGTCAAATTCATTAAAGTCTAAAGTGGCTGCATATTCATGTGCAGCTCTGTGTACAGTAACAGTTTCCTGAATTGTGATGTAAGATTCGATGAATAGAAATTTGCACAACAAAGACATCTGAAGATCTATCGGGGGAGGCAGAGAATGTGTCAGCGGACTTTCGAGATGTGCAACAGGAAGGATAATTTAATTATTGAAAATCTCGTGGACTCCTTTCTCTGCTTTTCCCCGCGGTGTTCAAGGTTAATTGTCATAAGTTCAGGCCAATCTAAAAACCGAGGCACAAGGGAGGGGACGGGAGCAGAGACAGGACGCCAAAATCCAATTTTATTAAGATGATTGCGCATTCAAGCAATATTTTTCATTACGTATTGATTCTTCGGTGGACAGTGGACCGTCAGGAAGCTTCAAAGAGTTGCTCCAATTTTCTACCTAAGTTACCGCTGGTCCCCTCCTCTTACTGACATCACAGAAAATAGAAAAGCCAATGCAACACATTTACTGAACTAAAGTAAAAGGTAATAAGAAATGTCCTCTGAACCATATCCTAAACTAAGGCTCTTGGCTGTGAGATTAACAAAGGTGTTTGGCATTGCAAAGGCGCTGGAGATAGACGTGGGCCATTCCAGACACCAGCATGTTAGCGTGTCTCAGCCGTTTAGAGGATTGCTTGTGTAATGCCATCTGTATTCAGGGGATGAACACCCACTTTTACACCAGGGCAGAGAGAGAGGAGCGACAGTGACTTCAGCCAACATCTGTCGCTTTCCCTCTATCTTCCATTCACTCATCCGCCAGTCGCTTTCATCCACTTAAAATTGTGACACAAGACCGGATATGTTAATTGAAGACACAACTCACTCTTCAAAATGAATATGGAGGATAAAAGCGTTTGTGAACATGAAACATGAACTGCGACAAAACGGAACACTGACTGGCTGTTGATGCAAAACGCTCAGTAAATAATTTGTTCCCCTCCTTATTTATGCAGCGAGCCCTGCCGCATACGAGATATCCAGTTACAAAATCCACACATGCAACGCTCCAAACTAAAGGTTTAACTATTAAATCTAAAGCTGGGATTCTTCCGCCCTTCGAGAAGAAGGGACAAAATAGAGCTGAGATGACTCATCAAATTGAGAGAAAAATGATCTACAGCTGCTGTGATACTCCTTGTTTCAGACTTTATTGTCTTGTGATAGTAACAGTAATAGTAAACTGAATGTCTTTCAGTTTAACAAAATAAGAATAACTATGGTGGCCATTTTGACTATTTTCTGACCAAACAATCAGCAGATTAATTGAGAACTGAAATGATTCTTGGTTGCACTCCCTGCGTAGCCCCTTTGGTATTAATGGTGAAGTTTTGAACCTATATTTGGTTGAAAATGTAGCACGCGGTTGTCTGCAGCGCGGCGTATCATTATTTTTAACTAGATAATGTGCAGGTTTTATTCTCAGTAAAAGTATTGGAACAAGAATAACAAGCGCGGCGACAGAAGAAGAGCGATGAACAGTGACATTGTTGAGTTTCATTGGAAGTGCTGTATCATGTGACTAAAAGGTTTAGATCTGTAACAAGGCGGCAGCGACCCAACCTACTCTTGTTCAATTTTGCCTCGACCTTGGTTATTATCACGTCATCGGACACAAGATGAAGACGCTCTGTCTGACAGTCCGATCTTCGCTCCAGAACAATTTGTAAAGAAGAGAATTGCCCATTTTGGAAAAAGAGCACACACACGCACACACACACACACACACACACCCAGACCTCCAGAACAAGCCAGTAAAACTTAGTTTTACCGCTGTTTTTCTGCTGCTCTTCAGGTCGAATAGTGCTGGCGGTGACATTAATAACAGGTAAAGGTTGGAAACTGTGCTCAAGTTGGGGGAAAGATGTGACACATGTCATGACTGTTATAGTAAACGGTCCATTTTGCAGATCTGCATGACGCTGCCATGGACAAATTGCTGTTACTTGTTCCTATATAAAGGAACTGTTTGTACAGTACCGATGCGAAGGGGCAAAGATCTAATGCTGTAAAATACAGCTTTCTGGTGACACAGCAGTCACTCACCGCTGTTTAGGGGACACTTTGTGTGTCCAAATGTGATGAGATTTTTTTTATTTTGGCAGCAGTTTTGGTGATAAATGATTGTTGCTTTGTCCAAAAAAAAATAAGGGACAGGTCTGTTTTGTACCTCATTGTCCCCCTTCATCCTTTAAGTGCTTTTCATCTTCGGATGGTGCCACCAATCTTCACTCCCCTAGACAGTTATTTATGCAATCCTGGTCATTACTTATGCATGCCTTTCCTTACGTTTTGTGTCGGCGTAATCGTCTTTGCTCAGTCGTCGCTGTCGTGTTTGTTTTTGTCGCGTGGCTGTCGGCGCTCGCATTAACTGCCCAGGTCTTCCTCTGTTTACCTCCAAACAAGCTGCTGTTTGCCGCTCCAAGAAAAGCAGAAGCATCATTTTCTGTGCTGAACACGAGGTTTGGTTTCTACAAGACCTCCAAGGCACTGAGTGCTTAGGACAGCAAATGTAAAAAGTTTTCATGACCTGGATATACGTTGAATCGCTACTGTATGGGAGAAAGTGTCAATAGAGAACGATGCATATTGCTAATTGCCTCTTCAGCATTTAATGTGTTTGCAGTTGGTAATCAGAGGCTGTTATTGACTTTACTTTAGACAGGTTTTGTGTTAAAAGGCAGTTAAGTTATAGATTAACATGCATATGTGCAGATGGTTCAGATGAGTGTACCTTAATGGGGTTTGCTGCACATCTGTATTCTGCTAAGATTCGGGATTGATCCTCACACTCAATCAGTGTTGTTTCATAAATGAGAAACCTGAATGATATCAGCCTCTCTCACACACACACACACACACACACACACACACACAGGAAGATTTTTAACCGTGGTCAACAGATAATAATAAAAAAAAGAAGCTTGAGGTTATTAGCATTGATCTGAGCCAGAGAGACAATTAGACTATTAGTCTATTGGATGGAATAAACAGGCACATCTCTCACACACACATACACACAAAAACACACACATATACTGCAGGATTATTTTGACTCCAACCTTTACCACCGCTGTCATAACAAGGCCAAACAAGCCACTTTTCTTGCTCAAATATAGCTCAAACAAGCACCTCTACCCCCCCCACCTCATCTAGACTGAACAGAGGGGGTGATCAGCGTGACCTATTTCAGGTTACGTGACATTATTTTGTTCTTGTAGCACTTTCACAATCAAATAAACATGCCTGTGTTTGTTTTTAATGGGGCATAGCACATATAAAGTTCTCGATGCAAACGCCGCACAAATCAAACGCCTTGAAACAGTTCAAGTTACATGTGCTTTGATTGTCAAATGTACATCCCGACACTGACAATGCTGACTTTTGTTTTTAATTAGCGTTCCCTCTGAATAATAAATGGGGAATGGTTTGTTTGTTATTTATAGGTCATGTTGCGCATTTGCATGTTTCTATTTTGGATTCATTCTCGTGTCAGAAAGATCTCGTTGCATGTACTTACAGCACTAGAAGAGTCCTGACAGCAAGTTGCACCCTTTAAACAAGTAAACATGATTTATAAAAAAAAAAACAAAAAAAAAAAAACCCTGAAGCACGAGTACTGAAAAACAGCCCCTCTTAAATATTGTACACAGAAAACCAGTCTATCATAGCTCTTTCCATTTTGGAGCAGGCCGTGATTTTAATTACTATACATGGTGAATTAGCTAATGAATAATGAATGGATTCCTCACACTAAGTGCTCTGACTGCTAATGCACTTGCAGTTCGCTCACTCTAGAAGCCCCTCACACACACACTGCCAATGTTGCTTTCTGATTCTGTCTTTTTTTAGACCCCCCCCCTCTCCAAGTCTGATTCACACACACAATTTCTCCCCACCTCTGCCTTTCTCACTCTCACTGAGATTTGATTAGATTTTCCTCTGTAAGGAATTATTTAGTGACGAGAGTAGAGAATGAGACCGCGCGCGAGAGAGAGAGAAAGGCTCCGGGATAGAGGGAGACAGATAGTGGTGGTTCTCTGGGGAGCGAGGGAGAGAGGGAGAAAGGTGCTTCGAGGAAAGAGGGTGAAAAAGCTGGAGGATTAAGGTGCAGTGGAGCTGCAGACACGCAGGGAGAGAGACAATGTATTCTATGTGCTCAGTGTGCAGAACTTGAAATTCCATGGAGTTAGGATTAAAAAAATAAATAATCTGCAACTATATATCTACAAATACAGAGAAATATATGGGGTTCTGAATTATACAAGCAGATGGTTGTGTGTTTTATCCCGCTGGCCAGCTGGGGAGAACATGTAAACTCCAGACATTCAGGCTCAGTGTGGATTTTTTACATTATTTATCGCCTGTATCTGCAGAAGTTTCTTTCATGTACTCCAGTTGCCTCCCACTGTCCAAACACATGCAGGTTAGGTGGAGTGGGGGCTCTAAAGTGCCTGTGGGTGTGAATGTGTGCGTCTATCTGAATGTGTGCTTTTCACCCAGTGCATGATGAGATAGTGAGATAGAAAATAAATGGATGGATGGATTTTCTGACACTATCACTGCAATTGGTACATTTTAAAGCATGTTGAAACGTTTTAAGCTGCTAAAAATCTATATTTTCATGTTTACAAACATGTTTCAAACTCGTCACATGCGGCAGCTCGCTCAAACTATGATCTTGTCCCAGTTCACATGGGAAACGAACAGTGGTCTCCTGGGGGGAAAAAAAAGCCCTGCGTTTGACCCATCCAACCGCGACGACCTTGTCCCTGCACAGGCTCGCCCCGCTCTTTACACTCACCTGACTTCGTCAGCACATCAAAACATTATGCAAGACAGGCACGTCAGAGAAATGACGCCAGACGTGTAGCTACAGCGTCATATTGCATTTGAAGTGCAGAGCCGCTGAGCAAGCTGCCATATTTTTTGACGTGTTAGGTTCCTCTCAGCTTTATGGAAAGTTTCAGCCCGTGTTTTGTTTTTCCCGTTTTTTTCCAGCTTAGTTTTCAGCCACCGCCAGCAGCTGTTATTCCATCCAAATAGCTCTCTGTACACTACCTGCCCCGTTCCAAACAGCAGACTTGCTGATGAACATGGTGGTGGAGTATTTATCCTAAAAAAAAACAGATAAGACCAAAAAAAAAAAAATAGCTAAAGGGAGAGCATATTCATCAGGTGCTGAGAAACATGGCTCCAAATGAATGCCCAGGTTGCTCCACATCTGCTGGATGTATAAATAAACAGCTGATTTTTGCAAAATTTGCCACATCAGCATTAAAGGCGGTAATATGTCAGTGCTGTTTTCATAGCTACTTTCATGCTGACCTCGAGTTATTGCACGTTTCAGGCGTTTGCTCAACAGAAAACTAAATTTGGTTATTTTCAGATAAATGAAATGATTAGGAGACAAATCTCCAACGTCTATGGAGTAATTTAAAGACTGTTTATCTTGTACGTGCATCTCTTTTAGAGGAGCATGAAAAACATTGTTTATTTTAACCATGGAACAGGCTACCACGTTGTGGATAACTGCCTTCCTTTGCAATATGTTTAGCATTAAACATTCAAGCACATGGCTCGGTGTCAAGGACGCTGCATGCTCGACTTGAAAAATCATACGTGAAGGAAGGAAGGAAAACAAGCTACCTCACATGAATAACAATCAGCACCACAGCGGCTGGACAGCTCCACCTCGGGCTAACCCGGACTAAATATGAACGGTGTCAAACGTGGGAGATAAATCCCGGGCTAATGTTAACTCAGGATTAAAGCCTGAGGTTAACAGGTTAAAAGACAAATGTACTGTAGCATGGTGCGTTCAACAACTGCGGCGCAATTTGCAAAGGTGATAAATGTCTAATGTGAAATTAGTATTGTAATTCCATGTATGATGGAATTCGCACATCACACATCATAATATTCATCACTATGCCGTGCGGCGGGCCCAGAATTATGGTTCACTTTACAGTCTGATTATCGTAGACTGAAGTGTTGCAAACGCGTGTACAGTTTTAAAAGTTGGCAAGGAAATCTCACAGTTGCATTTTTATATCATTTATTATCAATAATCTTATCTTCAGGGGCCGGAGGCTGCTGCAAGAGATTCCCTGATAAAATGTCAGCATGTTGTGCAATTATTACATCAGAAATAAAATCATATTTATGGATTACATTTGTAGTGCAATCTTTTAAGAGGGTCAGTAATGTTTTTAAAACACTTGTGTTTTTAAAGAATTGGAAGAGAGCTACTGAATGCCACTGTGTTCATAGCAGAATAGTCTTTTTTGTAATTTATGATAATCTGCTCATGAAATGTCAAAAAACAACAACAACACAGAAAATAGAAATAACAAACACCAAGGACAAACAAGGACAAACCAACAGATTTTGGTGGGTTTACAAATTTTGGCACAACACCAATTCTTAACAGCTTATTAGCATGCCAGCTGAGCCTCCTCACCATCAGCAAATAATGAAAGAAAAACAAGATGGACTACCTACTGTACGCTGTCAACACTGGCTACACACAATCAATCAGCCATCAGCAGTGAGAGACTTAATACAGTCCCTCACCTAGTGCAATCACAGCGAGTCTGTTCAGGAGCTCGCTCGGTGGATAATAAAGCGTAAAACACTTCCTCCACCACCGTCAAAGTACGAGCCTAATGATTGTCATCGTACACGAACGATAGAAAATAAAATTAAAAAAAAAAAAGTCACATAGTGTTTGTGCTGCAACAATACAACAAATCTCAGGCCTTCCAAATGACCTTGCACAAGCAGAGCAACAATATGGCTCCTGGTGATGATTTGTGATCCTCTTGGTAGATCCGAGCCTTTATGAGAGGCCGTGTACATCCATCTTTTACAAAACTGTTGACTGCCACTTGAATAATTGCATTTCCCCATGCTTTGATTTCTGACTGACTTTTAAGGCGGTCTCCCACCGAGTGCCATGCATTCGCTGCTAAAGTATCAAAGCAGATTAACGGAGAGAGAAAAAGAGGAAGGACGAGAAGCGAGAGAAAAAGAAATAAAAAAAAAAAATCACCCCACTGAGAAAATGTCTGCTCTACAGCTTTCATTTAGTCAGTCCAAATATATTTGATGGTGGTTATTTTTAAACAGACCTTAATCCTCTGCTCACCCTTCATCGTGAGGTAGATAATTATAGTAATCTGGTCGAAGGGAATTTAATTTCCTAGCTGTGACTCGTTGCAGTGGGACAGACTAGTTGCTTTATGAAAGGAGTGCCCTACAATCCTGACAGTTAGATGACAACACATATGCAACATGGAACATTACTTAGGATTCACTTGAGCAATCTTGAGATACTAATTAGCTCTAGTGGCACCACAACATGACACACGGCAGGGATATAGTTTAAGAAGAATAGCTGAGAAGTACCCATTGTTCTTTTTGTTCTATATAGAGGACGAGGTGAATAGATTGCCTTCGAAGTAGGACAACCTAATGGCGCTCTCCTAATATTCACTTCAAATAAAAATCTACCCTCTTCTTCTGGAAGCTTTGTGCCTTATGTTGGGAATTTCGTTTGAAGATATTCTAAGTAGGGGAGATTTCAGATCCTCCCGTTTGTAGCCAGACAGGAAAGAGCTTGTAATGTACACGCCGTTCTTGTCCTGCCCTTGAGCAAACGATTCCCTGCTGGCTGCTCTGCACAGCTCCGGGGGCACACCATGTGAAGATGACCCTGCACTCTGACCTCCCTGGAGGGAACAGAAGTGAAAAGAGTTGCACTGCGGGGATCAATAGAAGTACCACATCGTTATCGCTTTATTCAAGTCAGTTAAGCAATTTGGGGAAAAGGGGAGTTTAGCTTGCATTTAATCCTTGACCAAGATATGCAGGCTTCTACTTTGTGTCATTTGTACACTGTGTGTGTGTGTGTGTGTAGCTCACGCAGGATTAAATTTGATCCCCGGGTAAATGTCGCAGCAAAAGTTTGTAATTATTAGTTCCATCTTTTTCACAGTTGTGATCTCACAGCGCAGTAAAGAATAATATACAGTACATTTGTGTTTGTGGAGTTGCAGAATATTAAAAAAAACTCCTTACGCTCTGTGGCAAAGCATAATGAAATATATATTTTTCTCAGTGCAACACAGTTTTTGTTGACGCTTGCATAAAGGTAATTATGCGTAAACAGCCTACTCACAGTCTCACAGGTGGATACTGTATGCTCTTTATGGAAGCATAACTAGATCATTGGATGCTGTGTGCTTTTTAGACTATATAGGCCAATTCATATGTTGAAGCCCATTAACTAAACACAGGTTTCCTTTCAGCTTTCATCCTGGGTATTGTTTTTTTCTTTATGACGCCATACATGATAATGAGCACTGGAGCCTGGCCTCAGAGTGAGATACACATCTGAATTCATGTCTTAGCCCTTGAAATCCATCACTGTTGCATCAGAAAAGCAACACCCGCTTTTGAATTTTGGAAGGAGTTACATATTAATGCTTACAGTCAGGAGCGCTGTGTCGGAGGAGCGTCTTGCCTCTGTTTGTTTTCTATGTTTTTCTCTCCACCTTGTTGTAAAATTCGGTCACGTCAAGATAAAGAAACAATGCTTCCAAAAGATCAGTTTCGTGGCGAGCGCGGCTTAAAAATCGGTGTTTGTAAACTTTCTGATTGGGAGAAAAGCAGTTTGCATCGTTGGCATAATGTTCAGAGGCTTCAGCCTACATATTTTCAGTCTTGCTGATGAACTGTTTGGATGTATTGATTTGATATGTTTGTGGGTGTGTAAGAGTATACTTATGTTTTCATTATAAATGTTTTATTCTATCGACTTTAAAGATCAAGTCAAAAGACAAAATCTTTACAGCACCGTTACGCTGCTCCAAGCTGCTTTTTTTCTTTGGACTATTGCCTACTTTTTTGCAAGACTAGCACTCCGTCTTCACTATAATTATATTGTGATATTACTGTATTAAATGTAACCTTAATATGATTTAGGCTCACACATGTATTCTTTGTAAAATTTGGTGTCAACACCAATCAACATTCCAACTGTGTGTCAGCATATTGATATGCGACCACACATATTCTCAGCGTTGTGCTTATTAGACACGTGTTAATGACTTCTCACATGCTGATAGACAGGGCAGCAGAACCCACAGAAAGGATTTACAATGAGAGACACTGGCACACTGGCGGGCAGCAATCTTAAACAAAAGAACAAAAGACTGCGCCACGTATGGTGCCATCTGTTGTCAGTATCCTGTCACCCCGATGTGCACACAAAAGCTCCAGAGAGAACTGCCTCCAACTTCTTCTATTCAGTCAATTTGCAAACTAGAATGGCCGGAATTCATTGGCAAATAGCTGTGACTGAACAGGGAACACTCCAGTGAACTAATCCCTTCGAGCACTCTGCATTTTGCAGGGAGCGGCAACCTGCCAAGACCGGCCATTGAAGCTACGTTGCAATTGTGTCATTTTTAATGCAACGCTGTTGTCTTTCTCAATATGAACAATGAACGACGGTATTTTGTCCTTTTTGGAAGCATTACCAATACACCAGTGATAGGCCACGGGAAGGCAGAAATCTAAATGGCCCCTAGAAATTGCAAACTAAAATAGTTCTTTATCCTAAGCCGTGAAAATTTAAAATTTATGTGTTATATCATTAAAAACCTAACTGCTGCACTTTCTACTTCTTCTGAACCTGAAAGGAACCACATTCAATATGTTATTAACACATTTGAAAAAAGGCAAGCTCCTGTGATGAAGCATAAAATGTAACAAGGGCATCACTGTGATGTGGAACCTTTTTAATTAAATATTTAATAAATCATCTTCCAAACAAAATGAGTGTCAAGAGTTTGTTCAGAATTCTTTTGCTGGCAATCCGGCGTTGTTCCACAGCTGCATGTTCACCTACTTCACCTACCTCGCCCAAATCCTCGGCTAAAGCAGTGATCTGTTTAACTACTGTAAGAAGGCAGCTTATGGGGTCTGTTCAGCTCATTATTCTGCCACTGCTGCTGTCTGTGTGTACTCACCTACCTAAACCCGAGCTGCCACCTGCCTTTTTCGTTTTTTTATTTTTTTTTTTTGTACTGCGTGTGGAGGTAATGTGTCTCCACAGTTTTCTGAACACCAAAACAAAAATGTTTTGCAGTGGGAGTGTTAGTCCATATCTGTAACCAATTACCAAGTTTCCCCCTCACTGACTGAGTCATGCCAACATACTTCACTGTGCTATGTTTTCATTTAGTCCAGTCAGCCTCGACTCCACCGCGACGCCCTTCAACCTGCAATTGGCCGATCCTGCGGATCTCTTTTTAGGAACGCAGTCGTGGGAGCAGATTGGTGGGCTAGACAAGTGACACGAATACTAACAGCGCCCTCGCATTCAGTCAGTCTGCCACCCAGGGCATCCTGTCTTAATCCCTTTGCAGAGACCAGACAGAGCCTTGGCAGAGTGCATTTGAACATGGAGGTCCCTGCAGATTATTTAGCCCATGCAATTATCATAATGGAGGCAGCATAAGGTAATACGTGAATAGGAATTGAATTATCACTTGAAAGGTGTCTCTTTATAACCTCTCACTCTACCTCGTTTTAGTATTGGCACACGATAGCAACCTTCCTGCTTCCTGGCACACGTAATAACATACAGGAACTCTACATTGTATAACTCGATGCTGTTCAGCGCCGTAACACGACTTAAATTCCCTGAACCACTCTCCAGTCAGACCAAGAGTCACTGCAATTTCAAAGCCGCTTAATAAACACAAGCAAACAAAACGGGGCTGTCACAATTCAATAGCCAAGACTGCACTCATCAGTCCACGAGGCAAAGTGGTTGGATGGCTGATAATGATATTACATTTCTCATCAGAAACAAGAGATTGATTAAAAATAATGTCTTTTGTACTGTTCTCAGACATAATACCATAGCATATTGCCTGACAGCAAATTAAAATGTGTCTAAAAGGTTTTTGTCCTCACAGTGATTGTCTGTCTGACCATAATTCCAGATGGCAGTTTGATTGCTCTCGGTTTTTGCCGCTCTTTTAATTTAATCTCATTCCACCACAGACTGGAGAAAATGAGCCTGGTCATCTAAAATTGTGATGATTTTCAATAATACGATTGTGCCATCTGGGAGCGCTGCTGCCCTGAGGGGATGGTGGAGGTTAAGCTCAGGTCAGAGGGTCAAACTGCACCGCCACTTTTCTCATACTTCATCATGAAGAGACCTAGATTACGGCCGGCGTTCTTCTGATGGTCAGAGAAATAAAGCGTGTTTGATGAGTTATAGGCTTTTTTTTAGCTCACATTCAGCAGAACAATGGCAATAATTGTGATCATAAATAAAAATGAGAACTTTCAGTGTATAGTGAGCTGTATGGATGCTAGCCTCGAACATGGATGTGGGAATGAAATGGATGAATGGGTTTTCTGTTCTGATCCATATACATTTAATGGGCTTTTTCAGAATGCCAACTAAAAGCTTGATCAATATTTTTTCACACTGAATCAAATCACCCCGTGCAGGCACGAGAGGGGTTGCTCAAAGCGCCAAAATCACTGATGGTGTCGGCCAACTCTGCAGTTCCATAAAGCTTTGTAGCCCCGTGTAGCTCATTGTTTAGGATTTTATGACCTGCATACAGTATTTGGTGTATTGTTGAATCGATATATCAGTCAGCTTGTTTTCATGTTTTTGTGGCCCCTAGTGTCCAAAAATCGATTAATACAGCTTTAAAATTAAAGGGACCAATGGAGCTTTTATGTGGAAGCATTCAGAAAATCCAATTACATTGTTCTATTACAATGCTCTATTGAACTGTCCAAAATAACTCTCACTCCGGCTCTTGTGTTCAAGTTTAGGCAAACACTTCTTGGTTAGCTTTATTAAGTCCCTGCAGCCTTCATAGCTTACTGGACACTATAGCTGAGATCCATTCTACCTTTTCACTAGAGCCCTTGGCAGCCGTCCATTCGTGAGCCACTTTATCTCCACACTGATGAGAGAAAACACTTCAGCATAACCCACAAGTATGACCTTGCTTATGTGTGTTTTGTTTTTTGTTTTTTTTCCATTCCATATCTGAAGCCGTATTTCAACAAGACATTAGAGAAGGGTTCATGGATCGTGTATCGCATGCAATCAGGATGATGTTACCTTGAATCCACTGAAAATGAAAGATTTTGGCCACTGTACAGCAATTTTGCCAGATTGCAAACTGTCATTAGCTTGAAAATGAAATATCGGTGCTGCTGTCCATTCCCTCCAAATAATCAGATTGAAGACACAGAAATTATTTGGTCTCATTCGGAGCTGAAATAATGATTTCTCATTCATCTCCGGGCATCCCACCGAGTGAAGTGATAGTCGACACAGGGCGTAGCTAAAAGAAATAAATATTTGAGACCTAAACCACAGTGCACTGCAGCAGTGTCCTGGAATTCTTCTCACAGAGGAGACCGGAGAAAAGAGAGACTGCACTGCCAACACACCTTGTTTTTAAAAGTCGTTTGTTTCAAAGCATCACTCCTACTCCTCCAACAGCTGGCCCAAACAACTCAAATGATAAAGACTATGAAAGCTAGAGGAAATGACAAATGTGATTATACCATAACCACAGTTAACATGACAATACACAGGCATTATGATGCATATGTCATCTGCAGTGAGGCCTGAAGTCTAAAAATTCTGAACTTACCCTAGTTACAGGCATAGACAGTTTTAAATTGGCTGCAGCAAGCAAGCTGGTGACAATACTAAAAAAATATTTGTTGGATAACACCATCCCACGAGGATGAACAATGTTCAACAAAATACACCTTTTTTTTTTTTTTTTTTTTTTTTGCTGTTCGGACTCGTCCAGTCAACAGAAGGGCCATCATTTCTATTCCCGTTAAAAGAATAGACTTTGGCTGATAAGTCAGCAGCGCCCTACAGCCTTTGAGATTTATTTCCCTAACACCAGCACTCACTGTGTACCGGGCCAAGAAGGGGGAGGGGAATTGCTTTTTTTTTTCAGGTGGAGCAGAGGTGGAGACTGAAGCACTCTCAGTCTGCATGACAGGATGAGACAGCAGCATTGGTTCCCTCTAGGTATCATGGCCCCAGTGTGGAGATTTTTAAACCGCCTCCCCCTCCGAGACATGCAAACAAGCATGAAACACGCACACACGCTTTCAACCAAGAGCTTTACTTTTCCTCAAAGTGGTGGATTTAAAAAGTCTGGTCTTCACTTTAACAACATGAAGCAAAGCAGACAGATGGTCACAGTCATGAAATCGAATTACCCACTTAACAAATCAAGTAATTATTGTTCAGATGTTTACATACATGTAGGCTACTAATGTGCTAATGACTGAGCAGCACAGCAACACTTCTGACGTGAAGCTGCACATAAGATTTGGAACTTCAGCATGCATTTTATTTTAAGCTTATAGCAACGCTGCTATTGTGTTTTATTGACCTGACTGAAGTGAAAAAAAATATAAATCGCATGAAAGTCTATCTATTGCACTGGAGCACGGTTAGCTAATTTCTAAATGCAAGACAGTGGTTCGCACAGTTTACTTATTTTATGGCTATTGTTATTGCATATTCATATTCCATAGCAAACTGATATGCCAGTTGTTTTCTAAATAAATCAATGAATCACTTTTTCTATAACTCGTTATTAAAAATGCCCATTAGAGAACCCAGGGTGATTCAAACTGGGTCTTTTATTTGACAAATAGCCCATAACCAAAGATAATGACTGATAGATGTTCTGCAAAATAGGTGCTGATTCACTTTCTGTTGACTAATTGCTTAAGCTCTACTTTGATTTCCCCCCATTTAAATAGATACTGCTGGTACTCTTCTGTATTCTCTCTGTGTGTTTTTGGTTAACAAATTGTCTGGAAAGGCCAAACAAACAAATTGATCCTTCTAACGAGTATTTTCTGTGTATTCAAAGCACGGTGCATAAGTACGAGCTTGCTCCTTTTGTGCCATACGGCTTCATTATGAATGAGCCACACTGGGTGACATGTCCCTCCATTACGATGAACATGTGTAGTTACATGGGTAGAACATGGGAATCAATTCTAAGAACATGGAAGTCAATCCGAGGAACATTTCTAAGGAAGAGTGGCCCACAGATGCACTATTTAGTCCCGTTTGAGTTAACTGCATTTCCCAGCTGTTGCAGGACAGTATTGAGTTTTTTATGTCTTTTCCTGGATTTGCTCACAATTTTAAAATGCAGAATATCACCACCTTTATCCTTTAACACACACTGTTGTTGCTGTAGTTAGGTAGCATATGTTCTTACTTATCGTGTAACCTGTACGTATAGTATATTCTAATATATTCCTTAGAACTGAAGGTTTGTATCATCATTTCAAACACTGACACAGCATACTTGTTATCCATCTGTATCTCAGAGGCACATTGTCTGTACACAGGTCTCAGAGGTTTCAAAATCAGCGCAAACGAGGTTAAAAACAAGACAGGCAACAAACGTATGCAAATGTTATTAATCAGTAATGTGTTGAATGAATTAGCGGGATGACATTCAGTTCATCAGACAGCCCTCTTAGTGGCCACAGGCTTCTTTCTCCACTATGATGAGAGACTTGCCAGATTTCATATCACTTCATATTTCACCCGCTCTGTCATTTTCACACTAACTGGATACAACTGCAAAGGGCTGCGATCAGTAACTGTCCAATAAACTTGTGACTTTTGTTTTGATGCTTTTCCTCCCACCAAATATCACAATAAATTATGAGATGAATATTTCTTGGCAGTTTAATTTTAGTCAGTATAATACATGAAAAGCTCCTGCTGACGGGGCATATTAGGAACTTATTTGTAATACCTGACATCAGGTATTAGCTGCAATAATTCAGTATTCGAATCTCGTGTCACACATGATGATTAGCGTACATTTTTTGTCTTGCAGTAGAAGTGCAAATTTATTTTTGTTGTGACTTGGTTGGAATAATACTATTGCACCTACTGTAATCCATCTAAATTCCCCCATAGTGCTGTAAGGGGAAATGCTAAATATGCAAACAAGCGAAGAACAAAAAATCAAAATGTGACTGCGAAGCAAGTTGTTCAATAATGCAACATTTCCTGTTACATTTCTCACTGCTGTGCTATCTTCCTCAATTTGACTCGTGTGAAGCAGTGTTTATCCTCATATTCATACCACGAGACTATGAAACAGAGAATCTTTTCTTGGAAGTGTTACTTAATTGCTTCAACTGGTAGACATCCAGTTATTTAGGTCTTTTGCGTCTTAGGCTGCCAAGCTCGCTTCCCTGTTGTGTGTGAATGTCCAAGCTAACACATTTCGCTAGGCGAAGTAGAATGCCGCTGCTCGCCGTGCACAACGCTGACAAGACTCTAATCATCTGACATTGTAATTTAAGTGCTCCGAAATACTCTGCTTTGTATTACAGACTCCTTGCTATGCGCAGTCTGATTGAGACATATGTTACCTTAGCACTTTTCCAACAAACTCATTATAACAAATGAATTTGGCAAATCACTGTGGTGTCAAACATAATGCCAGTGGCTGCTGGTGCAGAAGCAGAAAAGTAAGGGTGGGTGTGTTTTTATGTTGCTGGCAGGATTTTAGATGTAAGCAGCTAGTGCTTTCAGTAACTCTGAACACACGTTGAGCTTGCCTAGATGGAATTAATCCACAGTGTTGCATAGATGTTTGAAGCAAATGTTAAAATATGTGTCATCCCTTTATGTAATGAAGCATTCTGTGCTGATAAAATGTAGTAGAGTGGATGTGGCCAGCGTTATAAGCGGTACATCGACATGCTCATTGCTGAATTCTACACTTTTCATTAAGCATTCCAGTGGAAATGCAAACGGAGATGTTTTATTGACAGCCGATAAGCTCTATCAGTCAGTTTGTCATGTCTGGCATTTTCTTCTCTTAGATGGCAGCGCAGGGTTGTTGTAATTCCAGCCAGACAAAATGAGCTCCTGCCAGTGGGATGCCTCATTCGATCTGATTCCCCACCAGAGGCAGCCTCTCTCCACCACGGCTGGCGTGGCAGCCCGGCTGGTGCAAAACTAAGCCACATGTAGACTCATTTCTACTGATTAAGTCAGCCACTCATCCTCACTGGAGAACATTTCCACCTCAGTTAACAATTTTTACAGTTTAGAAAACACCTGTCATAATATACTCATTTATTGCTGCTCTTGGGTTGACGGAAAGGGACGATTAACGGCTAACTTGAATGGGGAGACAAGGAGAATGCTTAAATCTAAGGAGCCAGCAGACGAGGCTAATGCTTTTTTTTTTTGCACTAGACAAGAGTCCTTTGCTCTTGGCAAAGGCATTAATTTGCACTGAAGAATGGTGTCTGCATTGCTTAATAGCTAAAGCCTGACACAGAGCTGTCACACTGTATAATTTCACAGCATATACGATATGTTTGCTGTGCAATATGTATTGATTTATTTGTAGGTCACCATCTTAGTGGGCAGAAGATAATAGGTGGTGATAGGAACACATCAACACTGCTGTGCGGAGGTGGGAGGTACAGCCTGTACTGTATGTGTATGAATGCCTTAGTCTATTTTTATCTTGAGCACACTCAATATTCCTAGACAGCTTGGTTGAATATGATAATCCAATCTAATTTAATCTAATCTGAAATGAGAGTTACGAGTTTTTTAATAGTCGCCTGATTTGGGAGATGATAAATTCTGCTGTGGTTATGCAAAGACAATACCAGACCTCTTCACATTCATAAGTCTTGTTATTTGTTATATTTTCGTGTGACGATAAACAATAATGAAAAGTAGATAGCACTGGAATATTGCTTTGAGTAAGCATTAATCATGAATCAATAAAACAATGCCATTTTGAAACCACGGGAAATGAATTACAAATCAAATATTTCAAAGTCAATAAACTAGAATATCTCTAAAAATAATCAATAGGAAACATTTATCACTTATTTGTTAATATATTGTTGTATTTTACACCCTGATATAAGCACAGTTTAGATGGAATTTTTTGCCTCTGCCAGTGTTTGCATTGCAAAGGTTGTACAGCGTCTTGTATTGTTTTTTCAACATATTTCAGATCTTCTATACAAATGTCTCATTGGCAGACGTTACTTGTTTGTGACATTGCAGAACCACTTTTCACTTTTAGAAATGGGTCCTATTGAAATCAATAGATTGCGCCATTTCTTTTAGGACTTTCACCACCAAGTTTTTGTGTATTAAATAATTCAAAGCTTAGGATTCCATTGAGTAAGGGGTCTTACAAGAAATTCACAGGTCCTGCTCGAATGGCCTTGCTCATTTTTCATTTTCAGTCTCTCGTGTAGATGCATCAGCTTCTGTGAAGAAATCTGGGACAATCCAGGGTTAGGAGAGCTAACAAAAAGCTTAATATATTCCACAGATGGGCAGTATTGTCAATTAATTGAAGCTGTTAATTCATTTTGCTCTTTCCATCATTGTAAGCACATCGGGCTGCGAGTAATGATTGTTTTCATTATCATTTAATCTGGTGATCATTTTTTGATGAATCATTGGGATGGTAATATGTTAATAAATGATGAAAAATGGTCACTATAGTTTCCCAGAGCTCCATGTTACGTATTTGTTTCATTGTTTGTTTTATCAAACCAACAATCCAATCGCAAAGACATCCAGTTTACGATCATACAACAAATACAAAAGCAGCACTTGTTTATATTTGAGAAGCTGAAACAAGCAAATATTTGTCAGTTAACTTCCTGTTGAACGTTGAAAAAGATTTTGTATTGAGCCACTGAAACTTATGACTCACTGAAACAACATGAACAATGTTATTCTCACTACTTTATGTGGTTACTAAATATTGTTCTTTCTTTTTCTTGTTGTTGCAGAGAACACAAACAGCAGATGAACTATGAATGCTGAACACAATGATCTCCTCCCTCCAGCGCCAGACAATGAGAGGTCGTAGGCTGAAGGGGGCGCTGTCCAACCCCCTCTTTGTGCTGCTTTTGGCCCTTCAGATCCTGGTGGTGGCTGGGCTTGTTCGCGCTCAGACCTGTCCTTCTGTCTGCTCATGCAGTAACCAATTCAGCAAAGTGATATGCACCCGTCGCAGTCTACGGGACGTCCCAGATGGCATTTCCACCAACACTCGCTACCTGAACCTCCAGGACAACCTCATCCAGGTGATTAAGGTGGACAGTTTCAAACATCTGCGCCATCTGGAGATCCTGCAGCTGAGCAAGAACCACATCCGCAGCATTGAAATTGGCGCCTTCAATGGGTTAGCCAGTCTAAACACCTTGGAGCTCTTTGATAATCGGCTCACGACAATCCCCAATGGAGCATTTGAGTACTTGTCCAAGCTTAAGGAATTGTGGCTACGGAACAACCCCATCGAAAGTATACCATCTTATGCCTTCAACCGGGTCCCCTCGCTACGAAGGCTGGATCTTGGTGAGCTCAAACGGCTCTCCTACATTTCTGAAGGAGCCTTCAAGGACTTGAGCAACCTGCGCTACCTGAACCTGGGAATGTGCAATCTCAAGGAGATCCCCAACATATTACCCTTGGTCAGGCTTGAAGAGCTAGAAATGTCAGGAAACCAGATCTCTGTTATCAAGCCCAGCTCCTTTACAGGATTAGTGAACCTCCAGAAGCTGTGGATGATGCATGCCCAGATCCAAACAATCGAGAGGAATTCCTTTGATGACCTTCAGTCACTGGTAGAGCTCAACCTGGCCCACAACAACCTTACCTTTCTACCACATGACCTGTTCACACCGTTGCATCGTCTGGAGCGGGTCCACCTTCATCACAACCCTTGGAACTGCAACTGTGATATCTTGTGGCTCAGCTGGTGGCTGAAGGAGGCAGTACCTGCCAATACCAGCTGCTGCGCCCGTTGCCATACTCCTACGGTCTTTAAAGGTCGTTACATCGGAGAATTGGACCACAGCTATTTCCAGTGTGATGTTCCTGTCATTGTGGAGCCACCCAGTGACTTAAACGTGACAGAAGGCATGGGTGCAGAGCTTAAATGTCGTACAAGCTCGTTGACATCCATCAGTTGGCTTACACCAAATGGCTCGCTGGTGACACATGGAGCTTATAAGGTGCGTTTGTCTGTACTCAATGACGGGACACTGAACTTTACTAGTGTCACAATGCAGGACACTGGGACTTACACCTGCATGGTTAGCAACACAGCAGGCAACATTTCTGCCTCTGCTGTGCTGAATGTCACTTCGGTGGAAAACAGCGGGGTCACCTACTTTACCACAGTCACCGTGGAGACCATTGAGACTCCGGGGGAAGATAGCCAAACACCGCTTCCACCATTTGGCTGGGTGTCATCCTCAACGACAAAAGGTACTCCTGTTTCAACCAGGACAACAGAGCGGACTTACACCATTCCAGTTCTTGATGTGGATGGTGAGGGAGCCCTCAATGGCCTGGATGAGGTGATGAAAACCACCAAGATTATAATTGGCTGCTTCGTGGCCATCACGCTCATGGCTGCTGTTCTGCTGGTTATTTTCTACAAGATGAGGAAGCAGCATAACCAGCAGGATCCTGATGGCCCTGCCTCCTCCATGGAGGTCATTACTGTTGAGGAAGAGCTTGCGGGTGTCGCTGCCATGGAGAGACACCTATCGCTGCCCCCTCTGGAGCACTACAACCACTACAACACCTACAAGAGCACTTACCACCACCCTCCTATGCTCAGTACCATACACAGCTCAGCCACACAGGAACCTTTACTGATTCAAGCCTGCTCAAAAGACAATGTACAAGAGACCCAAATCTGATCTTGAATTTGACTTATCCAGTATCAGCAGTTTCATACTTGGAGTACAATGGACCAAAACATGAAGATAAAAGATATCAAAATGACATTGACTTGAAAGAGTCGATGTCGATAATGGCGATAAATCAGCATTCGGTAAAGGGACGACATATGATACTTTAACAAGTGTCTTTACAAAAACAAAGATTATTTATTAAAAGTATGTCTAGTGGCTAAATGAAGAAAAACAATTTGTGATAGCTTTTTAGCTCATTTTATTTCTCTCTCTCTCTCTCTCTCTGTGTAATACTGCACAAGGGAAAGAATGGTTTACTAAAAGCGAATATATGTATCAAATGCAGCTCATGTGAATTGACTTTATACTAAAATTAATTCAATGCCATTATTTGAATCATTTGATTTTACCTGATAATAACATCTCTTGTTGAATGGCCCTGCATTTATAAGCATTTATTTGCTCGTTGTTCAGCATACCATGTCCAATTTGGCGGAGGTTTATAAGAGACAAAACATAAAATGGGTTTATTTTCATTGCCATCATATTTTAGCTGTCACTCAACACAAAATGAGATCTTTTAATGACACAGCTCTGGATGATATCACAGTGAAGCCAGCATGCCTAAGGAGCAAAGCAGCCAAATGAGTAAATGTGCATTTCCCCCGTGGCTCCTAAACAACAGCCATACATCCTTCACTTTAATTAAGATTAAGTTCATGCTCCCACCCCTCCTCCAACCTTTTCTTACGACTTTTCTTTCCCTTCTACCTTTTTCTGCCCTTATTCTACCCTCTCCTCTCTCTCAATTCTCCATCATCCCCCTCTTTGCTTCTCCCCACTCTCCTCTCCTCCGTGTCCTCTCGCTACTTTGATTGTCTCTCTGTCACTTAGCTCAGGCACGTTCCTCACCCCTCGCCATGTCTCATTTGTCTCGCTTTATCCGCCGGCATGTGCCACACGACACAGAATATTGCATGGGAAAATGAAGGGGAGCATAAGGCTGCGGTGTGTAGCCTCCCTGTTAACCCAGTAATGATCTACGTCCACTCAGTGTCGCGTTACCTTGCCATCACCCCAGGGTCACATGAGCTTGGGTGCTGATAGTCCATCTGTTATACAGATAAAGAGGCAAATGAGGCTGCTTTGTAATGTAGTGTGACCCTGTCAGACAAACACAGACGGGGCTAACATAGTCAGTGAGGCAGCTAGGAACCTGCAACAAAATAAGGGGAGATGGGTTATAGCTCATTAATCTGTATCAGCAGTTCATTTGCAGACTAACAGAGGAAAGCTGATAACAAAACAGCATGAGACTTTTTCACTCTCCATGTGCCCAACATCTAACTGGAATAGAGGCCTTTGATATTGAAGCGACCCCTGCTCAGTCTCATTTTTGTCAGAGGAAAAACACGCGCACGCACACTTTGATGTTGCATCATTTATAGACCATCAGACATTGTCTATCCTGTAGTCTGTTTACGCTTTGCTTTTTCATTTAGTCTTTCAAAGGGGAAGGCTTAAGGAAGGGGGAGGGCAGGGATGAAAAGTGAAGAGAACGGTGGGTGGGGAGAGAGAGAGGGAGGCGGAGGTGGAGGTGTGGGGGGGGCACGATGGTCATGAGGGGTCTTCAAACAGAGATATTGCAGATATGAAGGGAGAGGAGTGAAAAAAAAAGATAAGGCATAAGGAGGCAAAACTAGCCATCAGACTGTCGCCATGGAAACAGTGACCTTGTGCAGAAAGTAAGAAGAGGTAGATATGCCTTTCGCTTTGGTCTCTGTGCAACAAGCATATTTTAAGTTCCCACCGGCCATTTCATAAATGCAAATGATTATAAACAAAACTGGCATAATGGAATGTATATTTTTTTTTAAATGGTTTTGATGGCGTTCCACCGAGTGTCATAAACGAGCGTTGGTAGCGTTAATGAGTGAACCATTCTTTCCCTTTTCCACTGTTTTCTTTTACAATGCTCAATTCCTTTTCAATGCTTTTGGTGGCTTAATGATTCAATGTCGATGCTGGCTACAGTGAAAAAAAAAAAAAAAAAAGGTTGAGTTTTTTTTTTTATATATTTGAAGATGAGGATTGTGAGTTGTTCCGAATGAATGAAATATCTCTGTGTTGGTATTTACATGAGCAGGATGGCTTTATGTGGAGAGAGATATTTGAATGCCAGAATGAAATTAAGACTGAGCTGCAGAATGTTGGACTTGAAATACCAGCAGAGTGAGCTTGATTTTTGTGCAAAGACCTAAGCCAAGGTGATCAAATTCTTGTGTGTTATTCTGCCAACTGTCTATGTATGGGGAGGGTTACTGTATGTGGGAATATTCTCTCTCATTTTTGGAGAGAATAATCATCAAATGGTTAAATTTCTACAAAAAAAATATTTTCAAAAACATAATGCAAAAAAAAAAATATTCAGATCATAATTTTACATGTGCTTCAATTGTTAAAAAAAAGACGAAAAAGCAAAACAAAAACAAGAAAAAAAAGAAAAAAAAAACAAGAGACTGTGCTTGTCAGGAGTCCAACTAATTTCTCTGAGGATGATGTTCAATTATTGATACCTGAGATTGTAGTTCATACTGTACATGAATACAAATAAAAATTGCAATTCTTTTTTTTCCATTAGATTTCACAGAATGCATTATTCACGGAGACGTTGTCACCATTTTGCTGTCTTTGTTCCGTTCGCACATGAACACTTGTATAGAAATATTCAAACAAAAAGGATTACTAAGCAGCTCCCAGAATGCTGAACCGAGAAGAAACGCTGTAAAGAAAATGCACTCTCGCTTATTTTATGGAGGTCAGAGGAGAGAAGTGGATCTCTCTGAGAGGGAAGGGAAGTGATCTTTCTGTATTATACATGGGAAGTTGGACTCTTTTATCCAGTTTGAATCACTCCATCTGTCTGACAGAATCATTTGATTCATGCGGGCAAATCTGAGATGTTCATAACCAAGAGCACAATAGGCTATTCCTGCTCTCGCCGCTGACTCAATACGGTGAACAAAGAACTTCGCAGAATATTGTCAAAGTAAGAAAAATACAAGTCTAACAGTCTTGTGTTTAATACTTAATCAAACTGAATTTCCGCTGGAAACAATCAATATTCGTGCACAAAATTATAACAATTCAGTGAAGAAACTGCTCTTTTATTTTAACATCCTAACTACCCAAATAGCACAAAATGGCTCACAATCACAGTTGCCTTTGGTTGCTCCTATTCCATTTACAAAGTGCTTGATGTGAGGCAATTGGTGCAGGCTTCATTCAATCGTGGATGTTCAGTCTCAATTATTAGGATGTTTATTCCAACAAAGGGGCCGTTAATTCATTTCAACTGATCAATTTCTTCAGCAGGTAAAACTCTCAATACAATGATGCTGAAACCCATTCAGAAACTTGACAGTGACTTCCAGGCAGTATACACGATCTACGTGGGAAGTATTTGTTTACAAGCAGTGAATCAGATGAACATTTACACAAGGTGTAGGTTTGGGTTTAACTGTATTTGGACATGTTTTCACATTCCTGCATTCTTCTTAGTACACTCGCGTCAGTGATAGTACGTCATCCGATCCGGCTCTGTATCCAGAGAATGCAAGTCCCAGTAATTGTGAGCATAATCTGACAAGGAGGGCAGGAAGCAAAAAATAAACCCAGGCTGCTCCCTCTGTGGCTGTGAGGCTGTGTGTGGCGCATTAATGTGCCGGTGTGACGAACTGGTCATCTTAAAAACTCAAGAATCAGCTACAGAACTGCAATCGCAATCATTAAAAACTGATGTTCATCAGTTGATGTTGGAAGTTTCTGTGGTTACGTAAATGCACACAAGTGTCAGCAACGCAGAGTTTGCAATGGACCAGATAAAAGGAAAAGACGGGATAGAATATGAGGCAAAACAACACAGGAGGCTGCATTAGAGCGACCGTGTTGCTACGGAGGGCGAATAAAACTACAAGATCTGAAATATGAGGATATGATCAAGCCCGCTAAAGGCTCATTAAACACCAAGATACTACATGGTGGTTTATATAAGCGTGTCACCACACCCGAACTCGACACTTTCCACACATTTTCACAAGAATACTATATAAAATGTCTCTTAGGTCGATGCAATACTGCACTAAGAAAAAGCGACAGATTATCATTTTTATTTTTAAATCTTTGCTGTAACAGCCCCGGAATGTGTGTGCATTAAAAATGATCAAACTAAATCTAAACTTCCTAATCAATTGCTCTGGAGGTGTTTTCTTGGAAAGTGCTTGGAAGGTGTTTTTTCGCTCCCAAAAAGCAACCCCTTGTGACCAACGACTAAAATAAAAATGATGTTAGGAAAAACTTGCGCTGCACCGATTTTTTAAAAAAAAATCTCAGTGGATTTGTGCTCAGCTCATCTGGTACTTCCACCCACACACAGCACATCCACAGGACATAATTGTTAAATCTGTCTTCCTGAAAAAGTGAAGCGTGTTCCAGGAGTTTAGTACCTATATTCTAATATATGTATAATATATTATTTTTAGCTGTAATCTCTGCTGCCCCAAAAGAAAAAAAGCACCCTAATAGACCGGTTGCACAGCAGACATTTTGACATGCCACAGCAGAAAACTCATGGCTGTATTAATGATGGCTGCATTCCACTTAAGGGAGGTCCAGCTATTGTGAGAGCTGGTTCACTGTCACTGTTACTGGGACACTCGTTACTGGTGTTAAGTCCGCCGGTGTTTGTCAAGTCAAAATGTCTGCTGTGCAGCCAGTCTGTCGAGCTGAACTGAGCTGGGCTTGTGGCAAAACGAAAAAAAAAAAAAACAGAGACACTGGCTTAAAAATAAATGAGACAAATGGAATAAACCATGTGATACTAAGACTTTGTAGATATTTGCATTATTGCAGCGCAACATCCACATGATTTTGAAAGAGACTGAATGAGAACATGTACAATCTTATTGCAGATAAATTATTAACAACTGGTGTACTATTGTGGGCAGATTGCAACATACGTTAGTTAAAGAATATTAAATTTAAGAATCCAGTTTGAAGGCTTATCGAATTTTAAAATATCACCCAGCATCTTATGCTCCTTCAGGGCAGAATTGATCTTTCAAAACGTAAATCACAGCAAGGTGTTCTATCTGCTACTCCGCGTGTGTCTGCACATATGGTACCACGTCAGTGTTAAAGCTCCTTAAAGCAGCAAAAAATCTGTTTCCAAGGTTGCATGCAGAAGAAAGGGAGAAGTCATGAATCTGGAGCCAAGGCTGGGCTACACCAGCCAAAATATGTATAAATATCATATTTGCTGCTGCTCTCAAGTTAAAATGTATTGTCATAACGCGGCCCATGGGCCATGACAAAAATAGAGCATGCAAATGAATTTTTTTTAATTTCTTTTAGTGCAGAAAATAAAGTGTGTTAGTCGGTGACACAGGTAGTGTAAATGCGGATGTGTGTGTGTGTGTGTAGTCTAGTGTGATGTGTTGAGAGGTTAAAAAAAAAATGAAACAAAGAGCTGAGGAAAGCAAAAAATACAAAAGATTGCAGGTAGTGGGCAGGGGAAAGAAAGAGCTGTGCTGGGAGGAGGTAGGACTTTTATATCCTATAGAGCACTGGGCCAAGGTGCTCCAGATCTAGCTGGACACCGCAATCAGGTTCCTCTGACACCTTCAAGACAACACAGGTAAAAATGGATGCCGCACACACACACACACACACACACACACTGGCAGACTAGCCAGGGGCTGTCACAGCATTCTGCTGTGTTTAAAACAGACATGATACCTGTTGGAGTGGAGAATTCTATTCATCAGCGGTCAGGTCAGTCAGTCAGTGGAGAGAATGTGCACAGGAGTCCAAGACGTCTTATGCTGAAAGGTTTATTGAAGCTCGGCCAAGGAGAATGGAGGATTTATCAATATGCTTGTCAAGGCATGATGCTGCCTCAATTCTGAAGACGCTGTCCTCTCTGGCTCGTCTACATGCCCTCAGGACAGTGACACCACTACCTTAAATGGTCTAATTCGGCATCTCCATTATAAGATATTTGTGAATCTAAGATTTAACACTATCTCTACAGTGACCTCCAGACATATGCTCGACCTCATGTAACCCCAATATGCAGCTTGCTAGAATAAAAAAAAAAAAAAATCTCTCACAATACCCAAACCAGATGCTCTCATTTTCAGGCGCATTAGGTTACAAGTATGTCCCCTTTAAGAAAAAGCTCTGTTCAGGGAGTCTGGTTCTAAGACAGCCAGGTTAAACGGACCACCAGCAAGCTGTGAAACAGATGGTATCCCTCTTGACTGCTGTTGTCTATAATAAAGTATTTAATAACACCTTTTGCACATACGAAAGGTGGACAGAGAGAGGGAGAAGGCGGGTTTGCCAACCAGTAGCTTCCACAGATGGGAAGGTTTGAGGTAGACAGAACCACTAAAGGGGTAGGTTCTGGACTGTGCTGGTGGTTGAGTCATCACTTTTTACTTTTAGAGTAGAAATGTTGAAGAAATAATGTTTGAAAGAAAAATCAGGGGGCAGGAGGGCCCACCCAGTAATCTTTTAAGTAAGTATGCTATAAAGTCTTTTATTTGACCATGGCATGTGCATTCCATTTTATGTTAGAAAATGCAATATACTGACCTTTCACTGGGATTAATATATAATCCAATAAAAAAAAAAAAAGATATAAAAGAAAATGTAATAAGAAGTTGAACAACTTGGCTGCAGCCAAAGTGGAATCTTTGTTTAACGAAATTAGAGAAATACTGAGTGTTTTAATACGATAAGGAGCAACTTAATTTGCATTGGATATTACTGGATTATTGACGAAACATCAAGTTTTATATTCAGTAACTGAAGTTTCCACCATTCTATCAGGAAGTGTCAATGTGAAGCAGATGTAGGCCAAGACCTAAAATTGTGTTTTCAGGCGTTGATATCTGCCTCTCAGTATAGTTTGGCATCTCTCATAGTTTTGGCAGCTTTCATGCCCAAAGTAGCTACAGACATTTGTCTGCACAGACTGGATAAGAGAAGCAGCCAAGTGTCTTCTGATTTCATGAAGAAGTGGAAAACATTCATGGTGGCCTCAATGCTCACTCTGTTCGTGTGTGTGTGTCTGTGTGTGTGTGTGTATGTGTGTGTGCAAGGTACCAGATGCTTTTTATTTGGTTTGATTAATATGCTAGTTAATGGATAATTTATTACAATATCCGACAGAAGCAAACAGATGAAAAACTATGCAAGCAAAAAACATTAAAGAGTAACAGCCTTCCAACTTTAAAGGCTTATGTTAGAGCACAGATTTTGGGTGTACCGTTTTTATGCTACATTTATTTGCTTTGTTCAGTCACAGCTGAATAGCGGCTAGAGTTTGTTCTCTAATCACAGATACAGCTGAGTGATGGGCCTAAAAACAAGTTAAAGACCTCGATAATGAAACATCCTGTATGTCGTCTCTGATGGCATATAAACAGCGGTATGACAATCGCCACTATGGAACTGCAATTACTGTATGAGCCAAAAGAAACTGCTATATGTTGCCTTGACAGCGGCCAATCTTAGTTCCACCTACTGCAAGACAACTGGTGCTCCAACGAATGAGCCAAAAGTAGATCTTTTTTTTCTTTCTTTTTTTTTGGCAAACTGGCAGAAGCAGCAGCAGAGGCATGTGGTTTCTGCCTGAAAGTGATACACGCTCAACATGCCTGTTAGACTCACGTGGGCTGAAAATCTAAAATATGCGTTGCAGCTCCAGAAATGAGCTCTCCTTGAGAAAGAGAGAGCTTAAAGGAGACATGCTGATGTCAGCCAATGTTGCCCTTTGGGTGGAAGAAGACATCTGCTTTTATTAATCTGTAGTAGTCTGTGTGGTTGTGACAACAAAAACTACAGGCAAAAAAATCTGAGAAGCCGAGTATCATCTGATAAGAAATAAACACTAAAAAAACAATAATACATTTGTTTATTTAAGAATTTTCAAGTGATAAAGCACAAAAAGGAAGAGTGGGAAAGATTACACAACATTTCATCTGAGAAATATTGTGCTATTGCTTTCTTTTGTTTGTTTTTTGTTCCTAATATTACAGTATTTTAGTCTATCCTACATATAACTTTAAAGATTTGACACTGAGCTATCAGCTAGTCGACTTTATATGCAAACCAAAGAAACAAACAATGCATAATGTAAAATGACCTACAGAGCACACTGTGGCAATTATTTTCCAGGCTTGCATCAAATTCAGAATTGCTTTAGTTTCACAGAGTGCAAAGGAGCAGAAAGAATGTGACCTGGCTGATTGTTGCTGACAAATTGGAAGTGACTTACACAAGACAAGACTGACACGAACTCTAACAGGACCTCGCGCATGTGGCACAGACAAATCAGACCGCCGAGAAGCAGATTAAACATAAACACATCAAGCAGCCTATACATTTAAAGACAGAAATGAGTCTTGTTGCTCCGATGTTGCAGCTCTGGCACGGTTTCAAACAGCGCTGGCAAAGTCATACAAGTGCACCGTGCATCTAGTTTGGCATACGGGAAAGGCTGCAGAGGAAGCGAGCAGCATGAGCAGATATAACAGTTGTGTATGTAGGAGTGGGGCAGATTAACTGTTATTCCATAAGCTACAAAAAAGATGTTAAAATATCATCTGACTCCACCTTCTCAAATGTTTTATAATCAGTGTAAACTTGATATTTTGTTGTTTTGGTCGGACAAAATAAGTAATTAGAGGCCATCAGTTTGGGCCCTGATGAATTCTGATGGGGATTTATTACCACGCCTCGGACATTTTACTAGCTAAAGGATTAATCGATTAAACGACAGACTAATCAGTGCTAAACATAATTGTTATTTGCAGCCTCAGGCGTGTATTTGTGAAAACACACGGGACCGTATGGTTGTGGTTTTACATACTCAGTAAAAGAGAGCGTTGCTGCAGAAACGGCTGTTGAGCGCTCAGATGCAGCACCAGTGCCTTATGCTAAACATGTGGTTACCTGCGTCTACAGAGATGGCAGTGGCAGCAATATTCTCTGCCCTTTTCCACGCTTTGATGAGCTCGCAGCCGACTGCCCGACTGTTCAGCTGTTCAAATAACAGGCTGCTGCTTTGCTCTGGCACCTCTAATGCAGGAGCGTTAATCTAGCAGCAATGACTACCAGATCGTCTCGATTGTTTATGTCGTTATGATGGCAAAGCCAAAATGAGTTATCGATTAGCACTCCTGCTCTTACATACTTGATAAATGCCAGACTATTGGTTCAGTAAACTGTATACCAATAGGTCATATGCAGGGTTAGCAATAGAATGATAGAACCACTGGCTCACAGTCCACACTGACCACAGGTCTGCAGGAGCTTCAGTGTTTAAAGCAGGAGTCCACACGCTGAAGCTACTATTCATTATTAACATTCTTAATGTTATTCATACCAAGTATCACCTAAATATTAATAATTACGGGTGGAATTAGAAAGATTCACAGAAAATTACACAGAACCGTAGCCAGACAAACGTGCCGAGCTCATGTTTCATTTGTTCTGGCAGACGAGATCTGATCTGATTGGGCCAATCACACCCATTTATTTAATATGGGCTTCATTTTATACATAGATGGTATAAAAGATGGAAGCCTCTGCCTTCCACCGCCTCAGACAATCCAAAAATGGGTAAAGATGTGGACTGTGGTAGAACTGAAGTGGACCAAATGAAGCAGGGGTGATCAAACAAGTCCTCCATGATGGTACCCACCTCTCAATCAAAGTATAACTCTGCATAACAAAAGCTGAACCCTGCTGTGAAGGTAGACATTTTAACATGGGGGTTATGGAGACTGACTCATTCTGGAGCCAACCACATGTGGCCGTCGAGGACCTGCAGTTTTGGCGCTTCCACAATGACTTCACTTCACAGAGGCTGCAGCTTGGTGTTATATAGAGATCGACAGAGGAGCATCACTGGTCCAGATTAGAAGTCACAAATTGCATGTTTTGCTACTCTGATTGCCTTGTTGTGTCCAGTCTGCAGGGCCGTCGAACTCAATGCACCAGGCCCATGAAACTCAGATGAAACTGTCAAACTAGGCTGTTACTGCATTGCCTGTTTATCACCAAAACCAAGGTTTGTGACTGACCAACATATATTTTCCTACTTAAAAATGGACCAAGCAACGCCCCAACTCATATCTCCCCAAAGACGGTTAATAAAAGAGGCGTCTTACTGAGTCATTTCCTTTAGGAGGTCCTGAGTCTATTGACTTATGGGAGAATTGAATGTAAGAACAGATTCTGAGCAACTCCTGGACTCATTTTTCACAAGATACATATCTTCTGAACGTTCTGAAACTGAAATTATGTCTTCCGAACAAATCAGGAGAAAATTAACTTTGTCCAACCTGTCTGAGTCTCACACACTCTTTCGAGATCTTGCAGCACATATACCTCTCTGTCGCTGCTGAACCATTAGACTGATTTCACCAAAGATGATCTAAAACAAGTTTACTGAAACATGAACTTTCTGAATGTCTCTAACACAACACAATCTGTTTTTATTCATCCACAACTATCGAAACAAGCTTTGGAGACAAGGCCACTTAGGAGACAGGAAGTGTGTACCATTTCATATCACTGACGGAGATTGTTATAGAGTATCTTCGGTGTCAGTGTTACTTCACACATTTCACTGCTCTTACTGGTTCAAGGCTTATCCAGTTGCTTGCCCCTTGAAAAATCAAAAATGAAATGAGATTCCAGATTAATTTACATTTGTGAATTAGTCTGCCATTGCCTGGCTAACAAAATGGTTTATGACAAACCAAATTCTCATATAAAAGTAATAAGAATAAAATTAAAAATGCAGAATAGCTACATCTAACAAACACAAAAAGGAAATTAAAAGGATTAAAATGAATTTTCTAAAGCATATCTGTGAAGGCTGAATCTGATGATCTTCTTCCAGCTCCTCTGGCAGGACACTCCACTTGAATCGTTTGGCCTTGATGGCTGAAACCCAATCACCTATACTGTATATGGACTCGTGCCAGGAATCTGAAATGTCCAGAAGGGCCCTGATGGAGAATCTCACAACACAGTCTGTCGTTTAAGGGAATTAAAACATTTGAGAAATGGCTCAGCCTTGTCGAGTCTTAAAAAGGAATCAGTAAAATCCCAGAAATCAATTCAAAACCTGACAGACAGCGAGTGTACAGACGTAGGATGGTGGTAATATGGTGCCGTGACGTGCATGGTGCACGATCTACAGCTCTGCCGCAGCAGGTGGGATGGAGAACAGAGGATTACAGAAGTAAAGACAAGATGATATACATGTAAGCCACACTGGATGTCAAACATATAAAAATGTTCTTTGTAGTGTTCCTGGGTTGTTAAAGTCAAAGTTGTCAATCTGGCTTACATATTAAGCATAAACACAAGCTCTAAGTAAACAGCCAATAAACCACTGATTTTGCATATATATATTTGTTTGAGGATTAATTAGATCTGACCACACTGTGTCCACTTTACTTTTGTTTTTATTATTTTCAGAAGAAGAAATGTCATTAGGGACATTCTCACCTCTTTAATAGTGTGTATTATTACCATATTCAAGACAGCTAAATGTGAAAACACATGAAAAACACATTACTAATGAATATGTAATTGCAATTTCCTGGTAAAAGCAGTGTGACAGAGCTGGTGGAGACGTCCTTGCCTGCACTACGCATTAAAATTCAACTGAATTACTCCAACTTATATCTAATAGCCTATTCACTGACTATTGAATATTGTTTTTATGTAAATATTAATATTCTAATTCAGCCCTGAGCTGTTGCCTAGCAACAGCAGCTGCTGTAAGTAGAGGACAGACAAGCGGTGGGAGGACAGACGTTGGACAGAATTTTTAAAAAGTTACGGAGGAAACATGGAATATCAAATAGTGAAAGTGTACAGTTTATTATCAAGAATATTCTGTAAAGGAAGCCCCACCGGGGACGAAAACCTGAAGGAAATTATTAGGGGCAGACTCTGAATGGATCTGTACTGTTTGCCAAAGCACTTTAAAATGAAGTAAACTGACATTTTTAACAGCTACTGACACTAAAAACATAGTATGGGTAATTACATGTGCCGTTTTGACATTCTGTCATTAAATCCTACAACAATGGCATATCAGAAAGGGCACTATGGATTTTGAAGAACACATAGAACATACATGAATACAATACAATGTTTTGCTTCATTAAATGTTCATACAAAAAACATACATGCTTAATCTCACCCACCATCATGCAGTCTAGGATTAATTAAGGAGAACAGAGTATTATTTCTGTGTACTTTCTTATTACAACACAACTAATTTTAATGAACTTTTACTCTAAGTGAGTTTTTATAATTAGTAAAAAAATTGTAATTTAGCTTAATTAATTAATTTTCATACAAAAATACCACACATGCCGCATACCAGCGATACTCAACTTAGAGCCCAAGGGCCAAATGTGGCCGGCGATAGAGAGGCAGGTAGCCCTCCAGTCATTACTAATTAACAATTAACCCTATAGACCCCAGTAGATTTATAGCATTCATTCAAATCACTCGAACAGTCACTCAAATGAGAACAACCGTCCAGAAAGAAATCACAAGTTCATACTAAAATAACACAACTTCCTCTTTCATTTGATACCAAACATGCACGCATGGCTTTTCAAACATAGTTTGATTCAACATTTAAAAAAATATATATATAAAGAAAAAGCAAACAGCAGTACATCTACATGAAAATAAAATGGCCAATTTATCTGTGTAAAATTCAGTGACCCGGTCAGTCCTCCCTGTCGACTCTTTGGCGAACTCTTCCCTTGGAAAACAGCCTTCGTCTTGGCTGTTAACGTCGATTAAGTCCTGCTTTTCACATACGGTGATTAGCTGATTAGATATGAGCAACCAACATTGTTACATGAGGCAGGTGATGTGGTATAGCAGGAAGTGACTCTGGCAACTTACACATAGAGACTTTTTTATTGGTTTGTTTATACAGATTAGTACATTTTCGATAAGGTCTTTTAGGCGTTGCTTGGGAAGTGGTGTATCAGCCTCTGTCTCTCAGCAACAGTCATCTGTGCATTGCACATAAGGGGGGGTGATACTTGATCTCTGTGAAAGGTTCACCTAAACCTGCTGCTCTAACCAGATCTGCCTATTGGAAAATGTGTGAGGACAGCAAAGATGAATAAAAACAGACAATAATAAAATAAAATAAAAAATGGGCAGATGGATTTGCCTTTAATTTGGCTACCTCGTACCAATCCTAATGCACTTTTTTTATTTTTCCATTTGCTGTATGCAGGGTTGCTAATACCAGCTGCCAAGTCAAGACATGCAGCATTCTCGCCTGGTAGCACCACAAGAAAAGAGAAGATTACAACTCTGAGGTAGTTTTATTCCGCAACATCAACACTCCCAATGTTCATTCATTTTATCTGATAAATATTAATAATACTTTTTCTGTAATACTGGCACTTTGGCCTCTTGAAAGTTGCCACAGTGAGGCCCCGGGCAAAGCAAGTTGAGTATCCCTGCTGTAACACTGTAAACAAACACTGTCTCAGGTGGCATTGCAAACACTAAGCTAGTATTTAACGGAGGAATTTTAAAATGTTTTGACACTGTCTGTCTGAATGATGCGGCTCGTATTAAGGAGCACATGCATCACTGGGGATATGGGTTGAGGATTTGTAGTGATATATATAAATATGTTTTTTTTTTTTTTTTTTTACATACACTATCCCTGTCCGTATACATCCTTGGAAAACATGCTTTAAAAGTACTGGCATTAAATAAAATGGAACATGCCACTCAGGATATACTGTACACCACTACTGTAAATCCATACCAATACCAAAATAATCCCTTCACAGAGAGAGAGAGAGGAGAGGGGTGCACAGGAGAGTGGGAGAAGTGGAAAGTGAGATCAGAACTCACCTCCAGAAGTTGAAGTAAGCACTTTTCTTGTGTTAAAGTCTGGAGTCGTGCCAAGCTCTAACCAAAGACCTCACCACCCCTTGAAAGGATTACATGCCTTGACATTTTGACATTTGTATACATACAAATTACATTTACCTTTTCTTTCTTAGTGGTTCTGTTTCTTGCCAAGTTTTCATGCAGAACCAGGCTTCATTATGATCACCTTGAGAAAAACTACTGCGGTGCACTCGTGGCCTTCTTCTTATATTTGGGATGAGTCTCCGTACCTCTTAAGGGTCCACGCCAGTTTTTAGTTGGTGTGTGGAAGGAACAGATAAGTTTGGTGTGCTTCTTCAGTCATTAGTCATAGTCATTAATGAATCCAATGAATAAATTAATAAACCCATTTCCATTTTGACTCCTGAACTAACAAAAAAAAAAAAAAAACATTGTCGTGATAAAAGACAAGCCTATGAAGGTCTCATTTTGTATATTTTCCTAAAAACTTTTCTCAATTCCTGGATGAAAATTTGACAGAGAAAGTCACTAATTTGTTTTCTCTATTATTTGGGGGTTGGACAGATTTGTGTAAGTGGTGTAGTTGTAACAAATATAGGTGAATCCAATCCAAGCCAATTAGTAAAGCTATTTTAATATTACATTCTCACAAACCTCCGCCTCTTCAGGCAGAAGAACATGAAATAACTTGATGTATTGTGTGGCTCACTCACACACACACACACACACACACACACACACACAGGCAGCAACTGAGCAACTAATTTCTACAATAATCCATGTGAGTCACGCAGTTGGCAGCCACATCAAATTTACACACGTGTCATGAATCGGGTAGACGTAGGAATCGACATATGATCATGACGCAGCACCGGGGGAAAGTATCCAGGTGAGCGGCCCGCAGAGATGATCCTTCTGAGTGAGAGAAAAAAATAACTCACAGTCTGTCAGTTCATTTTTGGCACTTCTTGCTGAGTCATGAGAAATAAGTGTGTCTGTGTGGGCTGTGGGAGGAGGAGGATGTATAATTGAAAGGCGTGCCGTGTTCATCAGCAAACGCACACGAGCATTGTAATTTATAGGACGTGCTCTGTGTGTGTGCATGTGTGTGCTTCTTGTTACCTTTTTGATGGATGGCTGCATCAGTTAATTATTTTGGGACACTGTTAAGCCATTAAACAAATCTGAGACTTAGTCCATGTTGCTGTGATTGCAGATGGGATCACAGGCAGCGGGTCAGTATTTTAGGATGAGTTCATTTTAGATTATTAGGATTCAGTGCTGGTATGTTTTTAAGTACTGCACTTCGACATACTTTGAATATTCATTGTACTACTACATTTCAGAGGCCAGCATTCTACTTTTTACCAGTTATTTTGCACGGTAAGGTTAACAATCAATGGACCTTTTCCACAGCAGCCATTTTGACATGAATAGTAGGGTCAACAGCATAATACTGATTAAGGTTATATATATATATATATATACACATATATATATATACATATATATATATATATATATATATTTATTTATTGATATACTCTTTATTTCTACTTTTACTTAAGTCAAATATCTGAGTGCTTCTTCCAGCATTGATGGGAGCAAAGAAACAATAACACGTTTTTTTTGGTAAGTAACTGAAGGGGCATACTGGCGCCCTGTTAATGAAGCAGTTGGCGGCGGTTCGATAGCCCAGCTTCTTCAGTCTGCAAGATACTGAACCCTAAAATTGCTCCCCTCGCCATCGGTGTGTGAATACGTATGAATGGTGAGCTCCTAAAACTGATGAGCAGTTGACACCTTGAATGGCAGCCAATGCCATCATTGTATTTGTGTGTGAATGAAATATGCAGTATAAAAGTGCTTTGAGTGGCTCTAAGGGATCACATAAGCACAGTCCATTTACTATTTACTGTCTGTATATAAAACACGGTAGATAATCTTAACAGTAGTACTGTTGTACTCAAGTCCAGTCTTGGACTCAAGACATTTTTTTCCCATTGTCTCAAACTTGTCTTGGACTAGTTGGTATTTGGACTCAGACTTGTCTCTAGTTGGTCTTGGCCAAGTCCAGTAATATCATATACGTTGTTTTTTTTTTCTTCCTTCCTCCTTCAAAACAGTGACATCTGTGTTGCTTAGCAGATGCCCATTTTTTTTTTTTTTTACATTATTTGTGTCCATTGGCAGTCCAGGAGAAGCGAGCAACCATCATTTATTTTTATTTCAGCTGTTCACAGTAGACGGTGAAGAGAAGGAATGTCTGTAAGTTTAGAATAGCTTGGTAAATAAGTCCTTGCAATGGATGCAAAAGCACACAAATGTGCATTTAGTTTGTAAATGTTACTTTTTTTCTTGTTATTTTTATCTGAATACAGAATGTCATTGTTACACTATAATGCAATCTACAATGTTGAGTCAATGAAAGCGTGGAATTGCACTTCAGCTCAGTGAATAGGCTATACTTAAGGGAAACAGTATCACGCTGCCTTATGCAATGATCATCTTGAAATAAAAAGTATGCGGTAAGTGGTCTTGAAAAGGATTTGTTTTGTTCTGTCTGACTCTCTCTCTCTCATTCTTTTGTCTTGACTTGAATTCACACCTCTTTGGTCTTGACCTGAGTCCTGGTCTTGGACTCGACAAAGGTTCTCTTGAAGTACAGCGCTGCTTAACAGACAAGCAGAATGGAGGAAATATTCCTTCTGCATGCAATGCAGCATAGAAATTGGGTTAAAATTGCTCAATCATCTTCTGGGACTGCTAGTATGATTTCTGCGTTCTCCCCAACTGCTACTGATCTTTGTGAAAAAACAATTTTCATCATCAGCGGGACGTGCACAAGGGAGAAATTTGGCCTGTAAGAATCTAAGAATCTGCAGAAGGAATTGACTTTATATATAAATATATAATCCCTCAATGGTTGGAAAGGTTGCTTGTTGCTGTTCCTGACAGAGCTTTCATCCATATCAGCACAGAGACAAAGCAGATAGTCTGGTTATCTCCTGGGGCTCACTGAACCTTTTCCTAAAGTGCTTTGTGCATTTTCCTCATTTTCCTAAATCATGGGGTTTATCTCATTGTTGGTGAGATAATTATCTTTCACCAGTTGTTGACTGTCATAGCATGGTGTACACATCAGGGGGCACACAGTTAGTGTAACTAAAACAACATGACATGCTGCTTTTATTGCTAATGTGCTAAACAATGAGATGATAAGCTGTAGACAATAATTATTATGTTTTTTTCATTTTACATTTTCAATTGCTGGGAGCAAGACTGGTTAAGCGATTGGTAATCATGCATTCCATTCATACTTTATGCAGTTTGTTTAGTGCTGAACATAAAGTAATTATATTTCCAGTCATAAGAATCCATACCGTTGACTATTTCTACAGCATGTGAACAGCAGTCTGTGTTTTTGAACATAACTGAGCTTTCTCTTTTTCTCTCATGAGTATGAAATCTACAGGCTTGAAGAGCAGGATATGAAAGATCTCTCCACAGGATTAATTAAACGTCATGTTGCAGCTTTCCAAAGAGCTCATATGCAAATATTGCAGCCAGTATGAACCAGTTAACAAGCACTTCACTTCACTCACTGCTGAATATGCAGCCTGCTCTGTGACAGGTGCAACATCTGTGACACCGCCACGAGTGGCCACGAAGGTCTTCATCATTCTTCACCACCTCCAGTCTCTCAGGCTAAAAACGTCCCTTTATTTTCACTCGGAAGTACGGCAACCAACAATGTAGCCTATGCCTGAAGTGAGAACATAAAGCAATTAACACCTGAAGAGGGGTTTAACGATGATCAACATAGCTTGGATGACAAAAATGTAAAAAACACAGAAAGCATGCAAACTTTGACAAAAGTAATTAAATGAATTACACAAAAAGGTTGCGGGCGTTGTACAGTACAGGCACTTTTATGAGAGGCTAAACTTCTCAAGTGGCAACACCAGCATGAGACTAACAAGTATGCTTAAAAGAGCTTGAGCTGATCATTAGTATTCTATCATGCAGACTTTTAAGAGGTAAAAAATAACAAAAGATAAAAGCTTCCCCAATGAAGAGCTTCAGAACAAAGAGACAATACTTGCTGTGGAATATTACAGTTAATAGTGCAGCCTTGAATTTCAGAAAGGTTGAATATGATTATGATTGTTTCAATCTCCTTTTATATGACATCAATAGCCATTTCCCCTACACCGTATAATACAGAAAAGCTGCAAGGGCCTGTCTACCTACTACACCATATCTCTCTCTTGGTGCAGTGAGGTAATGTCAAAGCTGAAAGTCATGAGTCTTTGAATTTCAGCTGCCATGATACTGGTCTCCTCACAGAATTACGACAAAACAAGGGATAGCTGCTTTTGGCTATGCTGCACAGACAAATCTACTTTAATATTCATTTAAAAGGACCAGTGTGTAGGGTTTAGTGGTATCTAGCAGTGTAGTTACTGATTGAAACATCCTCACATCAAATTCTCTTCTAGAGCCAGTGTTTAGTTTGTTCATGGCGGACTCCATGGAAGAGGGCCTGTGGCGTCTGTGGCTATAAAAATCTCATTCTAAAGTAACAAAAATACATCAGCTGGTTATACACTTATGAAAACACTAATGAATATTATGCCGTTATTGCCTGAATTTTGCCGTAGTCTATTTGGATAAATCTGACACAGTGGACCTTTAAAATCAAAAATACAAACATATGTTTGGAGTCATCCTTGTAGCCTTGAGACGTGTCATGGTGCATCAGTTTGATTTCAGCCCGGGACCTTTGCAGCATGTCGTTCCCCTCCATCTGTTATCATTATGTTTGTGTGTTTCAATGTGCAAAAACCATTTTAAAAAATCATGTTTGTCATTTCTTTTTTATACTTTAGTCTCTTTTTAGGTCAGGTCGCTCATATCCTCTGCAGCTGGACTTTTAGTCGTCCCTATAGGATTTCAACAAACATACACTAGGAGCACTCCTTTAGCCTTTGTGGTTCTACTCTTACCCCTAAATTCCACCCATCAGAGGCGTCCCAGAGGATACTCAGTTGCTATAATCCTCCGCTTGGATCCTTTTCAGCTACCAGTACACCATCCATACTATGGTCCATACTGGACTTGCACCAGCCACCCTCCAGATCCTAAGCCTGATCCCCACAGATTGAGCTACTGCCACTACAGACAAGAGGGAAACACATAGCTACGTAGCATATTAACATATTTAGAAGCATATTTAGAAGCACACAGACCAAGGAAAATAACCAAATCTGAGCAGGTTAATAAAGTCTAGCAGGCAAAACGCTCCGCTTCTGAAACGATCCCCGTGGGCTTTGGAGTCATGTGGAGAACATGTGGAGTTTTGGTGTTAGGAACACTGTGCCTGTGGATCCGAAGGACTCCACCACTGTTAATATCTTTAAAAGAAACCTTAAAAAGGTCTAGAGTGTAAGATTTAGAGGCTCTATTTATTTCTATATTTTAGTATACGGAAAAAACGGAATATGATATGCATGACTATGTTTTTATTTACGAATAATCACCTGATACGTCATCTTTATGTTTGTTACCTACACATTGCACCGGCCTTTTCGGCACATTTCCCAGCCACCGTAGTATTTCCATCACACTTGACACAGGAAGGCGAGTGGAGGGGGTTGCAGTCAGATAGATGCCACTTAATCCTATAGACCGGACATTTAAAACAGGTCTTTCTATCCTGGCTTTTGTTCAAAGTGCCTTCTCATTTATTGCCCTTGCTTGTATGATCCCTTGTGTTTATTCATTTATTGGACTTTTTTAAAATCATTCTATTGTTTTTATTTATTTTATATTTTATTTAGTTTGCATCATCTTGTCAAATTGGTCATTGGTTTTCATGTACTGCTGTTTATACTTTTATGCCTTGTTTTTGTTTTTTTTATGTTTATGTTTTTTATGCCTTTTATTTATTTTAATATTTTATCCTTTTATTGCTGACTTTTAAGTCAAAGTGCAAAATTATTTTTATTTCTGTTTTTTTACTTTCCCGTTTTAATCACACTCTGTGAAGCATGTTTCTTTTACTATATAAATAAAATTGAGTTGAATCGAGGCTTTGCCATCTTATTTATTTATTCTTTTTTTTTACTTTCATGTAAAACATGTTCTCTGTGTTTCAGTGTTTGAGTGCGCTATACAAATAAAGTTGCCTTGTGCCACAGTACTACACTGGTTGCACTGTAAGCGATATGATGCAGTAAAGGTCGTTAAAGGAAACATGAGAGACTTCAGTTAATAGATGCCTTGCTGAATATGTGACCTGCTGTCCTGTTTGGTAATTGTAGTTGTCACTTTTCTATATAAAAGGAGACTCAAACTGTAACTAACTCCTAGACCTCTGCAATGCCCTTCATTTCTTCCTCCCTGAGTTCAACCATCACATCCATAAGCAGGGAGATCCTGCAGTGGATATGCTCTGCATTCCTCCTACAGAAGCTGAGGTCTGCCCTCTTCAGGGATATTATAGTGCTGTAATTCCACACAGCCAATATAATATAATCAATCACCTCCTCCTTCATAACTGCCTGGTTCCCTTCTGCCAAAACTGAGCACAAACTGCAGTGCATCATAACGTGAATGACTAAAAATATACAATACTTCAGAGCATGCGGGGGAGATCTTTACTGATCAACTTGTCCTGCAAACTTCTGAGAAGAACACAAATGAAGATTTTTGTAAACACATCTCTGTTATCAAAGTTGTATAATTAGCGTAACTAATGTTTTACAGCCAGTACATCAATACCAAAAAAAATCAAGAACGATGAAAATGAAAATATCCAGAAAAATATGCACATAGGTTTTTATAGCTTTGCACTTTTGCTCCGTTCCTGAGCAGTCTGTGTATGTTGACATTTATGTAGGAGGATGGGAACACAGAGTGTGGATGAGAAAAGTTTGTTGGAATGATTAACAAGCTGTTTGCTTGGAAAAAAAAGTCCATGTTTGCACAGAGATAAGTTAAAAAAAAAAAAGGGAATTTTTAAGCAGATTGTTCATTAAAGATGCAAAAGTGAGCAACATGTTTACTGTGTGTTTAATGGGCACCTTGAGGAAAGGATGAAAAATAATAGGTTGGCGACTGGAGGTGAACAGAGTCCTCCAGAGCGGCTGGCCTCAGACTGAAGGTGAAAACTAAATTGAGGGTTTTTCTGTGAGCAGAACTGCACTCATGTTACTTTAAACTGAAACTCCCTGTAATGTTCAGATCTTCAAGGTAAAACCTGAAGAGGAGTTATCTTTATGAAAGATAGAACTAGAGTATCTGCAATGAATTTTTTTCTATGATTCAACACTGCAGAAGAAACGATTTTAAAGCAGGGTGGGCAGATGACCGTGCACTGAAGAGGGTGACCTCCGGCCTTTGAAGGAGTCTCAAAAGGGTTTTGAAGATTTTTTTTTGTCCTGTATTTTTTAAAACTCTGCTTTCATGTGGCCCACAAGGTTGCTCAAACTCAACTGAGACTAGAGAACTGAAAACTGAGAACTGAGACTATATAATATTTTGGGATATGCAGTTCTGTAAAGGTGGAACGATCCAAACTTTGAAATGTCATCTGAACATAACCTGATTTGAGTATCAAAGCAGCACGAAGTGGCATCATACTGACTTCGAGTGTTGTAATAAAGAAACTTGAGGAGAAGATAACCAATGTGAAGTTGTTCATCACATCTGTGCTCAACCATGGAGTAATCCAGTACTTCATACACTTCATAGTTTACCAATGTACCAAACTACAAACCATAATTTTATGTATTAAAGCCTCCTAGTGAAGAGGCCAAATTGTCTCTTTTTAAATGTAAAGATTAAGGCTGGGGATGTTTTATAGTTTTCTTATTGTCAACAACAGAATTAAAAACACTAAAACCAGCTCTGTGTTATTTCATCTCTCAACACTTTGTGTGGCGCGCAGACTGAAGCCCGTTCTTTCTAAAGGTGTAAATAACAGTTGGGCGCAGTAGCTTTTAGTAAATGCATGAGAGCAGACACGTCATTTTCCTGTCTGCAAGAGGAACGTGCCCATCTTACGGCAAAAACAAGCACATCAAACTATAAAAAAAAAAAAAAAAAAAAGTTTACGACTGTCTACTTCCCCCAAGAACAAAATACAATAAAATAAAAGAGATCTGTGGCATCAGGCCATCTGCAGAGAGGATGAAAACGGTAAATAGTGGGACCTGGCCAGGTCAATATATGTGTATCTGTAGCAAACACTTCATCAAAGGTGAGCTAACGATGTTACTGAGTGCATGACGTGTGCTGAATGTGCTTGACGATAAGAAAAAAACCATACATAAAACACATTAAAATGGAGCCCGTCTCTTTACTGGAAGCAGAGGGTATTTTAATCTTAATAATTCACATAAACAGCACAATATAAATGGTTTCTGTGGCTGTCATGTACAGTAATTAATGGAAAATGTATCTTAACGACAGAAAAAGTGAGAGATGATAGAAATCTATTCAAATATATTAAATGAAATAGCTGTATGTCAGATTTGTCCACTTTTGATGGATGCAGACTTTTTCTCCATGTAATGATGCAGATTGTTAATATTCAATGACTTCATTAATTGTTTGCCTCACTAGCCACAGGACTTTGGCTTTCTAACAGTTAAAAGGCAAAACACTATTCTTACTTTATGCTTTTAAATTGGCAAAGACCTTTGCGATTTGCATTTACCGGCAGTCAAATTAGAAAGCCCTGCTTTCACTCAAAAGGGGACGGGGGCCTGATGCCAGGGCAGAGTACCTGTACGGGCTGCTTTCATCTCATAAAAGCAGTACTCGTATAGGAGTGAAAAGTGCTTTTGTTGAGGTCTATTTTTAGCCTGGGATTAACAGACATTTGGTGCACTACTTAGTATTTAGAGCAACAGGATGGTACATGCAGCATTGATTCAGTGCCCGCGTTCATGTGTGACTATGTTCGTATGATTTCTCTCGGCACTGGTGTCCTCTAGCGTACTCATTTGCAAGCGAGACCTTGATCTCAATGAGATTACATGATTAAATTAAGATTATATGTAATTAGAACTCAACTGCGGAAACAACCATCTGTTCTTTAATGAATCCTGTGTGTGGTTAAGTAAAAAAAACAACATTTCTGTGGGGTTAACTGCTCTAAATGCCCCACAAATAGATGTTTCTTAACACTTTCCACCGTGCCGCTGAGACGCAGCAGCTATGTGATGTAAGACACATTTACAGGGAGGCAGAGGGGACAGCTGCGGTTTGAAGAGGCAGACATACCTGCTGTGCCGCTGCCGACTAATTACAGTAATGCTGGCATTACTGCCGTCTGACTCTCTTCAGTGCAAACGCTGTGTAATTTCTGTGCCAGTTTCTGTACTCCTTTATTAATGCTTCGCCATTAAAAAAAAAAAAAAACCTCCAGAGGTCATCTGACAAAAACATGTTTACAATGGATTTACTGCACAATTATCCCCTTTAGAAAACTTCATATTTAAATATTTTTCAATATTCTCAGCTAGTTTTAAGGCTTTGACGTCTTTAAGCTGTGTGTACTTGCTTATCCTGTGTACAAATAGCACAATAAGGCTCAGTTAGCTCAATCTATGACCTCTGCACTCCATATGTTACTCTGTGACTGGCTAGGGGGGAAAATTGTAATTTTTCCGTCTATCAGTCTGAAGTTTTCGTCTTCAAGGGTAAAATTATTTTAATATTTGGGATGACAACACAGAGAAGCTTCCATTTGACATTCCTTCGGGGATAAGACAAAAGCTGCAGCCGTTTGCTTTACTCTATCAAAGCAAAACAATTATAGCAGTGTCATTTATAAATGATAGAAAGGATGAAACTTGACTGCGTTGAGACTCTCTCTTCATATTTTGTCAGTCAAATTCAGTATTTCTGTTCCTTTTATGTTCAACAGAGACAAGTACTGACACCATGTTAGAACAGTTTATTACTGAGAGCCGAGGGAACAAAGGGCTAATGAGACACGAGCCCCAAATGTGGGGCATTCTGTATAACACTGCAAAATAAAATAAAAAGAGATAAAATAAACTTTTTGGAGTGAGAAGATGTTCTAGCTCAGTAAGGAGTTTACATCTAAAACATCCAGTCTGAGCTCTTCCTGGTGGGCTCCACTAACTAAGATAAGGATATAATGTTGAAAATGGCTGACTTCCAAGAGATGAGTGGAGTAAGCTCCAAGCCAGAAGATGTGATTTAACGGGTAAGTGTGAAACTTGGGGAGTCACTCACTCACAAGGCTGCCTCTTACTGTTGCGCTCAGAGGACAGCAAAGGGAAGCTGGAAATAACGCTTTTTGTCATGCGATGGGGTACAGACACATTTTGACAATTTGCATGGCATTAAAAATTCTTGGGGGGGAAAAACAGATTTGATTTTGGCAAAGCAGATGAGGTGTTTGTGGTACAAAACTGGTTATGTATCCTGTTCCATTTCATCTCTTTTTACTGAGACTCTTTGGGCATTTTCATTATTAGATATTTACCCGTGAGCAGCATTCCTCCGTCGGGAGCAAAAAGGCACATTGCAGGAAGATTAAAAGGGACTTTGGAGACACACAGAGGGAACATTTTTTTCTCTATGCTTGTAGGCCCAAAGCTGCAAAACACACAGTAAATCAGCCCAACCTGGGCAATCACCATATTGTCATGTAATGGCTGTCGGTTAACCTCTTCAACCTCTAGTTTTGCTAGATGTGTTAAGACAAAGTCAGTAACAAATGATGCATCATTTCACGTCTATAACTGTGAACAATTAGAGGCATTTATGTGAATTTCACCCTTCCAGAGTGCAAGCCGTAAAAATAGACGGTGGAGCGGGGAAAAAAGTTGGGGTCACAGTTGACTCATGTTCTTGATGGACACAAAAACACACACACAACGGCACACTGAGCAGCAGCACACTTGTCAGGGTTGGCAGATGGAAAAGGGATCGCAAATGGGTTGCAGATCACTTGAGCTGATTAACAGCGATCATCATCATCACCACCACCACACGCAGACATGCCACTCCATCAGTAACACCTCCGGTAAATGCACAGCAGGGAGCAGATTTTATTTTCTACAACAATTCAGTCTCTGAATACGGTGAAAGAAAGATCAGACGTTGCTTTGCTCGTCACTAGTCAATCTTATCGCTACTCGCCAAGCTTAGTCTGTACCATGACTGCCATCTGCACCGTAAAAAATGAGCCTAATATTGCTTTTTAAATTGAACCTTGAAAAAGTGGCTGCATCGAGGGTTGTTGTTTTTTTTAAATGTTGTTCTCTCCCTCCCGTGAATCAGATTTCTATTATCTACAAATTAAAACGGCTGTTTATTTCATGCTTCACGTTTGCTTTGTTTTGCGGCGAGTGCCCCTGTTTTCCAGCCCAGCGCTCACCGAGGAATGAAGGTCTTATCCATCAGGGTTCACGAAATATCTGCTGCACTTGATCACAGCATGAATGAGCTGAAGGCTCTCCCGAGTCGAGTGAGGTAGAGGAACTTGTGTGAGGGGGAGAACCTTGTCTTGTCAGCACCAGTAAAAGTCTGCAGCTTTCTAAGAGTGCGGTGTCAATCATGGTGAGGCACAGCTGACAGGGTCAACTGATCCGTTATGCAGTATGTGCACTTTTCAGGCAGACCCACGGGATGTGCCAACGGTATAACTTAAGAACAGCCCCGCTGTTCTCAGGACTACCAATGACCTCCAAATCTCATTTGGTGTTCTTATAGGACTCAATATAAGCTCTAAATACACACAGCTAGGTGGGTGTCATTTTTACCTGAAGCAAGCAAAAAACGAGAGAGGTTGTTTTTTTGGATGAATAACAATAACACGGCAGTTTTTAATCAAGGTGCAGATTACAATACTTACCGCCACCTTAACACTTGACACTTGATCTTTTCTTTATTATTTAACTCCAGTCATTTGGAATTCATGAAATTGACCTTGGCGGAAATTCAGCCTTCAGAGTGCATCAAAAATGTATCACATTACTGAATCATGTGTGGTCAACCTGCTCGGCTTATGCAGCTGAAACCCCGTGCACCAATTAAAACAAGCGTGTTTACTGACAGAAGATTCATTTGACTCTTTTTTTTTTTTTCCTCTCCCCCTCTTCTCTTCTACTGTACAACCCAGTTTGTGGGTTTACAGTTACATTTAAGTGGGTCAACAACAAAAAAAAAAAAAAAATGAAAAGTTTGAGAACTCAAGTTTCCAAAGGCTTAAAGCGACACACAAGCAGAGGAGGAAGGCAAACAGCTTACTCTCTCCTATCTTTCTTCACTCTCTCCCACACTGGATTAAAGAAAGATAGGGAAGTTGGGCATGGGAATGGAATGATTTATTTAAGACAGGTCGCTCCTCCGGGAGTAAGCACTGTCCCAGGGGATACCCTATTTTCTGTACACTGCTTTCTCTCCCTTACTCATTGTACATTCTCCCTTACTCATTGCACATGCACACACCTTTTACATACATATGCATTTCAGCAGCAAAGAAGTAATAAAGATGCAATCGTGTACGATGTGACGTGCCGTGATGAATGTGTCTGCAGCGTTGTTAGTCATCTCGGTCTGACTTATTTGCTGTCATCATAATTCATTTCCATGCAGTCATGCAGTGTTAGGGTTTCATCTCTTTGAGCCTGTGAAGCCTAATGTGCTCCTCTTTGAATTGAAGCCTATATGCATATATAGTGACTTATAATTTTGCCAGATGATTAGATGGTATTCTGCGCAGCCTCTAGGTGTGGCATCATGGAGCCACTCAGAAGGTTTTTTTTTTTTTCTTTCATGAACGCAGATGTCTCTTCTGGAACAGGAAGGGCCACACGCCCAGCAACCAGTTATTCAAAGTGTACACTGTGTGTTAAATGACTCAAACTGGCACTGGCATCATTTGCATACACACATTCAGCAAATGGCAATATGACATTTAGGTTTCTGTTTTACTGGGTGTGCAGCAGTTAACCAAATTTCAGGCTTGGACTTTCAGGGGATAACAGTTATCTCAGTGTCAGACACATGCTATTGTTGCATAATACAATGAGTGACTTTCATAAAAGTGACATTATCAAAAGTTTCCAGCAGAGCTGCCATTTCAAAGGGGAAAACAACTTACAAAAACAGCTGCTGTGTTTCTGAACAGAGCAGTCAAAGTCTTTTCTGAAGCAGGATGCAAAACCACCACGACAGCCCCAACTACTTACTATAAACGCTCAGATTACAACAAGATGTGATGAAAGTATCAATGTCAGGCTCATTCAGTGCCAGGTACTAGTCCTTGATCACAACTTAGAAACTTTAATATTCAACTCGACTTGCCTCACAGCTCTTAACTCTTATGAATACTGTATTTCTACACACTCCCGAGAATTAATTTTTCATTTTTATTTAGTCAGAAATGACCTTTCAGCAGAGGATTGCGGTGACTATGTGCTACAGTCCCACCAGAAGTGCTGCCTTTGGCATTGTTATCACTGAGTCTTAATTGTATTAGCGATTTTGTGGGAATTGCAGACACAGCTGTTAATTGGTTTATGTTTCATATCGCAGAGATTTCCTCAGTCATTCTATAACCTCCTCAGGACTGTTTAATGTTATGTGCAGAGGTCTCATCCTCACTTCTCTGAATACTCACTCTATACAGATCATACATTATTCTGTTCTCTTGCAAAACCTGGAAGTCAAGCAGCTTTATCTTATTTGAAATTGATTTTTTTGAACCAGTATGAATCATCTCTTTTGGCATTAATCTGATCATTGCCATGGAAGCTATATATTTGTCTAAAAATGCACGATTGCAAAGGGAAGTTATTCCTTTCCAAACCTGCATTAACAATTGATTTTTTTTTTTTTTGGCAACTTAAGAGCAGCAAAAACTACAGCTCCAAAGGCGACACTGACGTATTATCCATCACTTCATAACGCTGATATGTTGAACTCGACAGCAAAAAGAGGATTTATATACAAATACAGTAGATACAAAGAAATATTAGCATTCATTCAGAGTCATGTTTCTGGCCAGTGGATGAATGTGAGTCCAACATTCTGTCTCTCTCTCTCCTCTCTTTTTAGCTCTGTTTTTCTCTCCACCAAGTCCTGAGGGAAATGTACGGCTCTTCAGCAGCTGCCAAATACTCACCAGCTAGTAGCTTGCTTTGTTCATCTGCTGTATGGTGCTGGGCCGGTACAGTACAGTGGGTTTGTCAGAGACTTTTTTTTTTTTTTATAAAAACCATGAAAAAAAAAAAAATAGCTGCCTGCTGCTGGAAAAGACGCTGATGAGAGCAGTGAGAGAGTGAACTGAGGCAGTAAAGTTGAGGGCTGTAAAACTAAAACAATGAGTTGGAGATGCGTCAAATGCCGTAGAGTTGAGGGAAACTGCAGTTAATTATCTTTAGATAACATATGAATTTGATATAATTTGAAATATCCACTTGCAGAAATAAAATTTAAATAAAATACTGGGGAAACAACCAATTATATAAACACCAATATAGGGAAAACACATACACCATGCTGCACATTTTTGCTGAACATCCTGGATTATAGGTATAGTGCACTGCAGAGGGTGACTGTGGCCACAGTAGCATGATACTTTAAAGATAAAAAAGATCACTATTATCATACCGTTGAGTGACAGGCGAGGATTTTCTAGAAACTGGAGGCAGAAATTACTCAACGGTTACATGCTGCAACCACTGGAGCTGCCAAACCGCAAGACTTAACACAGTAGGGTTTAACTACTGGCAACCTCAGCTCTCTCCCGTGGACAACATTTCCCTGGTTGTAACGTTAAACCCAAAGCTTTGCAATGAGCAATTGCCAAGGCGCAACCCAGCGTGCAGGCTGCTGGTAGGGTTTTTACATGTAGATAATGTCCTATGAACGATGTCAAGGACAGGAAAAACCAACAGACTAACAAATAAATTGTCTGTATAAACAACTGATATTCTACTGAATAAAAAGGCATGCAGAAATGAAGAAAAACTCGTTATTGTGTTGTCAAAATGCTGCCTTAAAACTTTAAATCAATGCGCCTTTAAAAAGTGTATGCACACGCTAAAATGATGGCCACCCACTGAAGTTGCCATCAAAGAGACTGAAAGGTCAGCTTTAATCACAAATTCAACGCTTGAACATTTTCACAAAGGAGTAAACAGGAAGTCATCAAAACTAACGGGTCTCGTGCTTGAAACACCTCTAAGAGATTCAGAAATCTTTCGACAGATTTCTTCATTAAAAAAATCTGGCTCTTTCTCTGGACTGAATGCATAATCACCGCACGCGGGGACACTTTATTTGAAGCATTTAATATGCAAGGAAGACTTGTTTGCCCAGTAGCTTCCCAGCACAGTCACGCAGTCTTTTTCCTCTGAGCCAGTGAGCTGCTTCAGTGTAAAAGTTGTGCTCCAAGCCTTGTTATTTTTTTTATTGATTCACTTTGCCAAGATTTTTCAGCTTTTTCTACTTCACAAGCCTGTTTTTTACCCTTACAGAGCATTTGATTCTCACCCTGATTGCAGCTAGACCTGACCTTGCAGGTTCATACCAGGTCAGCCTCTCTGACTTCTCTCAAGAGCACATTTTATATTGACTGTGCTCTGTGCTTTGTTTTTTTCTCCCTCTCCCTCCTGAAACAATGTGATGTGCACATCTGTCCCCTACCCCCAGCTCTGCCAACACATTTGGTGGCATTTAGGTGCTTTTTTCAGCTGCTGGGTTATAAACACTGCAAAACAGACACAGACGAAGCGAAGATGAGATTAGCACAGACTTTGTCCTCACAGACAGGAAGATTGGAGGTATGACAGACCTTTAACGTTATTATCAGCAGTGACAAGATATCCATTGTGGCATTGTTATTGCTGAGGTATGACAGTAAAATGTGTGAAGACTCTACATCACGATCTGACTCACATATACAGAGGTAAAAAAAAAAAAAAAAAAAAAATCAGTTTCAAGCAAATCAAATGGCAAATTGGCTCGAGCTCCAGTCGGGTTTAAACAGAATCCACAACATTTCATGCTGGTGATTTTTTGGAACCAATCAAAACTCTAACCGTCTATGTCCAATTACACCCCCAAAAAAAGTATGAGTCAACCTGCAGTGCCCAACACACAGCTGCTCTCCTAAATCTGCATTAAGAGCAGCAGCTCTATCACTATACGGCTGCCCAGCGGCCCGTTTGAGCCTGCTGACTCATAACTGCAGAGCCGGTAGAGCTACAGCAATGAGGAGGACAAACTATATGACAATGACGGATGACAGTTAATATCATAATGAGCAGGGCTGGCCATCATTTGAAATGTTTTGACGATACTATTGCCAGAGTGACATTTGAGTTTCAATACCTATACCATACTTTTTTTTTTCTTTTCTCCAATACCTTGTTTATTTTTTTTTTCCACAAAACTTCTTTTTCAAAAGTGTCAAATGTGACAAATCAGCCACGTTCAATTTACATTTTCGGCAAAATTATGATTTAATTCTTGAACTAGCTGATCAAAGAATAAGTAGTAGAAATCTGACCACACATTCAACGCCAGCTTTAAATACTCAACTACTGTCAGTGTTGACGTTCATTAATGTGACTTATGATGCACATAATCACATCTACAGGCAAGCTTACACAACATATAGGAATATTAAAGTTTCCCATAATACATTTTTGATTAATAGAGCAAGGCCGGTATATCGGCCAGGTTTTTACCCCGCGAGAGGTGGGGTACACCCTGGACAAGTCGCCAGCTCATCACAGAGCACATAGAGACAAACAACCACTGACAGACTGTATGTGAACCTATCTAAACCTACAATTTAGAGTGAGGAAGCTGGAATACCTGGAGAGAACCCAGTTGATCTAAGATATACAATATATATCTTATTGCATTTATCAGTATCCGTATATGTCTGGCAATAAGTCTTTATGTTATTATGTTTGTGTTTATGTATTATTGGTAGCAAATTAGACTTGCATGAAAACATTTGAAGAATTCAAGAAACACGGTAGGAATTTATGATCCCATGAAAATATAGCATTACAAAAAACTGACAATATTTTGGTGAACACTGGCTATAAGTGACATCCCGCGACCAGGGAGATTGAGAGACAATATGAGTAACATTTTATCTAGAGCATTTGAAACAGCACCTTGAGATTCAACAATCCAACATCACAAATGAAATTGTTTTCTGACATTACACTGCTGTGGTTAATGTTTTGTTTAGGGAGCAAAAGGGATCTGGGGTTAGGGTACGTTCATGAATTGGCATACACTCTGTGGATAATTTGTTAAGGTGGTGCAGTGGGGATAGCACTGTTGCCTCACAGCATGAAAAGTCCTGGTTCATTTCTTTCAGTGTGTGTAAATTCTGCATTGGTTCTCTGTAGGTACTCCAGCTTCCTCCCACAGTCCAGAAGTTAATTGGTGACTAGGTATAAATGGTTGCTGTTGTTGGTGATTTGTCCACGGTGTACCTAGCCTTTCCGGAAAATTGGATGAATGGGTAATTTGTGAAAAAACAATAGACAAAAGGAAACAGTTGAAATGTTACAAATACTCTTACCTGCCTCCAGCACTGTAAAACTGTGCTGCTCATTTCTCAAAATGTTTTTAAAGTGCAGAGTGAGATGAATTGGATCTCACACGAAGCACTTAGAAAACTTTACCAATCAGTCAAGCCGTTTCAGCACTGTTCCGTTGTCCTGTTGTGACTGCACGTCATCTTGAAGTGTGATACACAAACAAAAGTGACTAATTTATTGTGTTTTCTATTGGCAATTATTAATTGCGGTCTCTCTGACCTTAGCTCTAAAGTGTGCAAGAGATGTATTTATAAGTTAAGGAAATTACATCTATGTCTGTGTGACCCCTGACATCTGGATCTAGCAACCCGGCAAGCTATCCTCCCACACTGCCACTGTAATGAAAAAAACAGTGGAACAAAGAAATGAGTGATGATGAGTTCAGGTTCATCTCACACATTGTGACAGATAAGTTTCTTAAAGTCACACTGAGTTTTCTTATAAACAAACAGAAGTCATGTTTCCCTGTCAGTCTTCACCGAGACGAACATGCTAAATGATTTTTTTTTCCCCCTCATGAAACATTTACAAGGCAAATAATTTGAGTATTTTATAACCAGCATTTTTTCGTCTACCTCTTCCCTGCCTGTGTTAGAGCATTGCTTCGTATCTTGGTGTGTCACTGCCACCTGTAGATTAGTGGAATAGTGTGAAACTTTTGGCAGGGAGTGTGTAGGAGCTTCATAGCACTACTAGAAGTGAAAAACTCTGTAGGGAACCTTTAATTAGCCAACGAGACTACGGCAAAAAAAAAAAAACATCATCCTGTTGCAGACACCATGAAGTGACAAAGACACCAGCCAAACACGTTTGTCAGCATAGCGGCAGTAAGGATCAGTGATGATCCACACCAACTTGTGTGCAACAGACCTTAATTGACTCTGTTTAATTATGATATCAACTCACGCAGCCCACATTTCCTGACTCATTGCACAACACCCTAACAGTGCCCAGCAGCGTTTCTTAAGAAATACCTTGGATTTATAAAGATATGTAAATTTCTAATAACTTAAGCCGAACCAATGGTCCCTTTTTCTGTAGTTTCCTCAGCCCAGAATCCCATAAAACTCTGTTAATATCGGATGATTCCACGGTGCATGATGTCCATCCAGTGCCAACGTTCTCTTCCACTCATTGTTCACTGGCTGCTCTCATAATGGATATCTCATGTTGTTTTTGGCTGTTTTCAAAAAAAAGCTCTAAAAACACACCGCATGCACCTCTTCAGCACCAAATAGCACCCAGACTGAGTTAGCATATAGCTGGTGACAACAGTGGAGCATTTAGCAAGTTGAAGAGCCCGCATATTTCCCTCAGGGGTTCGTAGAGACTTACATGGACTTACATTCGCCAGGTGGTAAGACACAGGACTCCAAATGAATGACAATGAATTATGATCTGTTGGGTGTGTAAATAAACACCTGTTAGGGATAGTTCAAGTTTTTTTTTTTTTTTGTAGTGGGGACAGCAGTCAGCAGAATAATGTGTTTTAGTCACATTAAGCCCACTAAGCAGATTATTCTCACCACGTTACCTTGCCTCCGATCTTAAGGTACTATATGTGTGTACAGCAAAGTCAGGCTTAGGTGTAGCAATACTTAAATTCTACAGTTGAGACAATGTAACATCAAGGGAAAGGCCTGTCTGATGGCAAGAATACGCTCTCTATACACATGTACACTTAAATGGATATTGATTTTTTTCATATGGCTCAAACACATTTTTAAGCTGACCTTGTCCACAGCCGAGCCTTGCTCTACGTCAGTGCAGGGAATTGTCTGGCTCCCAGATTGGACTGACACCGGAGCGCCATGTACTATAGACAAAACGCTGTCTATGTGTACCCAAAAACTATACCTACATTATGACTTTACCTACTATTAACTATCTAACTAACTGTTGACAAGGTGTCAGTGTTGTGTTTAAAGTTTATTTCTGCTGCCCTTCAGTGGCCCCAAAAAAAGTCTCTTATTGCATATTTAACCAAATTCTTCAGTCGCCTAACCTTGACCATGAATTATTTGCCATGGCCACAATCTTTTCCCGACCTTCTTCAGTTATGCAGTTGCTTCCACATGTCCAGAATCATAACAGAAGTTTCTTGGAAAACACTGTGTCGTGTAACTGACAGTCCAAGCAGTCACCATAAATATTATATGGCAGCCGGAATTGAGAATTGTTTATTTTCTGGTGAGTGTTCAACAACAGGATATCAGTGTTCACTTCACCAATGTCTCCTTCATTCATCTGCATAGAGTAATGAATAGGCTGCTTGGAGAACAGGAAACTGAAGTACAGGCTACAATTGAAACCAGGTATCCAGGTTTCTTCAGTTACACACAAACACACTCTCAAAAGTACACACTCCGAGTAAATACTATGATGTGGGAACCATCTGCCCTAAAATAAAATCTAATTTGATGCAATCTCTCGAGTGCCAATCAGTCTTAACACCAAAGTACTTATACAGTGCAGCCTGAGTTTTCTGTTAACATCAAACATCTCCTCATTCTATAACCACAAGTTACCTACCACTTGCTGAGTTTCCAATCTTTGCACTCTTCCACTACGCTAAGTGAGTGCTCCCTCGCCAGGAAAAGAAGCCTGTAGGGTGTGTGTGTGTGTGTGTGTGTGTGTGTGTGTGTGTGTGTGTGTGAATAGATGTGTGTGCGCATGTGTGTGTGCATTGAGGGTGCATTTGTTTGTGTTGCACATGAGGGAGCATGCTTGCTTTCTAAAAAGACCTCACAGTTTAATGGAATTGTGCGCGGTGAATGTGAGACAAGACCAAGAAATGAGCCATAAGCAACCCCACGGGTATCACTTTTCTTTTCACTGAGCTGTGTGTGCAGAGGAGACAAAATATGAACACCAAATACTGCTTTTGTGAAATGCCAGTGAAGCAGGAGCCTGCTTATTTACTCTATCAAAGGAAGGGAGAAAAAAAATCTATAGCATATGTGAGCGGTGAATGGGGACGTGATTATTACGATGTTCAAAGACTACATAAAAGTGTCAGGTACAATGCTGAACCTCGTGAAGATGGTACCGTAAGCACTTTTCACATAATGGTTAGGGTCATAATGTACAGGCAATGGAAAAATCCATCTGAGAAGACTTTTATGCAGTTAAAAATAACTAGATTATATTTCTGGATCTGCTTGATCCTGATAGGTGGCCGTATGATGAAATCACAGCAAAATATAATCTAAAAAAACAAGATGTATCGCTAGAAACTGATCACCAGTAAAACCATTTTCTTATGGTATGGTGTGGCTGGCATGCACTCCTCCCTTCTGTCATGTTTTTCCTCATTTATAGACGTACATAAAAGTTAAAACAGAGTTGCACCTTGCAAATCAAGCAAGATTTGCCTTGGCTTCATCACTTTAACACTTACTTGCTGTTTTGATGCGATAGGAACGATGGGACAATGGCAAACGTAGACTAAAGGTAACACAACACACAGAAGAGACGGTTCTATTCACCGCAGCGTTTCATTTTTTCAGTATGTCGTGAAGCCAAAACCTCTGCTTTCTATGGGCTTTTTTTTCCTCCTTCCTCAGCAACAGCTAATCTTAATTGTTCGCCCGGTTGCGCGCGTAGCTCCACTTCACAGGCGCACCAGCTGTTTTGCCTGACACGCTTTGCCAAGGCGTTTTTGAAGCAGCTGCGCCTGTAGCGTCTCTGTCTGATCAGGCCCTGAAGCCTTCTTTGTACAGCCACCATTTTGCACCAACACTCAAACTACAAGGAGGAAATCCAAGAGTAGAAGAGGCTGAGAGACCAATTTCTTCACTGACAGTAACTTCAATAGACCATAATGCTGTGCAGCCACTAGACATTTTCAGTAAGGGCCCCAAGCGTAATCACAGGCCTGCCCCGGTGTTCAAGAACTCATTGGTGAGACATTCATATTCTTATACGCCCACCTTTGAATCAAAGTAATAAGTTCATGCCCTCCTCTCTCCAGATTGTTCAGTAATTTTGGATGACAAAGGAAATCACAAACTCAAGCAGAAGTATATATGCCAGGTCGAGAGTAAGTGGGTGTATCGCAAAATTAAATTACAAATTTAATTCAAACAATTCATCATAAAATAACTCTAATAAGATACGGTGAATATCTCAAAGCGATGATATCTGTCAGAGACTATGAGGGCTGATTTCTCCTTTTACAGGCAAATAACTGCAGGGACAGTAATTGCAGCTTTGCTAATGGATTGATCAACACCCCTTTTGGGAGGCATTATTGTGAGAGAAGTGATGACAGTCTTGTGAAATAACAGAGTCAACAATAGATTTCATCTACAAGACACTGGGAATGTTAGAAGCCACATTATAATTTAAAATAAAGATAAATTAATTATAAACAGTGACACGTAAGACTACTGTTGCATATTTAGCTCATCCAAAAATGAGCCAGTATTTGCACATTGTCATTTAATTTCTGCTGGTTAGCCAGTCAGGATGATTATCATATCAACAATAGCACCAGAAGAGGTGCAAATATTGACCCAAACTGACCCACAGACAGGTAAAGTCATGCATTTTGAGTGAAGTATTTCTTATTCTTTACTCCATCCACTCATGAAAATTGGACAACTATGTCATGCCTTCGCCATCCAAGGAAAAAGAAATTAATCTCACAGGACACTACTGAATGATGCGCGTCAGAAAGGATTTATTCGCCGACTGACAAATGAGTAGGTTTGCTCCGCATACCTACATATCCAGCGCTGCGCCGCTGATTGTTAGAGACAAGAATGAGTCCCAGAGTGAATCCATGAAAGTCTGTGAAAAAACTGAAACTGAAAAGAGCACGGATAGAGCGCACAGTCTTCTACACAATCTTTTACATGGCTTAAAAAATGAGCCGTGAACTATTTAAATAAAAAACAGGTTAAGATTTTTACGATGGCCCTCAGAGTCCAGAAAAAAAACAGAATTTAATCAAAGATCTGTCAAACGTGCAGAGTGTGAAACAACCTTATGTTCTGCAAGGTGAAGTGTGGAGAGAGAAAAGAAGAAAAATCAGGAATAAAAATACTTTTTACTGGCCCCAAGAAACATTTTGCAATGTCTGCCAAAGGAGAATGTAACTACGTAATGCTTGGCGGTAATTTAGATTTAGTGTTTTGTTTGTTATTTTGTCCAATTTGGCAAATTAAGTAAATTGGAAGTAAATGAGCATTTGCAAAAAAAAAAGAAAAAAATACCATACGCTTAATTTTCTTTACAATTAGTCCAAGGGTGGTTTATCCAAACCAGTGCATAGCTTAATAGACCATATTCTTTCAAATCTTTGTTTTAAGAAATGATTTTATTTTCCCTGTGTTGACTTTTAAATCATCCTTTTAAAAACTGGAGTGATAAGCCTCCAGAAACTCCCCACTCCATATTCAATCCACTCCTTATTACCATGGAAAGTCACATTTATTCATATCTCCTTGTCTAATAAACATTCTTGCAAAACCTGGATGACCATGCATGAATAACAAACAGCAGTATAGCAGCTTGCACAAAGATTTCTGTGGTGGATATCGTTAAATTGATGTGCACACTTCAACAGAATCGACACTCCTTGGGCTTATGAAACATCCTTCCTCACTAAAGGATGTTGCTTTGTTACACAGGCTTCTATTATGAATTTAATCATCTGTTGTATTAGAATGTTTGTGCACTAATGTCTACAAACACAATGCAATTCTGTTCTTGTGGGTACAAAACTCCTGATGCGGTTTGCTCTTGCTTCAACAGAGGAAATTAAAGTATACAATCTAATAAAGACTCTACTCAAATGAAGAGAGTTTGCCACCCAGTAGCATCTACCGCATTCCACCACTGTGCCGTCTAGTAAAGACGAGGAGCACTGGCTTGGGAGAACAATTAATTACAGCATGATATTTTTCCAGAGGGAAAAGCTGGAAATAAAGTTTGCTGTGTGAATGACAGCATTTCTAATTTGTTATGACCTATAGGCACAGACCATTTGGAAGTTTAAACTTCATGGCCACTGAACATTATTATGAATCAATTTTACTGATCTATTAGACTCTTGATGGCTTTATAGAATTTTACCTTTTATTATCCATGAGACACATTTATAACTGTGTAATGAGGATGAGCATAATGACGGTGTTTGAAGCAGCATCTGACATTTCATTTCATGCACTGAGCATTTTCTACTTAATTAATTAGCAATGTATCAAAAATGGCCCCTTGTGTGTTTTAGCGGTGCATTCAAGACACCTTGTAATTGGTCAATGTCTGGCCATAAAAAAGCAAATATTTACAGTTTGAACCAGCAGACTGTTTAGAGCAGCAAAAACAGGAACTTTTAGTGGCGTTTTACCAAATAAGCTGTCAAATCTGAATTGCGATGTTGAAAATCTTGCCAATTCAAGTCTAGTTCCATCTTTCTGGGTTTGCTTGCGCATTGCGGACCTGAACACAAGTCAAAAACATCCTTGAGAGCTTCATGGGGGCACCTTGAACTCTCCATGAGGACCCTTGTGGCTAGGGATGCCCCAATGAATCGGCCAATATTCTTTAAAAATATGCAATTTGGAGATTGGACTGATGCTTTCGAGTTACCCATCGTAAAAAATGAATCTATAACACACATCTGTTAACTAGCAGATCTTGACCTCTCTAATATGTCAAACACTTAGACGCACAGCCACGACATACAGCAGGCTCTCTTCTGGTCAAAATGGCAGACAGTCTGTTGTAAACCTTGTAGTAAGCCTTGTTTTTAACAGCCTAACAATTGTTGATCGCTTGTGGTCCCTACTGGCTAGTTAGGAGGACTAAGGAGTCAGCAGTCAGTATAAAACTGAGCAGTCAAAAGCCAATCGCTGTAAAGATTTCGAGCTATGCTGAATTTAATTTACACTTCCCTGGGATATTTCGTTTTCAGTAATGGGATCATCAAAGTGAGGAAGAAAGGAAAGGAACAGCTGTTGACAGAGAAAGAGAGGGGGGAGACTTTTTTTTCTGAGCAAAAAACTGAGCAATTTCTGTTTCTGAACATACTTTATGATGGCTTCAAAAACAAAATGGTCAAAATATAAGATGTGATGCGGTACATTTGTATTTCAAGATATCCCAGTACTACATTTTTAAACAGCTGATCTGTAATCTGAATCGCCAGCACAAAAAAACATCACTTGTGACCCAGACTGCCTCCCAATGGATGGATGGATGGTCTTCCTTGGCAATAAAGATTTACTTAAATTTTATATTAATTGATCAATTGCTTTGCATGCAAAATGTCAGAAAAGTCCAAAACCCAGAGACAATCATTATAAAAATGACTTACTGGTGACTCCTCAATAAATCCAGATAGCTGCAGATTCATTTTCTGGCAACTGACTAAAAAGTAATGGACAAATACCTGCAGCTCTGAATAATGTGAGAAACATTTTATTTCTTTTGAACACAGTGGGCTCCTGAACAAATACACCAAAGAAAAGGGAGCTGTGGTGGCAAATACATGTAAGACTAACATCCCTGGATGCTTTGTTACATGAATTGCTACTCTATTTCTGCTATTTTCCTCACGATTGTCATGAAAGATAAAACTGTGGCAGCGATGATAACATTGCCACAGTTGTTAAATCCTGTCTCAGAGTATTAAGAATCTGTGTTTTGCTTTCCGATAAGCCTTTTTGGCTCATGTGTCACGTCACCTCAGTACCTGTAACAACAAACCCTCACCGACAGCCCTGCATTGTTTTATTTCTCATGAATTCAACTTTTTATTTGGAAGAGAAAAATTGTGTTATATCCAGAGTTACAGTCTTTCCTTAATGTGCATTAAAAGTTAATGTCCATTAAAAGACACAATCAAACTGAGGAGTCGGTTCTCATCTGACAAATGTGTTTAATACTATAAAGATGTTTCCCACCACAGTTAGAATGGTATTTAAATAAAAAGCACTGTTAATGAGGTAGTTAATAAAACCACTGCATGCATTAATTAGCTAATATTTCCATGTCAACACAGAAATAAGCTGTATAATACATTTTATGTGAATATCCTGATAAATAAATTATGCCAAAACTTGCCACTTTAGCTGACTGTGGCCAATATGACACCAGACGTGCACACAATGTTTTTTAAATGTTACAGACCATTATTAGAAAACAGTTTTATTGTGTCTACATGACCTGCACATTCGTCTAAGCAAACTATTTGTTACTGAAAACAGTGATACTGACCTAAAATCTCGTATAATCAATCTCAGAAACACTTTAATCGTTTGTCTTTGCCTTTGTTTTTACCTCACTTGCTGTGTGTTGTGTGAAGCACTTGGTAACATTAAGAGCCAAGTGTTTGTGAATGTCATTATTATAAAATAAGCAGAAGTCATGTCACTGGCATTGAGCCAGATCTGCAGCAATATGTCTTGATTTAAATCCTGAAATAACAAGATAATCACCAGTACCACAATAATCCACCACTCTAGTATATTTCTTGATATGCCAAGCTGTGTCACGGAACCGCTAAGGACACATGTTTTGCTAGTATTTACCAATTCAAGATGCCAGTACAGATATAATTCAAACATAAAAACATCAGCTGGGGTGTTGTTTAGCTCAGTTGGTAGAGCATCCGACCCATGTACACCCCAGCCTCATTTTTTCTATTCAGGCAGCCACATATGGGGTTACACAAGGTTAAGCATATGTCTCGGGGTCACTGACACAGAAGTTGTGTGTTTGTGTTCAGGAAAGCAAACGACATTTTATCATTATATGGTAACTGAGATCAGAGGATAGGCTGTCACACTCCCTCGACACAGGGAAGACGAGCCAGATAGGACAGCTTCTTCAGAATCCTCCGTTTTCCTTGGCCAAGCTTCAATAAACCTTTCAGCATAAGACATCTTTCTCTCCACTGACTGAACTGACCAAAAATATACAAGATAAACAAAGATTAATAAAGAATTCTGAGATATGCACTCAACGGAAAAAGCTGGACAGCAAACTTCAAAATGTGTCTGTTTAACAGACAAATAATATATTAGCAGCCGCAACAGTGTTCTTAATCACCTCAAATGTTTCTATTCATTGGTATTCGGCCAACATAATTTAAAAGCTTTGATGAGTTCTGCTCGGCTGTAATTCTTTGAGAGCCAAATATATATTTCTGGCACAAACAGCCACCTGAGATGTACTTACTGCCAGTGAGGAAGGTCAAGAGGCCTTGAGCGTCTTAAAGTGAGGCGAAAATTGTTGGTTGTTAATGAATCACAGCCACAGCAAATTAATGGCCTGTAAGTGGCATGGTATTCTCCTTTCGAATGGTTAATGGTCTGTTAATTTCACACTTTCTGAATATTTCTGTATAATTTCAGTACTTTTTAAACTTAAGCAAGAACCCCTTTGAAATACACCGAATGCCTTCAGAGAAATACCCAATACCAGTGGAGAGATGAAATGACTATTCATGCCATGATGTTCTTACAAGTCGTTTCCATAAGCCTAAAAAAAGAATATTCAGAATCAGAGTTAGTCCTACAAAGAAATTTGGGGCCATGGCTGCATGAGAAAATTGTTTTTCTGTTTTCAAATTATACTACACTAATTTATGAACAGCACATTGGCATTACAGATGATATAATTACCAACGTTATTTTCCCACTTGGACCAAAAACTAGAAAATGGTACTTTGTGTGTCTGTGTGTGTGTGAGAGAGAAAGACATGGTGCCAGTGTTTGCTGCATGAGTGAAGTTAAAGTTAAAAAAATGAGAATATTGAGCAAAAAAAAATTGGATTCAACTTTAAAACCAGGTGATTATATTTCAGATTGTGCTGCAAATCATCCTAACAAGAGTAAAACATTTAGGCCAGGGTACAGCCACTGCTTCCTGGCAAGACCCACCAGGGCGAACATCAATAAGTTATGCATTGATTTAAAAAGGTAATAATAATTTTCTTTTACTCTTTTAGATTTGCCAGCTACTCCACAAGCATATTGGAGACAGACTGAACCTGCAACAAGGAGAATTGTGTGCGTTGGTTCACGGTCATCCACTTTCCAGCCAGCCGGTGGGCACAGTTCACACTACATCATTTTGTTTTTAAAAGCACCTTGCTGATAAATCAGTACCCAAGAGAGCACTCCCGTCTAATTAAAAACAAATACATACATTTGGTGAAAGGCGATGATTATTATTGTCACCACTAAGAATTGTCCACCCCGCCTCCTCACCAGGGCCGATGATTGATGAACTGTTCCCGGTCTTTATGTACAGGTCATTGAGTCTGAAGGAGACCAATCTGATCGCTTCAACATTCATCAGTCAATCTTCATCAGGATAATCAAAATTTGGTTACATTTACTGGCACCATTGGGATGTGAATGTCTCCTGAGACCTTTTAGAGCCACAATGCCGATTGTGTTCAGCAAGTTGTCATGACACCAAAGTCCCTAATGGCTGTGCAGAGATAAAATGTTCGATGCCTTCATCTTTATTCTTACAGAGTGAGATGTTTTCTCAGTATAAATACCAGACTACCCTGGAAAGAATCATAGATGTGTCACCGCATGGTGCTGTTACTTTTGTTTCCCCGTCGTGTTCCGGCTATGTCAGTGACAAAGAGCTGTTCAGGCAATCTGTCCCTTTTTTAGATAAAGATATGGCTGTAATGGTGTACAAGGGATTCACAATCGATGACCTAGTATCCTGCAAAGTAAAAACCCACAGCTGTCTCGTGACAGCACTGGTCACTCAGGACATTTCATGGTTAAGGGTACACATCGGGAGGACAATTAGGGGGCATCAAAGAGGACAAGCTGTTTTTCTTCTGACAATTTAAAAAATAGTCTGCCTCCTAATAAACCAAAACAAGCAAAAGAAGCCACCGGTCAAGGCTTGAACCAAAAAAGTGACTGTGTTAACCTCACTGAGCCAGTCTCTGTGGACGCTCTGAACGGCCTGTCAATATGCTTGTCTCAGGTCTGCTCACCAAACTGATAATAGGCCTCCCTCTGTTCTGTTCTCCCTTTCTGAAAAACAGCACAGAACAACTTCAACAAGAACTGGATTTTCTGCTGTTGCAGCTTTGATACATTCTATGATACGGTTGTATGAAATACATGATTTTGAGTGGTTTAATTTGTCAGACCGCCTACTCTGTGTCTTGTTTATGTAGTGAAATGTATGAAATCAAACCGTGCATACAGTAAATTATATTAGAAAACATATTTTACACACCATAACCCTGAATGGTACATGATTTTTTTTTTGTCATTGACAAATGTTTGTGTGAGTCTCATGAGACGCAGTATCTATTTATGACAATTACTGTGTAGCTTTTGGATGAACATATTCCTCTTCAATCTAAATTACAAGAGAAAATCCTTCTAACAGTGATGCGTGAAACATTAAAAAATTGGCTATATAAGCTCTCATAAAAGGCTATAGTCTCATTTCTAGAGCATAAAATATGAGTGATACAAATGTGAACAGTGCCTAATGTTACCATGCTTGAAGAAATGCATTTTTGTTGCCACTTTGTCTCGTCATATAACAATGATAGTGCAGCTTTATGTTCCTCTTCATAGAAAGCCCCTCCACTCAAATTATCCTGCATCAATCAATAAAATCTTTTGTAGACAGGTATTTCTATATGTACATTGAGGCAAAACTAGCCCATCATGTCTCTGATGACTGCTACTATCCTCGGGTCAACATGGATCACATCACACCACTGCAGGCCAGAGACCATCAACAATTAACCCTGCACCTACATCTACCTACGCTTTGACTGAGAGCCAAAGTGCTATACTGCATTCGAAGGTATTTGCGGTCCACAGAGTTCTTCATATTGGGGTACTTTATCTCAACCAGTTCAAATGTTGGCTGTGCGAATTGAACGAAAATCAAGCCATCTGGTGAGGCACCAAGCCAAAGGGCATCAGGGTGGATTACGAGGCCACAGGGCATGTAGTTGACATTTTTCATCCTGCGGTACTCCACTGCTGCTTCAAACTCCCTCTCTGCAACTCTTCTCATTTTCCGCTTTGCCTCAGTCTCATACAGTAGACCATGTCCAGTGTGACCACCAAGTTTTACTACTCCTCACTGCACACATCCATGCTCTGTTGTGCCAAGCCTATAGATAAGGTGGACGATGTTGGTGCATTTTGACTGCTTCTGTGAGCAATATGGGCTGCTGGTACAAGCACACATTCCCGTTCTGTGCTGGGTTCAAAACTCATCTTGATGTGGGTCTTTTCATCTGATGCCAACTGTTAGAGTTAGAGTTTTCTGTAATGTCTTTGTGCTTGTCTCCAATCTGTAGCAAGGGCATGTCAAGTGGGTCCGCAACCAAGCTCCTGTGAAAGACAGCTATTGTGTTAGGCAGTAAATATGTAGGAAAAAAAACTGCACTTACCGCTGCACTCAGTGGCATTGCTACCTATCCCCATTGTACAGTGAAAGTGTATAGAATATTTTCTGGATGCTGAAATCTATGAGAAGTCTGGTAACAACCAATATCACCAGTGATGTGAAGGCCACTGTTGAGACCCCTGCGGGCTACCATTTTGTCCACAATGTAGGTCAGGATACACCAAGTCCTACCCACAACACCCACCATCGCCTCTATGGGAGGAATGCAGGATGAGGAATGTCAACTAAACATCCTGTCTGCAGTTTCATCATCCACTCTGGTGCACATTGCTTTGGTGCCTCACTACAGGACTTGATTTTTACTTTTCAAATACCTCCACAAGTAAAACACCACTTTGGCTTTCCATCAGCAGCTCATAACTGCCTGCAGGGCTGCAACTTTGTTGTGATAAGTGCACAAGTAGCTTATCCAACAATACCACAGAGTACAGTGTGTGCTATAGTAATGACATTTTTCATACTGCCCATGACCCTGCAGGTTATATGAGCGTGCATGATGCAGTAATTACAATAATAGCAGCTCACAACCGCATCTGATTTCTCCTTCTATGAGCCGGTTGTGTCATGGTCTGGCAAAAATAAATTGCATTCAGTAACACATTGCTCTCCTTTGGAGATTATTGGCCCTTTATAATTTGGACTCTGGCATTGACACATCATTCTTAAAATACACTTTGTCCTGTGGTTTATACTTAAAGATCACCAATACCAGGAATATGAGGCCTATGAATTGTGTCTCAACACCTTCTCCTTTTCTGGACTTGTGCCATTACTGCTCACTTTTCCACATAGACCTGTGACAGGCTGCCCTGATGCTGACAGAACCCGTCAGCCTGTCTTTGTTTGATAGTCAAAAATAGGTGACACCATGATTATGTAGGTCTATAGCTAGCAATCACAAGTCTGAAATCTGCAGTGAGTGACTAAGATTAGTTTGTGTCAGCTTGCCGGTACCAGGCAGGCAGCCGGCACCAATCCATCTGTGAGCTGGCCCTCCTTGAGAAAGCAGATGCACAGTTCTCCAGTTGTTGTGCGAGCAGTTCAGTCGCATTTCCATTGAAAATTAAATTGATCTGCTGGTTTTTGTGCTGGTCTATGCAGCTGGTCAGTGCAGCTAACGGCTTAACTTGACATAAGGCTACTGTGAGGGGTCTCTGTGAGGGAACTTGCAGGGGAAAAATGGCAACCTTTGCGAAATTAGATCTCAAGCTGTGGGTGGACAAATTAGTAGGGGGTAGTGGTACAATTCTCACGAGCCAACTCCTTTTGTTAGAAGTGGAAGTGCTTGTTCGAACGCAAGTTCACTGACAAGCCCAACTGTGAAACCCTTAGAGGGATATTGTCAGTTTCTAGGCTTGAAGGAACTCCAGATATCCAAATGTATGTGAACAAACACTAAGAATAAAAAGATGATTAAGGCTCTGAATTTGACTGAAAAGGAATGTTATTGGTACTTTATTTTATCCTTAGAACGATGTACTGGTGAATATACACTGGAGAGTTTACCTAGCATATATATGCTTTTCTTTAAAAAAAAAAAAAAGCACTATATTACTTATTTAGTTTACTCTTCAAGTGTGAGTCAATTTGCAAACTTTTGATTAAAGTTTATTCCCATGTCTCATCCCCAAATCACAACTCTAAATTACAACTCTCTTTCTTAGAGAAAGTCTTAGACCACAGCGATTTCTTTGAAACTGTTTTTACGAGTAAATCTATTTCTGTTGGTGAATGTTCTGACCTTAAGGTGCTCATGCATAAAATTATCACTGCTGAACTTGCTCTTCATGGTTATCTTCCAACACACCCTCAGATATTATTCACACTAAATTCCTCGAAGAGGTTACAGGAGCCTGTGCTCTCTATTGTGAATGTCCTCCTCTATACTGATGGCATTCCTGATTATGTAATGAAGGCAAGTGTTCAGCCTTTCCCGTAAAAAAAAAAGCCACTCTTGATCTATGACTTACTGATAACTATACACATTTTTCAAAGCTACATGTTTTATCTTAAAAGCTTTGGATAATCTATTACAAAGCTATGTCAGGGGGTGATGGAATGAAGTAACAATTGAAGAGCGACTGTTCCACTGGTTTTCCTTTTCCCTGTCAAGAAGATGAAACACCCCAGTCCGCATTGTGAAATCAGTTTTTCTTTTCTATTTCTGTTTGTGTGCTGCTTCCAAGAAACAGCTGAACATTTTCTTTTCAAAGTACACGTCACCTTTTGACCACGGTGTTCAACAGTAGCATCTTGCTTCTATCTATTGATAGTTACTAGCCTTAAACACAACAAATGCAACTTTTCCTTCCAACACTGTGGCTCAGCACATGAAATTAAGGAGGACAGAAAAAAATAAGTTACTCCCGATAGATGTTTCAACCAGCAGATAAATCTTATTCAAAATATTCCATTTCACAATAGCATCTCTCCCTGAAAAGGTTCCCACCATTTCTGCATTTCTGTACTCTGAATTTGCATACACACTATGAACTCTGCTAATAAGTATGAACTCAACCCTATAGAGTTTGTCCCTATAAAAAGGACAGCAACAATATTCCCCATCGACTTTTCTATAGCAAAGCACAAGGATTTCATAGTCGAGAATGACTGTGGAAACTCACTCACCAAGTTCTGCTCAACCTTTGCTGGGATGATTGGATCCTACTGTGCTTTATGTGGGTCAGCACTGAGCACCAACATGTTATTAAGCTTCAAAAGGCTCCATATTCATATTGAGTATTGATGTGGGTCTCCTCACGCAAAGTCTAGTATCTTCATGCCTTGAAAAGTAAGGTAAGGAAATTTCTGCCTCACATGACTCTGTTAAGCCCCCACCACCACCACACACAAGTTGAACTGCAGCATGAGTCAGCTGCCCCGCGAATCCTCACACCTCACAGGGCCCGCTTTTCTCGACGCGAGCCTCACCAAGACCCGGGTCCTTCTCACCATGACGTCTTCTCAAAGACACCCCTCCAGCATTTCACAGCTCCAGGTCAGAGCTCCCCAGGCTTCAGAGGCAGCTGAGATGCCATCTGACAGCGGGATGAGATGCTAGTACACCACACACACAAACACACACACTACTGTCCCCAAAGTTATTCCCCAGTTTTTGTCATCGTGCCTTTTTGCCACTCGTCTATGCAGGCACCACGGCATCGAACATAATGAGCCTCCATGTGGAGCTGGAACATGTTCACCCACGTGTCACGTACTATATGCTTTTTGTAAGCATAGGATGTATTGGAAATGTATCACAAGTTGCTGCTAGATTTACTAAAGGATCTTCCACCATTACAAAATCACGCTTCCACCATCAGAAGGGAAATCATGTGCGTCTGCATGTGTGGACCAGTCAACAGGAACGCTCTCTCTTTGAAATGACCTGCAATTGGCCAAAGTCTCCTGTCACAGGCTAGATTTTCTAAAGCAGAGCCAAGAGGACGTGTTAGCTCTCTCTGACCACTTGAATTACAATATGCTGAGAGATTTATAAAGAATTTTTGCCCAGTGATGCCTAAAAGATACCCCAGCTTTAATTTACAGCACCCCTTCAATGCTCAGTTCCTCAGAGAAATCTCCTGCTGAGATATCATTTAAACTTTTAAACTCGTGTTCAATTAAATATAAGGACTGAGGCTGCTCTTTTTTGAATACCAAGTGGCTGTAGAGTTACATAATTAATTACATTAGCCTTACCGGTCAGTTTACGGTTGCCCTCTCTGCACAGTGGAATTTATATTGTTCTTACAAATGCACTAATGAGATGGAACAACAAAAGCCTCCGGCTCTCTTAGTGATGGAGGAAATAGAGATCGCCCTCATACTGAACTGTAGAATTTCAATGTGATTCCAGGAATGCTTTTACTGCAGTGAGGAAACGAGATGTTTCAGCCTATGGTCTTCAACGGGGTCAGTAAATAGTGCTTACATGTTAGAGCTGAATCAATGAACCAGTGGGCTGGTATTTGCTCATTACAATTATGAATGTATTGCATGTCTCAAAAAGCGCTGACAAGAAGTCAGAGTTCTTTAAAAACCACGAGATCTTTGGGGGGGGGGGGGGTTCATCTTTATTAACAGGAACAGCTGTAGAGTGACAGGAAAGGGGATAGAAAAGGGTGATGCTACTCCTCAGTTTAGTCGTGGTACTAGCACTTTCCTGTAGGAACAAGCACCCAGCTGCCACGTCTCAGGATGGGTCGCAGCCAAAGATCACATCACTGCCAGCCAGGGAGACTGTGACGGGCGCAGGTACAACATGCTGCCAGTCAGTGTGGTAAGATAGAGGACGAGAGATTCAAAGAGTCGAAACATTAGTTCAGTACGTTGAGCCGAGTACATTCGACCAACGAGAGCTCCTGGGACTCACTTAAGCACGTTCAGAAACACTTAGAGGAGAGGACGGATAAAGCCAACTATCCAGGAAAGACAAGATAGCTCTATCCTGGACAGCAACAGCAAGCGAAACAGCAATGTGTCACTTCATCACTTCTCACCGGGAGATAGATAGTCCTGCGTAAATGTCACACAACACTCTCCATCGGTAGGTAACTGAGGCACTATCAGTCCAGTCCAGAGTCTCTCCATCCTGGCCAGCACACGTCAAGACAACCTCGCCAAGAAGCTGACTAGTGCGGTGGAGACATCGGGGCTCAGTGGCACCTCTTGTATTTCACGTCATTTTGCATTTTTCTTCTTAGAAATTTAATTTGGTTAATTTTGCACTTAATATACGAGTCAGTCTATCAAAGGCAAAATAAATATACGGTTATTGGATTTTTAAAAACTTTAAATATCAGGATTGATTATGTCTCAAGCTGATCCTAAGGATCAAAAACGATTAGGTTGCATGAGTGACTGACTGTTGCCGAACTGAACAAATCTGTTCTCTTCTCTCTTATTATCAAAAAACAGATTACAACACATTCAGCTTTGCGCTCCCCATTTTTAGCCGCCGCTGACCGCTGCTTTCTCTGCTTAAAATGACTTTGCTGGCAGCAACTCTGCTGTCACTAATTAATGTTAATTCCATGAGTAATTTGATGGGAGGCCAAAAAGAAACTTGTTGCTGCAGTGGGTTTGTATGTTCTCTGCAAGCAGCCAACTGTAAACTGCCAAAGTTTATGGAGGTAAAAGAAGCACTCTGTACAACCTCGAGTGGATTGTTTTTTTTTTTTGTTTTTTTTTGTCCCAGCGGTTACAGAGCAACATTATCATTCATTTGGAGTTGTATTTCTGGCCTCCTAGAGAGACTTTAAGACCAGTGTTTTTTATTAAGCTCTGGTTCAGGTCTTTACCAACTCCAGAGGGAAATAGCTGGCTTTTTAGCTGTTAAATTCTCCACTATGTTCAACAGCAAGTAGTGACATTTGGTGCTAAGTAGGTAGTGTACAGTGGGATTTTAGAATTTTTCTACTGAAAACAGCAGCTTCCTGCTGCCAAAAAGCTGTGATAGTGAACCTTGAGCAGTGAGCTCCTCAAAGCTGAAGGGAGCAGCAGACTTGATTAATATTTTATATTGTCACATTGGCATTATAATAAAAATATTGATTATTGACACTTTAAATGAAAAGTAAGAACAAAATCAAGTCACATAAATCACTACCTCCACTATTTTGGCTTTCATGTAACTTTTGTCTTGTGTTTATCAGTGTGTTACCGTGGTCTTATAAAATGCCCTCATTCTCTGCATTATACACTCACAGAGAAAGAAATAATGACTCAAGCCAGATGATTGCCCATATAAAAACTATTACATAATCCAACAGCTTGTTTAATAGCTGGCAAGAGACACCAAGGACGAAATGCATTCTTTGGCTTTCTCCCACTGTGAACTCTTAGTTGCCTCGCATGGCACAAAAAAGAAAATGGTGACGCAGATAAATGTAATGATTCTCATAATGTTTCTAGACATCTTGAACACTTTTTCAAACTACTTTTTGCTCCTGTTCAAATATTACAAATTATTATAAATTTGGAACGTTTTTACGTATTTGAAGTACTACTACACCAACGTTTAAGGAACGTATGCAGCAAAGTCATTCAAGATTAAAAAAAACACTTACTACTAATACTACTTACTTATATATCTAGTACCATAAGCAAGTTTTATTGACCACGTTGTTGGACAGATTAAAATCTTGTTTACACATGTACAGATATTTTTGAAAACACAGAATAAAACCATAAATTAACGATTAGGTTATGAAACAGTACACCTAAACTGTGTAAAAGAATGACAACAGAATTCAGCACATGTACGTGGCATGTACAAGAGTTTAAATTGATTTGGGAAGCTCTGATGCAGAAAATGAAATCATAGGGTATGTGGTTTTGAGTGTGTGTGTGTTTGTGAGTACGGGTGGTTGAGTGTGTTTATTATAATTGAATCTATCAAATTCATTTGCATCTTGTGTTTATCTTGAAGTCTTTCATTTGTTTCTACGTTCTATGCTTTTTTTTAAGCCCTTAAGGATTTCACATGTACACTCAGTGGTAACCCAGCCACCGCAGAAAAACGTCTGTTGTACTCGCACGAATGTGACCACATAAATGGGGGAATTAAACAGATGAGTGCAAATGGGCTTTGAAAAAGACATTATAATGATCATGTGCATCAGGAGGACGGCTATGAGAAACACCAAGACGCTGGAGCTGTTTGGTTTTTGAAGGCGGAAGTCTCAAAGGCGTTCAATCACAGGACAAAAACAAAACAAGACATCTCATTAAACCATTTGCTTTGTGGGAGGTGGTCCTTGGTACATCACAGACTGGTGGGAAGACCCGCAACTCTGTATTCCTTCAGATCAATGCTCAAAATGCTGCAGCCTCGACCAGCGAGTAGAAAGAAATCACTAGAAATGAATGAGGCAGCGTGTTTTAAGTGGCAATTCATCAGAGTAGGAAGATGAACGCTGATAGGCTATTTGTGCTTTTTGGGGGGGGATCTGTGCATATTTCACAAAATACTACAGAGCAAATGACCCGTAGTGGTCACGGCTTGTGAGAAAATTTCATTTTCTGAATTATTCTTGTTGCACAGTGGCTTTCAAATTTCTCTTGGCCAAGTAGACTCATCGTAATTTTGCTCAGCTTTTCAAATTATTGTGTGAGTAACCTTTAGAACAAAAAAGGTTTTAAATGTATCAGTTTGTTATAGCTGGCTGGTTTTTGCTCCAACTCCGGAAGTTAAAATGTCAGTGATGAATGTTAGAGTAATATTTTTTTGTAATAATCTGTTATGGGGGGGTGATTACTGTCAAGAGTGATGCCATCCACAACGCAACGTTTGGTTGATGCACTTAAACATCTTTTGGTTATACAACTGAAATATCTTATACAACATATACACACATATATATATATATATATATATATATATATATATATATATATATATATATATATATATATATATATATACACATACATTAAAGGTTTTCAGTAGTTTAAGGTTTTCAGTTGTGTATGTGAGCATATAATTTTTCAGTGTTTCAGTTGTGCATTGTGTATTGTATATACTGTGTGTGGTTTCACATGTGTATGTGAGAAGAAAAGTACATGTACAGTATATGCATGATAATTCTGAATAATGCAGAATAACATTGGAACTTCTCAGCACTCAAGATGATGGAAACGGGCAAAGATATTTACCAAAAGGCAGCCAATTATCACATTTGAGGAGCTGGTAAAAGTGTAGAAGTAACTAAATAACTCAAACTCTAAATATTCAATCCTAAATTATTTCCTGTTACTCAACTCAGCTGCAAAGTCTCCACACATCCACATGTCTTATCAACATTCAACATGCGTACATGAGACTACAGTTTGGAGAAATTCTCTGCAGCTTGCTAAGAAAACAGAACTTGTACGTGAAACATCTTCAGAGTTACCAGAAGGCAGAGGACTCCTTTTCACATGTCCACAACTGATCTGTTCACTCAGAGACAGAATCCTCCCATACCCAATCAAACAGTCACAATGATTATATATATTGAACTTAGATATGTGAAATACATAATCATCTAAAAGATTAACACCAAGGGGAAATAAGTGGCTGCTCATGGAGTATCAGTGCCATCAATGAGGTTGGAAGGACACTGGGGTAACCTGCTTTTGACGGACATTCATTTCAATAATTACAGAAGGCCTCCTCTGTGTGGCCGTCCTCTTTTCAGGTCATCTTGGTGGATCATACCTATTTGGAGACACCTAAACTACTATTTCCTGGATCCAGACTCCAAACCTTTGCAATCTGTATTTTCATGCACGATGACATGTACACAAGACATCTATTGCCCGTCCTGGGAGAGGGTATCCTCCTCTGTTGCTCTTCCTGATGTTTTTTGTCTGTTAACAGGTTTTCAGAGTCTAAGGACAAAGGGTGTCGTGTTCTGTACAGATTGTAAAGCCCCTTGAGGCAAACTGTGATATTAGACTATATTAATGAAATTGACTTTACTTGACTTCTGCAGGGGGAAGGAGAGACTGACCTGATGATGGATTTGCCTGCAAGAAACCAAGGTAAGTAACAACTAGTTTTTGTACACAAACAGCCTCTGGTCATCAAAAAAAGCATAATATCTATCTATGGATGACACAGAAAGGGTGTATGGTCAATTTGTGATAGCTGTCAAGATCTTGATTTTGTGTTATATTTTTACATATTGATGTACAAAAACCAAAGTATTACTTAATAATTGTAACCAATGCATAGTTTTATCTCAAATTCACTTTTAGTCCTTAAATTCCAGTAGTAGTAATATAATCCCTTGAAGAAGCAGCACCATCAAGTTAACTGAGGAGGCAATACTGTACCCATTGTGCCCTCCGTCATAATCTCTCCCCCATATGTTAGAGTGGATTTAAACTCAAATAACATTCACTGCCATTCTCTCCATCCCTGGTCTGTGCATCACCATTAGGGTAATGGTGTTCAGCTCATATCCACACTAAAAAATGGATTTAGGATCCATTAGCTTATTAGGCGCAAAATGACATTATCTCCCCTCAATGTGAACTCCGTAGCACCCATTTGGAGATAAATTATGCCGTAGCAACACCCCCTGATCTGTCAATCAATCCTCTTATCAGTTTGTCTCTCCCAGGGATCGCAATCACCCATTCAGTGCATGCTTTAAATGAATGCAAGTGCACTGGGTGATCCGTGCAGTGTGTTTATAGACAGATTCATCTAAATGAGAGAGATATTCTGAAGTATTGGAAACGACTGAATAGAGATGAAAGGTGCGTGGACTGTAGACTATATTTTTGTCAAGTGCTTACAGAGTTCGGTCTAACCGTGCAATCACCAGATATCGAAGTCTGAAATTATAAAGAATGTCATCAATCTTGAAAGCAAGATTATTTTCATAATGAGTAATTTATTCATTTAATGAGTTAATCTAAGCCCACAGGCATATACTGCTTGACAGCAGTCCAAAATTTACTTAATCTACAATGATATAAAATTGAGCAGCGTTCATCTTCCAAGCACTTTGAGGCTACAGCTGTCGTCACGCCTGTTGTTTGAAGTTGCCATGGTTACAGGTGTCGTTCTCATCCATTGCAAGGTTAAAGGAAAACTTGACTTCACACACAGTGTGACTGTCACTCTGCAACACAACAGACAGACTGACTCTTCTCAGTAAATCCATTAGAGGAGACTCTGGCTGTCTGTCAGCTCTTTTTGGTGCTGCTTCATTTCCTAACTCTCAGCGGATTGTAGATGAATTTAGTCCATAAATCTGTTTCTTCCAAGATCTGGTTATGTCAGATAATATTACTGATGGAGACAGAACACTATTGAATGCAAAATGCTTCTTGTTAACAGGTGAGGTGCTTAAATCAATTTCAGAACAGGGTATATTTTGGGCAGGATACCGTTTTAGGTCTCATGATTGATGGGATTTTTCAGATGCAGGCAGGACTTTTAATTAAAACAGTTATTGGTGGCAACAGTAATTAAGTGTCATTGTTCTCATTTTCAAAGATTACTTTTTATTTAGATTTAGTTTGGCTCATGATATTTAAAAAAATTAAGAAATTACACTTTGAAACATCAAATCTTGACACTGAGAAGCTGGATTCAGTGAAGCTGTACTTGATTAAATTTCTGTTGATTGACTGACCTAGTGCGTCCAGAAATTTGGCCCCTATTTAATACAAATTATTTTATTGTCCCCGTGAGGAAATATATTTTTTAAAAATCCATTTCATTTTCATGCGTGTGGAGAGATGTCAGAGCGATGGGTCTCCCTTGCACAGTACCCAGAGCTATTAGGGGTTAGATGCCAATTGTTCAAGGACCCCAGGGGTTTCCTCTTCCCCTCCGGCTACCAGTGGACTCCTGTATGGACTGGTCCAAGCTGGAATTGAATTAAAAAAGGCCAAACTCCAGTCCCATGCCAAGCTCCCCATGGACTGAGTTACCACTGCCCCTCCTCAATGACTTTTATAAATATGGTCTTTTATGGCTGCAGACTTACTATTTAAATCTTTACGCTGTGAAGATGGTGAAACTGAAACTTCCAGTGTGGCCTTGGGAGGATGAATTAGGAATGAAATAGTGTGTCTCTGAAGGGTTAGCTGTACTCCCAATTAGATTCTGTCTTCTCCTTGCTTCATTATCACAACTTTCTCTTTGTGTCTGCTTGGAGGCTAATTAAGGGGGGGTGGGAAGAGGGGTTGTGTAGAGAGAGAGTGAGAGAACAAGACCCCACTGATGGAAATCAAATGAGAAGGACAGGAATGAGAGAACAGAGGAATAATCGGTCTTCTGATGAACACTGACCATGCCCTTGATGAATAGCGCCAATGCCTTCCGAAAATGGATGAGAGGCGAGAGAGACAAGTACCAGGGACAAACTAGACTTTGTTCCTGTAAAAAAAAAAAAAAAGAAAAAAAAAAAGAGGAGTAAGCCGGGTGTAGGAAGAACCAAGAGTAAGTAGGATCAGCTTAATTTACTGGCTTGAGCCTAAATGCATATCCCCCTGCCCCCTCAGAGACAGATCACGTTGGACAAATTGTCTTGCCAGAATTCATTCGTCCTCCTTTCTCTCAATTCACACCGCTACAGTAGGAAGGCCGACGCCACTGCTCTTTTCCAAGCAATTTACTTTAACTCAGCCGGGCCCAAACTCTTCCATAAAGGGCCGTGTGGCTTTAGTTTTTTTTGTTCCAAACAATTCCAACCAGGGTGCACCCCTGACTCAACTAATTGAAGACGGAGATCAGTTGATTAAGTGAGTCGAGCCTGGTTTGATCTTACTGGGCTGGAATGGAAACCTGCAACCACATGGCTGCTGATGGAAGAGTTTGGGCCTGAAATGATTCATGTTAGAGCTTCAACTAACAATAATTTTCATGACTGATTAGTCTTATTATTTTCTTGATTAATCAATGACTAGTCCTAATCTATGAAAAAAGAAATAAAAAAAAGTATTGTTTTCTCCAACTAACAGACAAAAACAAAAAGAACAGAAAAGAATAGCAACGTCTCACATTTAAGAAGCTGGAATTAAGCATTTTTGATTTATCGCTGATCAATTTTCTGTTAATCAATTATTTATTCAACTAAAATCAAAGAAAAGGAACAAATTATTGTGTGCAAACCTGAAAGAAGCAGATGAATAACATTTCTTCTTGATAAATGTCCTAAGTCATGACTAGAATACAAAGAACGAATAATAATTTATCTATTGATTAATCTATTTTCTGGAAAATAGGAACATTTTAGTCAAGGCGGTCAAAAGGTGTGAAAATAAACAGTAATACAATTTTATACTGAGACTACAACTAGGTACCGTTTTGCATTATTGATTGGAGAATTACTTAAATTAGTAATCAACAAAGTAGTCCACTTTCTTTCACTTGACAAATATCTAATCACGGATGAACTAATCATTTCAGTTCTGCATGGTTTGACAGTCACTTTAACAGCAGAGAGCAATGTTTGCCTCTCTTTCCCGCTCTCCCTATTCTAGGAGCTCAGTCAATCACTTTGAGTTTTCCTTTAAATCTCTTATGACAAGTGACCTTGCAAAATGGCTTTTGTCAACATCTCATGCATTGTAATTCATGCTAAACGACACAGCTATGACTATGCCAGTGCGGCATCATTCAAATTGGTCATTTAATCTAATACAAGTCCACTTTATTAAATAAACCATGTCTCAAGCTGTGTCTGAAGGGAATAAATTCTCTGAAGCAAAAAAGAAAGTCAGATCATAAGTAAGAGGAGCCTTTTTGTTTGAGGACAGTGATTTGAGAGCGTAGGTCTACAGTCTCCAGTCAGGTCTGCAGGGTGAGGCTATGAGCCTTTAACTTCCTCTTGAAGGCTGTAAATTTCAGAGCATGCTGCCTTTTGACTAACATGTAGATGAATGTGCCTGTTGTCTCCACCCTTCTAAGCATTCCCAGACATTATAAAAACTCAATCATACCAAAAGCCCAGGAAGTCCATTTCAAATCTCAATTCTGCCGTCAATTGACAATTAAGGAGAAGCACGGAGGTAAAAGGATGTCTATATACATCTGGGCTCTGTGTGACACAAAGACCGTGTACTGTGTTGATTTGATGGAGGGGGGGGGAGTGTAAATGGTTACATTTACATTTCCTAGTTGAAATGCGGAAGGTAGAAAGGGTTATTTGTCACCATGGCGTAGAGAGGAAGAGGGAGAGGGAAAAAAAAGAAGAAAAACAAAGCAGTGGCTTTTGTCCATCATCACAAACGTTCCCTCTTCAGAGATGGACCTGGCAACCCGGGGAAAGTGCTCTTTGAATGGCATTACAGTTTGTTTACATCGCTTATACAATCACACTATCGATAGATGTTCTTTGGAGGTGTTATTCTAATCTCCTTGAAGCCAAATTCGACACAAACACGCAATCTCTGATGAATAGACGGCTGTCACGTCGCTACAAAAGAGCTGTTACACTATGTAGGGTGAAAAGTGACAATTCACACTGTCACATAATGTATAAACCATGATGACTGACAGGAAAATGTGTACGATTACGCTTAAAGCGCACACACATACACACACTATTTAAAATGGTTATGTAATGATGTAGCTAATAAAAATAGCAGCTCAGGTTTGGGATCACTCTTTATAGACATGTTTCAAACAAAGGTATTTGGGATCAACTAGAAGATGTAGTTCAGCTTAAAATAGATGTGTAATTGCCCCACAGGGGATGTGAAAAAAAAAACAGGATGACAAGACAGAAAACAACAACACACGATGGTATTTTCAAAGTCTTGAGAGATTACTCTAAGCTTAAATGTGAGCAGCACCTGTACTGCCCAAGAAACTACTTATCTGGCTGACACCATTTATTTGCTTTTCCAACACAGAGATACGTTCGCATTGTGCAATTTATCTTTGTTACCAAACAGGAACAAGAAAAGAAAAAAGGCTGCCGTGCCTAGTTTATTGACAACTGTTGGGGTTGGGCATGTTGTGTGAGCAGTTTGGTAGGTGGAAAACCACCCAGGGGGTTGTAAATATGTATATGTGACTGCGTCATGATGCACATAAACGCTTTTTCCCTCTCTTATATAGAAGCCTCTTAAAAAGAAACCGTCCTCTCAAGAAAAACAACAGCATTTGTTGTTTGTTCCAGGGCCTCAGACAACCTCTTTACCTGACAAGGCGCCTTATGACTCTGTACAATATCACAACATCATTATCGGTGCACAACTTGCTCCGCTATTTTGGTAGGAACATTCACACAGTATGTTTCCATCCAGATTTCGACAGAATTTCAAGTAAGTCTGCAAAAGAAAAGGCAAATGCTTGTTTCTATACATTAATGTATCCATGCATAATTAGGAGCATGGCTGCTCTGATTGGCGGATGGGTGCCATCACAGGGGGCTTGTTGGAGCAACCAGGTTTTGTTCAGTTCGCCTCAGCTCCACCAACAATGCAGGACTTTGCCCAGTTTTGCTTTAGCCAGTGGGCTAGCGGAGGCAGGACTGCCAAGATGGCAGCAGCCAGAGTCACTGAGTTTCCCAACAGCTCTTCATAAACCCATGGGTGACATCAAGGAGACTACGTCCATGTCCGATACAGTCTATGCTTCCATTCAACATTAATCCATTGCATGAAGTTGTGCACACAGCTTTTAGGGCTGTTAGATGATTGTTTCCTTTTAACCATGGCAGCAATCTTCCCCAGGCTTTTCCATAATTCATACTTTAATCAAAACCACAATCATTTCCAAAGCGTACTGCAGTCTGCCGAAGTCTAATCGAACGTTAACCATAGCATTTGGCAGATCACAAAAGGTTCATATGAATCATTTTGCTTATTATTCATGTAATGGTTTTGGAAGGCACTGAAAAATACTGAAGTTCTGCTGATAGAGGCATCAGATCAGAAAATGCTCATCTGGGTTGTTTTTCGAGGCAATGACAAACAATCTATTTTCTCATTTTGTGTGCAGGTCAACCAGACCAGAGCCCGAGTGACCCAATTCCAAATGTTTAAAACTAATCAAAGGGCACTTTGTGAATTATCATTTGTCCAGCCAACGACCTGAGACCACTTTGCCTTGGGTGGCCCAATCAAGGTGCTTGTGCTCACAACAACAATCCTTTTTAGAGTCACTGAGGCACACAAACACCCCCAACAGAATGAGATTGCAATTTGTTACAGCGCCATTTGGATTTGAACAAATAGCTACTTTGAGGACGCATAGACCAAAATAAAACTCTTAGAAGGGGAGCATCCAAAGTTATGTAATAGTATAACTAGGGGTCTTTATTTTTTATTATTATTATATAATGTCTTTAAACATTACATTAAAGATGGGGTAGGAGATTTTTTCTGGAGCATTTTTTTACCATATTGATTGAAAACCTCTTCACGACCCCATTGCAGCCAGTAAAATAGAAGGTTTGTCAAAAAAACGAAACGTTTTAGTCCAGTCTAGAGGGTGAAATCATGGAAAACACCGTCCAATCACGTTGATGGGGCTGCACATTATGATTGGATCCTGACATGTCCATCAAACTTCAGTCCGCTTCTCCCTCCCCCTCCGCACGTTCACCCATTCGTGAACGAATACAGACACTTCCATTACTTTGAAGGCGTGGTTTCGAGGGGAGGTCTGAAGAAAAGGCATGGGTGTGTATTTTCAAAATATAGCCTAGCTTGCTGGAACCGTTTTCCCAACATCTCCTACCCCACCTTTAAAGATCACCCAAAAAAAGTCAGACAGCTGAAATGGACGCAGATGCAGTGATCCGCAAGAAAGGCTGAACTGAAACTGCAAAGTTGTTAAAAAGGATCATTTTTATTATCGCATATATCGCATATAAAATATAAATTTTATTTTTATATATATATATATATAAATGAATATTAATCATCTGTGAGCCTATGACAAGTTTCAACAGCACCAATGACTTAATGGATACTTTGCCAATGGCTGGCATTTCTACCTTTTAAAGCTCCATTTTCAACCTGTACTGCATGTAGTTAAGATAAAACTACTTATCTCTGAGGGGGACGGAGGTTGTTAAAGTTGCAAAACTAGCATGAATTAGTATGAATGAGGGAACAGAGTCTGGGAGCCATTAGTGGGATGTAAAACAATAGAGTATAACAAGGTTAATAAATGCCACAATTTCAACATGTTAAGAAGATTAAAATCGGGAAACAGTCATGAACATGTTAACAGGAACTCTCAAGATGAACACAAAAACAAATCAAACCGAGGACACCAACGATAATAAAACTGTTTGGGCACACAAGGATTACTAGAGGTGAACTGCAGATAGTGTGGATGCATAAATAAATAGTCTTATCACTGCACTGTCATTAAGGCGCATTGGGTGTACTTTTTTATTGATACAGCACTGCGTCATCACTTTTAAGCTGTAAAGATTTTCTATTTACAAAGTTGGCTCGGAGCTAAGGTGATGGGAGTGCTTGCAATCTACTGCTTCAATTTCTCTCGAGGATCCATTGAACGGGTCTGAGCACACTCAATACGCACCAGTCACTTCCATTCATTATCGGTAACTATAGGAAACTAATGCAAGTTACCTGTTATTGCCTTAAAATCTTCTTCTGTGGCCAAGATGTGAAGAACCACTATACGGTTTTATTGTCTCCTATCTTTTTGATGTAAGAAATACATAATTATAGAACGCAAAGACTCTTCTGCTCTCTAAACACTGCTGCACTTCTACTAATTTTCTGTAAATCCAACAGCGGCCAGCTGTGCAGTTTTTATACCACTTGTCTGAGTCATTTGAAGAAAATGTTTCAAGACTGAGAGGCTAGGTCAATAAAGATAATTTTCTTGTAGTGGTGACAGCGTTTATGGTGTCGACGCAGGCTCTTTAGATTGTTTCAATCTAGCCTGGAGCTGGTTAATAGCATCATAATGATGAAATGTTCTTGCTCGCACTCATTTTCTTGCTGTCATTATCTGGGGCCATCAATCATCGTCAGTCATCATCTGTCCAACAGCACAGCGACACACCTATGTAATGTTAGCCTATATAATCTCGCTGCTGTCTTTTTAAATATGATTCTCTCTGTCTCTCTGCCTTAATGCTGCCGTTATGCACACCCCTCTACTTCCCCATCTCCGCCCAGTCTTTGCAGATTCATCAGCTTCATCATTGCATCCGCCGTCAGCCTGAGCAAGAGTCACCACCACCACCAGCATCATCTGAGACTCCATGGGGGGATTTATCTTGCTGCCACTCAAGGCCAACACCTCTCTATCACAAAAATCTCCCTGTAGAGTCTAAGCACCAAAGACTTTCATCAAGACTTAATCATCACATATCATCTGTTAATAATACACAGTCATCTTCATTCACATGTCTCTCCTGATGGAAATATTGTTGGCGTGGCTCCAAGGGGGGCACAAAGAGAACATAAACAGAGTCAACAGTAGACTACAGGACATTGAGCATGGTGAACAGGGTGCTGCAGAGGAAAGAGAAAGAAGAATTGTGCATGGAAGTAACGGCATAATACTTTCATCGCCCTCAAGCTAGTGTACATTTTCAATTATCTTTTACTCTCATAAGTGAAATGGTTGTCCCCTTGGTTAAATAAATGCATGTTGTCAGCAGTATCTCCTCGTATCTTTTATTTATTCTTTGATTAAAGCTGAGTACTGGAACTTATTTTTTTCTCCACTTCAAGTACTGGATATAGTTACAGTTTGTGTCATGCAAACATCTGGAGATTGGTGTGTTTTGAATCGCAGCTTTCACTGAGTTAATCTCCATAACACAATGGAGTGTGGATGCACACAACACAGAACAACTGCTGTTCAATATAATCTTAAAGCTATAGATGGAGCTGTAGCCTAGAGAAGCCGTCTGGTCCATGACAGATCCATCACAGGCCCTTGCTTATCTGGATGGATATATACGGCTGGCATCTGGCTGTGGGCGGCATTTCTGAGTGGCTGGTACTGTACAGCAGCTTCAACTCAATGCAGACTGTCTCTTATCAAACTAACTTTAGCCTGGTGTCTGATCAGCAGTACAGCACTGACTTTTCCCTCTCACATCTCTGCCAGACTGCGACTCAATGAGCCTTTTGACTGCTTTTTCCACTCATACAAACTCTGAAGCTTTTTTTTTTATTATTTCTTTTCAGTCAATGGAACCTGTTGAGCAGACGGCTCTTGACACATCTCTTCTCATGATCAATTTAGTCACCAGATTATGGCCTAAACTACCCACTCAATCCTTAAATACACAGCCTTTGTTGAGGGAACTAGCATCCCTGGCCGTTTCCTCTGAAGCTAAATCATTAAATTTCATGAATTCCTCAGGAGCAGTGGAGAATCTAAGGCTACAGAAAACTGTGGATTGCTCTTTTAAATTTGAATTAAATGAATAATCTGCTCTGCGCTCATTTTAAACATCCAATAATAAATGTTGTGGATAACATGGATATATGGAATAACTTATGGAATAAATTATATTTTTTTTCTGAAAAAAATGGGTGTTGTTTGTTATTGCTTTGCTATTTGCTATTATATTTTATTTTCCAGGAGGCCATGACTTCATTTTGCATAGCTGACACTTGAAAAAAAACCTTATTATTGAAAAAAATATGAAACATTTAATGGAACAGAAAATAAGATAGCATTAACTAGTAATATCTGACTTCAAAGCAATTATTTTAGAAGTCTGAAACATTGTCAAAAGATGAAAACCTTTGTTCCTTTCAAATAAATTCCTTTCCCGTTTTTGTTTAACTTACAAGCCTTCTAGGCTAGTCCTATTAGATTGCTCGCCTCTCTCGTCTCATCCAACAAAAAAAGAAGGGCTGATTGCTTTGGGACAAACAAAGTCTCACAGAGTAGCTCAATTATTGACTTTGCTAAGTCAACCTTTAACGTACAAATCCTGCTCAGACTCTTGTCCTCACAGTGGCCGAGGGCCCGCTGAAGGCACGCATTCAGCTCACAGTCCAGCAGACATTAATTCCTCTCAATCTTCACACTCAATTTAGTCTTGAATGTTCCTGCCAATATGGCTGAGCCTTGGAATTAGAAGTGGTAAATTATACAAATAACCCCTTAATAGCATGCCGAGCCTGAAAGAAGTGAACCCGCCAACGTGGCAGCGATTTGCAGCGTGGCAAGTGAAATGGAAGGGCAAGTCCAATCATGTACGTACTATGTGCTCAGTGAGCAGACTATGGTGGGATAATGAGGATTGGTGCTCATAACGCCCAAGTATCCACACCGTCTATTTGTCATTATTTCAGGCTCTCCATCCTCACAAAGCAACACCAAATGCGCCTGTGGTGACGAGAATCAATTCAGCAATTCTGTTTTGACCCCATGACTGTGTTGAGACACAAGCAATGGTAGAAATATTATATAGTGAGAAGACAGATTTTGTGAGTCAGGGTTATACCATAAGTTGCTGTAAACACATAAGAGCAATTTCAACACGGGTCAGGATATCATCAAAGGACCCCGCATTAATCAGAATTTTTAGCAGTTGTTGCTTCAGTCGTTCCGATTGTCCTTCAAATTTGCTGAAGAGGTATAAAAAGGTCATATTTATTCATTTTTATGGATAAGTTTTCTTTAGGCAGCCAGCTCTCGTAGAAGGGATTTATTGCATGAATAAAGAATATGTTAACTTCAGAGTTGATATTTGGTGTCACATTCTGAGCTTGTCATTCCTCGCAAAAGCAAGACACGAACCTCGGCACAGCAACAACTGGGGAGCGCCGATAATAAACTCCCCCGAGGGGGGACTTCGACTCGGAGCCTACAGGTGGATGCTGGGGTGAAGGTGGGGTTTTGTGAAAAGCTACAAAAGAGCAGCAGCAAGGTTGCTGCAGAAACTTAATGCTGCAGTGTTTTTTCAGGGGGGTTGCTTCCTGAAATTTAAATACAGGAGCAAAGTTGACTTCTGCTTGAATAGGCATAATAAACAGCAAGTATTTTCAAGGAACACTAATGCATATATAATACATAACGAGATGAAACAAAATATTTGTTCAGCAAAATGTCCTTCCAAAAGTCCACAGAGTTGTGTCTCACTGAAACAGATTAGTGAGCTAATTCGATTTTAAAGGGCAATCCACACTGGAAGCATTTTTGGAAATATGTTTTGATGTCCGTCTCACTGAACAGATATGCTTCCATTAAAAAAAAGAAGAAGAAAAAACTTTCCTGCAGCTGCATTTCACCAGAAATAAAGAGCACTACTAAAGTCAGAAAAAATATATCTTTAGGAAATATATTTAGCTTCAGGGAAAAGATGCTCAGAGATGTCAGAAATGTTAGTTCACACAGCAAACGGCAAGCACTGAACGGACTTTTTAGACCATCATCTAGTAAGTAAATTGATAATGAGGCAAGATGCATCCCCTGCTGGGCATCCACATCCACAAGGAAAATATACTTTTTAGTGAACTGAGATGGATAAATCTAAACCCCGCAATCCACCAGCAGGCTTACGCATCAGCTATTCAGTAGATAATTATGATCTTATACATATTAAAATGACAAGACCTCAGGCTTGGAGCAGACAATCGCTTCTTCTTACTTATTACAGCGATAAGGAGCAGATGACCATCAGTACATGGATATAAGGTTAACAATGGAACTGAATGGAGCAGCGGTGTATAATGTAGAACAGCTGCTCAGAGGTTTAGATGTAATTATGATTTGATGAATAGTACCAGCAATTGTCACATTTTATTGAGTTTAAATAATATATATAATAATAAATAATGAGTGTATGGATAAATTATGAATGGGACTACCTAACTTGTGTGTGTGTTTGGGACAAAAGCACATTCAGTTTCCAACGAAGCAAATATTAATTATGATAATGGTTTGTACCCGAGACATTTATAGTTTATACATCCCCTAAAACCAATGTACAATATATCTCTCTATGTGCAGGAACACATAAGTTTGCAACAAGAAAACCCTTTTAAACAACAGCAGCAGCCAGTTTACAGGAAAATATGCAAACTATCACTTATAGGCCATGACATAATTATTCATATTTGATATAAATCAACAGTATGGGAGCACTGTAATGAATGCAGCACATGGGACACAACAACCAAGTGGAATAAAAGAGCAGCCAGAAGATGAACTGTTGGGGAGCCTCTCACTAATTAACTAATTAACTAACTAATTTTAGCTTACATGGCGTACATAAACAAAGGGCATTCAACATTGGCAGTAAGAGGAAATCTTACCTTGGTGGTGTGAAGAGGTGAAGAGTTGCTGCTGCACATCAGGACAAACAAACGGTTGATATCTTCATTATAATCCATAGTATGACGGACACAGAGTTAGTGAATGGTGGCAACAGCAGGAGCTTAAATAACGACTATTCCTCCTCCGGTAAGCCCTGAAGCAACATTACCAGACAGTCAGCAAGTTAACCTGTTTATAGAAAAATGCTGTACGTCGTCATAGTTTAAAATAACCGCCATATTGCAAAGGGTGCGTTTGAGATGCGACCACCAGGGTACGCCATCATGTGCTAGTGATGGGAATTTCGGTTCTTTTTAGGGAGTCAGATCATTTGACTCAGCTCACCAAGAAGAGCCGGCACTTTCCGGTCCTCCAAGGGCTCTTCATTTTATCACTTATACCTGTAATAATTCAGCCAAATGTAGCGCTGTTGACTTGTGATTTGTATGCCTACACATATATCACTTAAATTATTCAATACACCCTTTGTAGTGAAGGATTCAAAACTAAAAACTTATTTTTCTAATATCAATAAATTGCTGTAGCTAGTTGTTTTCAGACCCTTGTAACTCTCTCAAACCGTCCAATGAATGCACTAACATGCTTGTAGAACCACTCAAAAAAGCTAAAAAGCTTAGAAATCTTTAAAAAAGGACAGCTATTGACTGTTGGATGCACAGTTCTCATGTGTCTGTGATGGTTGTTTGTGGACCCTGCTCGATATGACAGCTTGGCTTTGCAAAATTCTGCATTCTGCCTTTGTGTTTTCAAAATTTTTAAAATGGGTCCAAATGCTGCTTCTTTTTCTACTATCGCTCAACGCTTCACGTACCGGAGCCTCTTTGAACCGGCTCGTTCATGATTGACACACTAGTTGCTGCTAGTTCATATTGATGCCAATATACCTAAAAACAGACAGCTGAGTTTAGTTTAGCTTCTATTACAGGCCCTTTTCACAGCAGCCACCTTGACAAAAATAGTAGAGTAAACACAGGTGATGCTAATTAAGGTTCAGTTCCATTCAGGTCAAACAAAGTCAGGGTGCCGCTGCTGTGCATGTTGGCTCACTGCACTGGAAAGGCTCTGCTGCACTAAATGGAACACAACCTTAAATAGTATCATTGGAAACACCTGAGCTGACCCAATGTCAAGGTGGCTGCTGTGAAACAGCTTTCAGCCAAGCCTCACTGTCTTATTCGGCAAACCTTTCACTCACTTTTCCTTAGGCTGAGCCTGAAGATTGATTGATTAATTTTGTCACATGTTGTTCAGTGTTTTATGAAATATAGTATAGGCTGCTAAGCACACTGAAGCTATAATAGCCTATAATATACGTCTATTGTGTGAAAAGAGTCAAAAGAAATGCAAATCTCAGGTGCCACATACTGTGACTGTTTCTAAAGAAAAGAAAAATATAGTTAAACAAGATTGACACATACACCTACAATATAGAAAACTTGAAATATATGAATAAAATTGAATTAAATCAAAATATTTTCCACCACATACCAACTCAGAAAACATCAGGCTCTCCAGGTACCACCATCTACACACTAAAATACAGAATAAATATTGTTGGCTGTTGACAGACAATTCTGTCATCATGTTTTCGCTCATAACTGCACACGCTACTCGCATGAATGTGAACTATGTAGGTATTGAAGCAAAATATTTCAGGAAATGATATTTTATATTAGGAGGAGGTCGTGTGTCATGGAAAATGTGTAGTATTTTTATATATGAATTTCATTTTAAATTCATTTTCAATTATCCTTCTCCACGTACTTGAGGGAGGATGTGTACCAACAGTACACACACTATAATTTGAGGACCAGTCGTCTAACTTCCTCATCTTCTAACAAATAAGCTAACATAACAGCCATTTTCACTAATCACATCTAATCACCGATATAAAACAAAAACATTTCATTTCCTTTTCTTTTTTTTAGCTCACATCACCTATGGGCAACCTTATCTACAAGTTAATTAAACCATTAAATGTGTGACTAGTTTCTCCACAAATTGCTATAACACAGAGGCAAAGGTCACAAATACAGTATTTTAGTTTTGTCGAGCTTTCTTAATGACCAATTACTCTGGAAAATATAGAATAACTTTAGTATGCTTTATATATCTGTGTGTAGAATGAGCTGGAACAGCACAGTCATCTCTTGTAACGAGGAGGGATATCCTTAATCAAAAAAGAGGTTTTAGCAGTTTTCTTTCAGCACCTTAATCTAGGACAAAGAGTTCAAGAAACCCTTCAGCATGCAGTGTACTGTAGGTCAGTGTGTTTTCAGCTGCTGTGTGTGTGTGTGCGTGTGTGTGTGCTTCTAGTTTTACAAGTGGAGATTTTTGGTAGCAGGACATCTCAGCACCCTGAACAAAAACGCTTAACTAAAATCAATATTAGTTTTGTCACTTCCCAACAAGAATGTCCTGAATTTAAAAGCAACTGCCTCTCTGTACAGAGTTTGTATGTTCTCACTGCATTTGCGTAGGTTTCCTTCTCCCACAGGCCAAACACATATAGGTCAGCAATTCTAAATTGCCCATAAATGTCAGTGTAAGTTTGGTTGTCTGTCTGTGTTAACCCTATAACCTACTGCTGACCTGTCTTGGAAGAAAACTCCAGTAACACTGTGTTCCTGAACAGAAATATCAAGAGTCAAGAGATGGATGAATTGGTGAAAAATACCATACGTTTTATTTAAAACCACAGTGACAATCAGAGGGTTACATGAGGAGACTTTATATAACAGCTTTTTATTTGTGCACCAGTGCTCAACACCTAGAGGCAATAATGGTAGTGGAAGAATCCAGGCTTTGAGTTTCAGTAAATATTAACCAAAACTCTACTAATTAGCTTTAAAAAAAAAAAACATTATGTAATCTTGTTGAGAAAATATGATTTTCTTTAGAAAAAGTAAGTTTAGTCATTTATCACATTTTAATTAGGTGTTCATAAATGATTAAACAAATAGTGGACGCAAGCCTGTTGGACCACACAAAGTTTTGGCAGGAGAAAAACAACCTCTGGGTGCAGAGCATAGAAGTGAAAGAGTTGTTCTTTTGCACAGTTTATATATATTTAAAAAAAACAAAAGGCTCCCTCACAGAGATGCAGATATTTACATAACAACCAAAAATTACACAGTCTGCAGCTGGCACACAGTATCTGTAATTGAACTCATTTGATGGAGAAGACATCTGCACAGCGTATTTTTTTTTTTTTTTTTGAAAATATTTTTTGTTATTTTTCTGAAAATGATCGTGAAATTGAGAAACTGCAATCCAATATATCCATGAATCGAAAGACTGCTCGTTTATCCTCTAATAGCTGCAAAGACGATGCAGGGCACAGAGCTTAATTGTGCAAAAGCTGCCTCAGTGATAGTAAACATGTCGGTAAAATGAAATGATCACAGGAGAGCTGATTTAGGAAATAGGAGGCAGAAAAAGAATCCAGGTAATGTGTGAAATTTAGTTTTTATTGCAAAGCCCAGGGAGGGCACTGCGTGATAGCTGGGTGGGGGGAGGGGTGGGGTAGGGGGGGGTTTAGTCGTGTGCTCTGGCCTCATGATACACTCTGTCTTTTGTTTGTTTCTCTGAAATGAAACAATCAAAGGTAAAATAAATTCATGCTTCATTTATATCAGAAATATCAGGGGTAATTTACAAATCGCAGCTTGTTAATATGCAGCTTGGCTTGGGTTGAGAGGAGGGATTGTTTGTGTGGTACAGTATAGTTTGTGCTATTTAGCTCAAAAAAGTGTATCAATAGTGCCACCACATGGAAAGGCCTGAAAGATTTTAATGGCTTTCTGTAAGTCAACAGTTCTTTCCTTTCCTTGTGTTAGATGAAGAGGAAGCTTGATGTATGAAGTGTGTCAACATTAAACAGTTTTATTTTTTACCTTTAAAATAGAGAAGACACAACACCAAATAAATGTTAGAACGTCAGCTTTATATATCAAATCAAAGGTCCTAGTAGGCGAAGACAAAGCATTCATGTAAATAATATAATGCCACAAAACAACAAAACTTATTGACAAAATATGAAAAAGTGGTTTATTGCCAGCACTTTCTAACTCGCTCTTGCAAGTGCTTCATCCCAGATCTTCAGTGTCCTGACTCAGCCTCATCCATTTCCATGTATGGTGTCCACCAATGGTAACAGCTTTACCAAAAAACCACCACCGACAGGTTTGAAGTCAGCACAGTCTGCATCCATGACATCTGTTGATCTCCAGACGCGTCGCAGAGAAGCCAAATAGGTCAAACACAGTCACAGTCATGCTAGAATTTCCTCTAGAGGAGCTCATCTGGTGCTCCTCCTCAGGCTCTCCACAGTCTGCAGGAAGGACCGCTGGGCTTGGTCCTCCTCCAGGGTGGAGCAGTCTTCCTCCTCCTCTTCGATGATGCCACACTGTACGCAGCGGAGGCGGGGCTCACGTTGTCCGGCCCTGCAGACACAAGCTGTGGCCAGAGACTGGGGGAACTCCTCCATCACCAAAGGCAGCAGATGGGCAGGGAGAGTGTCCATGCTGGTCGCCATGGTGAATTGTGGCCCAAATGTGAGGACGGACGAACTGTAGAGAGTGAAGCTCTAGAGGAGGACGTAGGGTTTTTAAAGCCTTTTGTTGAAACGCCTGGTGTATCTGATCAGATGTCTCCAGAAGTTTTGGTACAGATGATACAAAAAAAAAAGAAATACAATACTCAATCTAGCTGTTTAATATTCAGTCCTGAGGGTTCTGCTTGATGAGAGATGATTTAAGAGATCTTCCTTTGCTCTTCACTCTGTTAAAATCACTCAGTGTGGTGTGTGTGTGAGTCTGAGCGAGCCGTGGACTCCGAGCACCAGCGAGCTCCTCTTTATATACATCTCTGCAACCCACTCGTTTCTTCCTTTGGGCATCCCTCCACACACACAGCTCCTCTCCCCTCCTACATTCTCAGCGATGACACATTTCCGCAGCTTCCATACCAGTGCACCGGAAAAATCTCCCAGAAGCTGTTGGCATGGGAACCGGACAGCGATGTTTGGGAGGGAAGAGGCAGAACGTTGAAAAAGCAACACATTTACATGGACTGTGAAAATGATTGATAATGGTAACGTAACTCCAGGAAGTTATATGAACTGACTGATTGGACAGAAGAGCGTATACATAAAATAAACTACGGCTATATGAGGCATTTTCATTACACAGGAGTTTGTGGACGGGGTGTTTGGGTGTGATGGCATCTAATGCCACTTGGCACAGATTAATAGACATACATTTTTGTCTTCAAGCTCATATTTTATCCAATTACAACCCCCCATAAGAGATATCAACCAAAACTTTTATCTTCTTTCCTCCATGAATTTAGTATAAAACAGTCTAAACAGTGTCTGCTGTATGCTTTAAATCTTACAATAAGTGACAAGAAAAGTGAAACTGAGCATAAGAAGTCAGAAAGAGACGGATGACTGGATGAGGTTATTTGAAATGATATTTATTGATGGCTGGAAGGACAAATGCAGTGCAGTTTTCTCTACTCTTTACATTCTAATGGAATCCAGGTGTACTGGTTGTGCTCCACTTTCAGTCTAAACAGGAAACCCATCAATGCAGTCACCCTTGAGAAAAGCCTTACAACAGAAGTTTGGTCCTCACCTGATGCAGCTAAAGCAGCACGAGTGAAACCAGGTGAATTAATACAGTATAACTTCAAACTGAATCCAGTGCAAGTGCATTAAGAGACGGCTACGGACTCACTCTACGAACACATGAACACAACAGCCTTGAAAACATTAAGGAACGTATATCGAGAGATTTTCCACTCTGTCATTGGTTTGTTTCGTCTGTACATTTGGTTTGGTTTCATATTTTAGTAAATCCGACAACAGCGAGTAAAAGCATGAAGATTAATGTCGATGTAACACACTGTTGCACAAACAAACCACACAGTTTTAAACTTTGGGGTATTTTAAGAATTATGGAAAAAAAAACAGTTGTAAGAATGAATTTGAAAATCGGTTTAGTGTGTGCACAAAACACACATTTTAATAATCTACCACAACTCTTCTCTCTACTGACTTTTCATCTGGAGAGCTTCCTCTCATTTTATTCCACTTATTTATTTTTTTCTTTCAAATTTAGTTTGGTTGAAATACAAAAAAAAAAAAAAAGATTCTGAGTTTGTGCTCAAGATGAAATGTGTGAATCCAAGTGCTTTGATATGGTTTTTTCTTTTATGAATACAGAATAATGATGAATTGAAGGAACAATGCAGCCATTTAAATCTTCATAAACATAATTTGAGTGCTCTAGAAAGTGTTAGGAGTACGCAAGTAGCAGATCCAGTGTTCTACTAAAGAGCTTTATGCCGGCAGGCTGACATACTTACAGGAGGGCTCAAACACACCCAGACACACCCAAATTATTTATGTCCTTCCTTTACCATGAAAGCTTCATTTTCAGTCATGCTTTGCAGACGGGTGAATAGTTTTGGGATTTCTTTTTTTTTAGTTTCCTTGTTAGTATTCTGTTTGTTAAAGCTGATCACTCTGACCACTTTTGTTCAGTATTTTCTCGAACAACTGTTTGGATAGAATACATGTAACAACAACTGTGGCCAAACACTGTCTCACATCATCTATGACTGGGAGTATCAGAGGGAGACAGAAAACGAAGATGTTGCCCAGAAACTGTCACGTTTTCCTGTCTTGGTCCTCGATGATGGTTGTTAACACAGCTGGTCCCCTCTGTTTGTTGCCGCCGCTCCCAGAAGCTGCCGATCCATCTATCCCTGCTTCTGCTTCTTGAGGTAACGAGCGCGCTGGGACAAACCCATCCCCATCGAGACCCTGTTGACGATCTTGGCAGGGAGCAGAGCTGTAGTCACCCAGCCCTACAGAGGGAAATTACATGGTCAGCTGGTGGCATTTACAAATAACAGATTAGCATTCATTATTAATTTCCCAACCCACAGGAGCAAGAACTGTGGCAAGCAAGTTTGTGCAAAGGAAAAAAATCAGACAATTGGGCTCTTTCATGCCTCTGCTCTCCTCAAATAATGCCTAACTTGCAGCCAAGTCTCGACAGTTGCTGTACATTTTGCATATAGATTAAAATGTCCATGTCCTGATGTTATTAAAAAGCTACGAAGACAGTACCTCCAGTCTAACGACTCACCAAAAATCTAATTTAGGTTTAACCTGACAGTTCAAAGATTTGAAACCCTCCCACCGGTTTTAATCCTTTTTTAAAGTTTTATGAAGCATCATAAAGGGTCCTTTCATTTACTTACCATTTCACCATATTCAGTTAATTACCTATAGATTTCCTCTTAACTGTATTGTCAGTAATTGCATTTTTAGGCTTTTTATTACATAGTGACAGCTTCAGAGAGACAGGAAAGGGGATAAACGGAGAGAGGCGGGACTCGAATCGAGCTCAGATATCACGGAAAGGACTCATGGGGCACTTGCTCTACCAGGTGAGCTACTAGGGCGCCCTATTTTGTCATTTTTCTAAACTAATTCATCATTAATTCCAAGGTGGATATAATAATAGATCACATATATGAATTATGGACTTGGTTGAGTGTGGGCAACAGTTAAAAAGCAAAATTTACTGTGGTTGGAGACACAAACTCTTACAAACAAACTCTTCTATTGAGAAATGTTGATCAAGGACTGTTGGGTCAGACCAAGTGGTGCCTGTAAAAAAAAAAAAAAAAAAAAAACATGCAATTCCTTGAACTAGAGGTTGGCTACAGAATGTGCGAACCTCCATAAGCTTCTATGTTAAAATGTCCAACTTCACAGCAGAAATTAACATGTTTACAGCCTGGTACAAAAAACAGTGTTGGTGTGTTTTTATATAATTCACCCATTCAAATTATATTACAACTTAAAATTATGCACATTAGGATCATCTTTGTCCTTTTTTTTTTAGATTAGCTGGGAGAAGGCAGCGGCAGAACTGCTGAGATGGCGGCAGCCAGTGCCGCCACTCTCAGATCTCTACAGAAACCTATCGGTGACGCCACGGATACGACATCCATGTTTTATACTGTCTATGGGTCACACCTGTCCATGTTTAAACTTCATCACCTCATATAACGTTTATGATAACCGGTTGGTCAATAATATTTTCATAGCGGACAAACAACAGGCGTGAATTTTCAAGCAGCTTCAAACTGAATTTGAGCTTATATTTCATACTGATTTAAGTCTTTTACTAGGGCATCACAATCATGCAACCTAATAAATATGGAAACAAATGAACTCCAGCAAAGATGACAGAATGTCTACATGTAGAAGCTTGCAGCTGTCTGGATTTGATACTGGAAAATTGTGGATTATTACTGAGAGACGGGCAGAGCTGTGCCGCACAATTGAAGGGAGAGGGATTATCAGATAATCAGCACACACGCTACTTGTCTCCAGTTTGTGGTTTAGTGAAACAGAGGAGCTGATAACAGGAGAGAGATCCATGCTGCATTTATGTTATCGGCACCAAAAAAAACTCATCTACGCTAAAAATGATTTATCGAACACCTGCATGCTGTAATGGATGGTGCTGTTATTTATATGTGCATCAATAAACATAGTCATTGATATTCAGGTCACATAGTTCAACACAATATGGAGGAACCTGAAGGAGAAAATGACTCTTGCTCTCTGTAACCTCCGCTATAAATGATCCGACGGCTGAAATATCTAAAGTAAATTTGTGTGTTTCCGTTTCATTCCCGATGCTCGTGTCTCCGCAGAGTAATTACAGTGTTAGGATATAGACAACACAGGAAGGTAGTGGAGCATCCCACTCCATTATTTCAGAGGATGTTTACCTTTTGACAGCTGTTTCAGCAACTGTTGACACAATATTAATTTAGTGAATGGAGATGAGCAGGTAGGAAGCTCTTTTGTATAAAATGAAATTGCAACCCGATGAGGTTTTCGGTCCAGTTGCACCCAGAGACCTTGACTACCTGTAACACGACTCTCGGTGTTCCTAATAACCAGATTTATTTCTTCTCCGGAGAAACCAGTTATGTTAGAGAGGGGTACTACTTTTATGTGCTCCAGCTGTGTTCCCCCTATCTGCCAAATACCCGAGGTACATTTCGGTTGCTCAGGCTGATCGTATATAAACGACCTACAATATGTGGAGGCAAGATTTAGCCTGCAGAGTGATTTTAAGCTCCAGCTGGCTGAGCAGATCTTGAGTCATTCTGAGTGGTCAGTTAAGTGTGCACACAGATGACAAAACAGCGAAGGTCCTCAGTTAGTGTCCAACGCTGGTCTCCATAACATGCAATCATTGTTAGTTACCGCCAGGAATAGAGACATAATGACGCATTGTACAGTATGAAAGGAACTGTACTTGTTTTTTCAAGATATAATTACATAAATGTCGACTCCTTAGCAACCTGTAATGTGTTTCACAGTCTACAGAGAGGCTGTTTGATGGCTGATGGACCAAAATAGATTGTGGTTGCTTTTAGATTAATTTGTTTGGGTGAACGTTTGGCAAACATTTCAGGCAGCTAATTTCATATATTCAGAGAAATCAGCAAAACAGAATGAAGCTTAAAGCATTAGACTCTTTGTTCTTTGCTCCCAGCATTAAATACCCACACTTACCAAAATGGCATGGGGCAGGTAGCCATTGGTCTGGGTCTGCAGACCCACGGTGTTGAGCTCGGCTGACACGTAGCGCTCTGGGTTGGGCTTGTCCAGCGTAGCCCGTCGGATTTTACTCAGCTTGCTCACGACGTAAAACGGCAGAACGCTCTGGAAAAGGGAACAGAACAATGTGTGTAGCTGTGTAGCTCTGTAAAGTATCGACAGTTCACTTTATAAACCCTAAAAAAGGATTTTCAACTTGCATTTTTATCTATAGTAACACACTTTATCAAGACAATGTGGGCGTGCAGCAGAAAAACTACGGTCGGATCATGACTCACCTGGACGATGATGCCTTTGTTCTTGTATTCAGCTTGCAGTCCCCGTGAGAAGAAATCCACAAACGCCTATAGAAGATAAAATGCAGGTTATTAAGACTACAACCTCAGTAAGATAAAAAGGACACCAAACATAAAACACTAAAAAGCCATGGGATTACAATTCTCAAAAGACTTGAGCACATGCTGCGCAAAAAAACCCAGCAAGGACGAAATATGTCCACAGAGTTCATGCACGGTGTTCTTTCACAATGTTAATGGGATTCTAGATTTAGCACTTTTAAACATTAAACTGCAGAAACCGGGATTTAGTAGATAAACATGACCCAGTATTAAGACACCAGCAAATTAATCAGCTGAAACTGTGAACAGCAGGCAGTTTTTAAGCTAACAAACACACATGAGACGGTTATAAAACATTACGACGCCACATGCTCCTATAAACATTTTTAATTGGTGCGCTACCTCGGGACCTGAGTTAGTCAGCGACTTATTTATATTCAACAATTAAAGCAGCAAATATGAAAAAAGATGATCCCCTCCCTTCATCCCTACATCCAAATAAATGTTGAACTAACATCTATCGCCATCAGCGGCTACGTTTCGCCGTGGTAGATTAGACGGAATAATTCATAACATGAGAACAAAGATGGATTCGTCCCCGTGGCCTACAGTATATGGTGAGATGTAAACCGTTTATGACGCTGGGATGCATTTATAGATAACACTTCAGTTAACAACTGAAGAAAAGGTCATAAAGCGTGTGCTGCGATTACCTTGGAGGCAGAGTAGATGGTAAGGAGTGGAACGGGGTACATCCCGCTGGCAGATGAGATGTTGAGGATGGCGCCCTTCTTCCTGGAAACACAAGAATAAAAACAAATGCTATTTTACAGTGAAAGGCAGCAGAAAGAGGAAGGGGGCAACAGCAGCAAACACTTCAGACATCAATCCCAGTATGATGAGAGAACATGGTACTATGTCTGCCTGCAAGCTGAACCAAAAATGCTCTTGTTGTAACATCAAAGAAGAGCTGGTAGATCTCGATAAGATCAAAGATGCAGCACCATCAACGCCTAAATATTTACAATCCGAGGATATTTTTGCTGCATCTGCTGCTCTCACACAATATTCTATCTAATCCAGAGGTGGATGATGAGGCCAAAGTAATTTATGTATATACACACACAATAGAAATAGAACACTGGTCTGAGGTTAGCACTACTGGAATATCAGCTGATCACAGTTTAGACCTGTTCAATCCAACTACTGCATACACTGCAGAGGGCCCAAAGAAAAACAGGAGCCCAGTTTCAAACAAGCAAGCTCGAGGGTCACTTATGCTTTATTGGACTGGAAAATAAATTCAATGCTGATTGGTATTTGGAAGGAAATGCTGACAACTCCACTGTATGTGCTGCTATGACTGAATAAATGGTTTGAATCTATGCCATTTCCTCTCAAAAACAGTTTATAAAAAATATGGTGAATGATAAAAATGACAATAAAAGATTAAATTGAGTGGAATAGTTTTTACATTTTGGAAAATACACTTCATTGCTTCCTTGGCACAGAAAAAAAAACAAACAACTGAAACCACAATGTGTGATCACAGTTTTGTTTTTGTGCAATATGACGACAAACGAGCTATGATGTAAACGAGCGTCAGACTTGTTGGTATGCAGATTTATTTATAACTTTGGACAGAGCCAGGCTAGCTGTTTCCACATGTCCAGTCTTTGTGCTAAGCTAAGCGTCTTTTGGATCCAGCGTCTCGTCCAACTCTCAGCGAGACAACAAATAAGCACATCACCCAAAATGTCAATTCCTTTAACTATTTAAACCTGTTCTGCATTGCATTATATTAAGAGATATTAATTAACTATTAATGTGCTGCTGGTGTTAACTGCTAAATATTCACAGACATCAGTAATGTATAAACACTTGTTGCTGAAGTCAGACAAACTTACCTCTCCACCATTCGGGGTAAAACAAGACGCGTCATCTGCAAAAAAACAGTGCAGAAGGGAAAGACAGAGAGAGACAGAGACAGAGAGAGAGAGACAGAGAGAGAGAGAGAGAGAGACAGAGAAAGAGTGTGAGATTTGTGAGAAACCGAGTAAAGAGACAGACAGAAAAGTCTATTAACGTGTGTGGGTGGTGGACAAGTGTGTGCGGAGGTGTGCATCCACATTGGTAAACGCGCGCGTGTGTGTGTGTGTGTGCGCGTGCGTATGTCTGTGTGGGTCCAGTGTGGAGAGGTGATCGGGGAGGGATGACAAAGAGAGAAAAGGCAATGATAATGATAGCAGAGGGAGCCATTTAAAGAAATATTGAATGACATAAATTAAGTGCTAAGAGCGTGGGTGGACTTTAGCTGTTGCTCTGGGAACTGCTGAACATGGTGAAGAGCGACGGAAGTCACTTACTATACTGTGTGTGTGTGTGTGTGTGTGTGTGTGTGTGTGTGTGTGTGTGTGTGTGTGTCTCATGCTCTGTGGGACTACCTGACAGTGGATCTCAAACTATTTGAGCCACATGAATCTACTCGGACAAACTTAATAACTCAAAGGAAATCCAGACATCACAGTGAGATGTGCGACCAACATGTAAGAGTCCATGTCTACAGAGATGTTGTGCACACTGAGGCTGAACCGCTTATTTAAGATTATCTCCCCTGGATGTCTCCCAGCCGACTGTATAAGTGTATTTGAGAACATTCTTTTGTACTTCAGCAGTTTTTCAAAGACAAACTTGGAAAAGTTTCAGTACCTACAAGTACAAACTGGATATGTCTGACTGTTCACACAGACACAAGGCTGTAATTGCCGCAGGGCTCTAATTTAAGGGTGTACAGCTGTTGATCTGAGACAATAAAAAACTAATTTCGGGATGGGTAAAAAACAGAAGACAGACCCAGGCTAAAAACACTGCTGTCTCACTCACACACACACACACACACACACACACACACACACACACACACACACACACACACAGTGAGAAGATGAACTGCGACAGTGACATCTGAAAGCAGAGTACTTGTCGTGTTCTGGTGGGCCACTCCGGCAAAAAGTACAGACCGGGGTTAAGACTGTTTTTTGGGGTTTTTTTTGGAGAGAGAGATGACAGAGGTGTGAATAAGTTTAAGGTGACATAAGCACATAAATATGGAGCACGCCAGGCTGATGGCACGTGTACACTATATTATAATTTCCATTTCCATATTTTAGATTTACTTCAGGACGAAGTAAATCTAAAGACGCCTTTATTCAATATCAACCTGAGGAGGAAATACTTATGCAGGTACTATATATGTCATGTTTTCAAAGACTCACGTGGCACACGGACGTTATGTTGATGTTGACCATGGTGTCGATGAACTGAAACGAGAAGAACAGGAGCGTTACCGCACATCGCCTGGTGTGTTTGTGCCTTTCCTTGCGTCCTTGTGAGCTTCAGCTGCAGGCGTTAAAGATACTATCGTGCGATTTGTTATGGCACGGGATATTTGCTGAAATGCCAAAGGCTGTTTACTATGCAACTTCTGGAAGAGGAAATACACACCCACAGACACTCTTTTACAAATGAAAGGTTTAACTCTTAAGGAATAAAACTCACCATTAGATCAGACAGCTCAGTTCACTTTTACTGACACTTGGTCTGGTTGGCTTTGGCAGATAATACTGTGTAACAGCATTTCCTGAGTCAGTTTATGACACTTTGCTACTTATGCCTCTGTTACACTTGGCTTTTGCTACTTGTGGCCCCCTTCCAGCATATAAATTAAATAAGCGTGCTTTAGGTAAACATGATAGTTATCAATTACATAAATTATGTTCCAGCTTAAACAAAAAAATCATATTTGGGATAAGGTCCAACTCAGTTGGCCACGTTTGTAGCTCGGTTCTGAACCAAAACTGTCCATACAGCTAACTGGAAAGGATCCAGTTAACAGTGGAGCTATAAAATATGTAATTACAAACTATATGCTATTAACACCACTTCCATTCCTACATTTTAATCATTCACATGCCTGTTTGATGTAATCATTGATACACTTGTGGCGATCAGAATAATCAACCTTTAACTCACAGTGTCCAGATTGGGGACGCTGAGGAAGAATTCAGGGTACGAGTAGGAAATTCCGACGTTGTTGACTGTTGACGAGAGAAATAAAAGCACCGTGACGTTTAAAACACTGCAAAATGTTGACAAACTGATGGATGGAAAGAAGATTACATTTTTATAATGTGTGTTATTCCTCTTTGCATCTTAGGAGGGCAGCAAAGGGCTGAAGAAGCCTGGATAAATGAACCTTTATGACTGTATGAAAAGCTTCCACTTATCATAGTGGATTATATCCTGATGTCTGCAGGCCAAGATTGAGATTTAATTTGCCATCTAATCTGATCAATTAATTAAATCTGATTAAAAAAGTGAGGTGGCCTAAGCACCTAAGCATCTTACCCAAAACTCCAATCTCCAGTCCTGCGAGTCCTTCTTCAATCTTGGAGTAGATATCTACAGAACTGAAGTCTACTGCGATCGTTTTGGTCTCCACGCCGCATTTGCTCGCTGAAGGCACAGAAATGAATAAGCATTTTAATTCTGCAATGAAACATAAGTGAACCGCTCGTGTGAAGCATTTATGAATGGCCACACACTACAACAAGTCACCTCTTGGAAAGCAAAGCGAAGGGAAGAGCAGAGCGGAGGAGAAAAAAAATAATTAAACGCCTGAAATAATCCTTCATCATCAATAAGGATATCCCTCCCTTAAGAGAAAGCTTTCATTTAATTGGACAGATTCACGTTTAGCTCCTGCAGGAGGCTTTACTGCCTCGTAACCCTGAAAGCATGAGAGTCCTGCTGAATCTCCACTCAATTTAGGATCGCTTGTGAAAAACACGCAATTCAGTGCAATACTATTTAGTCGTTAGTCATTCGGCCCTGTTGGACTATCGCGCAGTGCAATATGGATGCAACATTTCAGGTTCCGGATAAATGAGGCCATATAGCTGCATGGATCATTAAGACTGAACTCCGGTCTAGCAGCTGTCATACTTAATACTATATTAGTCTTGTGCCCTTGGACCGCAGGTACTGTTGATTTCCCTTGACTCTAAAAATGTGGGATTAGTACGAGTGATGGATTAAATACAGTATACTGTATTTCAAAATGACGAAAGCTGAAACATGAAACGAGAATACACAAATCTTTATTTTCCATTAACTGTTCATGTCTGGCAACGTGTAAAAAAACTAAACTAAAATAAACATGCACAGGACTCACAGATCTCCTTGGAGACGTCATCCAGCTTCTCCTGAGTGCGGCTGATCAGCACGATGGCAAAGCCTCTGCGAGCGAGCTGCAAACACAAAACAACATGTCCATGAAGGGCGACACGTGTGCTCTTCAGCACAGGCTGCATACAGGCCGCGCAGCAGTGCAAGTCATTACTTTGGCCTAGTGTGATGAGTGACCTGCGATTGGTCTAAAACCTTCTTCAGACAACTTTTCTGTCAACTAAGAAGATGCACTTTTAGTGGAGTCAGTTTGCAGATACAAAGTGTGTTCATAGAGTTTTGTACCTGTAATTTTTGTAAGCTTGAACATTAGGTATGCATCTATGATTTCAAAGGTTGTGTTGTGTGTTTCTGTCACTGTAATCCTAGTTCTGCTAAATCTAACAATTGATTGTACCTGGAATTTTCAGGTCATTGCTTGCAGGTGTATTTTTCCAGCCTGAAGATTTAGGCTTCTGCCTGTAAACTTTGCTTCACATGTCGTATTCAGTTCCTTCAAGCCTAACTTCACGAGCTGGAGGTGAAAAAACACGCACAAGCGTCTGTCTATGCGAGCACACACATTTGATAGGTTTACTGTGCGGGAATAGGCTCGATGGAGACAAACCGTGCTTGGAAAGTGGTCGAGATCAGACAGCCGGATCAGGAGATTAGCCTGCGAGCTGGTTTTAAAGAGTACAAATGCACAGAAAGGTCGGGTTTTCTACAGCGTGTGGTGTTTGTAGACAAATCTATAATCTTTGATCAGATAACAGCCCGGCATTTCCTGTCACGCCCTGCGTCTGCAGCACATGGCTCTAAAGACTGAGGCCGCCTCGATCTTGTGACTTCACTTCAGAGCAGGTCAACATCAAGCATGCGTTACAAGTCGATTGCTGTTGATCAATTCTCCACAGACTCGGCTCATCTCGAACAAACCTAATCGGATAATCGGACAATGACTAATCGGACACAGTGTGTCACAAAAGGAGGTAACTGGGAAGGGAGGGAGGGATTTTCAACTTCTGACCAATGAGTGTCTTTGAAATGGCAGGACAACTCTGTCAATCACCTACAGGCTCAGGAAGCAGGACAGCTTTGAATTTCTCAGACAAACTGAATAATTGATTGATTCTTCCAGGCCTCTGTAACCTTCACTAAACCATCAATATAGACAAACCGGATCATTCTTCTGTCTGGTGTTAACTCTTAAAAGTCTCTAAAAAATAACCATTTAGAAAACCATTTTGATGACAGCCTATCCCAGTTTTTGACCTTTGCTACCAATGTACCGTACAGTACAAACATCACAGTGACAAAACTGCATTTCAACACACCCAGTGAAGTAGAAATACAAGCCTAAACGTCCAAGCTAACGAAACCAGTATTACAGGTACAAAACTCACAATTACGCCTTTAGAAACGACTTCATTCCACGTGTTTCACAGACAGAAACTCCCTCCTCTTCTTGTTTCACTGTGACCTTCTGACGTTCAGGTTAGGTTAGTCCAGAATACAAGAAATCTTACCTCCTCCGCGTAAGCTTTCCCGATCCCATCTGTGGCTCCTGTCACGACTAGAAGAGGGAAAAGATCAGATAGAGACTGAGTTAGATGGACGAAGTATATACTGTTCTAAATGATGAAAACACTGGATTTAATAAGGAAAGATATGATTCTCCATATTCACTATCTACTACCATAGTTTCTTTACATGAACGTAACACTTGTTCTCAACTGGCTGGTTCATTAAAACTGAGAAAACAGTAAGCTGTTCTTTTATATTTTTCTTTATTTGAAAAACCATGAACCAAAGTAAGACGAGGCAGGAGTGTCGACATAACTGCATATTTTCGCTATGATATATAGGAGTGGCTCCATTGTATATTTGCTATTAGCCATTTGTGGCCTGGAGCGCAGCTTAAACTGACTTTTGTGACTCATTATCTCAGTGTCAGACCACACCTTTACAACGAGCTCACTGCAGTCTGAAATGTGCTCTGTCAGCTTGAGCTGCTAGAGGAAATATTTCCACAGAAGGAAATATTTGAAAATTGGATGTTTTGCTCTGTTTTCATGAGCTTTTTTGTGTCAAATCAAGACACAAACAGAAGACCAAGAGAAGCCAAGCAGGTCTAGCCACCGTAGATGAACAACAGACAAAGAGCGCCACCTCCAGGAATTTTATCACCACAGAAATCCGATGATAAAGATGTCAGTTATGAACTGTTTGACTGACAAGTGATCCCTGGAAAGTGCAGCGCAAAAAAAGAAAAGAAAAAAACCCCACAGGTGTTAGCCGAGCACACAAAAAGCTTTAGAAAAATAAAATAAATTGACTTTCAAGGGTAAAAGGGCTGAATGTCAGTGTAGACAGAATGTACTGCAGGATGGGGTACATGGAGAGCAGCCGAGGTGAATAAGGAGGACAAAGAGAGAGAGAGAGAGAGAGAGGGAGGGAGGGAGGGAAAGTTAGGTCCTCTCTGTCATCAGTGGCAGTCGAGCGAACGGATGCCCTGGAACTGCCTGGCACAAACAGCAGCAGCAGCAGGGGCCTATTTTTAGCAATTCCCATCTTTCAGAAGGAACTATTCATCACACCTCTGGCTAAATATAACAAAAAAGTGGATGGGGAGTGTGATAGAGAGTCAGGGCGTTACATTATGTCCCCGTGTAACCTGAAAAGCTTGGCGTAAAGAGCGTCATTCATCTTATCCTCATGTAAACTCGTGTTCCTCGTCTTCTGTTTTTAGCTGTCGATTGGGCGTAATTATTACCCCGTCCTTATTTCAGGTTGTTTTGTTCTTTGGTTGCATTGTGGTTTGGACCTACTTGTGAGAGCGAGGTGCACTTAAGAGGAGGAGTAATATTGGTGGGTTGTTTTAGGTCAAACCAGATCAGTCTGGTTGGGTGCACTGAGCAGCACGGCCTCTGTGGTCCACTAGCCGGGCTTTTAGACTTTTAGGCTCATTAAATACTGCGAGCAGGTGGACCGACATAAGTGCAATCTCTATTCAAAATAAACTTTATTACCTGAGGCTAGTTTTAAACCTCACTCAACTTTTGGAACATCTGTCGCAGGATGACCAGACACCTAAAGAAGCCTTCCAGGATCATATTTCATTGTTTTTTGTCTCACAATCTTAACTTTTAGTCAGAAGTGTTTTTTTTTTTGTTTTGCAAGCCCTCTGTGTGGGCACTATTGTTTCTATCCACTACCGTTATGCAAATATTAGGAGTCGGTTTGTGAGATAAGCGGTAGGCTCAATTCTCCAATGGAAAAACCAGAAGAAGAGAGAGGACGTAATCCAAAGAGCGCCAGTCAATGATATATAGTGATATATAGTCAGTGATATTTCGGTTTGTTTCATGCATTAATGTGAGGAAGGTTACACCATATCTGTGTACTCTTTTTTTGGAAAAGGCAAAAGCCACCTTGAGCAAACTATAAAAACATTTGTGAAATTTATGCCAAGTCTTTTTGAATTTTGCAGTTTCCTTCAGACTTTTCTATCACGTTAATTTAAAATGTGCATCAGAATACAAAAGATGTCTTAAAATAATTTGATATGATGAGTTATATAGCAATTCTGACATGGTATAGTTGTCATGAACGGGGAAATAAGCATTAAGTGACCAACATTGGTTTTTGTACCAGGCTGTAAACATTTCTGGACATTTTTACTTACAAAATATATATAAATATAGCCTTTTGATTTTATCTGCCGTCCTTGGCCTCACTTTTATTATTATTTAAAGCTTCAAACTTTTTCACTTCCATCACCTCCAACACCAGCCCTCTCTTCATCTGTAGACGCTGTACACGTCACTGCACGCTCGGATTGTTTTATATGAGGTTATATGAGGACAGGGACTGCTGTGGCACTAAAAACGGAGTTGGGTCTGTTGTGACAGATTTAATAAGGTCAGTATCATCGTTGATACCGATCTGGCATATCAGCTCAACGCGTCCTTAATCAAATTGTTTTGATTACATGTTGTTTTTTATTTGATTTAAGTATTTAACAGACATATTATACATAATGCTGTTAATATATGGGACTTATTTATCATACTAATAAAAGATGCAGCTCAGCTATATTGCTGAGCACTACAGCACCTGATCGTTGCTGTTTTCATGAAACATTTGTGCTGCTGCCGCAATGTCTAATACAAATATCCCCGCAGAGACACGGAAGTTTATTTTAAGCAAATACTTTGTTATTTTGACACCGTTCTTTCTTTTTTCTTACTCATCTCTCTATCTGCCCTTTGCTGTACCCATTTCCCCTTTGTGTGATCTTCCTGAGTACAGATGATGCCGAGGTGCCAAGCATCCTCTAGGGCTGCAGCAGAGCCAAACAGAAGGGAGTGGAGGAGGAAAGAGGAGAGAAAATGACAAACACGAACATGGGGGATCCTGGGGGCAACTAAAAATAGCACAGAGAGAAGAGGAGGGGAGAGTGATGGAGAGTCTGCAGGCACAATGATGAGGGAAACATAGGCTGGGTTATTTTTAGTTGTTTTAAGAATGAAATGTTTTGCAGTCGGAACAGAAAAAAAGAAGCTTTCACAGCTGAGTGCATGTTCCCTTCAGTCAAATAAAACAAGGGCTATTTTAGGAACTGCTGTCTTCTACAAAAGTAGGTTAGGCCGGCTAGGTGTTCTGATGATAGTGCTACTATGTGTTCCCATTTGGGTGTTGGGTTTGATAGCCAACATTATTTTATCGCTAAACATAAACGAACGTGCACTTAAAAAGACGACATAATGAGGATTTGGCTAACGCATCCCATTTTCCAATATTTGTGACAAGCCAAAGTCCTGCCCTACTTCCAGACTGCCCCTTTCTTTCCTCCAGTAAACCGTGCATGCATTCGTAACAAATCATTTCATGCAGAAAGAACTGGCGGGAATTCATTCTATCAATAATTAATAAACAACCAATACATTTATAGACTGTACTGGCAAGATTAGCACAAATTTTTTAGTCTGTATTTGTTTTTTTTAGTTTTTAAGGGAGCGATCTGAACTGATCAAACAAGTATGTAGTTATGAGACCTCTGGTCTATTAATTGATTAATCCATTTTTGATGATTAATTCTGATGCCAAAACAAATCTTTGGTACAAATTTTATGAATGTGAAATGTTGCTGCGTCTCTCTGAAAGCGAATGTCTTTGGATGGGTTTGGACTATTTGTTCACACAAAACATTTGAAGATGTCACTTTGAGATCCGGGGAATTATACTGGCCATGTTTCACTATTTTCTGTAATTTTATACGACAAAACAATTAACCACAGATTACGTGATGTAACATTGCATGAAGCACTACTACAACACAGATTTTGGGCGCACAAATGAAAACAGAATGCAACGATTCACAATTCCTTTAACCTATATTCAATTGATAAACAACAAGATATTTAATGTTTAAAGTGATAAACTTTATTGTTTGTTTGTTTGCATTCTGTTTTTATATCTCAGAAAATGTCCCAACTATTTGGAATCTGGGTTGGAGAACAATCAAAATAATTAAATCATGTACTACCAGATCTGAAACATGTTATTGCAACAAATGAACCCACTGCAATGTGAATATATGTTGCATATGCAACAACGACCCCTGATAAGATAGAAAGATGCGATATTATGCGACCAACATGCTTAGTATCCTAGCAACAATCATTTACAATTTACATTTTGTGCCTCTTTGCACTGTATACATGAATGTAACACTTATTTAGCTCCAACTTTTGTTTCAGATACATGTTAATGTCTTATGAACTTCATTTCTAAGACCAGCTGCCTTTATTACATATATTACATGTAACAAGTCAGTTTTATTATTTAGAATTGGAGCTTTGTCTCAGATAGCAGGATAGCACTACAATGGTTCTCTGTAATACTGCCGCAGACTCACAGAAAGTGTCATGTGGGTACCAGTGAACCAGAATCCCGAGGATCATGCGTCTCATTTATGAATGGCTCTAGTCCTCTCTTACATAATCAGGCCGTCCTCACAATCAAGTCCACTTCACTGAGACAAAGTTTGTGAATGAGAGCAGCAGCCGAGGCTAACGTGCTCCTTTTGCCTCATTGGATATCCTGAATCATTTTGCATGTGTAATCCAAAAATAAAAAACACCCGCCTGACGCGTTTCCATTTTTAGACGCGCACGAAAAGATCAAAAGGCAACTTCGGCTCATATCCTCAGAAAACATTTGGTTTTCTCGAGCAGACTGATGTGACTTTGACTGCGCGGCTTGGAAAAGGTTAGAAACTACAGAGCAGCCAAGTAAATAAAGAAATACGTCAAATCATTTAGGATTGAGAATCTGAAAATACATGAATAATGAACATGCATTTTGTTTTTCCATCTTGTTATTTTGATTGATCCCGGAGGATTCAATGTAATATACCATCTAGAAAATATTGGCCTGCACGGATACATTTATAATGTCCAATATGTTAATAGAATTGATCATTCAGAAAACTTTTATTACCTGGCATCTAGCAGCTTTTTGTATTATAATATGAACCTTGAACGGCAGACTGATGTTGGCGAACGTTAAAGCAATCCCAGCAGTCAGTTCAAAGGTTCAACGTTCAGACAGGGAGCAGGTTGGACAGATGGACGGCATTCAGTGTGGTTTGATAATCCCCTCAAGCCGTAATCCAGTAACAAGATTTACTACAATTTACACCCAGTGACAAAATGCTGATCATTCCCTGCCCGGTCCTTATTTCACTGTGTGTGTGCTGGGACAGAGAAGCCATTATGTCTAACAGGTATGTCATATCAGTCATGTTATATAAGACTTAGACTTAAGCAATCACTAGTGAAGCGTGCAGGACTGCTAAGATGGCAGCAGCCAGAGCGTCCACACTCAGAGCTTCAGAAACCTGCGGGTGACATCATGGAGACTACGTCCATGTTTTATACAGTCTATGTGCCCAACCTGAAGGTCCACTCTTTTTTTTTTTTTTTTTTTTTTCCCAGTAGGCCGAAATCTCAGCAAAAATAACTTTAAAATGTGTCTGCTGTAATTTTCATCCAGTCACCTCCAGCTTTACAAAGTGTCCAACGTTCAGTGTCTGTTGATATAGGTGGAAATGTCTAAATTCAACAACGTGATAAAAAAGTAAAAATAATAATGGTATTATAGTAATGAAGTTCCTGAGAAGTTCCTTTGGACATTAAACATACCCAGTAAAACATGTCTTTAGATGAGACAACGAACATTATCATGTCTGTTATGTTATTTCTTTTAGATTCTGGCTGCTTGGATTCATGTTCAGAGAAAGTGACAACCACAAAGCAGAGACGTTTTAGTTTAACAAGCTCTACGGAGACAAATACTACAGCCGAATTTCAAGTTCTCTGCAACGAAAGAACCCGGAATGTAATCACTGACATAATTAAAACGGTAAACATCAACGTAAACATGGCCTCATCTTTCTGTGCAAATGATGCTTGTTTAGTTAAAATAGTAAAGAAATCCCCGAATGACATCGACTGTTTACACCTAAGACTGTAACGTTAACGTCCGTCATACAGTTTCACCTACATAATGAAGTTCAGCACATGAAACGAGCGCTTATCTAACACAGAACTACTGTGTGATGAGGTTAAAGTAAGTAATGAGGAGTCCAGATTGTAGAACTAAAGGAAATTAATAGTAACAGATTACACAGATATACATAATATAGCAGGAAGTGTTCCTCATTGCTCAATAGCCTGTTATCTATACCTGACCATCCGTTACATCCTTGGTAACTCTGAGACCAGAAAAGAATCTGAAGAATGAATAAATACTTGAATACGTAACACAAAGAAGCTGTTTGCTGCTGCTACAAACGATCACACATTAAATCATAATAATGAATAAATAAATAAAGAGTATCAACGCAGAACTCAACAGAAGACTCGTGCAAGGTTGTTAAAAGCTACATATGTTGCCTTTAACAGCGATGATGGACGTGGTCAGAGATGCAACAGATTACGAGTTTCAGCCAGAAGAGGTCAGTGAGCGCAGAAACAGAAAACATTTCAGGTTATGAGTGACGTAAAAAAGTAAATAAAATTTGTTTGTATTTTGGCAGTTTGGAGAGAGTACCAACCACAAATTTAGACAGTTAAGAAGGTAAATATAAATGTGAATACAGACTCCTCTTTCTTCGCTTGTCTACTTAAAATAACAAACAAAAACCTGAATGAATATGTCAAACAAGAAGCCTGTAAGTATGTATGATTATTAATATAAAGAAAACACATAACACAGAAAGAGAAGTGTGTAAAAGTTACTAAAAAAACTCATCTCTGATGTAATATTCACATGAAAAAGGCTCAAAATTCACTTTCCTGCAGTTATTGTGTTCACTGAGTTATTCATTGAATATAATATTAAAGGAGTCTATGAGTTTCTAAGTACAGTACAGTTAAATAGTAACTGACATAAACCTTTATCTACCACAGTAACCTCACCGTGCTCCATACAGTGTCTCACCTGCCCATTTCCCCAGTTTGGCGGGTGACACGAGCCGCCCGTTGCCCAGCACCCACACCCTGATCCCGGACAGCAGTCTGCACACGGAGCACACCGACAGCCAGGCCGCGGTGAGAGCACCGAGCCAGAACAGAGGCGCCTCCACGGCCCGTAACACGACTTCTCCTCCGCTGGACATACCTGCTCCACACACACACACGCGCGCGCACGCACACACCTGTGTCTGCAGTACCTGTCGGTAATAACGTCTGGAAGTCTGACGCGTGTGTGAATGTGATGCTAACGGCTCAAAGTGCAGAAGCTACTTCCGCGTTGGGCACGTCCGACCTTTCCCGGCTGTGATTGGCTCGTTTTCTTCTTCGTTTCCCGCCTTTTGAGAGCAAATTGGAACAAATGAGAGCTTCAGCGCCACCTACTGGTGCAGCAGAGTCCTCACATATGTAGAAAGGATGAAAAATGGTATCTAACACGGCGTTTACAGAGCTGTAATGCTGTTTTTATAATTTAAATTTAAAATTATTATCTCTTCAAGCTCAAGTTATCTCTTCAGGTTATGTTTTACTTCTTTAAAAAAAAACAATAGCATAACGTTTCACAGTTGTCAGGCTTCACACTACAATGCTTTACACAGAGGTTTAAAGATACTGCTACTAATAATAATAACTTTATTTATATAGCACCTTTGAAAAGCAGTATTTACAAAGTGCTTTGACAGACAGGCACGGACAAGATGCTCCAGCAAAATAGCAGCAAAAGACATCACTGCACCAGTTAAAACAATATTTAAAACAATTTTTTAAAAAATCAAAAAGTTAAGTAATGTATTAAAAAACATAATGATAAATTACACAAACCAACAATAAAATAAAGACAGATGAAGAACAAAAATTTAAAATAAAATTAATTTTAAAATGAAAAAGATGTATTTGTATTTTTGTATAACCAGTTTAATCTTACAAATCAGACATAAATGTGTCCTCCTTCTACACACACCTCACTAAATTTTAATCTCATATATTTGACTCTATATTCCACTACCTCCCACCAGTTTTATTCATTCTTAAATATACCTCACATTTGCTATCTTCCTGCTTTTCTTTTAGGAGTTATAATATCTGGAATATATATGTACGTCTCTCATCTTCTCTTCTTTATTTTTGTAACTGTCACACACACCTTTGCAGCAAGTGTCCAGCAACTACACTTTGATTTTAAATTATTCTTTAACAAGTCATCATAGCTGTTAATATGTTCTATGAATTTCTGTAATGGGTGTTTCTTTTATATTTATTTCAGTATAATTCAGTCGAATTATTCTTGACAGGCTCCACCATGAACTGTTACCGACTACCTGTTTTACAGCAGGTGTGTGTCACTGTACACACGTCATGATATGTTTATGTCAAGTCATCTTAAACTTACAGCCTGTGCTCTTACAGCTTCTGCTTGACTTCTTGCATTACAGAATATACGATGTTTTATATCAGGGTTATAATTTTGCAGCTGAAGACCAAATATACAATCTAGCCTATATGCATTACACATTGCAGCTGTGCAAACTATTGTTGGTGTATGGATATCGATCACAATGATCTGAGAAACTTTGAGAGCTTTTTGTTTTGTTTTTTGAGTAGGTTGAAATAAATGTTTTGAAAATGCAACAAAAAAAAAGTACAATATGAAATTCCTACTGTTCATGACTACACATATTATATTGTCAGACTCTGTTACCGTGCAAAATGTCTGTACCTAAAAGTCTCGTCTGTTTTTACACTGCTGGTGTGTTTTAGTGGATTATGTATTTGTTCTAATGAAAATTAAAAAATGTTTTATAGGTTTTGTGGAAATACTGTATAAACACTTGACAAGCCTTTCCACGTTTATACACTGTACACCCACATATACATGTTTTTAATTCTAAGTTTATTAAATCACTCCAGTTTTTACTTACATGTTCTTGTATTGTATTTTATTTCTTTAGCTTGTTTTTTATCTTCTGTGTGCGGTGCTGTTACATGTTTTTTTTCTTGTCCAACACATTTCATTGTACTTTTGACTCTGTTAATCTACATTATGACAAATAAAACTGAACTGGAGATATGGATAAATTACAGCAGTGTGAGAAATCCATCAGACCAAACCACCTACAGAACAGCCTTACACACGATGTAAAGATTTTGTGTTTGTTGTCAAATGTTGGTTTATACTTATTTTTTTGCAGCTAGTGATAGATATTTAGCCTTAAATTCAAATTTCTTTTTATTTTATAAAAGTTACAGCACTTAATTGATTCGAACTTAATACACAGACACACACACGTACACAGGGAGTACGCAATTCAGCCAAGTGGAGCAGACAGCAGTGGTCCATAATGTGAGAGTGAGCGTTACATAAGAGCATTGCATCTAAAAATAGAAATGCAGCAATGGTAAACAGGAGTCTAAAATGTTGGCTCTAAGCTCTCAAAGGAACCTGAATGAAATTTAGATTAAAGGGACATCTCGGACATAAATGGACCAGCTGCTGATCATGACCAGGAGAGCCTGTAGGCAAGTACAGTCGGCCAGATGTCCACATGTGAGGGTGTGTGAATGAAGAGTGCGAGTTAAATCTGTTGCACTGAAAAAAAATCAAGGGAGGAAGTGACTTGTGACTTAGAAAACAACAAGATAAAGTAACATATATAATATATGATACATTTATATAAGTGTGTATGATATAAATGTATTTTAATCACACAACATAATGCGTTACAGCCGGTAATTCAGCACCACATGTTGATGGACAGCTCCTTATCATGATGTCATCATTTATGTTTATTTTTCCGACCTCGTTGATAAAAAGTTGGAGATTTATGACCGTGTACAGTCAGAACAATCTGTCTGTTATGGGAACATACACAAAGAACACACATTTATATAGAAATAATTAGCTTATGGGACACTTTATTCTGTCTTTTTCGCTTCTGTCAGATTAAATTCACACACCGACACAAAGAAAACACGGGACATCATCTTCACATGCTTTTATTAAAGTTCATTACCATGTCTTATTTTACAAAACATCACAAATGTGCACGCTGATTACAATTTTCTTATAATCTGGCACTCCAAATGTTGTGGTGTTCGAAGCTTTCGCTACTTTTATTATTAAGCTCCTGTATAAAAGCAACATCGAACCACGGTACCTTCTGAAACAAAACACTGAGTTATACACGTCGTACAGTTAAATTGGAAATAACATTCATAATCAGAAGAAATCATCATTAAAACATTCAGTGAATCTTGGGAGATTTTTCATTCAGTCCATCATCACTGTGGCACGTTAGGACAAAGAAGAAAAGAAAAAAGACGTGACAAAATAAGACAGAATGAGATCAAATATCAAATTTTGTTAAATTAATTTTAACAAATAGGGACAGAAGAAAGCACAAGATTGGAAGTGTACAGTAAAAGGTAACACACACACACACACACACTCAAATATAAGAAAACACTAAGAAAGACGCACATTGACTCCGTGCACACTTGCTCTCTGTGTCTTGTCTCTCTGTTTGTCATCTGCTGTTAAATTGAGGGGAAAAAAGAGCACAAATCGTTTATTCACGGGCAAACGAGGAGTTGAGCTCAATGGTGTACTCAAAGAAGTTCCACATTTTGAATAAATTTGCTTTTGGAGTTTTAAAAGTTGACACTTATCAGATTTCTTTTCAGTTCAAGATAGTTGAATATTTTCTTGACCCATACAGTGCATGTTACAGATTTATATTTAATCAGTGTTAAGAGTCTGGCTGCTCAGCGTACGTCCGAAAACTGAAAAATCAACTGGTTTTATTTAAAAGATTTCTGCTGGACACAAATGCAGAACATGTGAATGTAGTTTAAAGATACTTGGTGATATTCATGCATCAATGTCTCTGTAAGATTTCAACAAATGAATCATATAAATTAAACAGAACAGCTACGTATGGTGTCGGCTGCTGTAAACGTTCTAAGTTTGTACGTGGATGACACACACACACACACGGATGCACATGTTGTTTAATTTCAGGCTGTTACTTATAAATTATTGTAAAGAACACACACACACACACACACACACACACACACACAAACACACCTGGACGCAAATGATACACAACTTGCTCTCTGTGCCTTCAAATTAAGATTTCAATACTTCACACAAGAGAAAATAAATAACCTAAAGGACGAAGTCAAAGAAAAACTAGAAGATGGCATGTCCTAATATATGTAGAAACATTATTTCAGAGTTCTGTGTCTTTGTTGAATTTGATATAAAGTGTGTGTCCAGTTTCAAACACGTGCAGCACATCACAAACTATGGAAATGAAATTAAAATTCACTAATTTAAAACCCCAAATCACCTTCTGATTTACAGTGCAGTACAGTGCAAATATGTTGATAATATGATCATGTAACAAGAAAAAGACACACACACCAGCATCTTAACTCCTCGGATCAAAGCTCTGTACATGTATTTCTGCAGTATTTGGTTTTCTTTTGATTTCTCTGAAACAGAAATCATTTTGGTCAAAGACTTTTTTTTAAATCTGGCTGTCCGTCACTGCAGACATCACCTCATCTTTTTACTATTTCTGTCTTTTTGCCATGTTATCAGCACCGTCCTCACACCTCATAAAAACAGAGACCTAAAGTGTCTTCTGACCAGTGTGTGTGTTATTCTGACTTTAGTGTAATTGCTATCATGTCTCCTTTAAGCAGGTGAGCCGATTAAAAAAAAAAGTGGCCCGGAGGAGAAATTTCAGGGAGGAGGAGACTTAAACACATTCTTAATCACCCAAACCAGGAGCTCCCTACTATGTGAGCTGCTGCACTGGAGCCGAGGAGGAGTTCACTGCTTGCTCACAGGCATGGTGTGAGACCCCAGGACCCAGAATGCTTTGGGACCCCTGAAGTGACTCTCATTAAAAATATTTCACAGTGCCGATTTAAAGAGGTCAGTGATTCATGTCACTTTAGGAAAAAACAGGAAAAGCTTCACTTTGGAGATGTTAGTGTTAGTGAAATTAAGTACAATTTATCAAGTCTGGTTTTCTGAAAGATGTTCAGGTCTTTTCATCTATATTAACAATAAAAATACTAGTACTAATAATAAAAATAATGAAATAATCTGAAGACTTTACAGCTGTGTGGAGATTTTGACCCAAAAGATGATCTTCACATGGCAATATGGCCTTGATTCCAGCATTTGATAGATAACACAACACCATGTTGTGGCGCGTTCTCGTTGTTTTAGTGCTAAGCCTGAATAAAAACATGTGATATCCCTCGTGTGGCTGGTAACTATTGTGATTTGGGCTCATTCTTAGTTTAATAAGTTATGGGCTAGTAAGATTATATGGGCTAGTAAGTTTAATCACATTTAAAAGAAGAAAAGGTTGTGTGGACAAAAGCGATTCCACGAAGAAGAAGAAATCTTTAGACACAGCATAATTTTAGGGTGAAGCACAAGACGTAAAATAAAGGCAGTGTTACATCCATGCAGCCTGAGCATGAATGTGATGACGAGCCACTGTTTACTTCTCTCTTACAGTTTTTCCCCACTCACTCTGTGGATTCCACCTGCTGACCTCGCTGTGGTTTGGTCACTGCTGCTGCTGTGTCCCAGCGTAGCTTGTGTGACGTAATAGAGAACCTGTGAGTTCAAAAGGCGTGAAGAAAATAAAGTGAAAAGAACGTGAGAGAGCAGAAGTGAACACATTATCACAGCACAGAGAAGGAGTTTTTGTTTAATGGTGTAAATGTAGCGAACACAATTGAAAATAAATGCAGCATAAAACATTAAAAACACCCAAGTATGCTGTGAAAACTTATAGAAAAGGAGTTCTTGCAATTTCCAACCTGCATTTTGAAAAGAAATAAAGTGCGTGTTTGAAAAAGAATTCAAATTGCAAGAAAATTCAAAAATGACGTAACAACGCTTCAGGTTTCTCCAGTGATTCCAAGATTTGCACAAGACTCCAACTCCCAGAATTCTGATTTAGATTGGTAGATTTAGGTAACTTCAACATTATTGAACCCGTCACATTGTTGATTTGAACAAATGCCTTAATAACTATTCCTATAAACATTACTAAATCCACACAGCTGACTCATCTTCATCTCCCTGACAGCCGCCTGTCCAACGTTCAGTCTACGTCCCAGATGTTTAGTCAGCAGAAATATAAGAATCAAAACAAGGCGTTGCTAAAAATAAAAAGCTCCTCCTAAAGAAGATGTCAACATTTTCATCTGCTCGCCTAAACAAGAAAACTGCTGCATTTTGAAGATCCATATATATATATATATATATATATATATATATAGGCAAAAGAATAAATTGTGCTATTCTGATGCAGATTTCTGATCCAGTAAAAACTATTTTTGTTGATGTTTTAAAATATGTTTATTTATGTCACAGTACAAACAAAGACTGTGCATAATCATGCACATCACAACTGCTGAATGAGTGCACACTCTTCCTGATGTGTCACAGCTGGAGAGGCAAGTGATTTCAATGTGTAATCACGCTATTACAACAACTGAGCATGGGTCACACTTTGTGCACTTTGTGAGTCCAGACCTCGATGTTACAACACACACACACACACACACACCACTGAGCCGTGTCTTTGACAGCAGCAGTAGCAGTAGCAGTAGCAGCAGCAGCTGTGACTTCCTCAACCCACAACAACGTGAACGACGTTCATATCCTTCCACAAATGCTTTTGGGGTAAGGGCTTCCCAGATTCATGTATGCACAGCAAGCCCAGACCGCAAAAAGATTCGTGACGGACAACTGCTCCAAGAAAATCCACGTCCAACCAATCCAGTCCACGACTCTCGTTTCCATCCCCAGAGGTATTCAGATATAAATATATATTAAATAATAATAAAAAAATCAGCTTGTGCATGAGGGTGTTTGTGCTCAAACGATTATTTGGTGTATGATCCGAGGATGTAGCATGTAAAAGAAGAAGAAAGAAGAAAAACTGGATTGGCATTGTTTTTGGCAGCAACACGCAGCCTTGTTATTAAAAAGAGCGGCGATGAGGAGAGTAAGTGGCATCTCATTGCCGTTATAGACTTCAACACGTGATTCATATGATCTGATTGGATGGGACGAGTCGTCATCTACCAATGGCGATGCAAAGGAAAAGAGCACCTAAGCAGGAGGCCAAAGCACCTGACAGTTTCATTACTCCCTCCACCACCACCACTACCACCACCCATCTCTTCTTCTCTTTCTTTCTTTCTCTCTCTTTCTGTTCTCTCCCCTTTCCCCACACCCTCCAACATCCACTATGAGCACCGGTGCGACATTAAAACCGAACAAATGCAACAACAGATGAATATCATCGTAATCTGATGTGTGCTTTGCTATTCATGGAGCCTCCACTTTCATTAATAGTGCTTCTTTATTTGCAAAAGGGTTAATTTGGCTCCAAAAAGCCTTCCAGTTGCCGAAGCAAGGCCCCACCCTCGCTCCGTTTTCATTGGGCTATCCGGTGCCTTCTTATCTGTGGACGCGTCTTCCTTCAGCCGGTCACGATTCCCATCTGTCTCGAGCGCACCGACAGACGCCACCGACGCAGCACGCGCCTTACTCACTTTAGCAGTCACGACTCGAGTCTCATCGCACAAAAAGAGGGGGAGAGAGAGAGAGAGAGAGAGAGAGAGAGAGAGAGAATCTGCAAACAAGGGTCAGATTAAAATGTAGAGCTGTGGCGAGGAGCTGCGTGGAAAAACGAGCCAAATGTGACCAGATTAAAATGAGAGAGATGATTTTGTAGAAATCTGGTGCGTGAACTGGTCAGAAATGCCCACAGTGGCATTGTGAGGACGTCTGTGTGAAAAAGAGCAAAGGCAGTCTTGAAAAAGACTTCAGCACCACAGTGAGGACAGCTCCCAGCAAAAAGGGGGAAAAAAGCACCCTGAAAAAGATCCACAGATCTGAAGCCAAAGTCCAACCATCAGCTACCAGACAATGCCACAATGAAGACATCAGCACCAGTAAACCGACACAAGACACTTTATCCACCCTATTTTTTTCTGAATCAGAACCGAGGGTGATTCCCGTGGGAAGCTGCGAACACAAACCCTCCAAGCATGCTGCAGAAATCCACACAAAACACTGACATGACATCGCGTTTATTTCGCACACATCCAACCTCAATAAACCTACCCTGAGTTAAAAAAAAAAAAAAAAGACACAAAATGAAGCTAAAGAAAAGATGCAGCTTTTTTCTTTTTCAAGCACACAACTCACTGTTGTAGTAGCGACAGATTCCTTTTTCAAAAGTGCCACAAAATATGGGATAAAAATAAAGAACAAAAGAAAAAAAGCACACAGAGAGCTTTCTCCATTAAAATATGCTCTGGCTTTTCGCTTCTTTCAAACTGTGCACACACTGTACTCTTGAATGGTGTGCCTTTATAGGAGTGATGTCCTCATCTATTTCTGGATCACGATTCAACCTCTGTTTCTATTTTTAGCTCGCGCGTGATGAAAAAGAAAAGCTCGCAGAGGTTCCTTGGAGGAATTTCGAGCGTGCAGCGCTTGAGAACCGGCGAGCCCCCACCCCCACCCCCTCTCTCTCTCTTCTCCCTCACCCCCACCCCCCCATGCGTGATACGATGCGTGTGCACGGCAGCATCTCTCCCTAATAATGATGCTGTGAAAGAAGAAGGAGGAAAAATAAATAAACTGCACGTCCGGATTTAAAACCGGAATCATGGAAGTGTGCAGAATTTGGCTTTTATTAATTCATGATTTACTGCTGAAAGCACCGTGGCTACACCACCATTGGCCCGTGCGCGCACGTGCATGCGCACACAAACACCATACATAACCATAATACCATAAATCTGAACCACAAATGGCACATGATTTGATTTTTGTGTTTAAACACCCGTCTCAGAAAAAAAGAAATGGATGAATAAAATAGTTCCTTCTCCTGGGGGCTGCGTCAGTCACTATTGACGTCAGGTGGAGAATCTCCCACTTTGAAGGTGGATGCTTGGCGCCTCCGTTGCCTATACTGTGGCTAAAAAAAAAAAAAAAGAAGCAGCGAAACATCCAGCAGAGGATATGGGCTAAAGAAGGCGCAGCCACCTCCTCATCCAAACTGGAAAGGCCATTTTTTTTTTTTTTCCCTGGCTTTGGTCAAACCTTTGTTTCATGTCACTGGGAGCAAAGGAGGAGTCTACCACACACAAATCAAGAGTAAACTGTCAAGTCCATTGGTCATGAGGACAGAAACCAACAGCAAACGTTCGTTTATTTGACGCTTTTACGCATAACCAGGCCTGTGAAGGTGTCTGAAATGACTCCAGGTTGGGTTTACCCTCCAGCAGACCCTCAAAGTGGCCCTCAGTGTGATGATGCAGAGCTCCATAGAAAGCCTCCGTCCTGCAGACTCCCCCCTGCACAGGGCAGAATGCTGAAACGCGTAGTAACGGAGCGGCGCTTGGCCGACCGATGATGCTATTTTTAACTCCCATACTCAACATGCCTGGCGCTGCGGGTTTCTCTGCTCAGGGTAGCCTACTATACTGTACGAGAGGCAAAACATAAACACAGGACGGCTTTCAGGGTGGAAAGGAAGGCAGGATCTGGTTTCTGAGAGTACAAATATGACCACAGAGAGACATAATCCTCGTCAGATTATGAATCTTTTTTTTTTTTTTGTCTCTTTAAGAATGAGACACTGTCTCGTTCTTTAAAGCTGCAACCTGTAGGATTTTCATGGCATTACATTTACAGGAAATTCAACTTTTGCATCATTTGTGTATTCTATTTTGATATTTTAGGATGCAGGATGGAATAAATTATGATATATATTTTTTGCATTTTATGAATATTCTTTCTTTAACATAAATAATCAGTCCAACAGACACACTACACACACCTGTGTGATCCCTGGTGTGCTGTCTTATATAAAATATTTGCTATTTCCTGGCATTAAATGGTCGCAGCTGACAGACTCATTCATCCTGTCCTGCTTTTCCTCTCTGGATTCATGCAAGTCATTCATGGAAGGCAGTGGACTGTGATTAAAGATACGTGCCGGGCTGTTCTTACTCCATTCGACTGCAACATTCAGTTGATAGCAGGGAAAGTTGTCCACAAAATGTTGTGAGGGAATTAACCTTTCACCTGTCCGAGGGCTGATTGTCAGTGATGCAGCTCACATTGCAGAAAGGTTCTGAGTGTTTATCCGCCCACAGATTTTTAAGAGCTGATGTTTAGTTTGATGTAGAGCTCATCTGGAGTCGTTCCAGGATTATGGCACCAAATGAGGAGCTGTAGGACTGAATGATTTGCTCATACAGATAAATTATAACACAGAGAAGAGAGGATCTGTGATCATAAATGGGTGATACCACACACTCTGTGGTCTTACAAACAAGTACTTAAAGTTACTGATGTAGGTTTCCTTGCAGCTCTTGCACATGACTGATAATGAATGGTTTACAGACAAGTTTAATGCAGTGTATGTGTATATGTGGGAGAATCTATACTTAAACCTTTCAATCCCCCCAAAAAGATCAAAATCGCCCTCTGTGAGCATGTGCACAAACAAAAAGTCTGAAACAGTCTTGAATGTGCCCTGAGTCCAAGACTTTGAAATAAGAATTTGAATTTGCTCCTTTAGACTTCAATCTTTTGAAATAAAAAGGCTTGATGCTCTCCACAACCAATGGCAGGTCTATCCATACATTCTCTTTTTGTCCATTTTCAGTGTTCAGTGTTGGAACAAGATGTAAGATGTGCTGTGTTAATAGATTAAAAAGAGGAAAACTGATGATCTATTCCTCAATGACAATGCTTCTGAAAATCATGCGAATCTTTAGCTGCAGCTCAGCCTTTCAGTCACAACATCTGAACTCAACTGAACACCTATTTCACACCACCATCATTAAAACACTGCATGAGGGAATGTCTGTTGGAGACTTCAGCAGCAGTCCAGAGATGTCACGGTTCATTTAAAGGTCCAGACACACAACCACAAAACATAAGAAAAATTTACATTAAAAAACACATCTAAAAGGCAGTCAATAAAAGTCTTAAAGTCCTGGTTCTGAAAACACCAGGGTCTGGTGGTTTCTTGGACCTTGTTTCTAACTGGGCTGCAGCGCTCTGAATTAGTTTTAAACAGGAAATGGTAACCTGAGAGATGCCTGAGTGAGTTACAGTAGTCCAGGCTGGATGATATTAGTGCATGAATGACTTTCTACATCAAATGTTGCTCAGAACGTACAAACCAAACATTGGCTTTAAATAAGCCCTTTTTGTATTTTCTTTTGCAATCCACAAAAATCCTACAAACTGGACCCTTAAGATATCCTGGAAGACTGTGGTCACTGAACACATTTCCAAGACATTTTATGTTGTTTCTGTCTTTGGTCATTCATCTGTGTGAACAGGGCTGAACAGGTCTCGGCAGCGTGATGAGGACAGAGTGTGATGGCATCACTCCGGAGCTGTCCATGGTACCACAGCAACAGCGAAGCGCAGCCACGAGTAAATTCAGATTAGACGGAGACAAGGCTGCAGAATTTCTGTAATGCATTAACTACCTTAAGTAAAACACAGAGTAATATACAGTAATCAACTAGAACTATTCAGGCTGCGGGAAAAGTAAGAGTAAAGAGGATGAGGACACGAGAAGAAGGGACTTTGGTGTTAATGGAAGTGAAATCTATTGTCCCCACAGGGCCAATGCATTTTTATTACACTGAACTAGAAAGAAATGGTCAGAAAATCCCTTGTGGATACAGCCTAGCAAAACAAAATGCATGCTCTATGAATGTCTAGTGAACTAGTGTAGTATTAGAATGAATCCTATCCAAAACATAAAGGGCAGATGGTGGAGAAAATAGAGTTTTGCTGCCACACTAGGACTGAAGTTCACGATATGGAGAAACACAAAATCCCAGATCAGAACTCAGCAGACACTGTCCATTTATTCTCTGCATGTAATAAACTAGAAAATAAGAATGTATTGCCCGCTTAATATGTTGCTTAAGGTGCACCTGTGTGGATTGCTTTGAGGATTTTCAGTCAGGAGCTCATCATACCTCAGAGACAGCACTAGTAAAAGTTACAAATGTCTTCCTAACTCCATCAGACAAAGGACTCGACTCCGTACTTGTCTTGCTTGATCTTAGTGTTGAATTCGACACCACTGACCATCATGTCCTATTACAGAGACTTGGACATCTAACTAGCACTAAGACAACCACACTAAGCTAGTTTAGTTTGCAATCTTCCATGCACATCATGAGTTAGTCACAGAGTTCCACAAGGTTCTGTGCTCAGACCAATTCTGTTCACCTTATATGCTTCCTTTAAGCAACATTATTAGGAATCGCACCATTAACTTTCAGTGTAAGCTAAACATACAATATAGAAATGTGGATGACAGGCATTTTTCTGATGTTAAACTCAGACACTTATCACTAAACATCCCTGAAATACATTATCTTAAGATATAGTCACTCTTGATAGGATCACCCAGGCCTTTAGCAGCTCTGTAAGGTATCTCTTTGTTATTTTTCATCAGGATATGTCCTTTAAATCTAACATAAAACAAACTTCAAGGACTGCCTATTTCCACCTACTTAACATCCCAAAAATCAGGCACATTAGACACCTTCTCCAAATGTAAGCTCAGGTTCAAGACATCCCTTTTAGTTAGAGCTTATAGTTATGTCTGGCTCAGCTGAGTCCTGAACTATCCCTTACTTCACTTAGACTGCTGGGGAACTTTCCATGATGCAGTGAACGACCCAGCCGGTCACAGCAGATGGCCACTCACAATGAAGTTTTTTCTTGCCACTGTCGCCAGGTGCGTGCTCCTGGTGGGAACTGTTAGGTCTCTGTAAATAATAATAAAAAGAGTACGGTCTAGAATTGCTCTATATGAAATGAGTTATACGATTACTTCTGTTAAGATTTTACACTGTGTATGTATATATGTGTGATTCCTATTATGTTAGCTCGGTATATACATACATATACCTCAAGAAACACTTCACTGGTCTCAGATCATGACCAATATTATTCTGCTGCAGCAAGTCACAGTCTGATATCATGATGAAAACATGCAAACTGTCAGTCAGTCTACACCATACATGTGAGACAGCCTTGTTCAAGTAAACGTTCTTTGGCTCGTGTGTTGAAGTCTCGATCCACTTTATCCGCGCTTAGTCTCTGTGTCTTTAAAATTGTCATCTCCTTTCATGTCCATGTAGGAAATTCACTATTATTATGTAATATCTTGCAGCAACATCCATTCAGCGTTACTATATTCAGCAGCGGTGAGCCAAATATATCCACACACAGCGAGGTGCAATAACAAACTCCAGCGTGGAAATGGGCAACAAAAGTTTAGCATCATGACAGATCAGATCCTCCAAATCTCAGAGAAACATCAAATATTCCTCGACTCAAAACGCATTTTGCAGCATCTATTTAGCGGCAGGTTTGAGTCGCACATAAATATTTGCAAGAAGAAGACAACGTTATTGATCTTACTGGTCTGGAGTGTTGCAGAAAAATAGATTTAACTATTAAAAAACATGCGACTGATCTTTGCATGACTGCCAGATTAGTACCACACACCGCAGCTATACGTTAATATCAATGTTTTCCTGTATTTTCTGTACTACAACAGTGCAATACATGGACATAGTTCAAATGAATGTAGAAATGTTTATCTAATTAATATTGAACGTGAGCATGCTCTAGATAATAAAACATCTGCATTAAATGAAGTGCATTCTGTAGATGTATAGATGCTGTACGCTCATGTTTAATGCAATAATAAAATGAGCTGCCTCAGCTGCAGCAGACTTAACAAAGGACTCTCAGTGAGTATACTATCACTCTGAAAACCCTCAATGGGTACAGAGCGTCACACACACACACACACACACACACCCATTCAATGCAGTGTCTCTGTGGTGTGCCAACTCACATGCCTATTACATAACAGGACTCCTATTCCCAGGCCTAACGCCCCTGACAAATCCATGCACGCTTTGCTGCACATGAGCTATTTATATACTGCACCCAAGACAGGGCTGGTCAAAAATACCACTCCAGTCAATTATTCATTGAGAAACATTCCAAAACAGAGAAAGGGGAGGTGGGTTCAGCAGCACAGGAATAGACCATGGTGGGGGCTAACAATAAATAATGTCCATTAGCAGCACAGCAGCCTGTTTGTCCTGAGTGGCACCGAATCTGAAGGAGAAGGGCGGGAAAATGTGTAGCTGCAAATGTGCCCTCTCATGTGTTGTGTTTGTATTTATAGGAATCTGTGCATACACTCCAGCTCCTCTGCAGCCATCTTGTTCCTTTACAGGACTCTAAAAATAGCAAGCTGCTCTGTGCTTGTGCCATTTTTAGTTCTTGCAATTTAAAGGGGAAAAAAGGCAGCAGGAATTAAAAAAAAAAAAGTGCTGCTTCGTAAGGACACTATGTAGATGTTTTTGTGTGTGTGTGTGTGTGTGTGTGTGTGAATGGACAAACTGTTCCATCTCTGTTCTGAGACGCTCCACGCTGCATCGGCAGCATCATATTATCATAAATAGCTTCGAGCTGCCGAATAAAAAATCCTTTCTTTTTTTTTTGCAGAGTTAAAGCTGAGAACTACAAAGCTTGTTTACGTACAGTTAACTGTTAATGGGTGATTAAAACTGGAGGCTGAAGGGAGCAGGTATGAATGAATTGTTGAGTTTTATGAAGATAAAAATGAAACATTGAAAACATGACATTATGATTATGGTTGCTGCCATTTTAAAATCTTGACACTCCCCCACTGGAGTGATTTAATTCAACGTATCTTCAACTGTTTGGCCTATATTAAGCCACAATTATTCTGACAACATATATTAGGAGCCTGTGAACTGTACCCTCTATAGGTTTCCCAAATATATTATGGATATAGTGCAGAGACCATGGAGCTTTATTTAAATCTTTGAATCAATGCTTAGAAATGTTCTTTTTTGTCTTATTTTTAGTGAACCTGTCATCACAATTGTTGGGTTTCTTTCGTGATGTAGACTCATTGTCTGCAGCCTCCACCTCAGCCATAACCAGCGCAGCCAAGGTCTTAGTATCTGTTCTTTTCAGTTTTATTTTAGCATATTGTTGTTGTGTCCATCAATTCAGTATGCATCACTTCCTGTTCAGTGTAGGAGCCAGTGTTTTTATTAACTGTCTGATGGCTGAGTCATTACTACGGTGTGTAGTAGCTGGTGAATGGTTCAATAGTGTAGTTTATTAAAACAAACAAAAAAAAAAAAACAATAAATGTGAATTATTTTAATTTCTGTATCTTGAACAGCATCAGTAAAGCTGAGATGCTCATCAATGTTTGGACTGATCCATGAAAACCAGAGCTGTGTGAAACTGGAAGAGCATAGATATAAAGTGCTACACAGTGATAATTAATAAATAATTAGCTATAATTGAGATTTGAAAGCATAAATCTGATCAGTTAAATTCAAGAGAAGTTGAAGCCCTGAAACACAGAATGTGACTAATGTCACTGCACGAGTGTGTGCTATATGTGAATATGTGATTAAACCAGAAATATAGGTGTTAAAATACATCTCTCACTGAATGTTCGACATGTTCTGATGTCATCAAACATAAAGATCAAATATTAAACATAAAATGTCATTTTTCATTCTCCCGTTAGACGCTGCAATCAAAGAGTCTTGTAATTAACTTTCCACCTCACATATAACATATGATGAAGGCATGTCCACAGGTTTTTAAATATGATCTGATATGTGGATGTAAAATAATTATATCTTTATGATAATAAAAGATTTCAGCTGATAAAAAGGAGTGTGCCTCAAAAGGTCAGACAGTGCCACCAAGAGGCGGCCACGTTTATGACAGCAGTTTTTAATCAAGGATTCATGCAGTGACTGTGATCGTGTGATCTGTTGATCATGAAAGAAGTGACGCAGAGAAATGAAGTGATGAAATCCACACACTGCCTTTAATACTGTACATTTAATACAGATTCCACTTTCAGAGTTTTTTTTTTTTTAAGATGGTCAATGGCAAATCCTTTTTCTGCCTTATGAATTCCATAAGTTAAGAAGCGAATGTAAATAGCATAGTTCAGTTCCTCTCTTTTTGTATTTAAATTATCTCGGAGCAAAAATCAAACAGTTCGTAGGTCCCATATAAATAGGAATGATATAGAAAAAAGTGCAAAAACTGAGAATTCCCATCCATTTTATGAAGCAGAAAAAGTGAGGGCATATATTGTTTAATTCAAACTCCTTTAACCTCTGAGTTGAGAGGCGTATTTCCTAACGTCTCAGCAATAAACTTAAACAAATACTGTAAAACATTCCTTTTCACTTGAAATTTCCAATTAAGTTACATTAAAACATGGCGCCATCTCCAGGCTGTAGTATGTTATTATCTTTGAGAACTTCCTAGATGCCTCCTCCTCCTCCTCATACCAAAACGCTAAAATGTCTTGAATAACAAAGTGATCTATTCTTCCAATTAACACAGAAGAATTAAGTTGAACTTCAGAGCCTTATTCTATTTTATTCCCTTTCTGTTTTTGCAAGTCAAGCAAATCTAGAAAAAAAAAAGTAGAGTTTCATAACTTCTTGATTGTAAGATAACAAGAGGTCCTGCGTTTGACAGTTAAGATGTGGGGCAAAATTATCTACAGTTGTACTCTGTGTCGTTTCAAACCTAATTCTTTGGGGAGTTCAATCCCAAACAGAAAAAAAGAACCCAGACTCAGCTGGACGTCAATTTTGATACCTCATCTTTTAACCACATTCAGGTTCTCTGGTCTTCAGATGAGTGTTGCATGTGTCTGTCTGAGTATTCTTTATCTGGTGTGCACATGATTGCAGAGTACTCCTGGGATCCGACTGCTTTCAGTGGTTTTAGGGCTGACGGCGGTCCCTCTTGGTGAGCAGGTAACATTGAATGGTTCTTAGTCGATCTTTGGCGGGGGCGAACTCTGGCTGCAGCTTCAAAGTAGACTCGTACCAGCGCATAGCTTTCTCAAACTCCTCCTGTGGTCGAGAAACACAAGACACACGTCAACTTTCTGTTGCGGCACGTGTTTAACTAGAGGAGCAGCGTGTTATGTCACAAAAACAGAAGGCTGTACCATCGTTATGTAGACGTTGGCGAGGGTAAAGTGGTTCACGACAAAGTGCGGGGCAATTTCTACTGCCATGCGGGCGACTGTGAGAGCGTCCTCCCACAGCCGAGCGTTCTGGAAGATGTTGGCCAGGCTGATCAGGGGCACATCCTGGGTCACAGCGCATGAGGAAAAATAGAGAATATATATATTTATTAATATCTGCAACAATCATTTATTCAACAGAAGTACCGGGTGGGTCAGCAGTTGATGTCTAACTTGCCTTCATGTGATGGGGGGCGTAGTTGAGGGCCTGTCGCAGGCAGTCGATGGCTCTCTTGCCTTGACCCTTCACCCTCCAGTAAAGTGCAGCCATGCTGGATAGTACCCATGATGTCTGATTCTGCAGTGTCAGGGATTAAGGGAATAAATGCATAATTAACATCTAATTAGTTAAGCGTTATAGTGAGGCGTTACAATAGCTGCTAATAGCTGCTAATTTTTTTCCTGCACACCTGCCACGAGCTAAGGTGCTCAAATAAAATGATAGGTACGTCTTTATATTTCAGCAAACACTCAAGTTTGAAGACAAACTGAGTAAAAACTGAGCAGATTTCTGTGCAGCTGTGCACCTGTACTTCCTGGCTTTTCGCTGGTTTCCTCACTGGGAAACAAACCTGGCTTTAATGGCTGTGATTGTTCTACTTTCTAAAATACCCATGTTCAGAAACTCTCAAGAGTTAGACAAATTGAGCCATACAAGTTTCAGCACTAAGAGTTTTGGAGGTGAGCACTGATGGTAGTGTAAATAGCTGTGACAGCAGAGACTTCGAGAGGCAGCGAATCTTTGCTGTTTTACATTCAGGTGATAGATCGTCCAAGCATCCATTATTTGAATACAAAAATGTCTCTTCATCTGGGAGTGTGAGAGGATGTGTGCCTGTACCTTCTCCAGGACTTTAGCAATGCGCGTGCCGACCTGCTCGAAGGACTGAGGAGAGAACTTATCTTTGCCGAGGTTCTGCAGCACCTGGTGGTTCGAACGAGCAGAGACACACGTGAGACGATGAGCTGATTATTTAAATAATAAAGAATTTCAACACATACTGTCGCACGATTATCTACACTTGTTGCATGTTCTTTAAAAAGGTGCCATATGTAGGATTTTAATCAGTATTATTATTTTGTTCATGCTTCTCTTGTTTAGGACTAGAAATGATGAACGTAAATTCTTGTAATCTATGACGCCTACCTCGCGCAGTTGACTCTCTCCGGTGTAGTGGATGGCAGCACGGTTGGCCACTCCTGCCAGGTGGTCGAGGGTGTGCATACTGGCAGCTAGGTTAGCGTTGCATAAAGGTTCAGCAGCTGGCTCCTGGAGTGGAGTGGCGAAGTCTATGTGCTCTGTGATACTGAAGAGACAGTGAAGGAAACATGGAAGATCAAACATTAAAAGACATTTTATTTATCATGCACGATCAATGTAAGATGACAGATGTGTCCATGATGAGGACAGTGAGAGTCTTACTCAATGTTCTTAGCAGAAACAGCCAACCAGGTGCTCGCTACAGTGGTGAGGTCTACCCTTCGTGTCCGCTGGCACTCCTCTGGCCCCGGCCAGCCAAGACTTGTGTAGTCCTTCCAGCGACCTGTCCAAAAACAGACAAAACAACAAGACATCTCTCTCAGTTGGGTGAAGTCCTGCGCCTCAGTGATTTCTTCTGTGTTCACACTGGTGTAAGTAAGTACAATGCAGGTGTATGTGTTACCTGAAGGGCCAGGCGACGGGATAGTTGGCCCACTTATCTCCAAGACAGAGTGTCCAGGAAGCGAGTCCCCATTCTGGCTGTCATCAGAGCTGGTAACACCGTCCGTCCCGTCCACCTTAGCCTTCCTGACCCGTTTTACCTGGAAGGTGATCTAATGAACAACGAAAGGCACTTACACATCCAGTACATCTATACAGACATCAGTCCCATCCAGATCTCTGATGGGTTTGGTGAATATAACTCGAAAAGGACAGGCGGGTACACTTACCCACTCAGCTCCGTCGTCATCCTCACAGTTTCCAAAGCAGGGCCCGCCACCGGCACGAGCACCCATGACCCGGTCGTTCTTCAGCACCCGGATACCTCGCAGGTCACCCCGTTTGCCGCCGACATCCAGCGCTCCTTCAAAGGCTCCCATCAGGTCCTCCTTCAGCTGCCACTCCTCCTCCCCATCCCCTCCTCCGCCTCCGCCTCCAAACGGGGTGGCCATATTAGCCGTTCCCGAGGCAGAGGGAGAAGCCCGCTGCTGTCCGGCTGCCTCGCCTGACCCATTACTGTCCAGGATAACCTCTGAAGGGTGACAAGTATGAAGACGGGAGAAGTAAATTAGAGTGGTGCTGAGTTACAGGAGCACTTAGCAAAGTGATCAGGTTAGAAAGACCTGCACTAAAACTACAGTCTAGTGATTTCCTTGAACCAAACACACTTCCTGACAATATACTGCAAAGATCACTGACTGCTTCAGGTGACACAAAATCACATTCTTACTCTCAAAGAGCAAAGAGTCCTCAATGGCAGAAATGGCGGGCACATCCTGCTTCTCTTCGCTGCCCTCCCACTCCTCCAGCTGTATACCAAGGTCGTCCTCAGCCATGCAGGCAGCGCCCTCTGGATCAACAAGATAAGTTTAGATACACTTATTACACAAACGTTACCATGATTGTAGACAAGCAAATGTAAACAGAATCAAAAACACAAATGCATTCTTAAACACAGTTTCTGCATAGATATTTTAATAATACACAGATTGTGCATCGGTAACAACAATCTCAGCCCTTATGTGGGGAAATGTGTATAAATGTTTGTACTGGCAACTTATTAAGGCAGTTAAAGGGGCAGGTTATTTTCTTTGCATCTGCATATTGCATAATATTGTTCCTATTACTGATGAATATTGTTGATTCAAACCAAAGCTTCTGCACTAGCTCTTCCCTGGGAACGATTATTTTCTCCCGGACAGAAAGCGAGGCATTTTATATTTCAAGACACAGCAACTCTGTTTGTTTTATTGGAACAAACAAATCAGTCTTTCAGCTTCTCTCTCTCTCTACACTCTGCTGACTCCATTCACTGTCTCAATTTACCCTGGCAAACCTCTTGATTCTTCAACTTGGAAAGTCCCATTATTGCTGGGGGAGACATTCGATCTGTGCGCTACAATCTTGTAGGAGCCATGAGACACACCGTGAAAACAGCTGAGGTGGAAGGGACACAAAGGATGACAAGTTTGCAACAAGAAGTATTTTTTTTTCTTATGTTGCATGGCTGGACATATTTGCAATAAGCAAATGTTGACTCACCAAGATAATGAGTAGCTGAGGCCGTGAAGATAGTAATGTTGAGAATATACTCTGTAGATTATACCTACTGACACAGCAGTATTGCAAGAATGCTGTTACTGTTGCAGCCCTCTACGGCTCTCTGTTTGATTTCATATCATCATGTTGGTTTGTGGAACTCTTTCGAGTGCAGTTTTAGCTCCTAACCAAGATTATAATTCGATGCATGATGTGTTTTTTTTTTTTTTTAACACGACCATTAAAAAATAGACAGAGCCCAAATTATTACCATTTGTCTGAATGTTGCAAAACTCCTAACGGGATCAGACGTGGGAGGAACTGCAGCCAGCGCACAATTTAACATGAGAAAAGTTGTGTATTTTTCTCCGTATACTTCAACCTTTTTGACCTAACTAAAGGTGGGTGTGTGTGTGTGTTTTTTTTATTAAGTGCTTCTGTGACCTCATGTACCAGGCGTGCTTTATGGGAGCAATATTTAGCTTTGGAGAGTAAAATATAGACTGTCCTAAATTTGGCATCAGCTATTTTCTGCCGCATAAATTATTGAGTGGCAAAATTTCTCCACTTCAAAGCACTTTTCTCTTCACTCCCACTGATATGAATAAAGAAGAAGGCGCAGCCGCTGTTCAGCATCAGAGGCACAACATACTATTTGTTTCTCACAGCTACTCTCGCAGCTTTAAAAAAAAAAAAAAAAAGGGACACATGCGAGGGTTTCTGAGTTTAAGATATTAAAAAAAAGTGCAAAACCTGTCTGGGACCACAGCGCACATGGCAGCTCAACACAACCAGCTGGTAGAGCTCAACAATATAGATTAAAATATTAGATAATAAAACGTTTTACAAAAAGATTTACACTCATCAGATTTACAAATGGGCGTACAAACATGATGAATTTTTAATAATGAAACTAAACTACAAATTTAGAGACAAAATTAAATGTTGGCAGAACAGAAGTGACCATAACCCATAAAACTATCTATACTATAACTACTGTCCTCAATATATGAATCTGTCGCTCTCCATTCTCAGATTAAGGAGAGGATTTCTGCTGCTATCTTTGTGTCTTTAACAACCACAAAGAATCTTTAAAAGTTAAATGCTGTATGCATTTGGCAACTCAAATACTATGATCATAATCCAAACTTTACTGAATGTATATAAGCTCCTTTACTAAGACATGTATTCAGATGATCTTGCAATAAACAGGTGTGACTATACATGAGTTGAAATAACAGTCCATAACTTATAACTTATAACTTGAAACGTCTTTACTCAGAGAGCCAAATATAATTTAACTTAACAACAAACATGTACATCAATGATGACGTCACTGAGAATCACTTACGCAGTAATTTACTGCTATAATAATTTATATTAATTTACAATTTCTAACTTTCATATTGAATGACACTAGATCTATTGTGTTGACTCAAGTTACAGTCCCAGAAAGTAACAACACATTTGGGTATGATATGCCACAGCCTTGCATTAAAATAAACTTTCTTCCTGTTCAACTGCTTCACCACCAAATCCAATTAACTGAAACACAAGTTATCTACGTCAATCAATGGAATAATAGTACTTACTTACATAAGAGTCTTTCTTCACAATATCTGCAGCCATCACATTTCAATTCTGAATCCTAACACACCAACTAATACGAAGCAACGCTACATTTTTGCTAACGGCAGCGGCCCCAAGTGGCCGAATTGACCCAAATTTGACCCGTTCAAACATTTAGTGTCAAATCCAAACACGTCAAGAGAAAAGGGCAAAAATTTTGTTAATGACAGCGCCACCTAGTGGACAAATGACACATTTTGCGCACTTCGGGGGGAGCCTCGATGCATTTGACCAAATTTGGTCTTCTGAAGTCAAAGTGTTGCCGAGATATGAGCAAACTTGCCGTTGCCGCCAATGGTGATTGGTTAACATGAAAAGTTGGCATCAACTATCAATGGGGCAACCCACAGTATCTGCGGATATCACAATTTAATAACATTAATATGTAACTTGGTGAAATTAAACATGCAACTGTCCTTAATCAATGTGCAAAACTTTTTACCATGCGGCTCTAAGGGCTGCCATAGACTCCGATGGCGAAAGAAAGAATAATACTAATGAATAAGATAAGAAAACATATAAGATAAGAAAACATGGAAGAAAACGTAGAAAAAACAATGGGTTCCCGCAGCTTCGCTGCTTGGACCCCAATTACACTTAAGACAGACTTACGTGGGCAGGGCTGTCGCTGGGAAAGATTGTAAAGGAAAGGGTAGAACTGCAGACAGCGCAGCAGAGGTAGGCTGGCGCGACACTGTTCGCAGCCAGCGAGGGATGAGAAGGAAGAAGAAGAGGAGGGGGAGGAGGAGAGGGCCGTCACCAGGATGTGGCGGAACAAGGCCAGAGCACCTGTCACATTGCCCTGGGCCAGCTGCACGCTCACCAGGCTGAACAGGGTGTGGGGCTGAGGGAGGGAGACAAAATAAAACGGGGGCACATTAACTGATGGATAACATACGTGAAAATTGACTCTCTCTTTAACACATATGATTCTTCCTGACTGCCTGTAATGTTTTACTATGACTATTCTGTTGCATGTCTGTCTGTCTGTCCTGGCAGAGGGTCATCACTCCTCTGCTGCTCGTCTAAAGGGGAGTTTTTCTTATTTAAAATGAGGGTCAGAGGAAAGAAGGCGTTGTATGTTGTACAGATTGTCCTTGTGGCAAATGATCATAATGGGCTGCATAAATAAAACTGATTTGATAAGAGTACAATCAGGGGGCAAACAAGTTACATGCTTTGGGGTGATCTCTACTACACTTTCCACCTTAAGTTCTTCCATAGATTCTACCTGTGGTTTCTGGATCGGTATATAATCAATATACATTATATATATACACTTAGTGTCATTTTATTGGGTACACTCAAGGTCTAAGGTCTGATTTAACAGGATGTTGGAAATGCTCTCCATCGATTTTGGTCCACACGCTCGTGTTTAAATCTTCCCGAGATCCTTTTTTCTACCTTGGGAAGTCATGTCCATGTTCCTGGAACCACCTTGAGATGATGAGTGCTTTGTGACGTGGCACAATACACGGCTGGAAGGCTCCAGCTGACAAAGTGTACAGTGAGTGGCCATTAAAAGATTGCACTTAGTCAGCAATGTTTGGGGTATGACGTGGTATTCAAATGTTACTCAACTGGTATTAAGGGCAGGGTATAATACTGTGCCAACCGGTATGGCTGATAATAATTTTGGACGAGTACACTTTGCTCCAGATAAAGATTAAGTTATGTAACCTTGTGCTGTCCAAAGCAAATGCAATTATCTAGCAATTTAGTTTTATTAACAGTCAAGCCAATAACGCCCTCCTTACTCCTTACTGCAGTATTCATTTCAGCCTCAACTCTCATCCTCCAACTTAATATACATCTTCAGATATTCAACTTTAATGTGGATCTCTGAGTATTTATGCACTGCTGTTACGTGTACCTGATTTAGTTAGCCTAAACTGTGAGTGAAGAGTAAGATGGCTAAACCCAGTCATGCACCAATGTGCCTTTACCTCTGATGCATTGAGAGCCAATGCTTGCTCCAGCAGTGTTTGTGCGTGGGTGGTCAAGCCGTGGTGTAGCAGCAGGTTAGCAGCATTGGTGAGGGACAAGTGGCGGTGGGAAGGCGGGGCTGAGCTCAACACTTGGCGCAGGCACTGCAGGGCATGGCTGCCGTTGCCTTTGGCCCGCCAGAATAGAGCTGCCTCATTGCGGACCTGCCAGGATGGTGCAGTGTCCTATATATGCAAACAAATTTCTGTTAGCTGTGGAAATGAATGACTTCAGATGGAGACGTCTGAGATGTAAGAAATTTCCTTAACATGACAACTCTATTTTGAATACATATTTGGATCGACCAGTATCGGTCAATTAAACTCAGATTCTTTTTAGAGTGTTCTGTTCACCTCAACTTGCTCGTGTTGCACTGGCAGTAGATGGCTCAGATGGTCACAAATCTGTTATTCCACCTCTCTCTTTCTCATTAGCAAAGCGCAGAGTACAAAACATTCAGGCTGCAGCTTCTCTCAGCCGGCACTGACCGTCACATTTGCCAGTTAAAATGACAAATGTTGTCGGCGGCGGGTCATTATCAGCTAGCGCTAATTAATGTTAATTTCCATGAGTAGGTTGATGGCAGGCCAAAATAAAACTTGGATGCTGTCGGGTTTGTGTGCTCTCTGCAAGCTGGTGTCTGTACTCTGCCAAAGACTGTTTATGAGCTAATGTTAAAAGATGCATCGCTCTGTAACACTGAGGGCTTTTGTAGTCCTAACAACTGCAACAATGTGATGCATCTTCTTTAGCTGATTACAATTTTATGAGTTTGGTTATTCTCACAGTTTCCTGAATGGTACATCTATAATTTAATATGTATCAACTTAATAGTTTTAAACAAATAACATCAGTATTTACATACTATAGAACTGATCAGCATTTACACTAGGTGGTGAGATGTGCTATTACTATGAGACCAGAGGAGTGAAGAGCTCTCTCACTTTCATAGCTTGAGCGATTCTGGAGCCGATCTGCTCCAGCGTCCATCCTCCACTGCGTGACAGCAGTATCTGTAGGAAACGCACAGTAACTTTAACGGATGGCACAGTCCCACATACCACAGACATACAGAGGAAGTGCACAGTACTTCTGTAAAATACTATACGTGGTATTCATCTACATTAACTTCCTGTCTGAGTCACACACATTTAAATCAAGAGATACCTGAGTGGCAGAAGGATCCGGCAGCTCCTTTTCCTCCAGAGGCCAGTCCAGTGAGGCAGGCAGGAGGGCTGGATATGGTTGGGGGACTGGACCACAGTTTGGCAGATCTACTGTCTGAGGAGGACTGTTGTTCCCGTACAGGAGAGTTGCCACTGGGCTGAATAGAAACAATCAGACATATTTTACTCAAGGGTAAGTTATAATATTAGCTATGTGTGCTGCAGTTGTGATGATCATAACTCAAGTAAGCTGCTGCTATGTACCCACAAAATACCCTTCATTCAAGAATGTGTGCTGACCTGAGGCCCTGTGTTTCAGGTGGAAGGTAGTAGGTTGGCAGCAGGTGAGCGGGGGGAATGCTTGGGTACTCATGGGCACAGTCACTCCTCTGGGGCCACAACATCCTCTGTATGTCCTAAAGTGAAAAACACACTTTGCTCTCAACATTTTCATGTTTGAATATTCATGTTATCAAAACGAAACTGTAAAGCGAAACTGTAAATAATTACACAAACAATTTGGGGATAAACAAACAAATAAAAATGAAAATGATGCCCAACAAAACAGTAGAAAACTACGCCACAGCAGGAAGGTTACATCAGATTTGATAATTTCCTACTATATTAACACTATACTAACGACAACGTGCCATCCTGAATAGACATCATGAGTATACAGGTAAGCAAATAAATATCACAGACCACAGTCCATACAGATATTTGTTTTGGCTCACGATGAGTGACACAATTTCAAGTCCAAACAGCTTTTTTTCACTGTCATCACATTCATATTCAAGACTAAATGAGATCAGGCATTCTTTTCTACAGCAGCATAACTTTGTTTGGCAAGTCTGGTCTCGGGTCTCTGAATTTTGTTGAGTGTGCATTAGCATTGCAGAGACATTATTTGTCCTTTTAGTTTTAATTTGACAACATACTCTCCAGTCACTGAGCTGACCTGCAAAATATTTATTCTAACAAAAACAAATTAAAAAAGTAGTTCTGTCTTGCCTCGGTGTAAACCTGACGGCTGCCCCAGAGGGCAGCGGCGGGGTCTTGGTCTCCGGACACAGAGGGATGGAGCTCGGGGCTGGCTGCCGTCTGGTTTGAGTTGCGCTCGGACACGAGGGCCACGCTGGACGCCACCGACACCTCCTCACCAAACTATGAACAAAGAGAGAGGGACAGAGAAATTCATTTGTTTGCTTCCACTGATAAATGGAAAACTTTGTGTGAACATTTGTGTGACCTCAGCTTAAATTCTTACACACCCTGTCCACCCTCCTTATCGCTGAAGTACTCTGTAATATCTCAAAAGACTCACTTGGACGTATTGGACGTGTTCAAAGAGATCGCCGCGGTGATAGCGCACAGGCAGGTCAAAAGGGCAGTAGAGGCTGCGCTGCTGCTGACCCAGCCGACACATCTGATGGTTCCCTGGAGAACGAATGACACACATTCATCAGCTGCTGCTCTCTAATCAAGGTAAATCTCAGTATTGTTGGTGTGTTTTCAGCTTTGTGTGCATGGCATCTCACCAAGTTGGGCTTCTTTGGCCATCTGGGTCTCATGGATAATGTTGCGGAGGATCTGCTCTTCCTGCAGCAGCTTGTATTTGTCCAGTGCCTCCTGCTGGTGAAGGTAGTGGTCATGCTGCTTCTGGTACTCCTTCAGCTCATTCAGTGTCCGCTGCAGTGATCTAACAAACAGAGTAAAATGAGGAAGGGAAATACTGCACAGTGGACAGAAATGAATAGTGGGGAAACACAGCTTATTACACGATCATCCTACAACCACAGATCCGTGTTAAAGCCTTGGTGTCTGCAAAAACAATCCACTCGGTATTCATGAGAAAAACACTAACTCTCTGCCAAATATGGGCACTTTTCTTTTACTTAGATACTCTGAGCGCCCTGTGGAAGGGTGGAAGTGCAAGGAAAATTTCCCTACAGGGAAAAATATTTTGGTCTTATTGCAATCATTAAAAAGCCCCTGCATGTACTTAATGATGCTTTTACATTTCCCTTGGAATCCACTGTGCTTCTTCGTGAAATCCTAAACCAACCAATCCTCGTTCACACAGACAAATATGGTGGGAGGTCTGAGGTACTCTTAACTGCTTACCAGCTCATTATAAAGAAAAGTTGTGATCTAAAATATCATGTCATTGTCATTTTTCAAGCCATGTTTTAAACTGAACTGTGATGAGGAAGAGAAAACAGGAAAACCTAACCCCAGATCAAAAGTGTGGCACAGTAAACTACTTTGTTACTGTTGAAATGTCTGTAAATGTCCTGATACCGCAGTGAATATCTTAGGTCACCAATGTTTTGATTTTGTTTGCAGTATGTAGGAGTGCTTGTCTACCTGTGCTGAGCTTCCAGGCGCTGCTCCAGCTTTTGCTGACAGAGCACAGCATGTTTCCTCCTCAGGGCCTGCTCGAAGCCCGGTTGGGCCTGCAATGCCTGCTCGTAACACAGCACTGAGTGGTTGTATTCCCCAAGCATCTAATCAAACAGAGATAGAGGAGAAGACAAACACACCATGGATATAGCAAAGGTCAAACACTGATATGTTTCATGCTATAATGAAAAAGGAAGGAAAATAACTAAACAGAAGCAGTAGGAGTAATGTTGTGAACCAAACCAAACACCACAGTAAGTGGTTAACCACACGATAAGTCTGTGTTCTCTCTCTACAGCAGCTCCTCTGTGACTTACAGCGTAAATGTTGCCTAAGGTGTAGTGGCTGGTGAACAGGTCCGAGGTAAGGTCCAGGGCGGCGTGGGCGAGAATAGCAGCATCTGCAGAGAAATGGGCGCGGTGCAGGATGTTGGCCATGTTGACCAAGGCTACATCCTTCTGCTGCCTACAAGCACAACACACACACACACACACACAAACACACGCACGCAGTGTGAGAACGTAAACACCTGTGAGCAGTCTCATGCAATTAACAGTATACGATTACAGCGTCCTTCCGATCAGCCTCACAGTACCTTGGGGAAAAATGCAGCGCACGCACCACGCAGTCCACCGCCTTCTGGGGCTCGTTCTTCATGCGCCAGTAAAATGACGCCATGTTGTACAGCACCCAGGACGTTGAGTTCTGGAACACACGAGCATCACATATGCACACTGACTAACTGCTTTACCGTTAAGCCTAGGCCTTACTCACACACCTAATTGGGCTGCGTTGCAGATAGTCTGGATGTGTCTGGGCTTGTTCTGACAAGCACTATTGCTTCAATATCTTGGTGTCATTAAACTGCCTTAAAAACTACACAGATTTTCAGATCTCAACTGTATATGTATACACAAACAAAATCCTACAAAAGCAGCTCTGCTCCAATTTGCCGGATATTATATTCAATGTTTACAATTTTAAAAAGGCCGACTATTACTCAAACATCTCAGGCTTTTCTCTGTTTTCTGCAAAGATTAAGAAATCAGCCTTGAATGAAACCTTACCCTCAGTAACCCCTGATGGATGCGATGGCCAGCCTCGTCAACACTGCGACCTAGCCTATGAGACAATGAACTGAAGATGGGATCCTCCTTAGAAAGCAGCGGGGAGGTCAAGTTTGCTCTCTCCTGCACACCCTGCAACAGACAGAAAAGAAGAGTGATTTACTTGTAATCTGTGCATGTGATCAGTCAAACACAAAGGCTACATCGCTATTGTGTACACAATGAGTCATGCACATATTAAAGTGTTTTGACAACTAGAAGAACAGCACATGAACTTCCAAAGCACACAGCTGTGATGCCTCTGCAGCAACATATATATATACATATGTGCTGATGAACACCCACTGCACCCTTGTAAAGAAAATAAATGGAAGACTGATGATATATCGTGGACTGATTTCCACTTTGACTGTAACAAAATATCAACTTTACATATTGGTACTTGCCCACAGAAACAGCACTGCCCTTTAATAATTACCCAAAGGCCTCATTTATAAAATTGTTGCTGGACATGAATGTTAGCTGTTATCAGCTTCCAGAGACACAGATTGCACAGTGACTTGCATATCTCCACATGCATGATTTTTACTGTTAAAAGGGTCATAGAATATAAATGTCTTGACATGTTGCACAGTGAAAAATGCACGTTTAAATATCACACCATCACACATTTAAATGGTAAGAAAAAACAGCTTCACTCAGAGCTGTGAGAGAAGAATCGTTGAAAGTTGCTCCCTCATTAGTGCTGGATTACTGGGATGTAATTTATCGACACGCAGCTGCCTCCACTTGAGGCCTTCAGACTGCATTTCCCATTAGGCTCTTTGGGTCATTCCTGAGATAATTACAATACTCACCACTGCATTTTATTTAATGAGTTTGGCTGGGCCGCAAAGTCTTCAAAATATAGTCAGATGATCTCTCGTCTTTGCGATCTGATCTAGATAAAAGAGCTTCTGCACAGTCTGCAAATCTATGACTGCTTTACCTGTGAATCTACACTGTGGTTGCATATTATTCTCTTCTGCATGCCTGGTCTTAAATTATTTAAAAAAAATTTGAGACTGAAAACAAAACTTGCTTGCTGTAAAAGAGCATGTCAGCTTTGTCAAGCTAAAGAGTTTGGCCTCTACTCACCCTGAGATGCTGGAAAGCATGGATACTATAAGGTAGTTCAAACACTTTCGCACAGTCAGGTTTTTCTAGCTCCGGGGGCATGGCTGACCGGGAATCCACATAGTTTTCAGGGCTGCGGGAGGCGAGGAGAAAAATCAATCAGGTCAAAATTTCATCATAATCATAAAGAGACAACAGATATGCTCAAAGGTGATTATTCTTATCAAACCACACCTCCATGATTTGCCTATGTGAGGTTTAAATGGTGCCTGAAGAGATAGCAAAAGGCTTACGTGATGTCTTTGCTTTCCAGGGAGATGTAAGTGCCATCATACAGGTCCAGGTCTCCCAGGGGTACCTTAGCCATGACACAGTCTGGATCCTCTTTGTAGTGTCTCTGCTCCAGCCCTGTGTCTCTGTCCTCATTCTCCTCGATATGAATCTTCTGTGCCACTAGCTGCTTCTGTTCGACAATAAAACCAGGGGAAAACAATCGAGCGAGGACTAGTGAGCACAAGAAATGTCAGAACAATGACTCACCACATACTACATGGTGTGAGTATATGCACATACTCACACCATATGTTCTACCTCCTTAGAGTTTATTCTATTCATACTGTTGTCACCATTTTTTTTTACCTCATGCCTGTATACAGTGTGTGCCTGTTCCGTGTTGTTACATGTAATGCTGCTGCAATAAAGGAATTTCCTTTCAGGGATCAATAAAGTACTCTATCTATCTATTTATCGAATAAAGTGACAAGGTAGAAAAGTGCTCTTTTTCCCACTGAATTCAGACACTGCATGCTCTTTCCTGCACATATAAACACAGTTGACAACATATTGACACATGACAGTATCAAACTGAGTGAAACCCATACACACCTCCAGCTTCTTGAGGTAGTTAACACGGGTATCTTGCCTCATGAAGATCACAACGTCATGCGGATGCTTCAGATTCAAAGGTGAGTGAACCTGAAACCAAAACACTGCGCTCAGGAACGACATAAAAAAAAGTCCAAGTGACAAGGACATGACAGCCTACATTCAAGTATGATTGCCTCATGTCAGTCGACATGTGCAAACTCAGCTTTTTTTTTTTTTTTTTTTTTTAACCTGTCACATGAACACAAACACGGTGTTTCTCTGTAAAAACGAAGGTGGCACTCTGGACGTTAACCGTTAACCAACCGCTGCTGGCAGTCGGTTAACGCCATTTCTAACATACTAATAATCGGTTCTGTACTCGGACGTTAACACTGGCCTGAAATCTTTGGTCATCTTGACCTCAAACACCCCTATAACGACAAACGTCAGTTTTAAAAAGGTAAGAGTTAGCTGGTGTGAGCTAACCAACGTAGCCAAACAAAAGCGAATACGCTTATAACGTTACTAAAGCTGACAGAAGACTCCTGCTGTGCTCAAATAAACTGCTAACATTTACAAAACCACACAAGTTATACCCAAACGTTGCCGCTAATGCTAATACAAATAGCTTTACGAGCTAGCCCCCTAACGTAAGCGTTAGCAGGTCAGTGAGCTAACATAAACTGCCGTTACTTGTTGTTGGATTTTTCCATCCTCTGTGACAACCCAGTGTGTGGTGGCTCCTCCGGAATCCACTATAAGTACGCAGAGGAGGATGAAGAGCTTCCCCTGAAATGACGGTTTTCGGGAATAATTGACACGACAGGGCAAAGACTCAGGACAGATTTTCCTGAGGTCCGCCATTTTTCTGACTCAATTTTGGCTCTGTGGTAGCGATGTGTCGTTCGCGAACGAGTCGGCTCTAAAGAGTCGATTCTTCAAAGTGAACGACAAGAACCGACGACTCCCGTCGGGAAAAGAGCCAAATCTTCAGCTGCTCCTGCTCAGAAGAATCCATGCAGGCAGGTTATTTTGATGGGCACACACCAAGGAGCCAACTGAATGGAAGGACAGACTAGGATCATACCATTATGTGAAAGAAGGACAGGTAGTGTTGGGAAGATCGAGTCTTTTAACTGACTCAGATCACTTACGGTAAAATGAACTCATCTTTTTTTAGTCATTTTGTTCATTTCATTCATTCACTAGTGCAGCGCTGTATCCCTCTTGTGGCTGATGTAAATGTGACATAAGAAAGACCATACTGCATCAAAATGAACAAATCACTCACTGAGACCGCTCATTACTCCCGAGTCATATAAAAGATTAGTTCATATTAAACGATATGTTCACGACCGACACACCACTAGCAGACACGCCATAAAGCCTGTGATTGTAGTGATAGAGGAGTAAAGAAATGAGAGAGAAGAAATGAGTGATAACTGAAAAAAAGAAGCAGCATCTGGCTGCATTTCAGTGATTTTGGAGACTGCAAGTGAGTGCAGAATTTGTAAAATGAAAATATCAGTCAGATCAAAGAAAACAACAAACCTGCACAGATGAAAACAAATGCATAAAGACAAGCATTTTATGAAAACACTGAATGAAAAATTTCTTAATAGCACACAAATCATTCATAATTGCTCAAATTGGCTAATATAGAAGGCTACTAAATGAAGAGCCTTTTTTTGTATAATGCTGACCAATTTAATAATTAATCACATGCACTATATGATAACTGTTCATACTGTACATAATACACTTTTTTTCTCTACCTGCTATTGCTACTACTACCAAACTGTATATATACATAAATATTTATGTTAGTATATTCATCTCAACCTGTCCATGTTGCTAATACTATATATAAATTCTTTAACTGTATATATCCCATAGTATATTAATATTTAAACTTGCACTATATTTATATATCCTGTTCATTTGTACATACTCTGCACTTTTGGTTAAATGCTAAACTGCATTTCGTTGTCTAAGAATTTGTTACTTTGTGCAATAACAATAAAGTTGAATCTAATCTAATTTGAGAGCCGGCTCTTGGAAGGGAGCCGAGCCAAAAGAGCCGAATCTTTGAAAAGAGCTGAACTTCCCATCACTCACTACTTACTGTGGCGACAGTGAGAGCCTCCGGCCGAGCGGGGACGCTCGTCTCCGATACCGAGTCCAAACAAAAAAACAACCCCTCAACAAGTCATCTTTGATGACGTTTGGAGAGAAAAAACAGGAAACTCTTGTAGAAACGAAAAGTTCGAGACGATTTCAGGTCAAAGGTGGGTACAAAATAAGAATATAAATGCTCTCGGGGACGTAGTGACTACTGTACCGCCGCTGTTGTTGATGAGGACGCGTGTTTCCCGCCTCCTGTTCTGGTCAGTATTTGGGCTTTTACTCGATTTTTTAGCACAGTCAGGTTGCAAAGTTGAAGTTCCGCATCCAGGGGCATGGCTGCTACCAACACTTTATTTAATGTATGCAAATGTGTGATATAAGTACTACACTATAAATCTTTTGAGACATCGGTTCTGTGCTTGCTGAGTAAATACTCGAGTATTCAGGACCTTTGTGAGACATGATAGTGATAAATACTAACCTACTTCCCATGTGGCTGGGTGTAGCTCTACTTCATTTTAATTCACAGTCTCAAGTCATTAATTGGCTGTATGAGTTATAAATGTGTGCACACAGTTAATTTACATGAATATAGCTGCACTGTAATCCTGTTAATGTTATTTTGTGTGTTAATCTACAAAAACATCAAAAATATTCATATAAATTAGTCAAGTCAACTTTATTGGCAGTTCTGCCATATGTACAGGACACAGAGAATTGAAATAGTGTTGAAATATACAAGTTAAAAAGATATCTAAGAAAAATACAGCAAATCTAAAAGATATAAACAGTATACATGTTATTAAGCCTACATGTTGAAGGTTAAAGATTGAGGACGGTGTTTCCATTTTGTTGTGTGGGGGAATTATCTTCAGTGACCTGACAGAAAACAAAAACAAAAACAAAACAGAAACCAGAAGATGTCACACAAGCCTCGTGTTAAAAACATTACACATAAAAACTCAGCAGATAATAAAACAATCAACCACATGACTGATGATAAATGCGGGGAGTCATTTGAAGACATTACTTTGGGCTTTTATTGTGAAGGACAAATATATGCTTTATGACAATTTAAAGACCAAATGATTAATTATTATTGTATTTATAATAATATATTTATAATAATATTTATAACGTTATTTATAAATATTTAAAAAAAAACAGCTGATTATTCAGAAATAAAAACAGTTGTTTGTTTGTTTCCATACAAGTTCTTTTAGTACCATACTTGTACTATTGTGGACTTAACACTACACTGTCTTAGAGAGAGTAACACTGGTCTTTTAGGAGTTGAGAAGAAGAAGTTGGCTGACCTCGGTCTAACATTCTTAAAAGAAGGGATAGGAAGTAGTTAAAAGATGTCACTTTTTCTGCAGACTAATGGTGTACATTTCAGCCATGAGATGGTAGCTTCTGCCCTGTGATTTTTTTTACCCCACTCTGTCCAGATGTTTCCTTGAGGTTAGGTGTTGCCATACCACACAGTTATTACTTGATACCAAACCGTCCCACGAGATGGAAAAGTTCAGCAGAAAAGTCTGTTTTTCTTCAGTACTGTTGAAATGAGAGGAAATAGTTAGTCACTGCAGCCAGAATAAAAGAAATGACGAATATTCACTTAGAGTATAATGCTTTTACTGTGATTGTGTTTACTCTTCACTCTTTGATTGTCAGCTTCTGTTGCGTCCTCCACAGATGGCTTGCATTGACAGCAATAAGGGGAGTTTGGAGGAGGACAGCTATGAAGGAGCTGTTGGCGGAGAGCTGTCAGGCTGTGCGTTGGCAATGATGGAAAAGGAACGGGAATCCCTTCTCAGCCCTTCGGAGAGCCCCGGCACCTTGATCAGCAGCAACTCCTCTAGTCTTCAAGCCTCTACCCCACTCCAGGGCTACGACGTGGAGTTTGACCCACCCCTAGAGAGCAAATACGAGTGCCCTATCTGCCTCATGGCTTTGAGGAATGCCATTCAAACACCCTGTGGCCACCGTTTCTGCAAGAACTGCATTGAGAAGTCCATTCGGTATGCTGTTGTACACCTGTTTAAATAACACTGAATGCTGAACTTAGGTCTGACATGCATTTGTTAACACCAGGCTCATTGCACATTCTTAAAGAGTTACTAATTCTTTATTAGTAGAGCTTTTTATCAAATTACTGAGTCATAATTAAAATAAATGTAGTGCAGACAAAGCACCATGCAGATGATCTTAACGCTCAGCCCTAAACTATTCACTGTTCTTCCTCTTGCAAAACAGTGACACAGGACAGAGGTGCCCCGTGGACAATGAAATGCTGTCAGAAGAGCAGCTGTTTCCTGATAACTTTGCCAAGCGTGAGATCCTATCACTAACTGTTCGCTGTCCGAACTCTGGCTGCGCTGAGAAAATGGAGCTCCGACATTTAGAGGTGAGAAATTTAAGAGTGACAGACATCTGTGGTGTAGCTCAACCAAGAAGACAAGAAATACCAGTTAGAAGATCCAGAATCTCATTTTCAGAGGTTGATGGCGCTATTGACCAACAAACTCTGGAAATAAAGATGATCAAGTGTGTAGGTCAAGTGTGCATTTGATGCTGGAGAGTCTTGACTCATGTTTGGATTGTATCGTACTTCCAGTGTTCAGTGTAGTTCTGTGATTGTAGCTCAACAAAAAAAATATATATATAAATAACTGCCTCAATAAAACGAGAAAACTGGCAGCCTGCCTCTTCTCTGTCAACATACCATAGTCAGCACAAACTCGTCCCTCTGACTGTTCCAACAGTTTCACACACTGTTGGCTCCCAATTATCAGCCAGTAAGGAAGGGTTTAAGTTTAGTTATAAGGGACAAATGTGCACAGTTTGGACTCCAATAGACCTCAAGAGATTGTTTGTCAAGGATCCTCGACATGCGAAACACCTCATGAACTCACTACTGCCCACCAGGAAATAATGAGGGACTCAGGGAGCTCCGTGTCCTCGTTTAGGCGTATGAAAAATATGTTGGGTGTCAAGTAAGAAACAGCATCTTCCTGTGGTGTGAAAGATGAAATTGTTAAATATGAACCACTGCTGTCCTGCTACAGAATAAAATTAACTGCATTGTTTCACTGTATTGTCTTCCTTCCAGAATCATTTGGCCCGCTGTCAGTTTGCCACCGTTGCTTGCCCGCAATGCCAGCTGTCTGTGAAAAAGAGCAATCTAGAGGAGCACAGAACCATGGAGTGCCAAAGGAGACCTGTGTCTTGTCCAGATTGTGTGGCAAGCTTTGTTTACGAGGAGAGAGAGGTAATGTCGACTCACTTATGTAATTGCTCCTACTGCTTTTTTTTCCAGAACAGTTCTCATAGGATAATTGCGCTGCTGCATTGTGTATCAGCGAGGATTAGCGTCCTTTACAATCTGGTTTTCGGTTACTCCCTCAGCTCCACGAACAACAGTGTCCCTTTGCCAATGTGACCTGCCAGTACTGTGAGATGGATCTCATTCGAGACCAGGTGAGTGATATAATGTCTGTCATGAAAAATCAAAATGTTTTTATTGTCGCTCATGGTTATTTACTTAAGGAAACTTCTGCTAACTGGAACTTCTCTTAGCAATGGGGAACTATGCTACTGCACCACACCCAGTCACGGCACATCGCAGTTGATGTTTGTTGTCCCGACCATTTCCTCCTCTGTAGCCATTGCTATTTTTTTTTTTTGCACGAGACAGTGAGTTATTTTTGAATGAAGCTAAGCCGATGATGGTTTATCTTTCAGATGGAGTCTCATTGTGATACAGATTGCCCAAAAGCACCCATCGCCTGTAACTTTAGCATCTTTGGATGTAAGGAAAGGGTAGGTGATCAGATCTTCTACACACCACTGAAAGAACAATCCTCCACAACTTTGTTTGCGACGCAACTAGTAGTCCCATCACAAAGAAAAAATTGTTTGTCTCCCCGCAGATGCAGCGCCACAACCTGGCCCAGCACATGCAGGAGTTCACTCAGATGCACATGCGCTACATGGCGGAGTTCCTGCGAGGCCTCAGCATCAACGGCACTGCACCCAAATCTCTGTGGACGCTAGGACCTTCCATTTCCCCCGAGGACCAAGGAGCGGCGGCGGCGGCGGTGGTACCAGCCTGTAGCGGACCCAGAGCATCTGCGAGCTGCACCAGCAACTCGACCCCGTGTCAGTCTAACGAGGAGATGCAGAGGCTCAGGGAGATGGACGGACGCTTGGTAAAGCAGGATCACCAGCTGCGCGAGCTCATCATCTTAAAAGAAACACAGGTAAAGGATGTCCTCCAGCTTTGAAGTACTAATACGCGCACATGGTTTGCCCGTGTAATCACAGAATCTAGGATCAAACAGTTGTTGTCTTTGTGATTCATCTCGCTTGGCCACATGTCCCTGTCAGGTCTTTGATCTCTTTCATATCAGACAGTGCAGAAATTTGATGTGAAGTTCCAACGCATCAACGTCCTGACACATAAATGATTTTGTGCAGAGCTACTGTAGTTGGTAGTTTCACAAGAGACAAACCAAAGAATCAAGCTTCAGTCAATCCTTGTGTGGTCCTTGGTGTGTAGTTTGGCATCTAGTTTTGTTATTACACCGAGTCATTTAGGGGGAAGTGTGCATAAGAAAGGAAAACTTTAAGACTTCCTTGTAGAAAAAATATAGCTCTATATTGTTTTTAACCATCCCTCTATCAGATTAGAGAGCTATACTGCACTGTTGCTGTATTTTTTACTTTTCCTGATAGTTCTATTGTTTTGGCAGAAAATTGTGTACCTGCTTAAGCACAAACATTTCCGATCTTGTCTTTCTTCAGTGGTGTCTACACATGAGGTGTTTCAGCTGCACTGTGCCTCCTGTGAGACTTTTTGTCAGTTGAAACTAATGTCCTATTTCTTCCACAGGCTGGTCAGCTTGCTGAGCTCAGGCGTAGGGTGTCAATGCTGGAGGAGACAGTGAAGGAGCTTGAGTCCCAGCAGTGTCACGGTATCTTCATCTGGCGCCTCAAAGGATTCTCTGTCCACCTGCGGAACCAAGACGCGGGTCTGCCGGTGGTCGAGCACAGCCCGGGTTTCTACACGGGTCGTCCAGGCTACAAGCTGTGCCTGCGCTTACACCTGCAGACCCCCAACGCCCCGCGCTGCTCCAACTATATCTCCCTCTTTGTCCACACCATGCAAGGAGCTTTTGACGGGCAGCTCACCTGGCCGTTCCAGGGCACCATCCGCCTTGCCATCCTAGACCAGGGCCCTGAAGGTCAGCACCACATGGAGGTGATGGAGACTAAACCAGATCTGCAAGCCTTCCAGAAGCCGACCAACCAGCGCAACCCCAAAGGATTTGGCTACGTCACCTTTCTGCACCTGCATCAGCTGAGTCAGCGAGCCTTTGTTAAAGATGATACTCTACTTATCCGCTGTGAGGTGACGCCACGTTTTGACAATATGATTCACCGCGAGGGACCAGCTGTGCAGCCTAGAGGACCTGAAGCTTCAGTTTCAAGGGACTAAAGTCATACACATATCTATTAGAGATGAGGTGTCAATACAGTACATTTTACCTGATGGACACCCGAAGGGGGAAATCACATTTTAAGTCTGGACACAGCAAGTATGCCTGTATTTATGTCAACGTCAATGGGACTTCTGTTTTAATAAATATATACAATACATTCCATTTAAGTTAATTTAATTAAGTATGTACTCTCCCACATGGTACCAGCATACAGCAGGCCTCATAGGTTCACAGTAGTCAGTAATATCTAATCAGCTCAACATTAAGAAGTGCATTTGCTGCCTGCAGACTGAATATTACTACAAGACTGCGCTCTCCTGGTCTGGTTGTTGGAGCCATCGCTAAATGTTAAAGATACCCAGTGGTAGTGGTACTGTGGAGCTATGTGGAGCATGTGGGTCATGTAATACACTTTCAAAATGACTGCAGAGCATAGTAATGAAAATGAAATACATTTTAAAAAGCGCTGGACTGTTGTAGTGTCCAAAGTTGTGATGTGCCAGATGAGCAACTTTGATTGGTATGAGTAGGGTGCTATCTTGTAACACAGAACACAGTATCTATTTCTTTTAATATATTTTTGGGTGAAACAATAAGCAGAGGAGTGTTGTGTCAACTGCAGATGGTTGAAGGAAAAGGAAAAAAAAAAAACCCAAACAAGTCTGGTCGTGTTCATCAAACAAAAGGAAAGCTGTGTGACAGCCTTTGGATTCATGGTAGTACACTGGATATTTAGTGGTGGTAACATAGCAAGCTACTTCCAGCAAAAAGTGAAGAAGACTAGTTGATGGATGGCTATTTGGAAGAAACATTCAAAATGTCTGCTTTGTAAATGAGGCAGAAAATCTACTCAAGGGTACATAACTGTGTTTACGCCGAAACTCCACAGGGTACCTTTGAATCACCGTCATTATGAGAATTAAAACTCACACATTTCTGATGCCTTTCATATTCAGCATTTCTTGTTTCACTACTTTTGACCGTGCTGTGTCAGTGTGACACGCCTTTTTGATTTTCCATTTCATCACCACTGTGCAACAGCCTATACAGATGTCACTACACTGCTCATCCAGCTTTTGATAGAATTTATCGTGCCTTCTACACATGTTCCTGTAATGTGACCTAGAATATACTCAAGAGTAAATGTAAACTGTCATCACTTCAAAACCATGCAGCCTGTTCAGCCTCTACGTGACGTGACGATAATATATTTGTATTTTTTTGTGTCAGTCTTTTCTCCGTACGTCGCCTTGATTTGCCGTGATGCCATTTGAAATGGTTTGACTGTGTGAGCAATTATCATACAATGATAGGACTTTAAAACTTTACAATATGATCATATTATCCTGTTCCGATGAAAATAGATTTGTAAAGGACCATGTACAATAATAAACTTAAATGTTATGATGTATTGTATCAGAGTTAGCTTAAAGTTATATTTTATCTGCAGTCCCCTAGCAGGTCATGACTTAAACTCACAGCCACTGTAGTGTTTAACATTTAATGTCTTATACTGACTTGAAGTGTACATTAAAACAACTTTGAAGTGTTATTCCTGTGTTTTCTTTTTTCATTTAAACCAAGAAACCAACATATTATGCCATCCACAAGTGACTCGTTTAAAAATGTGCTCTACCTTTTGGTGCAATGAAGGAGTGCCAGTAAAATAGTTCTTATATTCCAGTTAGAGCAGGTACAGAAACATATTCAGAAGGTTTGATTATGACTGAGTAAATATTTTAAAATTTAGAAGCTTAATTTGCAAAAGGAATGAAGGCAAATACATGAATTTGTTTCTTAAGATTTAAGTTTAACCAACTTAAAACAGACACATTTAAATCCATCCAACTTATTATTTTTTAATTTAAATCAACATTCAAACCAAATCAACGTTTCCTTTCCCTTACTCATCATCATACCTCAAAATATTCTAAAAAAAAAACTTAGACATAGCATCATGATTAGCTGCCACCAGTTACCACTGTCACTTCTACTCATCAATGTAAGGAAATTTTTTGTTAGCTCCATATCCTGGGTGACCTGCTTTGGCTGCACCCCCTTCTTGTTTGGCTTCTTTCTCTGGCTGACTTTGAGCTGCGTCCTTGGAGCTGGTTGGTTTAGGACTTGTTAGAGACACTGAAACACAATGCCATAATGTTAAAATAGTCCGACGTGCATACAGCAGTGCAGAAGTACAATCACAGTATGCTATTGTGCTAGACTAGAAAAATATTGTCACATAATTAGAAATTATGAGTCACTATCGATGACTCATCTTTGTCTCACATGGAGCTTTGGGAACTTCTTTCTCACACTTGAGTGTGCTTTGAGCGAAGCACTCCGCCATCCAAGACAACACCTCTCCACAATATCTGACCTGGAGACCAAGCCAGAAATGATTGAGTGTTATGCAATTAAGTTCATTTTATTTAAAAAGTACAGAGAGCAGAGTTTTATGTGATATAAAATTATGAAAATGCGACCTAATTATGTGTCAAACGGTGCTGTTGACGTCACTTTTTCAAGTTTACCTGAGCATCCATGGTTGCCAGTCGTTTCTCTTGGTCCTTGAACCCACCAACAGCCCTCAGCAAGCTCTGAACCCTTTGTCACAAACAAAAATCAGTTAAAACCATATTCAGTGCTGAAATAATAATATACTGCTAGGGGCCAGAAAAGCTTTAAAACAAACTCTGATAAAGCCACTGCACATTGCCTATTTCTTCCCCTACGGTGGTAATGGAATGACGCACCTCACTCCATCTCTGATTTCTACTCGCCGTCTTTGTTGGTTGGGTTGGTTAGTTTAGGCATGAGGCGTGACATTGGATTAAGACTTAGACTGCACTTTATTGATCCCTTTGGGATGACTCCCTCAAGGAAATTGAATAAGTTATGGGTAAATCAATCAGAGGCAGAGTCATTGCCGTTCCTTCACCATTCTAGGAAAACACTTCAGCACCAATTTTCTTTTAACAAAACAACAGTTACTTTGAGGAGGTACTCTTGAGTCTCTCCTCACTGCTCTCCCAGTGCTGGCGCTCCAGTTTGGCCAGGTAATTCTCTTTCTGTACCGTCTCCCATGTTATCAGCCTCTGGTCCAGCCCTGCCGGCAACTCTCTCTCTGGCAAAACAAACACACAGCAGAGACACACATATGGAGGCAGTCCAATAGCCAATTAACCAACAGGCATGTTTCTACGGACAGGGCAGGTCAAGGACACAGATAAGCACACGGCATATTTTCCAGTGATTTATTTGAATTTAATATAGCCTGACAAGGTACAGGAAACAATTATGATGTCTTTTTGAAGTAAAACAAAATGGCTAGATAGTTTCGAGTGGAAATATTCACATATAATTCATACCAAGATGCTCCTGTTTGGGCTCGGGCTGTTTGACCAGGCTGAGGAGGAGCTGAGAGAGATGGCTGATGATGATGAAGGGTGGGGCCAGTGCTGGACGGCTGTGGTATTCCACGATCAGGTTGTATCTCTGGAACTTCCAGAAGATGTCCGTGTTGCCCTGCACTACCTGGAACGTGTAACTGGGAGAAACACAACAAAAAGCCAATATTTTTTTAACTTTAAAATTTAGAGTAGTTTTCATTACACCGTCTAGTATCAGACTTCGTTGAGGTTTGGAGCTCTAGGTGATCAATTTCAATGGAGAAAAGCATCTTGTTTTTGCATTAAAAAAGATCTCTGACCGAAAGCTCACAAAATAAAGATGACTTTCTCCACTAGCTCTACTCATTTTGTTAGACTGACAAATATATTCATGATTTTCTGGATTCACCTGAACATGGCAATGAGCAGGTTCAGCAGCAGGACATTGGTGACAAGAAGGAAAATAACCAGCAGTAAAATGACCAGCCAGTTGGCGTAGAGGTTGGGACATGGCGGCCGCAGGCCCATGATAATCTCATCTGAGTCATCGGTGCAGTTCATTTCAGGCATGCGAGCAGCTGCACTCCGTTTAATGAAAGAACAAGAAAATTAGATGAGAAACACATAACATTCAGGTCAACAGAAGGCCTTCTCTGTAATCATAAACGATCAAAATATGACACAACAAACAATTTTCATGGATTTGAAATTTGATGCTTTTGCTACCATCAATTTCCTCCAGGGGGATCTGGCCAAAAATGTGGAGGTAGGGACGGTACAAGGCTCTGCGGAACACCCAGTCAATCCTTGGGTCGTTCGGGTGGAGAAGAGCCTGGGTGGCAACACCGTACGCAATGAGCCACACACTCAGGAAGAAGAGGAAGAAGAAAACGTCCTTCATCTGTTCAGGAGAAGCAGAAATGTCTTTTCATCTTCTTATAGAGCTATGAGCATGAGCATCACTTAAAATAAGAATATTCAGATAGCAGTGTTTTGTTTTGGTCACCATTCTTTCCACAATGATGATCTTGGGGCCCAGCTGCTTATGAATGGCAAAGATGTGGATCAGACGTAGGGTGAACACCATGAAGTCTATCGCCAGAACAGTCCTTCCTGCCTCATAGGTGTCATTCACCATCCTGAAAAATTGATAAAAATGGACATTACCAATCTAGAATATCAAACTTAGAGCCTCTTTTCAGTATCATCAGTGACATTTAACGTTAATTACCTGCAAGAAACCCCAACAACAAACAGCGAGATGGCAACCATGTCGCACTTGTTCCAGTTGTCCTCAACATAGAGTTTGAACTTCTTCAGGATGCTCATCTCTTCATCTGTGAAGAAGCTCTATGCCATAGAAGAGAGTTCAGGATTTACCAGCAGCTTTATATTTGGTATGGAACATTTAAATAGTGCTTTTACCCAAAGTGCTTAGGAAAATTTTTGCTGCTCATTCACCCATTCATGCTCACACACCAAACTACCACACAGGATGTCAGCCTGACCAGCAGAGCAATTTGGGACACTTGCACGATATGTGGCCAAGAGGAGGTGGAGCACAAACCACCATACCCACTCTACCTCCTGAGTTAGAGCCACCACAAAATATATTCCTATTTCAAGGCTGAGCCTTGCTTTCATTTTTAATTGCATTATTTGTCTAAATGCTTTGCACCTTTCGTACTACTGGCTCAAAGAACTTTGCTGAATTATGAATTAAATTACACAGATGGAAAGAAAAAGTGTCTTAACTTTAGTTTTTTGTGCTAAAGTTGCCAGTTCATTTAAAAAAATCTGAATAGTTCAAGGTTTTTGTAGGTAAATGAGGCGTTAATAAACCATCCGTTATGTCTGAACCGAGTTTTCTTTTCTCTGTTAAAGACGAGTATTATTCACCCTCTGTCAGGTCACACACTACAGCCCTATTCAGACACATCTGCAGGGCCAAAAGGGAGTTAGCGGGTACACAGCCCTGCTGCTTCACAAAGCACCTGCAGTGTCCCAATTTCTTATTCCTGTAAAGTGTCTCTGACACTTAAGAGTGTGAGGGTGAGTTGTCTCCTGTGGTTTGAACAGGGCACCTGTAAGTGCATCAATAAACCAGCACTTGCTCCCTCGATGGCACAATTGGTTTGAGAACAAGCTGAGGGCAATATGCTGCTTTCATAAAGTGATAGACTGGTGTGTAAGCCCCGACTGTCATAGCACAAAGGCCAACATGACGACCAGCTATAACTAAAAGTGGGATGGGAGTCTTGTGGTGTTCCTCGGTTATTTAGCGCTGATGGTGTCTGGCCTTTTCGAGACATATACATGATTCATAAAAAGGAAGGTGGAAGTTTCTGTCAAGTAGGCATAAGCTGCAGAGTTAGAGACTCTGGGTGAACTGATCAAATACGTCAGACTTACCACAGATGTTCTGGTGTTAGCTCATCATTCTGTATATTTAACAATAAAACAGCCCGGATTATTGAAAATCTCACCTAGGCTGACATATGTTTTAGCACTACAGTGTTAAGAAAACACTTATAATACACATACCACATTAATGCAACAAGATTTTGGTTGTCACAACTTTGTAAGTGTGAGCAGATTTGCAGCAGCCCATCTATCTAAAGAGCTGGTAAACCTACAGTCTCTAACTTTGTTCTCTGACAAGTATGGTGAGAACAGGAGCGCCTGTGGCACTGTCATCCCGCAGGGAGAGGTATGCACCCTTGGGCTTGGTAGCTTGCCAGGGCCGCCTGTAGCAGAGTGGGTCTTTTTTTGGAAACCTGTGCCACAGTTCTGCTCAGCTCAGGGACTAAGACGCACGTTGAAAAAGCTAGCAGAGAGAACAGCGGTGAAGACCTGTCTCATCTTGGGTGGGTGGGCGGGGGGGTTTGTGCCCAAGGGAGGAAGGCTCAACGGGATCACAGCAATAAGGGATCATGCTTGTCTGACTTGGTTCACTGGGAGAGAGTCAAACAGAGAGGTGAAAGGCTCATGAATCCTTAAAACCCCAGAGAGTTTGAGGTCATTGTAGTGATTCACATCGCCTCCTACTCAGAAATGTCAGACTTGTCAGGCCAGAACAGTGTGATGAACACACATCTACTAATAATGGTAGTGCTTAAAAATAGAAATTACACTGCATAATTAGATCCTTAACAAGAAAATCACTGAATAATGGTCTGAGAACTTAAAATGTGTTAATTAAGTATAATAAAGAAACCACTGACTGCTTCTTAAATAGTCACCTGTCTAAGTTCCTCCAGCACCAAGGTGAAGACCCAGAAATATAGCATTATCTCTGGGGGTCCAGGGCCATAGGGTGGCGCCGGACGGAAGTCTAGCAGGAGCACGTAGGTGAAGAGGAAGAGGAAGGCGAAGTACATGATGACATTACCGAGGAACACGGTGACAGGAGCACTCCAGAAGCGACGCCAGCGGCGGATTAAGAAACGCCACCAGACAGAGGCACAGCTCTGAGCTGCTGGATCTCCGGGTGGAGAGTCCCTGGAAGTCAAAGAGTGGAAAAGACACTCACACGTGCTTCTCAGCAAGTATGTAATGATCTAAATATAGGTTTATATCCTGGAAGACTATTGATAATGTGGATGCCATTGATGACTGGGTTTGTAGGTGCAGGCTGGATGTGCGTGTTTCACAAAACATCCACTGAACATGAAAATCAGCACAGTGCATCTGACTTTAAAGCTATACAATGCAGGGTAATGGAATTCTACATATTTCAAAAAGAACCTCTCAGAATTAGAAATTCAATAAGACAATTTTCATATTATTTACTAGCAACTGGAGTATTATTTGACTGCAAACTCACAAGGGATCATCGTCGTCAGTTAACAGCAAAGCCTTCTCTGTATCCAGACTGTCCAGCTCCGCAAACTGCTCGCGGCCATTACGGTTATCAAGTTCCTCATCACTGAGAAACACACACACGAGAGTGTGTACTCAACAAAAAAGACATATAGTACATCCACACAATACAAGACAAACTGTGGAAGATAGCATGAGATTGATCACCTGAACTTTATCATGTTGGTCCAGATGAGCGGCGGAAAGAAGAAGGACAACACAAGTTTGGAGATGGCTGTGTCTGTCGTCATCGCCCCCCACCAAAGCTTTGTGAGAAGAGCCTGGAAAAACCAAAGTTTAGTTTGGTATCATTTGTGTTTAAATCAGGGTTTCACAACAAAGGACAAACTAACATCTGTTCACCACAAGAGGGCACCAAATGCCTTAGAATATTTCTGCCTTACAGTCTTGTGACCAAATCCATGCATGCTCCATACAGGGAGGTACCCAACAGAGAAAAAATGATAATTTCCCTCTTCATCAAACATTTTATATAAAGGCTGAACCATTTTCTTCTTCAAAGCAGTCTAGTTGCAGTTGGGTTGAGCTCCATGAAACTACCCATGCTTAGTTATGGGCTTGTCCACTCTTTATAACAGACCAGTAAAATCCTCTTGAAATATTACACTGAATTATCATTAACAGCTTACCATTTTAAAGGGCTGTATGACTCCAACTGCGTCCTTTAAATAAAATATTACTTCACTGTCAGCGAGTGTTCGACACACTAACTTTACCTGCTGACATTGAATACCAATTAATTCTCAATGATGACTTTGTAATGACAAGGACGTCTGTTGTAGGGATATTTAGGCAAAAATGTGTGCACTGAATGAAGTCCAGAGAGCAGCAGAAATATGACTTTGCAGTAAGTATCTAATGACATGCAATGCCCTGGGAACGTTTTTAATAACTGACGCGTAGAAAAATACAGAAGGTAGCGAAAGAAACTACCTAACTCTTAATCAAACGCAGAATACTTTGAAACTGCTGGTAGATGAATGATGAAAGTTAAATGTTTTAGTATGGCTGAGAGAATGACTTCAACTGGAGCCAAATCAGCATATGGATATGCCTCCTTGTTACCTGAACTCCATCGTGGGCAAAGAAGGATTTGGCATCTGCCTCGGTTGCCAAGTTGAGGACGGTAGATTTGCTCCAGCAGTGTGTTCTTCTCACTAACAAAGCATAAGCCCTGTCTTCACTGTTGGAGTAACACTCCCCAAAGACATCTGCAACAATAAGAACAACAGGTACACACTGTCAACCCCGTCGCACATTCAGATTCATATTTCATTCCCTTCCAGTGGGATCTGTTTGGGTTGTTTTGTTGTGATGTTGTGGTCAGTGAATGTACCTCTCGCCATGTTTGACCTTTATTTCTTCTGATCACACTGTCAGCTATTGCCATTGAACAGATTGTGTACTCACCAAGGGCAAACTGCTCATACTTGGCCTCCTTCATGCTCCGTGCAGATTCAGCTTCAGATTCCAGTCTTGCCATCTCTTTCAGAATCTTACAACCCGCCAGCGCTGCTGCAACTGCCTCAGGGCCCTGAAGGATTAAAAGAAAGCTGGATCCAAGAAATGGGTCTGAGAGAATGATCTGAGAAATCTAGTTTAGAATATTAGAAAGCTGTGTACTTTTTGCATCTAAATGGGGTCTACTGTGTGCATCAGGCTGTTTCTAAATGGCCCCAGTATAATTCAACACTTACATAAAATGTACGCACTCCTGTGTTGCTCAACTGATCAAATTTGAACATATAGACCTTTGAACGTATACGGATGTCTTGGAATTTTGGTGTTGCAGTATCGCCTTGGACATGAATGGACAAGTGTGAGGTGTTTTTATAGGCCTGACATAGAGAAAAACTACCCTCGTCTTTCCCTTCCCTACCCTCAGGCTTCAATTTCAGCTAATGTCAGTGCACTCTGGCAATCAACTCTGCTCAGACATTGTTGAGAAGAGTTATTTCATCACAGTGAACATCAAGTCTTCATTTACTTCAGTCTGAGTTACTTTGGTCTAAGCTTGAAAGCACAGATGGATCACCAGGCTGGTGAATTTAATAACTTACTGAAATGCAAATGTAAAAAAAACAATGACTGTCTGGACTTGTAGTTCTTTAGTAAATGGGTTAAGGTATGCAAAAATATTGGTATGATCCTTCATAGCTTGAGAAACAGTTAGGGAAATGTTAGGGAATAATTTGTCTCCCTTGGGGTAGTTAGATAAGAAGATGAATACCACTCTCATATCTGTCTACGCAATATGAAGCCAGAGCCAGGAGTGTGTTAGCTTAATTTTGCATGGCGACTTGAAATTTGGAAAACAGCTAGCACTATATAAAGGCTCTGTTTGGAGAAGCACTACTACGAACTTCATTTTTTTACTGATTAGACAAGACAAAACATATTAATTAGTGATTTTGTCACTTTCTACCAGAGGCAGGCTAACAAACTGCCCCCTAGGTCCTAAGCCTAACCCCAACCCTAACCCTAAGCATCATATTCTTTCTCACAATAAGACAGTAAATAAACATATTTCTGAGAGTGCTGAGTTATTTCTTTCATCATTTTAACATCAGGTTGACTTCTTTTCAGTCACACGTGAGTATAGAAAAAAATAATTGGTTGTTTATAGAACACAGAAGCCTGTGAATATGTACTCTATTGACATAGAAAGTCTTTAGTTGGTTCCTTCCAGTTAGCGCATTGTCTGTTATGATCTTATACTGCATTATGTTTTTTGTGTTGTATTATAATTTCTATAATCAGCAGATAATAGCAACCTTTAATGACCCTTTACTTTGCAGTAGCAGCATTTATAGGACTATCATGACAAATGTGTAAATGAAGAGCAACATAGTAAAAAAGGGGGTTCCCAAAGGGTCACACTTACATGACACATTATTATACAATATGGCACGCCGTATATTACTCCTGGGTTCATATATATGTACATATTTTGCTAGCATTAGCCAGCCTGCAAGGGTAATTGTGGGCCTTCAACATGAGAGATACTTCAAACAATCTAATTATGAATGCAGATATCCCAGCCAGAGTCGGAGTGGTAAAACGATTTGCAGTGGGGGGATGTACACACACTGAATGCAATTACCATAATTTCAGATAATGTTTGAAATAAGACGCAGGAAAGGAGCACATCTGGGTGACCGCTTGTGAGATTACAATAATTGGTTCCCTTAGTTCGAGAAAGGACAATAAAGAAATGAAAGGTGCTTTGAAAAGATGTTGAAAACAAAGAGCAATTATCATTGATTGGTGTCATTTAAACTATTCATAGGGCATCAATCCCATGTCAGGATATATTTCTCATTAGCTTCATCCAGACTTTAGATACGCCAGCATTACCTCACTGCTCGTTGGATGTTCTGCCCCATGAAGCAGCACGACCTTCATTTGAATAATGTTCTTGGAGATAAGATAGCTTTTTACCTCATCTCAGTTTTTGATAAATATGCCGTTTGCTGGGCTCTTTTATCTAGACCGACATTTTCATATTGTAGGACTGACCTGCACTTCCACTGTGCTGACCCATATGTTCTCACTGAATCCAGAATATAAACTATCAATGTAGTATAATTCAGCTCGCTTCGGTTTAGATTAGATTGTACTTCATTCATCCCACAACAGGGGAAATTTACTAAAGTTTGGTCTGAGTAGAGTACATTTAGACATTTATTGATCAAACCACATGCTGAGACAGTATGAGCTGGAGTTTAACTGACTAAAGAAGCTGACAAGACTGACCATAGCCCAAAAGTAGTTAGCCATCTGCTGTCGGTTCTGAAGGACAGCCCAGAGGAAGAGATCTCTCCAGGGATGTTCGCAGCATCCCTCTAACTCGGCCAGGTTCTTCTGGTTGTGGAACAGTCGACCCTTTGCTGGCTTCTCCTGGAGCACACAGACAGTAAACTACGTGTATCGTAAACAGGGTAGCCGCACACAGTTCACAGAACATGCAATTATTACATTAGTCATAACCAGAATCTATGGCAAAATCTATGGCCATGACTGCAGAGCCAATTACTTCATCTGTCAAGGAGGTAGCTGATAGTAGGAGTGTGTCTGTCAGCAGGATATGTAGGTGTTTTAAAAATGTATGAGGTGATTTCTGTGAAACATGAACGGACAGACTTACAGTCAAGAAACAATTTGATTTTGTCATTATCTGAGATTATCGTCATTTTTCAGCTATGCTATATGACACAAACAACACACATTACACACCATATAGAGGGGTAATTTCACTTAAAGTGTAATAGCAGGTTTAGTTTACAATGATGATCCATCTTGTCCTTGCAATAATAGTGAAATTGAAAGCTGCTGCCTGCTGGTTGGAGGGTCATGGCCTTTCCAGTAGGTTGCAAGAAAAATCTGAGGGGTCGCAAGTTGACTAAAGGTATGAACACTTTCCAAAGTTAAGGAGAAAAATGCCAACTTGATAGGAGGGAGAAGGTTACAGAAAAATTGTGATGTGGGTCAGATTTTGTGTGTTTCTCCTACTAGTGCAAGATGAGGTCACCATTAAAGATTCAATTCCACAGAGTCTCTGTATCGTCTATTTCATTGCATCTTTGAGCCCTTTAACAGTTTCAAATGAAACAGTCTAAGAGGTTCAGGAGGGGAAATCAATCTCTGCACACAATTCATAGAAAAATGCAAAGAGAACAGTGAAAAGGGGGCACAAATAGACTTCTTCATTTTAAAGTGTCACGAGCCAAAAAGAATGAGAACCACTGCGAGAAGCAATACATGGTGAAATTCAATTCATCAGTTTAAAGGATTTCTTATTCAGTGCAGTATATATGATTTCTTGGGAAAGATAGAGTATATCACTCACTGTGGGAATTTTTTGGTAAAAGCCTTTGCAGGAGTCATGGAGAAAGTCTTTCAGCACTTTAGCGACCTCGAAAAGAGTGAAGCGTGGTTTGCGGTCCCCTTGCTCAGGCGGATGGTGCCCAGGTGGACCAGGTGTCCTGGCAGCTCCGAGCAGCAGCTGCTTCTCTTCGTACTTTTTGAGGAGGAGGTTGTGAAGGAGGCTTTTCTCCGACACAGACCAGTAAAGCTCTTGTAGACGGCCGTAGGTGAGGAACTCGCCCAAGTTCACACCGTTGTCCACAAAGAGGCGAACAAAGTCGGGTTTGTCATTAATCAGCGCATCCATCATCACCTCTTCAAGGTCGCATGCCTGCAAAGATGATGGGTCTTTATTGTAATTGCTCATTAAGCAACTGTCTTTTCTTCTTCTTGTGAAAAAGTTTCTTTGTAATTCTCTGCTTCTTTTCTTCTGTACCACTAGCTTGCCTGGCTTATTCGTACGTGTCTTTTTTGTGTTGTGTTGTGTCTTGAACTGCTGTAACAAGCAAATTTCCCCGGTGTGGGATCAATAAAGTCTATTTTATCTTATCTTATCTTGTGCTATCTAATGAGTCACTAGCGGTCAATGAGCCCCTTTCAAATTGATTGATTGATATCGATTCTGAGCGTATTAGCATTCCAGCGTTTATCTCAAAGCACCACTGTGCCTAAGTGCTTCACAGAGCTGTTAGTACGGTGGTAGACTCTTTAGTCTTCTTTCATTAAATATTCTAAACTTTGACTCGATTGCAGATTGAACTTTACAGTTTTAAACACACACTGGATGTAATTACCAGAGTATGGCAAACCTCTAATCGGATCACTAATCTATTTGTCTCACCTTCCACTCCACATCTCCATTAAAGATATCACTCTTGGCAATGTCCACCCTGTTCCAGGCCACAGCCAGCTTCAGTTCATCCAGGAAGTCTTGAGCTTCCTGACTCTGGCTCTTACAAGCTGATGCACAAGACACAAACACAAGATGTCAACAGATTTACAACCTATAAAATGCTCAAAATGTCAAAGCGCTCTCTCCATGGAACCATCAAGTCTCAATACCTGTAATTGTACAGCCTTGGAAAATTGCAAGTTTCCTGATAATATGTCTCTCACAAGGTGCTTTACCTTTGACTAGAGCTTTGAGGATGACTGTATCCAGCTCAGAGGTCTCCTGTTCAGGGTCGTGGACAGTAAGGAGATGTCCATGATCAAGAATCCTCTGGATCTGATTGGCAGGTTGACAATCAGTTATTACTAATACCTCATTTTCAGTGAAGAAGTGTGCAATTTCGTATTGCTAATGCATGGTTTTCTAAAATTACAACCCCTTCACTGTCAGCTTGAAAAAAAATATGTTACATTACTGCTATCTTTCCCTCCTCCTCCACATCCTTAATTAGGCCATCACACACAAATTTTGACGATATGGATGAAAATCCTGCATTAGTTTCCCCTCACAATCTTTCCCAGTGTGCCCCATTTTTCTGGCAACGTTCAAGTCTTGTGATCTGCATATCTGTGTATGTGGCTGCCTCCATGCTGTGCACAGCACTCTCACCAGCTTGACCCAGTTACTGATGTCTGTGCTGTGGTGGGCATTTGGAAAGGTGTCCAGCAGTAGCTCATGAACACTGTCCGTATCCCAGCAGCCCCTATCCATCAGCGTGACGAGGATGTCAGCCACGCCTCCCGAGCCTGCCAGGATCAGCCATGGTGTCGAATTGCCAATGCCTTTGTACATCCTCTGCAGAGAGGGACAGAGTGTTCAGACTTGCGGGCGAACTCTCAAACGTCTTCATTTTCAGTTAATAACAGAAAATTATACTGATCAGAGCCATGTGTATCCCATAATCTCGATTATGGGTCTATTTATGCAAAAAAATTGGTGGCTTTGACAAGATTTCTTGCCAGAGTGATTCGTTTTGTGAAAAACAGAAAGAACTCGTTTACCAGTCTGGCTTTGGCCTGCCACTTCAGGAGATTTGATTTGGAGCCTAGCTCTCAAGCCTGTTTATATTATACACATGCATATGACACAACAGACATCCATCTATCAACAGGACCATTTGTGTTCACGTCGTTAAAGTTCTCATGTAACTAATGCTTGCATAATGAAATGAAACCTTACCTTTAGAATCCTGGGTTCACCGTGTACCAAGAGACACAGAACGGGGATCTCAAAACTGCCTGCACCTGCAAACACCAGAAAGTACATTAAAAATATATATCTTTTGCAGCTCAGAGTGTCTTAAAATCATTACCACTCTCCTACTATTGTGTAAAGGTGCATAGACTGCTCCTGTCAACTGCTGAACAAGTATTGTCTGGCCAGCTTTTCACACGTAATGACAAATATCTTTTTCACAGCCTCCCTTTGTCTCAGAGCTGTGAGCAGGTAGATCAAAGAGTGATGCTCCCCTCCGCTCCCCTTGTTATTTCTGAAGAGTTTGGGAGTTCGAAAATTAAACAACATGAAGTAGAGAGGACATACTTTAGTTTATACTTAGTTTTTCATTTCTTATTTCTTATTAACCACCTCACAACTCTTCATATCTATCCTGTGAGCCATTGAAATTCTGACTCCTAAGGTGGGAAACAACATAATGAGCGGTAACTGTGAAGCTAATTTGAACATGCTCCTTTCAAGCTATTGACTGACAGTTGTTGGTGGTAAAGCACAAAGAAGCCTAACCATGCCCATGCGGTGGCAGGGAAGAAAAACAGTGCAAGTTAGCAGACATGGATGTGAACAAGGCACAATTTCTATTATATTCATGAAAAATTGGTTTCACAAATGTTTTACAGGGGAAGGAAATGAACTAAACACATTTATTACATCTCGGTGATGCACACAATGCATTTAGAGAGAAAAACTGAGTTTAAATACATTTTTTAAAGCCTATTTTTGGCTTGCTTACAGGAAAAGTCCACAGGGTAGCACCGGTTCTATCTATCTGAGCTAGTTAAAAACAAAAAATACTAAAGGGACGAGAGTGAGACAAAAACATCTTATTCCAATCTTTACAGTATATATTTGTTTTGCTCCCCATGGGCGGTGAACAGTTCATATCCAACACACAGATTTTCAATTGCAGCCATATAAAAAAAGAGCAGATGTGCATTCATTGGACTATTGCACTTGTGTACAGTTTTCAGGCACACGGTTTTACAGCAAGCCATATGAAAAGGTCATGAAATATGAAGCAGCCACCTGTACTAGGCCCATGCTGAAATAATACTTAATGCATTTTAATGCATAATTTAACACCATAAAAAGGACCATTTGTTGCAATGAGTGCTCCAACTTTTAATATTTAAGTACATTTAACTGTTTATCTTTATGTCACTTTTACATAAGTAAAAATAAACGCAGGACTTTAACATTTAATTAAGTCATTTTAAATTCTGATATTGTTATTACAGTAAAGGATACTCTTTCCATTACTGGTTCCCAGAGGTGACCTAAAGAGCTCTTTACCTCCATAACCAGTGCGCTGAAGAGAGATGTGTTTGAGCAGTTTCACCCTCATTTCACTGGTGGCTCCTGGTCTGTTGGGATCCTCCTCCACCAGGACAAAGTGAGAGTGCTGGTCATCCAGGGAATATACTGACCCATGAGGCAAGTCCTGTGACTTGTATGATGCAGGCTCATCCACCTTAAGAAACGTGAATATGCGGAAAGACAGAGGACAGCACAAGCATAGTAATGTGAAAGATGTAAATATTTGCTGATGGACGTCGCTGCTGTTTTTATTAGCTCTGTACTGTTTGTGTGTGTGTGTGTGTGTGTGTGTGAAGAAACCTTGGCAGAGATTAGCGCCTCTCGATTGTGGATCATGTTCCAGGGTGCAATGCCAATGGCCACTACACGGACTTTAGAGGAGGTGCTGGCCAAGGAGTGGTCTTTGACGGCCTTGCCCAAGTGTTTGGTGATGCCAAAACGAAGGCCATTAGTAAAGATCCACGCCCCTAGAGGACAGAGAGGCAGTTGCATGTGTGTGTTGTTGCACAGGAAGTTGGGGAACTAGTCTTTTAAACCAGAGTTGTGTCCTAGATTCTACATAAACAGCTGGCCTATTGATTATGCTAATTAGATCGTATGGTTTCTGTGTTAGTCCTCCTTACATACATTAAAATTCATTAATTATTTGACTAATCATGCAATTAAAAAAAATGCTTGAAAAAAATGATAAATAATATATGACTCCAACTCTGAACACGTCTAAATAAAAGACTTTCATCTTGTGTTTCTGGTAATTCCATTATCAGACAATGGAGGGCAATAGAGATCCCGTTCCCCATCACTGACTGTTGTTTTTAAAAGTTAATTATAACCTGTGCTCTGTGCAGCCTTCACAAGTCCTTTTCTCAAAGTGTCCCTGAGCCAGGGCTTCATCTGAGCAACCTCGTCTCCTCCCACGAGTGCTACCACCAGGTGTGGAGGAGCGAGGCCCCACTCTTCTGTCATCATCTGGTAGATCAACACCGGGTCTGTGTTGCTGAGCACCCTCAAAAACTGAACACAAAGACACAAGTTGATGTCAGTATTCTACTCTGAACATTTGATTCCCATGAACTCGTATAACCTTTAATGTTTGTTATGTAGTTTCACCTTTCCCCTTGTCTTAGTAGGGCCGATGAACTCGATGTCGCCCACTCTTCCAGCCGCCCAGTGACACTTCTCCTTCTTAATTCTGCTTGCCATACCCCTGGCTACCTTCTCCAGCCTCTCATCCACTGTAGAGCAGCACTGACAGCCCAGCAGGACACTGAAGAGAGAAAGAGAGAGAGAGAGAGAGAGAGAGAGAGAGAGACATTAAATAGATATGTGTTCTTGTGTAGTGCAGAAAGCACCTGGATAGGACTGTGAAATCCCCAGCCTTCTTCAAACACAGACTTAAGACTCACCTCTCATAACCTCTAACTTTTTGGTGTCTACTTTTTTTTCTAAATACAAAGGGATCATCTGTCCTGGAACCATCAGCTCGGTGCTGAATAACTAAAATAAGTTATAGTTTTGTCTGCCAAGGAGATTATTGTGTTGCTCTGTTTGCTTGTTTGGGTTTTTCAAAAATAAGTAAAGCCACGGGACAAGGACAAACAGATTAATGCCGCCATGTCTCTATTTATAAATCCTTTTGGATCATAACTCCTGAACAGTGAGACATAAAACGATTCCATGGAAAGTTTCCATCAATATGCCTCTCTTTTTTTCTTTCTTTACTATGATTCATATAAATATTATCCTGATGATCCAAAACACTGTAATATATATATATATGCAATACCAAATTTTGTTTTGCTTGATATTTAATTGGATGTTCACTCACTAATCCACACTATATCATAACCCTCACTTTCATCCTTAATTAGGCAAAGCTCTAATATTTCCACAGCATCACGATGCATATTATATTGAAGCAGAATCAGATGCAGAGGTGGATTGCAAAAATCTACACACTCTCATTAAAAATAACTAACTATCTTGCCTGATGGAGGTATTCTGAGCACTTTATGGTTTGGCAGCTTTGTCTATAATCTGCTGTGTCAAGAATATATTGCTTTTGCTCGTAGTATTCAAGACAGGATGAAGTTTTCTATTCGAGAGCAAGAAAATTAAGAGCAACTCTCTTGAATAACTTGAATCAGTTAAGGCTTGTTAGTCCAGTACAAATGTTTACTTCCTGGAGCACCTCTTCCACTTGTGACCTGTTGCAAATGTCTATTTTCACTTGATCTGTTGGTGATTTTTTTTTCTAATTATGAATACTGAGCAGCGCTGTCATTTAACAAGGAGCTCCTGCTAAATGTCATGAATGCATTGTGTCACTTAATGAGAACAGGCCTATCTGTTCGTATTGTCTTTCACACACACACACAACACACACACACACACACACCCGTGCTCCTCTGACCACTCCAGCAGGTCACCGCATCGCAGACATCTCGTCTGTGGCTGCAGCGTCCCCTGTAAACAAACAAACGGACACACAGACCAGTTTTTAGGTCTATTTTCCTCCAAATCCATTATGACTCACTCCACTCTTTCGACAAAGGAAGGTTCTTGGAAGCACTTGTGGTCAATGCAAAGTGGGTGAAAATTTTCATCCTCGCTTCATATGCAAAGTGCTTCCTGCATGACGTTTGAACTAGAAGTACACAAAACGCTGTCACTCATCTGCATGAAACCAAAAAAAAAAAAAAGAAAGAAAACAGATGGGCCACAATACTGCAGGCTCCCACCAGAACCCCCTCAGATATCATACTGATAATGATAACAGTAATGACAATAATGTACATTTGTTTAATTACTGTGCAGTATGGGCATTGTCATCGTTTGACAATGAGAACAGCCACAGTCTCTTTATCTCAAAATGATTCTTTTCACAGAAATAAATGACACTGAGTTCAGAAAAGAATCTCATTCGTTATTGATAAGATTATCCGTTTGCCTGAATAAACACTTTTTATCAGCTGGCCTTATTTGGCTTGAGCTGCTTGTGAAAGATGATTTTAACAAATTGCAGCACAAGCGAATATTCCCGTGACAAAAAAAACAAAAAACAAAACAGCAGCCACCCTGAGTGTTTTAATAGAATTGTGGTGCAATGGTTAACACACACACAGGCTGAGAGTCAATTTGTGTTAAGTCATCTGTTTTAATGTAAGTGAGCAGCTTGTTATGGGAGCCTTTATTTGACTACCAGGTCTGGGTCCGGGAGGAAAAGACGATTGGGCATGCAAACAGGATGATTTGCATGCAAAGGTAGAGGACAAGGCGCCCAGCTGAGAGTGTGTGTGTGTGTGTGTGTGTGTGTGTGTTTTATCCACAGAGACGTTCTTACACACGTTCACACTTTTCATCTTGCTTGAAGTCTGCTATAATGAACTTCTCTTTTCTTAAGAAGAGGGCACGGTGATCTGGGATGTCTTAATCTATTTGTGCCACATTAGCAGACAGCAGCACAACACCAGCTTCAGCGTGCAAGTAACTGCAGGGCTGAGCAACCGCTTTAAACTTCAAACTTTAAAAGTTGTGCTCTTGAGAAAAAAAGCAACATAATGTTTCAAAATCAATGTTTATTTTTGAATTTCCACATTTTTACAAAACTCCAAGAAATCCTCGAAACTTAAAAAGCAACGTTACCAGATGTAGTGATGCAACACTTGCAAGTCTTGCTATGAAAATGCATAATAAGAAACCAATATTGTGGAAACGGAGGTTTAAAATTTCAGCAAAATTGCCTCTTGGGTCTCTGATCTTTTTATCATTAGAATAAAAAAATCAATATTACACTTTAGTATAAGCCAAGAGAGGTAAGAGATTGCATATAAAAACGTATTGATTACTAATATAAGTGTGCAATTGGGTAATATAAGGATTACATAATAATGCTTGGGGGAGGATGTATTGAACTTGTATCTAAATTTGTAATACCTGTGAAACTAAGTACATCTACTTATGTAAAAACCTAACAACCGCTCAGTTTGTGCATTTGCATCCTCCAGATATGAATGCATATACATTTTTCCACATATATTACACACTTCATCATCCTTCACCTACATTTTAGATGTGAACCTGTGTATCCTTAACAGCCTGCTTTATGTGAGAACATATTATTACTCATCAGAGAGTATCTTATCAGTTGGCCAAACATAGCCGTCTATACAGTGATAAACAGGTTGAAAAAAGACAGCTGTTAGACTGTAGATACTCACCAGAGGTGTGCCTTGTCTCTCCTGCATGGCTGGAATGAACACACTCTCCTCCTCCTGCTGAACCACACCTGTAAAGGGCTGAAGGAGGCTTCCCTTCCCAGCATTTACAGGTGAACCACCTGGGCCATTAGGGAAGTGGAACAAAGGTGGAGCTCTCCCCTCCGGCCAATCCCGGACACCTCTGTGCACCATTACTTTGCATGTTGGTCAACCGCTGCAGCTCTCATCAGGACCGCACACTCCTCCCTGACAACCTGGTTCATTTTCCACTTACTTTTTGGCACATTGGTGGACAGCTAGAGGAGTCCACATTTCAGAATAACAGAGTGTAAAATAGATTCACATAAAAGTGTGATTTCTCTTATTAGCTTCAGCATCGATCATCAATCTGTTAAAGCGAAAGCCTTGCGATATTTATTATGAGTCCAACGGAGACAAATGTGTCATACTGTATATATCAAAATGATTGCCTGATAAATTTCAGATTAGTGTTGTGTTTACGTCCTTCCCTCAGCCATCAGATGATACAGAAGCAGTAGTTTATCAGGGTTGTGGCTCAATATGCCAACCTTGTCTTCACCCTTTTGCATTTCTAGCATACCGGAGTGATCAGCAAAATCTAGGCAGTCAAATTGAACCTCATTACCATCACTAAAGTGCTGCAAGGCCCATAACGCCCCCAATCTCCTTCAGAGGAGCTGCTCAGTGGCCAGCAAATCAGACTGTGTGTGAACAGTGGAAGTGTGAGCAGGAGCCTTCCTTGAGTTTCTCAGCGAATGTTTAAAAAAAGTAATCAAGTATAAATTATAATACAATTAACATAAAGTAGCAGATTTAATTTGGTTTTTTTTTTAAAACTGAGAACCTTTCTTACGATTCTAACCTGTGGGGAAAACTCCTCTTTCAATGTGTAGAAAAAGCAATTAAAGTAATGACTTTTTAATTACTGTAGTCTTGACCTATATGTAACTTAAACTAAATCTCATCTCCTCGTTTGAACCACTTTTCGTTTTGGATCATAAACTTACTTTGAGTCTCATCTTGGCAAGGAGACTTTGGCCTCCGTGGCTTGTGGGCAGAAACGCCTGTAGTGGCCACTAATCACTGTTCCCTGGAGGCTAAAGTGCACCACTGCATTTTGCTGCTCTTTCACTCGGAAAAAACCTAAAGTAAAACACTTCTAATGGTTGTTTTGTTCTTGTTACCAGTTTGCCATCATGCAAATGAAACCTGCACGGAGCATGTGCACCAAGAATGCTGTCATCATCACAATAAAGTACCCCCAATAGGAACCAAAGACTTTTATTGATGATCTCAGTTGTCTCCATCACACAAAGGATGGGTTTCTCCCCCTCCTCTTATCCAATTCATCGAGCTGCAGCCAATCAGCAGCCTCTCCTCATTGTGTACAAACACAGCACCGTGCGCCCTGCAGCCTTTAAATCTCCCTGCAGCTTCATGCTGACCGAAGCAGACCAAAGACAGACAGCAGCAACATCTTCAGCAACTTAAATCACCGGAACCATCTGAAGGATGAATCCCATCAGGCGCAGAGAGTCGGTTTGCAGGAGTCTGTTTGGACCGGTGGACCACGACCAGCTGCGCCGGGACTTGAAGCAGAGGCTGAAGGAGATCACCGAGCAGGACAGCCGCCGCTGGAACTTTAACTTCCAGAGTGACACGCCGCTGCCCGGCAGGTTCCAGTGGGAGGAAATACCCGCAGACTGCGCCGCTGGGCTCTACCAAGAGTCTGCACAGTTAAAGGACGCCGTCTGCGAGGATGACGACAGGCTGAGCGACCGTGAAAAAAGTGCAGGGACCGACCAGGAGAACTGCTCCAGCATCTCCAACACGCACAAGTGTCCCGCTGAAGTGACGCCCGTCCGGAGGAAGAGGACGCACTCCAAATCGGCACCCAAACCAAGAAGCAACGCGCGAATTACAGGTGAGCAACAAGTCTTTACAGAGCCACAGTCAGTTTCACACTTATTAACTGTGATGAAGTATGAAGTGAACTAACGTCTTATTTCCTCTTGTTTTTCAGATTTTTTCGCAAAGAGAAGGAGGACGACAGAAACAAAGAGTGCCATGAATCCTTTCCACACAAGCTCCAGTGAAGCAGCTCAGTGCAAAACAATAAGATGAACATGCTGCTGAAAATGGACTATTTATATTTTTATATGCATTTTTATGTACTGGACTAAGGCCTATTCACCGCACCAAAGGATTTTATGTTATTTTATTTTAATGTTATTTTATTTTATTGTCTGTTTCACTTTGTGAACTGTGGTAAAACTACACCACTTTGTTATTTATATTATTTATGATTTTTTAATTTAACTTCATTTTCACTGATTATGTCACATTTGATGTTTGTTTTTCTCATTTTCATCAGTATTATTGTTTTGTAAGAGAATTTTGAAGACTTGAATGCATTTTTGTTTAACTTCTGTATGTTTCATCTCTTTTTGTCAGTCTTGTTGGTGAATTTCTGTAACACAAGCTGCTTCTGTTGACGATATAGAAAAGCACTATTTTGTCCTCGCTGTGTTTGTCTAAATGAACTGAGATGCAGATCACAAAGCTTGTAAATGCCTACAAATATTTCAATTTGAATAAATTGTTTTATCAGCAACACTACTTCTTACTGAGTGATTATATCTGGGGGGAATCTTTCCATACACCTCTCAAGCAGACAAAAGCACAATAATCCATTGATAGATACTAATTAAATGATTTTGCATCAGGCTAGTGGAGGGTGTGGGGGAAATAGCTCATAAATGGATCTTTTTTTTTTTAATCAGTACCTCATAAAATAGAGTCCAGGGCTTGCAGCACAGTGTAGACAATTTCAGGAAACAAAATCTGATTTGTAATTTTTGACATAATCCATTTTTATGTGCAACAAAACTCGTGTTCAGCAGTTTACCTGAAGCAAGCTTTCTAATCAAACTCTGTCAAACATCTTGTCAGCTTTGCCTTTAAATGTTGAACACTGTCACTTTTCCCCCCTGAAACAGTTTTAACTTCAGTTTGATGTACTTAAAGTACATTAAAGTACTCGACATAAGTCAGTTCTCTCCTCTAAAATCTGCTGTGATTACTTGAAGGCATTAAAATAAAAACTGACCCTGGAGTTCTGTAATTACAGCCACTTGTGAGCAGAGTTTCAGCTTATTAGATTCTCAATATGACTGCAGTATTATGAGAAAGTACATCTTTGGTTTTGTGCTGACTTTATGGCAGCCACAGATGAGTAAACTCATAATAAGTGTCCCCCTAAAGTCGTATATAAAAAAAAAATCAATTCAAGTTGCAAGTTGTTGCAATTGAACATTTTTTTGTGGGTTGTATTATGAGATGTTTCATAATAGCAATCGTAAGGACTGTGCTGTCAGGCTTAAAATTATATCCGTTAATATGAGCTGTAGCTGCCAAATTATCCCATTAGAGAGGCCAAATCCCACAGGAAGTGTATTCACTCCCACAGTGTTGAGGTTTCAGCTCTAAAGAATTTCAAGAGGCCATCTGGACGAAGAGCAGGACAATAGCCACAAAGCAGAGTGTGCCATCTATTTCACCTGCAAATCAGCCTTTGGAGCTCCTCGACCCCCCAGGTCTTCCCTCAACTTTTCTCTTTTCACTCCGTCTCCTTTCATAGTCAAAGCAGCTATTATCATTGACATGTGCCCAAACCAATCCCACTAATGTTTATTCTCACTCTGGCTCGTGTTTACTTGTACACTACAGGAGCAAAGGCACTGTGTTTGGGTATAAAACATGTAGCAAACATTGCATTTACATTTTAAAACACCTCAACTCGGAGGACAGACAGTGTTAGGTGTGTTATTTCTGCATTAGGAACAGATGATCTTATGCTGTGCTCCAGTGGATTTATGTCTACATTACCAGTCTAGAAATCAATAATCATCAATCTATCCCATGGGTCCAAGGAGTCCCGTGGGCTCCCAATTTCTCCACCCACTACCTCAATTAAATTGCCTTAAAGATGTACACTACAAGCTGCTCAGTGCATCATCAGTGAATGAGGCTTTTACAAACACCAACACAGCGATTATGTCAATAAATGTATCTCCATGTTGACATAAACCACACGCTGTAAATGTTACTACTCAGGAAATTATATTAATCTGCATGTTGTGGCTTCGTCTAATCAGGATTTGATGAAAGTGTCCAAATTAGACGAAGCAAAAGCGCTCCAAAACTGCTGAGTTGCTAGGTTATCTTAATTTGATGCATTAGACATCTAAGACATGCATAGTTTGAAGGTGAAATCCATCAAAAATCGTTAAGAATCTGTGACATTTAAAGGTTTTTACATTTAAATGTGATTCAGCAAATTGCATCTTAGCAAAGTGTAGCCTTAGACGAAAATATTCTTTCTTTTCTTTCCTTAACTATTTAACAAATGCTGTTATTCACATAAAAGTTTTATTTGGCTGGATAAATCGATCCTCTAGATTGTTTGAGTATTTTTTTATGTATATATAAATATATGTTTTACAGTTCTGCTCTACAAATAACCCAAATAACGCTAATTATAAATCTTTCCCCTCACCCACCTCCTGGTCAGCACAAAGGCCAAACACCCTCAGCACACTTAAGGTGGGTGGGGCCCATTGTTGTGGACACCAGAGACAGATGGTCATTTGGGCCTTTTTTCTCCACATGGCCACTTGTGTGAAGGAATGCCTGGACACCCCGTGGATGGCCAGCGGGGAAAAGGTCACCATCTGCTGCCCAAAGGTCAGCTGTATAAAGAGCACGGTTCCAGCCACGCTTTTGGCTATTTCTATAAGTCACGACCAGCACCACCCCCCAACTCACAACAATGAAGGAAGTTCTTATGCATGGTTATTAAGAAGGTTTTTTTAAAGCTCAAAAGTGAAGCATCCATTTGATTGATGGCTTAAGAAGAGAAAACATCAACATGGCAAAAATAAATAAATAAAATAAAACCTCACTGAAATCGGAATATGTATTAGCTCATTTGTTTCAGTCACTCCCTTTAAGGCACCAGACACAGAACATAGACGCTTGGTAATAATTACCACAATCTTTTATTGCTATTGAAGAATATTTCTAAACATTTACAAAAAGTGAAATAGGATTAATAGAGTGAAAACAGCATTTGATTAAACAGAAACTTTCAAGTGAAGTATTGTAAGGCCACTTCTCTAAGATGAATGCCATTGCATCTGTTATATCACATGATATATTGAATCACAGCACATAATGCCGTGGTAGTCGGTGTTAACCTGAATAAATGTCAAGTATAATAGGCTACTTTACTGTAAAAAGGCAAATGATGACTCCTACAGGGAAATAAGATACTTAAAGGTTAAGAAACTAATGCTGACAACCTGCTGGAAAAAATCTCTGCTGAAATGTCAATAATGATGCTTTTCTTTCACATACAGTAGATCGCACATGGTCTGACGAGATATTTCACATTAATATCACACTGCCAACGTTCAGCAAAGTGGTAGATAATGTGCTATTACGTTAGCTTTAGCAGGAGCTAACTGAAGTTTTTCTTTATTGTGACTGTATTCAGCCGCTGTCTCTTTTAGTTTGGTAGAATAACCTGAATAGCTAAGACATCCGGTCTTCAACAAATATCTTCCCCCAAACCCAATCAAATAAATAATAGAGTAAATATTAAAGCTAAGGCGAAGCTTAGTCTACTGTGTTAGCATTAGAAGGAGTTTGGATTTAGTCACTGCCTCTTCAAGTAGAATAACAAACTAAATTGCCAAAATGTCACATGTAGTTATATAAATATTTAATTTACAGCTTTTGTCTGATCATTTTTATCAAACTAAAATCACACGAATAACACTGGAGGCAAAAGCTGAGATGAACTCTTACGTTAGCTACGTTAAAGTACGTTAGCTTTAGCAAGAGTTTAGCAAACTATAGAGTTTTTCCCTTTATCATTAACCACTGCCCCATTAAGTTATGTAGAATAACAAAGTGATTTGCAAATATATGAGCTCTTTATTCAAACTGCTGTGGTGCTATTTATCAAATAAAATCACATGAATTACATTAACGTTCAAAGCTGAGACGTAGCTGAAATTTCCTAAGCTGGTAACGTCAGCTTTAACAGTTGGGGAGTCAATGCTTCATTTAGTTAAGTGGAATAACTATCTGCATTACCATCAAGATCACGTGATAATGACTAATTTTAAATATTAACAATAAGTGAAAATGTTGAATGATTTTCAGATGAAATATTGAAACGTAGGCCTCTCTACAAAGATGAACGCAATCACTTTTACCTAAATTTTAACAGAATATATGAAAACTGAATCACAGTATATGATTATTTGTCCATGCAAATGTCTTTGGCATTAACCTGAATACATTTCAAGTCATTAAAAAAAAGGCGACTAAGGCGACTTTACACTTCAAAGTTCTGAAACTAATATTGATACAATATGCTGAAATATCAGTATTGAAAATGTCAATAATGATATTGGTTCTCTTTCACATTATGTCACATACATCCCACATCGTCTGATGAGATATGTCACGTATCACCATGCCAACATTCAGCAAAGCAATAAAGTAGACGAAAGTGGTTTAATTTTTTTTTTTTTTTTTTTTCAGGCTGTGGCAAACTGTGCAACAAATAAAAAGTTATACAAGTTTATATATTTTTTGGCCGATAAGGCGGTTTTAAATGCTCCTACAAAAAAAAAAAACAGCCATCTACCTTTGGATATTCTTCACAATGCACAATGCAGTGGGCTCTATCTACCATCAACTTTTTTCAGCTTCCTTGTCCATTTATACTAGTCTGAAAAATATTGTCCACAGAGGAATTGAGTGTGTCGGTCTTTCTAACTGTCTGTCTGTCCACATTTACCTGCCTCTCTGCCTGACCCCTTTAAGATAAGTTTGCTCATTTTATCTGCCTGTCTGGTTTTTGACTTTTGCCTGGATTTTGACGATGGGTATATGTTGACTTTTTAACCCAAGCTGTCTGTCTCGGAGTTGTGCATCTGGGTTCAAATCTGTTTCTCTGCTGAACTCAAAAATGATGTTTTCAGATAGACAGACAGATACATTTCGGAAAACTGAGGCTGTTTGGCTTCAGCGGCTCTCATCCTGACTGGCTGGGGTGGTGGTGGTGCTGGGAGGAGGTTTAGGGCAGGCCATAGTGCTGCTGGGGTTGGAGGAGAAGGATGAGGGTGATGAGGATAGCTGGTCGTAGCTTGGCAGGCTGTCATGGCTGGGCAGAACAGTAAAGGTCCGTCCGCTGCGTGGCCTCAGCTTGCCTACACCTTCGCCCTCACCTGCGTCCCTCTGGTCCAGCAGAAGGGCGAGAGATTCTGCCACGCGGTTTAGTGTCTGGTCCATGTGTGTTATCTACGAGAGTTGAATCAAATATTGATTTATGGAAGCAGAATAACACGCTGGCTCAGATGTGCTTGAAATTAATTTGTGAGTTCAAACAGAGGATCACTTGATAACTTGTGTTTAACGGGCCAAATTATTTCACTGTTGTATTGTACATGATCTATAAAATTTCATTTCAAAACAGTTACAAACAAACAAGTAAAACTAAAATAATCTTGTTATTCACAAACTTTATATATATTTTGTGCAAGGCAGCAATGTAAGGCCCACTTGGGGAGGGAGTTGGGGGAGTTGGAGGTTTTTTGTTTTTCTTTGTTTTGACAAATCATAGCAAGACATGAAAGAAGCCGTCTCATGGTTTCTATTTCTGTGCTGAAAAACTGGCACAAGCTCTTAAAGTTTTATATGTGAATAAACAATAACAGGGCCACATCTCTGTGCACAGACAAACTTTTCGATGCATTATCCAAAAAAGTTAAAAAAAAATCTCAATTTGTGTGATACCGTAAGTGGAACTGCCACTGTATTGTTCATATCCACATGATGGAAGCTTATTACCTTTTCAAAAAAACATTCATTATGAATGAGACAAAGATCTCATGTAAATTTTTGACTTTACTCTTTCAAAATTAAAAGAAATGATCTGAAACGGGAACAAAGGACGAGGGAATATTACACCAGTTTCCCACTGAAGTTGCACAAATCCCACCTTGTCCTCCATCCTGTTGAGTCTGGATCCGATAGAGTTGCTGCCTTTGTCTTTGGCTCGCTCTTAAGAGGGACACAATAGTCAAACGTATAATAAAACCAAAGGATTAGGACGGTGGCTTGTTCCATGGTTACTGTACTGTATTTTACGAGAGCTGTGGAGTGATTAATTACCTGAGCTTGTCTGGAACAAAGTTATCTTCCCTAAAGACTGGTCCAGTCTGTGGGAAACAATGGGAGGCTCAAGTCAGAAGAATGTAACTGTACAAGGTGTGTCTGTATTTCCTCTTACAAAATAAGCATCATCTACCATTTCTCCAAGCACCTCACCTCCTCTGCAGCTCCTTGATTCGCACCATGAGGTGGAGGTGACCCTGGGAGTACTGCTCGATCACGTCCCGCACATCGTATGGCTTACGGGCTTGCTACAACAGAAAATGAAAATGTTTGGAAATGTTTGGATCAAAGATAAATTCACTTCTTGGGTCTTTATCTGTCTTAAATATTCAAGCTTTGGTTCAGTCTTGGAAAATAATATGTTGTCAAAGCATTGCTGCTGAGCTTGGCGTATGTTTGCAGGAGTGGTGACATTTACAGACACCAAATATTAATTTGGTACATACAGTACTTTGGAGTCCATGGAAGCAAGCTCGTGCTTGCTTTTCTTATCTCGGCATAGTGAGATAATCAACCTGTTATCACGAGAAAATAAAAGGTCATTTCCTCTTATTACTTATTAGATTTATCAGAGATCAGGAGTCCTGTGCCAGCATGCATAACAACTGATTTAATATGAAAATCAAGTAGCATCGATCAACACATCAGACTGTACTTTATTGTAATTCATTCATTCATTCCATTAGCCATAATGTAAATACCCTAATCACTAAATATTCTTCAGTCAGATTGCTTTGAAACTCCCAAATCCACCTGACAGAGCAGTGTCTGTTCGTCATGATCCACTCTTATGAATCTTATAAAGTCGTTTTTCTTGTGATGAACTGTCTCGCCATCTCCAAAAAAATCTGGCTTTTGTTTTCTCAAGATAAGATAAGATCACTGAACCTGTTATCACAAGAAAATGAGCTTTGTTGTCTCGAGATAACTGAATGATTAACTCATGATCACGAGATAACAGCATGAAAAAAAATTAAAATAACCACAAGCGCGGCTCTTCTCTGCCTCGCAGCGTTCATTTAATATTATATCAATTCTAGCCGACTGATGATTGAAAGCAACAAACCCTGTAATTTGCATTAAGGTAATCAATTTAAGATGTGAAAGCTCTGCCCACTTTTTTTATTCTGTTGTGGTGCTGCTGTGCTGCACATTTAGAAACATTAATGAAACACTATTTCAGACACCTGCTGCTGCTGCTATCATCATAAACCTCTATCCGCCTGTAGGTCTGGATCCACAAAGTTAAGTTTATGATCCTCACTCCCTAAACTCAGCAGCAGCTGGGCTTGTTTTTAACTTAACAACAAATAAAATTCAGTTTTAAGTGCTGTTTTTATAGAGACATTTCGCATAAGTTAGTGTCATACCTGGAAGTTTCTCTTGGCCACGAAGTAACGCATTCTCTGGATCACCCGGATGGCTTTTCGGTGTGACTCTGTCAATCTGTGTAAGAGAGTTTCATATGAATGTGTTTGTGTTACTTTGAAATGTATTCTGAGCGTGGTAATAAAATACTGTTGAAATCAGACAAAGAAAGACAAAAGAGAGAGCAACACAGTAAAACTCTAACAGCTTGGTTAGTTTTCTTAAAACAGCATAGATTTGCTTTCGACCGCGGCTTTATTCTTCTTCTATGAAAAAGGCATCACTTTTATATTCAAAAATATCTTTGAGTCCAACACAGATTCATGATTACTATTTAGTCTGCATTGAAAACCTCAGCCTTCCTTTGAATGTGATCAAGGTGAGCTACAGTGAGAAGAAAAGCATGGGTGATTTTTGGGGTGCGTGCTAAACATTAATAAAAAGGTCATCGCAGTACATTTATCCTGCATTATCACGTTATATGAATTATTGAGGAGCTATTACTCAGCAGAGCAATGAACCCTGATGATGAACATAAAGCGCTGAATGGGTCTGTACGTGGGAGAGTAGTGAGCTCTTTTGTCTGGTCCAGTTAGATGCACGACTAGAGGAACAAGGTCGACTCATAATGGACTCAGGCGATGCGCAGCAATTTTTAAATGATGTTTTCAAAACCTTTTGTTAAATTAGCCCTATAGCATACTCAGAAACAAAAATGGTATTGTCCCTATATAGCATAATGTAAACACCTTGTTTGCTTTCTTTCAGATTTCGAGTACTGCAGCTTGAATAGTGAGTGGGTCTTATCTTTACCATAACCTTAATGCACATGTGCAAATCAAAAGCTTTAAGCTTATTAATTTTAAAGGACCAATGTGTAGGATTTAGTGACATCTAGTGGTATAGTTGTGGATTGCAATCCCCGCAACTCACCCTTTTGTTGTAAGTCTGAAGCAGAAACTACGGTGGCTATGAAACATGCAAAAAATGTGAAACGCCCTATCAAGTGTCAGTGTGTAGTTTGTCTATTTTGGTGTACTGGTGATGCAACATGGCAGACTCTGAATTCCTGTCACCACCCTGGACACCCCCCACCAATGGATCACCTACTCACCTGCACATTCTCCATGTCTTGGGCAGCCTAACAAAATCTTATGTGCTGGAACTCCTTGTAAAGAATTAGACACTTAGAGAGTCCACTCAATGTAAAACTAGAGCTGGGAGATCAGTTATTTTTCAAGATAAAACTACAAATTTTGGCCTTTTTTATTGTGACCAGTCCATGCCACACTTGCGTCATGGTCATGCTCATCAGCATCTCGATATGCCACGCCTGTCAGGTGGATGGATTATCTTCGCAAAGGAGGTGGTAGGAGTGAATCGTTTACTTCAACTCGTGAAAAACAAGAGCAAAAATAAGTGCTTGAGTGATTTTTGTATCAGTACTTCTCACAGCATTAATACATTTCTGAGGAAGAGGTAAAGGCCTTTCCTTTACTGTGACTCAACTTTCTCTATTTGTAGAGCAGATAAACTGTTTTTATTACCATCCGTGTTCAATACAAATTAGTTTTTGCTTAGCTCAACATTTTTGCATGCACAGTTTTGGAGGTTATCACATCACTTTTCTCAGAAGCGAAGTGGTAAGCCCTAACTTTTTCACCACCTTTGGAACAGTTGCTGGCCTGATGAAAATTGCATTATTCATGTTTCAGCTTCGGTGTATTCAATTAAAACTTCTGTCACAATAAAGGAAAAGTATTCTGCCTTGGCTCAATGCCCGTTCAATGCATGGATGTAATAGCTTTTGCATCTTTTGTTTCTTCTTGCGATTGGTCCAACTGTTTCATGAGATAGAAACAAACAATGCGACGTGAGACACATGAAAAAGCCTCCCAGGAGGAACTTTTAACCCCCATCTACCTAACTCCTCTAGTTTCACTTCAAAAGGCCTCGCCTGCTGTATTCCAAGATGTGTAATTTTTGTTTGTTTGTAACAAACGTGTGGTAATTTTGCTCAAACTCCAAATACCTCAATCATCTTCAATTTACCAAAACATACTGCACTGTGATGTCAATACCAAGGCAGCTGCAGAAATATGACTTCTGTGAACTATTCCACATCAAGAATCTATGATCTCGTCTTAGATTTCTAACAGTTACTCAACTGGGTTTTCTTCCCTGCTGTACACAATACGGGCAATTCAGAACTCAAACTGTAATTCAGCCTCAACACGAAAAAGACAAACCTGGTAACAAGACGCTTTTTCTAACTAGGTGTCTGGGTGTCTGATTGCAGATAAAACAAGGGGTAGTATCTCATCATGGCTTAATTTCGGATGGGATTTGATGTGTCATTGCTCTATGAGAACAGCAGGGTTCATATTTTGGAATCAGTAGAGCAAAGGGGATTTTTGCCAACAATGCTGCTGCATGCAATTCCAACTCTGCATCATTGCTCCGCCATTTAGAAAAGGAAGTCCCACGGGTCAGAACTGTCGCTCCATTTGTTTCACTTACTGTGCACTTACATTACACTGCAGTTACTTAACACTCATTTTCCTCATATCAGTCTCAGTCTCTCGCTGTGCAAGTGCCTCAGCAAGCACAAGTACTTTTCCCTAATAGAGAATCATTACACAGCAAAGACAGGAGTGCTTTGGGGTTTGGCATATTACAAAGGTTAATTATAAGTGGTAAAAAAAAATACAGGAAGACCTTCTCTGACATGCTCATTAAAACACACTCACATGTAAAAACAGTCTCAATGGCGGTGGACCTACTGTGACATGGTGCTGACGGGATACAGTTCGTTGTATCGCTCGGGTTCCAGCTCCAGGTCATCTGCAAAGCTGCAGTTCCTCTGGAGGGGGCCCGGGGAGTGGACGTCCAAGAGGGCAGGGTTTCTTTTCACTGCACACACACACACACACAAAATACAAACACATTAAACACCAACAACACAACACAGTTAGTGCACACAGGCCTAAACTATTGTAGGTATTGTATTATTTTCTCAAAAAGATGACTTCACCACAGCTAACAAACCATGCTTCTCTCTGCACCTGTACTTTTTACACTTCTTTGATGCCAGGTTGAAATACCATATAAAGAATGTCTACTAAGAAGGTTTGTTCATTCATTTTATTCGTGTGCAGGTCTTTCTTCCTGTACTCATGAACTTTCAGCGACACGCAAGACCCACAGTAAGCACCCATTCTAGACAAATTCAGACATTTATTATATTACAGCTTTTGTATTGCATGATTTTTTCTTCTCCAAACAACCAATGAATAATTTCACACTCAAATTCAAACTCAGAAATACTTCAGAGGCAGAAATGCCTCTTTGACCCGTGCTTCAAGATAACAACACCGAGGTGACATCGTGTAATGACTGCTCATTAAAGAGTTGTGCGAAGGAGTTTCACACAGGTGTATTAGAGATGCATAATTAAGCACGTCATTGCTATGAGCTGTCAATAGATGTTTTCCTTTTGTTTTGCTGCCCTGTGTTTAACAGTTAATCCAGTACAGTTTTTTTTCTATGAGATCTGTTTTGAAAATGTGCATAAAAAAATGTGTGACTGATGAAAAAGTGTTAATTCATTTGGGAGAGAAGACAAGAAGGTGATGATAAAGATCAAGTGGATCCAACTTTCATTAACTGTCTTAGTGACCAAGAAAAAAGTAAGAAATTAGCCTATATGTTGCATTAGCTTGCTAAGCCAAAAGTCAGAGCCATGGTAAAAGGCTGTAAGGACTTGGCTTAGGAACTGGTGGGGTTCAAGTCCAGCACAGACCACAGTATGGAGCATGGACTGGTAGCTGTAGAGGTGCCAGCTTCTTCTTATCCTATGGGGAAGGATTTTTCATTGTGGGAACATTATGCCAACATTATGTGAATAGTGAGCCTGGATTTACATTAAATTATGACAGAGCTGTCACTTTCAGATGGGAAAAAGATCTGCGTTTACAGACATTCATCTACCTAACACTGGGAAAAGGTGAAGTTGAGCTTCATTTGGACAAACAGGTAAGACAGATGGTTGATATTATGTGATATTATCCTGCTGGGCTGCCTTGTCTTATTCTCTGGAGATCGATGAATAACACGGCAATCCCATAATTATTTTATACCTGAGACACCTCACTGTTTGTTTGAATTTAGGTCTCAGAGTTGGCTATAAGAGTCAGGATCAGCCGGGTTTTAAAAACCCCAGAAACTGGTCAGGTTCATGTAAAATAAAAAATACAAACTAAATTATTAGTACAGTGTAGTATTAGTATTCAAAAAGAGCCGTTTTAACCCTCTGGGGTTCGAGCAATGGTCCTATTAATTGATTCAAGCGTGGGCGATTGCTTGAATCCCGGAGGGTTAAATCCAAGAAACCAGAGAACCAAGAAGTCTCCAATCTTTTTTTTTTTTTTTTTTTTTTTTTTACCATAACATGATTATCCATAATGTTGTAGCCATGTCCAGCGGCGAGAAGCCTACAGCAAACTTGTCAGAGTTGTTGTGGAAGACAAAACGTGTTAATTATTTGAATCTGCACAAACAGTGTTGTTGACAATGCACCAGCTAGAGAAGTGTGATCAAACTGGTCTGATTCTTGATTTTAGATATGTGAAAATAAAAGCATGGTGTGAAATGTATCTGCTTTAAGTGGACAGACTTAATTGGTTCAGTCAACCAGTACAGATGTGACGCAACCAGCCATGACTAACAGACTCAATAAAAGAGTACAGAGACATGTTTTAACCACTTAATTGGGTTGTGTGATAATTAGTATTTGTCCTCCTAGCCCAGCCCTTAAGATATCATTACTTGAATTAACTCCACACCTGAACCATATGATGCAACTATTTACTTCTGGAGTGACAAAGCAACATAAAAACACTCCTACCAACACATGGCGATACCTGGGGGTGGTGAGCTGAATTGAAGGGAAGACAAAGAAGTCCAGGACTGCTGAAGATCTGAAGCACACATGAAGAGATACACAAATCATCAATGTTTACCACAGGGCAAAAAAAAAAAAAGAGGTAAAGAACTATGGTGCCACGAATACAATTTAAAGGTCCAGTGTGTAAGATTTCTAAGTACAGAATATGGCAGAAAGGTTATGTAGTGGCCGCTGTTGTCATTAATATGCGTCCCTAGTTTAGTGTTTCCTGTTTTATTTTGTAACTCTTCCCTCCCCTCATGTCTGTAACTTTACTTCCTGCCTTTGTTGTGTTTCCCACCAGTATTGATTGTCTCTTTCACCCTGATTAGTTTCACCTGTGCCTTAACCTTCACCTTCCCGTGTATTCACTCAGTGAGCTCCTTGGTTTCAGTTTGTTGTCTTGTTATATGTCAAGCGTTCATCCCTGTGTTTTGTCCTTGTGCTTTTGGGATCTTTGCTTTTCTGGTCTTTGCCTTTTCTTTTGGATTGTTTTTTACCCTTGGCTGTTTCACCATCCTGCAAATTTTGTTGCTATTAAATCATTTTTGGACTGCACAAACTCTGCCTCCTGTAGCAAGGGGGTTGCAAACGGCGACTACACCACTGCCACTAAATCCTGCACACTGGTCCTTTAATATTCAACACTCATATAATTAACAACAACACAACAGGGTCATGCATCGATAAAAACATGCTGTTAAAGTAACTAAGAAGATACAAAATATGGGGGGGAGGGGGCTGTTAAAGTGGGCAATAAGAAAGGGGCAATAAGTGTGCTGAGGAACATGTGCAGGATGTGGACACTAACAGCAGCTCACCGCATCCTCCCAAAGTGAGGGATCCTGATAAACCGGCTACACAAAACATTGAGACAGGAAAAAAGAATAAAGACACAAGCGAGGAAATAGGCAGTTAAATTTGATGAACAGAGCAGATTTAAAGATAGAAGCTGTCTGTCATTTATTCCCTTGTTGATATAAATGCGCCGGACAAAAATAAATAAATAAAAAGACACCTGTCAGTAGAACATGATACAATTCCACAGAGCCACAAGCTACAGCCTCTAAAATGATTATACATATGTGAACGAGGTTAGACTGTATTCTTTTTAGGTAGGTTTATCAAATAAACTGACAGCAGAGTGCAATTAGTAGTACATGCAATGACTCAATTACTGGAGTCTAATTATCTGTTAATTAACTACCAGTCAAAAATCTCAATATTGTGAAGTATAGATAAACCAACAAACTTAAATTATAACTCGGTTGTGTCTTTCAAATCTGTAAGAAGCTGAGGTTTTAGTTGCCATCAGTGTAACCAGTCAACACAATCGCACACCAGATGGCAATGTGGCAATTTAGTTAAATGATTCATACTTAAAATCAGCATGCTCTAGATGTTAGATGTGCAGTGCAACCCGTAGAATCTTCAAATCAAAGACACTGATTTTCATTTAACATGATGCAAACAAACACACACACACACATATCTTTGCCAGCGCGCAAATTAAATTCTGCTGCTGTACTCAAAACTGAGAGCACAGCAAAACCCTGCAGTCACACACATCTAGGCAGGTAGAGGTTTATATTTTATAGACATGCTCGAAGCGTCCATATTTATCTCCTGGGAGGAAAATAAACAAACTGGCCTCTCCAGTATCTCATCCTGTTCATCTACATTCATTCAGTGTTGTCCTCCTTGCAGCACTGCTAATCATAATGATGATGATTCATTTTATTCACATAAAACTTTTCAAAGGGTAGGGTTTATAAAATGTAAAACACGAAAAGAAGAGAAAACATTAAGGGGCACAATCATGGATTAAAAAGAAAAAAACATGGAAAATGACATGATTGGAAAGAAAATTAGAACATTTCAAAGATGATATTAAACAAGAGAGATAAATACATTTTCCTCTTTCATTAGCAAAAAAGTGAGAGATATCTGCCAGGAAAAGTCTCTTTATAAAAATAACTGATGATGGAGTTGGATAAAAGGTCAGGGACTCAACAAAAGCATGAGAGTATATCCACTAAGGACTATGAATATCTGTGGCAAATGTTCTTGCAAGCAATCTAATAGTTGTCAAGATATCTTATGTATCTCATGTCAACTTCACAGTGGCACTAGAGAAGGAACTCATTAGGATACATCATCTGGGCACCATGAATGTGTGTACCAAATCCAGTGGTCATCCATCCAGTAGATGTTTAGTTATTGAATTAAACAAAGCTTTGACCTTCTGGTATTGATGAAAAGTCATTAAGATTCAGTATGGTTCATCCTCTGGGGACCATGGATCTAAAGTTTTTGACCATTTCAGTGAAAAGTTTAATATCTTAAATGGATTTTCGTGGATTGACAGGTTCTAACAACGTGGAGGTGGTTCAGAGTTTTCGACTCTCCTGTTCATGTCCACCTCAGGTGGTAAACTCTCAACAGCAAGGCTGTCCTACATATTTCCACACAGCACATTGGCCTAATCAAAGCTATTTTACTATTTTAGATTGAAATCAGCATAATCTAAGCTAATGGCCATCTGCCACTGATATGCATGCATCAGTCTAATTCGGGTTAGAGGGATCGCAGAGCTTGTCATCTATCCTCTAACTCAAAATGTTGTTTATCCAAAGCTCCCCTCCCTCCATCTATCCTGCATACATGATGCAACGAAACTTCTTTTCATTGGTCAATAAGTTTCTAAATGCTGTCCGGAGACAGAAGTGGAAATATGTGGTTTTCATTGGACAGTGATGCTATGTGTACTCTTTCTCTGATCATTTGCCAGATTGTCTAACATACAGCCCACTCTAAGCTTGCCAGCCTTCGTTTATTTTCCTTGCCGGCCTGTTCCACCTGCCTGCCCCTGGCCTGCTTTGTTTGATGACTGATTACCTATTGCAGAACCCTGCCTTGAACTTCTAACCAAGTAAACGATGCATTGCTTTCAACCTATGACTCCTGCTTTTGAGTCTGCATCTCTGTGTGCACAACCGTTACTGCACTGAAGGCAAAGCCATCTGCAGAATTAAAGTCAACTGAGATTCTGTTTGGTATTTTGTTTTTAATTTTCCCTCAGCCAATATTAAATCACTAATTTGGCGTTTACAAAACTGCAATAAATTTAAGATGGATTGATAGAGACATGTGGAGGCTACCTTAAATGACACTGGAAGAATGTAGCATTTGATTTTAATTGCTTCTTTATATCACTCTCAGCCCTCCTATATTGATCCAGCAGTGCTGTAAGTTGTGTGGGGTTTTGCAAGTTCAGCACTGCACTGTTTGGACTTTGTTCTTTCCCTTTCCTGTGGCTACAACCTTACAACTTAAGTTCAAACCAAACATTTTCTTTTTACTGTCATCACTGAATGTGTGGCTTGCAGCATTAGTTCTGACTCCTGCTTTTACTGAACCCATGTACATGGCTTCAGAAACTCAACCGGTTCAACGGCCCTGTTCACTGCAACATCCATGTGACAGTATGGGTGTGTATTCTTAAATATTTTCTGTTGTAAACAATGTTTCACGCTGATTAAGGTGAACTGGAACAGAACCAAGTGCATCAGAGATAATCCGTACAATACCTGTGCCCACAGTGCTGTAAACATCTGAACTCAGCTCCCTCCCGCTGTCAAATACAGAGTCGTAGGTGATGCTGGGAATTGTGGGAGAAGTTGGGTCGTTGTCCTTGTCATTGCTCTTCAACTTCCTCCTTATCTTCACCTGCCCAAGAAACACAAACAACTCAACTCAACAAAGTGTTTCTCTGGAGGAGAAGTAACAGCAAGAGTTTTCCTATACATGTACATACAGTGCCAGTCAAAGGTTTAGCCACAGCCTCTCATTCAATGTTGTACTTTCAGCTGAGTAAAGAGGAACAACAGTCCATCATTACTTTAATGCATTTTCAGCTTTGAATGTGCTTTCAACTGCAAAAACCATCAAACGTGATGATGAAACCGGCTCTCATGAGGGCTGCCTCAGGAAAGGAACACCAAGAGTTACCTCTGCTGCAGAGGAGAAGTTCATTACAGTTACCAGCCTCAGAAATCGCCAATTAACAGTACCTCAGATTAGAGCTGACATAAATGCTTCACAGAGTTCAAGTAGCAGACACATCTCAACATCAACTGTTCAGAGGAGGCTGTGTTAATAAGGCCTTCATGGTCAAATTACAGCAAAGAAACCACTATGGAGGGAGAACAACAACAAGAAGAGAATTACCTGGACTATGAAACACAATGAATGGATATTAGACCAGTGGGGATCTTTGATCTGACGAGTCAAATGTATGATTTTTGGTGCCAACCATCGTGACGAATAGAAAGTAAACAGATGGTTTCTACATGTGTGGTTCCCACCATGACGCATGGAGTAGGAGGTGCGATGGTGTGGGGATGCTTCAGTGGTGACAATATTGGTAAATTATTGAAATTTCAAGGCCAGTTTGGCTACTATAGCATCCTGCAGCGACATGCCATCCTGTTTGGCTTGCGTTTAGTGGGATCATTATTTGTTTTTCAACAGGAAAATGACCCAAAACACTCCTCAAGGCTATGTGAGGCCTATTTGACCAAGAAGCAGAGTGATGAAATGCTGCATCAGATAACCTGGCCTAAACCTAATTGGGATGGTTTGGAGTTGGACCGCAGAGTGAAGGAAAAGCAGCCAACAAGTGCTGAGCATATATTGGAACTCTTTCAAGACAAAACTGACTGAGAGAATGCCAAGAGTGTGCAAAGCTGTCATCAAAGCAAAAGGTGGATACTTTGAAGAATCTGAAAAACATATTTTGCTTTGTCTACACTTTTTTTGTTTACCACATAATTCTAGTGTGAGTCCAGTGTTACTCCAAGTCAAACTTTTGGTCCTGTACATATTAAGCTGACTGTCTGGTTGTTAATTCTTTGAATTAATAGAGGCAATGCCACAGTAAAGGAGCCATCATTGATGTAGCTTTCCATTTTTGTTATCAGACGGATGTATCAACATTGAGTAACGATTAGATTAAGGGTGTTGTAGCACAGCAATTACTATTACAGTGTGTTAAATCAAATTTATATCAGGACATTTTACATATTTTATATTGCTGTTATTTTGACATTTCACAACTTTAAGGTGAGGCCCTGCAAAGTCTTTGGGGAACACTTGACACGTAAACAAACATTTTAAAATATATGCATTAGTGTGGGCATGGGTGGATAACCAAGTAGCAGTAATACTGAATAATCAATATTAACATCAGATTACTGCTGGCTGTGTCTTGGTTGGTTGTATCTTCTTTTTACTGTCTGTACCCATACAGATTTCACACCATTCTCAGTAATGATGTTTTCCTTTTAGTCTCTTGTACACTGGACTTTTAGGGATAGAGTTGTTTTCCTTTAGCTGAGTTAACTATCCCAGTAGTGACACTCTAGCATCACTTTCAATCCACCACAAACTACAGGCTTTAGAATTCCTCCCAAAAATTAACATAACCTTCAGAAAAGTAGGATTTATGGATTGCGGGGCTGTTGCTTCATACTGCATTGGTTTTGCCTTTGTGTACATAATAAAGTGGAAAGTGAATATGAGAAGCAGCTTCAGTGAAATATATGAAATGATTACTAACCGATTTCTTGGGCTTGGGGGTGGACAGAGAGGAGGCGGGGATGTTGGATCTCTTTCTCAAAAACATCTTGAATGTGGCAGAATCGAAGTTCTCAACTGCAAAACATCTCCATGATGTCTGGAGAGGCATGGAAATAGCAATATATTGGTTGGACAGGACTCATTTCATGCCAACATGTGTGCCATGCAAGAAAGAAAATAAGGATTACATGAAAGGGGGGTGTCAATAAAAAAAAAAGACTGGGGCTTCCAGACAGTACAGTCCTCCGGCTGTGGTTCTCTTTCAGTATTTCTTGGTCAAATATAAAATACCTGAATGAGACAGGCAGCTGCAGGGATCTGTCTATTGAAGTGTTTCTGTCTTTGCTTCTGCTGCACCTTCAGGGCAAAACCTGAGCCTAAGATTCCCTGTGAACAACAACACAGCACAGCACATCACAGCAGAGTTACTGCTCATTAATTCAGTTTTAACAACACATTTACAGGCAGCAGCATGACGGAAATAAAAGACAGAAAGTTTACCAAAAATTAAAGCATAGTGTGCAGTTTGATGCTTAAACATTTAGATCTATATATTTTTGTTCCTTAGAAATCTTTTCTGTTACAGTTGTGAATTCTTTATTTCTCTCTTTCTTTTTGGAAAACATTTGAGCGCTAACTATTTCAGGCATTTTATACACTCTGATTATGGAACCAAAGAATAACCCAATAATTGGAAACAAACGTGTCTAATCTTTATTCCTTTTTGCACAAAACTTCAAAGCAAAGTCACTGTTATTGCTAATCCTTGCTGCATATCTCAACTTTGAGGCCCTCAAAGTGTCATGTGCAATGTTATGGGACATGAAACATTGCAAGGGGACAGCCCTCACTCAATCTAAACAGCAAAATATTTAATATTTAAAATCAAATTCAAACTATCGCATTTAGAAGAGGATAAAATCTCACGTGAACTCAATTCTGTCTTCATTAATAACCTGAAAGCATAATTATAGATCAATGTAAAGCCACTGCATGGCTTGTCAAGGTCCTTACAGCACTCAAGGTGCAATATTATGAAAGCATATATAAAGCTCTCAGTGGATCTCAGTAACTGTAAAATATTTGCACTGGCTCATGAAATGCATCAGAGGTCTACTTCAGCAGGTTTTCTTTACACTTACTGCAGGCAGAGCAAAGAAGGAAATGGCAAAGACTGAGAAACAGGATGCAATCGTCTTTCCAATCCAGGTTTGCGGCACTTTGTCTCCGTATCCAATAGTTGTCACGGTCACCTGTAATAATATAAAGAAGACGAGAATTAATACAATAAGCTTCATTCTGTCAGTTTAATTCTTCCAGCACTTGGTTAATAGCTGTTGCAAAAGATAATGCAAAAAATACAAAAATACAAAACTATTCACATTCTTAACCATTTTTATTCTGGTGACTGGTACTGAAGTCCCAAAAATGGAAACTTGATATTTGACTTAAGGCTTAAGTAGACTTGACTAAAGTCTTGTTTGCACCTAAAGTACCTGGAACCTTTAGACCCAGGAACTACTTTTCCTGTAAAGACAAGTTAGTCCGCTGACGTATAAAACAGCAACAGCTGTGATGCACGTTACTACACAGGAACACTGATGCCACATAAATATTGCATGCTTTGTTCTGTAACAAAAAACAGAACAAAAAAAGATGTAAATTTAAAAAAGTGGCTGAAATAAAAATGCTGCGAGTACTTCACCAGTTATAAATGTTCAGTGCCTCCCCCAAAAAAACACCTCTACTTTTGGAAAGCACTGCCCCTCCGAGCATGGATTTTTTGGTAAATAAAATAATAAAAAATAAAAAATAATGTCCCTGGAACTTAATTTAGGATCTGGTCCCTGCAGTGGAAGTTCATCCAAAGGTTCCTAGTCCCTGGGGAAAGTTCCTGTCGTAGAAACATGATTTAAGGGTCCATAGCCATGCTAGTGGCTCTGTAAGGCACATCAGCATGTTAGCACACATTGATATAGTTAACATGCTGATGTTTATCAGGTATAACGTTGAATAAGTTCATCACATGAAGAACCATTGTGAATCTCAGAGTGTGGTGGCTCTGCCCGTCGCCATCTTGACAGCCCTGCCTCTGCCACCTCCCGGCTAATCCAAAAAATGGGCAAAGACGTGGACAGTTGGTGGGCCTAAGGCGGACTAAATGACGCCTGGGTGCACAAATAAGCCACCTGTAACAAGAACCACCTGTCAATCAAAGCTGCCAAGCTGCTAATTATACACAACCATAAGCCCTAATATAATTTGCACAGTTATATTGAAATTCACCCTCAGTACTGTCACAACAATTGTCACGAATGAGGAAAATTAGCTATAGAGACCAGACTGTAAACATGTTTATTTCTGCTGTAAGGTTGGACATTTTGTTATGGAAAATTATGAAGATTGACTTAGCTTGGTTTACCATTTTAGTACAAGTCTAGTACAACTGAGGCTGACGGTTATGTCATTAGTTTTGCAGGTATTTAGTCATAAATACTGGACAAACCGAATGATGCCAAACTCCATCGTAATCCCTCGATAGATGTTCAGACATTTCACTTCAAACCAAAAATGTGAACACCATATTGCCACTACAGACAAAATCATAGAATCACCAAAGTCTAGGCATCATCCTCGGGGAACCTACATTTCTGTATCAAATTTCAAGGCAATCCATTGCACAGTCTAGACCAAAGTGATGGAGTAACTGGCCCACCGACTGACATTGCCAACCCTAGAGCTTTGTCGCTAACACAGGCAATAAGAAGCACTGAAATGACTTTTTAAATAAGTAAGAACACTACTAACACAACTTCATAAGGGAACTGTTCAAATGCTGTGTCATTTTACTGGTCAGCATGCTTGACATGACATGATTTGTGACTTGGACTTGACCCAACAAACTTAAAAACAGCATGCCAACTCTGACCTTTTCACCTCCCAGACTCCGAGAGCACCCAGTACAGACTGTGAGTGAATCCAAACACGATAAAACTTATGGTAAATATTATAAGTAAACCACAGAAAAGTTATGACTCTGCTATGAGTGTGTGTGTGTGTGTGTGTGTGTGTGTGTGTGTGTGTGTGTCTTCATTTTCAATATCAGAGTCCCTGAAGTTTCCAAGAAGCAGAGTGGGTGGTGACTTATTGTCTGAAAATAAAATTTCATCTTGTATTCTCTACACTACTTGTTTTTGCTGCTTGTATTAGCGGCCCACTGGATGTGCCCAAGGGTTTTAACACAACTCCTACTGTAACAACAGTAGTACAGATAAAACAGAGTCTATATTTGACCTTTCACTTGCCAAATACTGTTTAAAACAAGTCAGTGTTTTCTGAAAAATCTTACTGTTGGCAAGATGTGACTAAAACAATATTAAGAAGATGAGTGAATAAACTTTCTTTGAAAAACAACACTTGGCATGTTGTCAGTGTTGATTTTATATAGTAACCAAATATGATATCAGAGTTAATTAAGAATGAGAGCTATTTCAAATAATAATAATATATAATCTAAAATTAATTGGATGAACTTATTAGCTGGTAATTAAAGTAACAGTTTGACATTTCGGGAACTATGATCATTTGGCTTGTAGGTGAGAGTTAAATGAGATTATTGCACTCTCATGTTCTGCCCCTTCTCCCAGCTAAGTAATAGTCAGACACAATACATCCCAGATTTGTAAACTACAGTTAAACAAACAGCTGTTTCCCCCCTACAGTCTTTATGCTAAGCTAAGCTAACATCCCCCTGGCTACAGCTTGACATGAGAGAGGAACAAATCTTCTCATCTCTCTCTTCTCATCTAAAGTCTAATCAGACATGTAAAATGGAGAACAAAACATACTTATGGACACACACAGATTCTTACCACTCCCCACCACAGGGCATCAGCGTAGTTCCCAAACTGTGTGGAGCCGTCGCTGTCGACTGCATCTTTCTCTGCCAGGTAGACAAAGTACGAGGAGAAGATCAGGCTCAGAAAGCCAATGTACAAGGTAGTGATCAGCTCCTGAAATAATAAACATGCAAATAATAAACAAAGGGATCATTCCAAAGTACACCATAAGATTACATGACATGACATCTGTGAACATGTTTGTTACGCAATCCTTGCTGATCAGTTTACCATCTGATTTCCTAGTATGTATGACTAGTATGACTGCATGGCTGTCTTTTTAAAAAAATATGACACATGGCTGTGAATATTCATGTAAATAAATATGATAATTAAGATCTTCACATGACTATTCTGCTTTCTCTGCTGGCCTGTGTCATTAATGAACTGATTAATGAAGATGGATTCACACTCAGTTTTAGCTCAGTAGCTACCGATAAATTTGGTAGAATGGTGTTGTACTTAAAGGCTAAAGCTGACATTATTCTATATACTTCCTGTCATCAACAAAGCTCATGAAAAAAAAAAAAACAAAACTAACAATGCAATAGTTTCCCGATACAGCCCTGAGCACATTTGTTGAGAGGTCAAGATGTACAGCTCACAAATCTTGTTCAAATAGGAGTAAATTCATTTTTAGGAACTATTTTCTGCCACAGATTAGTACAAATTTATTGTCAGCAGTACAATCTATGCACTGACTAGTTACTGTTTATCATTTTTGCACATAAGTCACAAGTTCAAAAGGAAAAATTCATGATAAAACTTTAAGATTCACTCATATGTAAGAACTAATCATAAGATAATGACTTCTTTATCTCTTTACCCGGCTGTTGTCTAGCAACTTAATTTTAGTGTCAATTATGTTAATAAAAATGACTTCTTGTTTCCATGACGAAGACAAGACATCGTACAGACAAAATCGGCTTCATTAAACACTGACTGTGACTAAATCTCCATAAGATATCGCTGATGAAAAATCCATATCTCCTTCTACTCATTGGATAGCTGCACGTGTCTCCTCCTGCACACCCAAATCAAGCACACCAGCAGTGCACCGCTAACAGTGCCAAAGCCTGGAGCTTGCTGCACCCTATAGCTGTGGGAGCTCAACCAATGTGAGACAGTGATGGGGGAAAAGTACATTATGGCAACAGCAGGGCTTAAGCTGGAAAAAAAAAGGGTGGTTAATTTGGATCCTCTTTAAATATAATGGCATGGAGAGAAAAAGTGAGTGTGTAGTAACCAAGCAGCAACCTCCGTGGCTGTGAGATGAAGAGAAACTGTCAGAAACTGCAGTTCCTCAAATGGCCACTTGAAGCTGGCTACAAAAGTGCCTCAATCTCCATAAGTCCCCATATTAAAAGGGTTCTGCTACAGTTCTGGTCTGGTTTTATATAACTCATCCATTTAAATTATATGAGTTATGCATAATTAAGAACAACTGATTGAAGGCGGGTGCCATCACAGGTGGCTGGTTTCCAACAATGCCACCTCAGCTCCGTCTGGAGACCTAGTCTGGAGCCGGGATTGCCAGGATGGTGACACCATCACACACAACAGCTCTTCAGAAATCTGTAAGTGATGTCACAGAGACTATGTCCATTTTCATGTATACAGTCTACGGTATTGATATTATTATTATTGTCAAACCTCAAGGCACACAGAAACTGAAGTAACATTAAGATGTTTAATGACTCATATGAAATAAACTCGACCAAATGTGTAATGTTATGTATTATTAGCATCTTCACAGCAACGGGACACTGATTGCACATGTGGGTTTAGTGGCCAGCTAAATTAGATGACCTGTTGCTTAAGTTTGTTTAACTGGCAGGTCTCATTTGTTCAATGTACGAATTATATAAACATAAATATGCAAATCAGTACGTGTGGATATGAAGCTTAAATTAACACCAGGTCAGACAACTAATCTGCACAGCCGCGCTCTCAATCATACAACCTGTCATTTTGTGGAAGCTGTCTTACAGTTCTTTGAGACTGAAATAAATTGGATTGCAAATGTTTTCGTCAACTAAAACCAGAAGAAAATGTTCATGCTTTTCTTTGACTAAGACAGGACTAGAATGTCCAGAGCTAATTTAACATAAAATTAAAAACTCAAAGAGTGAAGTTGACAAAATATGACTAAAACTAACACAGAATTACAATTATTTATTCCTTACAACGCTCAGAACTTGTGTTTTACCTGTATGCTTTATGCGACTATAAAGGAACGACAACTTTAATGTTGTTTTATGTTGAAGAATAATCAATACTGATTGACTAAATCATTATAAATAAGACTGAACCCCAGACGGCTGGAGGTGCAATTTAAAATAATCTAACCGTTGCTCAGTGGCAGAGTGGGTCGTCCAATAACTCCAAGGTTGGAGGTTCGCTCTCGCCGCTCAAAAAAGATTACCACGGCAGAGGTGCCCTTGAGCAAGGCACCGTACATCACCACCCAAACATCTGCACCCCGGGCGCTGTGAACTGATGTCCACCGCTCCAGTGAATCTGTCATCTGTCAATTTGAGTGTGTGACCCTGTGCATGTGCATGTGTGTGCTCCAACAGGTGCCAGCCTGGATGGGTTGAATGCGGAGAAGTAATTTCACGTTCAACGGGATGAATAAAGTTTCTAAAATTAAATTAAAAAAATAAAATTCAATTAAAATTAAAAATTCAATTAAATTAACAAACACTTCTCGTTGCAGATTGAATATGGGACTACCTGTGATTTGCTCAGGAGGTCTAATTGGGCTCATTCTGCCTGACTGTAATTGGACTACTGCTTTGTGAAAAGCTTTTTAATTGAATGTTCTCCTCGCGCTCACCTACTACGTGATTTAAACTGTGTTTAACGGCTCATAGTGCCGGAGCACTCGCTGCATTAAATCGGACTGAATTCCTGATGAGTGAAATTCTTATTCGTGTCTCGGCCCAAAACTGTCACTCCCAGATTTTTTCAGAGCACAGCAGAGGAGCAGCAGCAGATTATTGCAAATGGCTGCGCTTGTTTGCTTCCCCTGAAATAACACAAACCTACTCTTACATTACCCTACACAAATAGCACTACATCGGTACCCAGCATGTGTCTCTGTATTTTTTATATGACAGCACTTTTTTGGGGGGGGACATTTCTGGGAATCAAACTGTGCCTGTATCAGCTAACATCACTGCTTACAATTTATCAGTACATGATTCTTGAAAACAACAGCTTTTTAATGCATCCAGGTACATCTTCCTTGTGTCACTACCAGAGATTTAGTAGATGTTTGCTGCTGCTGAGACCTGGCAAACACATTCAGGTGAAATTCTGCCAGCAAGGAACAACTGTGCAAATCGTGTTTACAAGCCACAAGCACCAGAACGCCGCTCAGTGTGTATTTAAATTATGTTGTAACACGAACATTGGATGCTGATTGGAGTGAATGAAACTCCATTGACTTTAAAAAGTCCAGCTGTTCAAAGAGACCGGCTGCAGTCTCATGTTTATATAAGAGAATTGCTGAACAAAATATTCAGGTCTTGTGTTGACTTAACCACAGAAATACACCAAGGAGCAAATATTGGAGCGACCAGCTGGCTGATGGAAATATGACCTCTACTGTACCGTGCATTGTTGTACAATAGCACACTATGATTTCCTAAAGCAGGGCTGTTCGGGGTGTTTGAGACCTTAACAGAGCACTTTATAGCTTTATAGCCAAAAAAAGTAGTGCAAAAAGGAAGAAAGGCAAAAAAAAGAGTGCATGAAAGCACCAAGCTCTCACACAAAATCTCCCTTTACCTAACACACATCTAAAGCCTTGAAAGCCCAATCTCTAACCCCCAAGGTCAATCTCTATCTGGCCCCTACACACTTACCATCTGCCCTCTGCCTCCGTTTGTGCATTGGCATGAAGGGTGTGCCGTATTAAGGTCCATCGCAAAAAAAAACAGCGAGTGTGGAGCAGAACTGGCCAGTTAAACCCTGAAATAGTCTGCACCAGTGCTGACTCCATTACCCTGGATGCACGGGAAATTCAGGTGTTGAATAATGGATTAAATGTAAATTTAAATTCCATCTTGCTACTTGTGTGTGTAGAAAAAAATGCTGGTTCTCGTCATGGGGATTGATAAATCTGAGGGGTTCACATGATAATTAAGGGAATAAGAGAGAAAAAAATATTTCTGTTATAAATTATGTACATTTTCTCTCACCTCTTTGGAACAAAACCTCAAGTGTCTATGATGTTAATTCCTGGAGATCGAATGTTCATCTGCAATTTTTCTGTAAAGGTCCAAGTTTGTTCTTAAGGCAGAATTTCACACAACATGTTCAAGCTACGTTTAAGTCATTAAATGCAGTACATTTCACTTATAGCTGAGGATGTGAGTGAAAAGCAAACTCAAACTAATAATAGTTATGAGTACTCTAATTATCTATTACCTCCCCCACTCTTTCATTCCTTTTTATCTGCAGGATTTTTTTCTGACTCACTCTGACCTCTCTAAGCTGTGGGCCCCCACCGGTTCCTTTTAACTAGAAAAAAAAAAGAAAAAAGAAAAAAAGAAGCTGATTGCCCGATCTCAGCTCAACTTATACACAGTGTGAGACCGGGGTGGGACCCGTACGTGGATGCAAAGGGCTGCACCTATACTCTAAGAATCTGGAGTTTTGGTAACATTTTCCGCTAATTTTGAAAGTGAAACGGCCAATGGGGAAACACCAACGCTTGACCTACCAATGGTGTAACTTCATCACTCACTCAGTAAGTCCTGACATGACTTTTGCCTCTGTAGGGACTTGGCCAAAGCAGAGGCCAGGACGAAACTCCTCACACTTCATGCACACAAACAAGAATGACCTTTGAAGAGGGTCACAACCACTGGCAACCGCTGGCCTTTTCATGCCACACTACCCATTCATTGCAGCAAAATAAAAGCAACCATACATGAAAATGTATCCATATCTACCTTTCACCTGCTAAATGAAGAATGCATCTATTTCATTTACAAAACGTGATTACTTGCAGGGAAACACAACATAACAAGTTAATGAGAAATCATGATCCAGCAGTATCCATGGTGACAGATGCTTCAGTGAGTGCATACCTGTTGTTTTATATCCTCAATCTGAAGTGCTCTCTATAGCATCATTCATGCAGAGTCACATCCCACAGCTAGCTGGTAGGAATCAGTTTGGGGAAAGGGCACTCAACTTCCCATACAGCCGAGGACAATGACTGCTGATGCCTCAGCCAGGAGCAATACGGTCATCAGCCAAGGTCAATACAAGGAAGCACAGCAGGCGGTATGGGATGAGCAACATCCCTGCCTCTCCGCTCACCTTCATCACTATCTGTTTTTATACAGACATCAAAGACAACTACAGTGGCCACTGGGGATAATTACAGCCACCTCTGTGTCTCAGCTGAATGAGGCTCTGGAGGGGCTGCAGTCCCCAACATACTGCTCGGTAGCTCTTTTCGTCTGGCTCAGCTGAATGTACTTTTTGATGTAATATGCATTCCCATGTGGAGAATCTGCATTGTGCAGTCGTGGAAAATAATACATCACAAGAAGAGGCTATTAATCCCCTGACAGAAAGCCTCCAGCTTGCTAATAATAATCAGAAACGCTGGTGCCTTTGGATCATAAATGTGTTTTTGAATGCAGTGATTGTGTACCTGCCGATGGATGAAGACAACGGAGCCCAGGAGACGCCAGGTTCCTCCCTGCCGGTCCACATGGAGCATTCGCAGGATCTGCAGGAAGCGAATCCCTCTGGAAGATAACAAAAGTATTTAAATGCTAACATTGTGCTCAGAACAAATGCATGTAGGTATGCATGTACACACACTATAAGGTCTAAAAATATGTGGACTCAAACATAAGACCGATATGGGATTGTTTGACGTCTCATTCCAAAACCATGCCAGCCTCTACTCTTCTGGGGAGGCTTTCCACAAGATTTTGTAGCCTGGCTGCAGGTTTTTCCACCCATTCAACCACAAGATCATTAGTGAGGTTGGCCACTGATGTTAGGCCTGACCTGGCTCACAGTTGGCCAGTTCATCCCGCTGGTGCTGGATGGGGTTGAGGTTGGGGTTCTGTGCAGGTCAGGCAAGTTCACCAGACTGGAAAAAGCATTACTTTAGGGGCTTGGCATTGTAATGCTAAAATGGCCTTCTCCAAACTGTTATAATACAGTTGTCTAAAATAGCATTCTACTGTATACTTTAGCATTAAGATGCCCCTTAATTGGAAGCTCTCTAAAGAACAAAAAACAACCCCAGACCAGAAGTACACAGAGCGTCCACCATACGTTTGGTCATGCAGTTCCACCTGCAGATACATTGTCTCTTACCTTACAGCAGAGGTGGCAAAGACCTGGCCTTTGGAGCCCACCGACAGCACAATTACTGAGGCAACAACTACAATCAGATCTGTATTGATAGAGAATGAGGAGCTTTGAGTATGACATAAACATGCAGATGTTCAATATAGAGAGGTGCAGTGAAAAGTAACTAAAGAGAAAGTATATAAATATATATATATATATATATATATATATATATATATATATATATTTATATATATATATTACTAAGTGGATAGAACGTGCTCTATTAAGAAAGTACCATTGGTGTTCATTACTCAATTGAGGTGAGAGGGGTTACAAATAATATTAATGCTAATATTCATTGCTAGACGTTTATAAAAACACCTGGAGGTTCCAATTTTAAGACTTAAAAGGAAGGTAGGAAAAAGAATATTGCAGCGACTGTTTTAATTTCATGCTGAATTTGTCAGAGATATCTCATTTTGGGACGGCGCTCAGGCTATATTACAGATATTGTTTAAATGTTGTGTGTGGGTGTGGAGTGAGATATCTGTTTGTGCGCTTGTGTATAGATATGTGCGAGTATGAGGGGTTGTGTTCACACCTATAATAGATATTGGCTTTCTGGCAAAGCGTAGTCGGCCCAAGATGCCAACATATTTACTTCGGCAGCCTGCTGACCAGAGGCGGACAAAATATTCCACGCCGAAGAACACCACAAGGACGATCTCCTGTCAGAGAAATGAGGGAAACAGAACAGAGAAATCAGGGAGAAGGACAGCTCAGGGAGTAAAAAAAAAAAAAAATCAACTATCAGATTCTATTGCAGGTTTTTTAGTGCAGCAACACCTGAACAGCTGTTCGCACTACAGGTATTGTTGAATTATAGATGCAGTGGTTGGACAAGTTTCCCCCCGCCAACTTCCATTGTTTCGTTACTTTAAGTGCAACTTCTCACACAAACCTGTCACTGCTGCAGTTAACTAAGAATTAAATACACCAGTATCAGAATCAGAAATACTTTAATAATCACAGGGGGATTATATTTCACATGCAGAATTGACTTGTATCCTGAATCAATATGCATCAATATGAGTGATTCTATTTGGATAGATGGCCAAGTGAAAAGTCAATCTAACGTAACTGACCCTTTCACCTTGGCTTGGGTTGATGCATGCTTGAAGAAGATGGTTTATTGGATTGTTGAACAGTTTATGCTCATATCTTTACAGTGAATTTGAAGCTACCACCAACAGCTAGTCGGTTAATTTTAACGCAAAGTGTCATGGTTTGGGGATTGTATGGTTTAGTGTTTCCTCTTTTATTTTGTAATTCTCCCCTCTCCTTGTGTCATGTGTTACTTTACATCCTGCCTTTGTGTTTCCTGCCAACAGACCGCCATTTTGACATGAAATAGTAGGTAAACACAGGTGTTACCAGTGATACTTATTAAGCTTCTGCTCCATTCAGGTCAAACAGAGTCAGGGTGCTGCTGTGGTGCATGTTGGCTCATTGGAAAGGCTCTGCTGCACTAAATGGAACGGAACCTTAATTAGTCACATTGGAAACACCTGTGTTGACCCTACTATTTCATATCAAAATGGCTGCTGTGAAAAAGGTCTATTTTTACTGTTATCTGTTTCAGCCTGATTAGTTTCACCTGTGTCTTGTGCTTCTCCCAGTGGTCTCTGTTCTGGATTTGCACTTGTCTTGACTTCTGTTTACTGTAATTATCTTGGATTGTTGGACTTTTGCTTGGACTCATTGGTCGCCTTTTTGGTTTTTTGTTTTTTTTTGTTTTGTTTTGTTTTCCTGTTCCAAAAGTGATTAAAGTTACTTTTTGTTCACCTTCGCATCTGCATTTGCAAACACTTCTTGAACAAAATGTCACACAAAGACTGGAAACAAGAGGAAAATCAGCTAGTCTACACCTGCAGAGCTGAACAAATTAACAAGTCATTTGTTTAACGCTGTGTTTTGTGCAGGATTATTTTTTGGAGACTTTCTGGAGCTGATTGCCTGGCAACCCCACAGTCATGACAAGAATATACAAAGACATAATCACACACATAACCCCATGTCATTTCACCTCAGATTGTATGGATTGTTAATTAGTGCATCTTAGAGGTCCTTGTAGAGTGATTTTGTCTGTTCCCAGTCTTTGTGCTAAGCAGTGCTAACTGACTGCTGGCAGTATAGCTTCATATTTAGCATTTTCCTCTTGTTCTCATTGCTCCCTATTATTTTTAATTCACATGACAGTAACTGAAACAAGCCACAACACCATGTGTCCAATGCTAAACATGAATTTCATTTAATTAAAGCTTCTCAAATTAAAGCTGCTCCATTTCAATTCCACACAAGTTTCCTCCTGTGCTCCTTGACGACAAATGGATTAAAAAAAATCAATTACCGCACACAATTACACCAACGTGGAAATTAATGAACTGCTGTGAATGCAATTACCTCCACACATCTCTTTATCAATGACAAGCGTTTGGAAATGGAGCTGTCTGAAAGTGACTCAAAAGCTTTTCATAGATTTCTAATAGTGACATGATCATTTTGCAGTGAACGATGGGAGGAACAAAGTGGAGTATTCAGGAAGAGTATGTGTTACATGGGGTATGATAGGAGACGTTTTCAGCTTAGAATTATTGGAGGTGTTTTTCTTCATCAGAGCCAAAGATTAAAGCGTCAGTGAATATAAAACAGCACGCCTAGTTAAACAAAAATTGGATTAATAATATGTTAAGTTGGGTTCTTGGAAGCAAATATAAAAAATGTATATTTTAATTTATTCAGGGAGGATTTCTGCTTCAAGGTTGAAAAACAAATGGCCTATCCAAAACAACAAAGCATTAACAAACAGCCACAGATCAAGAACAGGCACTGAGGAAAATCAAAACAGTTTTTTTTTAGGTGAGGTTGAAAATTGATTTTTTTCTGACCCTGAAAACAGCACAGCTTTTGAATGTATAAAACGATTGTCACCAACAGACTGAAATGAATGCAGTTGACATGAAGCTATAGATCAAGAACTGACCTCAGACCACACAGCAAGTCAATTCAGTCAAAGATGTGGAGCGTAGGTCAACCTGAGGTGGGCTGAGTGACGCCTGGATGCTCATACAAGCCACTTGGGGGACTTATGGAGATTGTACTGTAGCCAGACTCAAGTGGACATTTGAGGACTACAGTCTTTGGCACTTCAACACTGGCTTCACTTCACAGCGATGGAGGCTGACGCTTGGTTATGAAGTGTAACTTTTTGAAAGAACATGATGGGTGCTAAGCATGACTTTTTATTTTATAGTTTTTATCCATCTGAGAGACCAAGGCCACAAGCATTTAATCAGCTGGTGGACAATCTCCCCTCACTCCTCTATGTGCCGTAAGAGACAGAGGTGTAGGTGTGCAAATGTCTGAATCCCCAAAACGCTGAATATCCACCCAACAAATGAATATCTGATCTCAGAAAAATCAGCTTCTAAATCACAGATACAGAATGTGCCTAAGAAAGTGAGTAAGTAAGTTTGAGAGCCTCTGTCTGTAGATGTCGGTTCAAAAGTTCAGCTTGACAGTTGATTCTGTACCTTGGAGACCTTAAGCAAAAAACCCAGACAAAACTCAGGTGAAGCTTGGGTTTAAATCGTCTTGTCCACTGCTGTTTCACAAATCAAGAATGATCCGACAGGCTCACCTTTTAACATGGAAGAGGAATCCTAAAAGTGCTCAGAATAATGAAAGCACTGAATGCCAACAGCATCACAAGTGAGCACATTCCATCTGCTGATGAAGGTCGTGTGATACGGTCCACTTGGTAATGAATGGTCCAAACTTTACTTTGTCTAAATGGGTCAGGTAAGATCTAAAAATGCTTGTGGCCTGAGTAGATCTAAATGGATTTGAGTGCATTGGTAACAGTTCTGATCACGTGGAACACCAAAAACACTGCATATTTTTGCAACCCAGTTCCCAAAGAACATAAAAGACCTCTGCCAAGACATGACGATACATTGGTTAGCACTGTTTCCTCACAGCAAGACGCTTCCTGTTTCAAACCCTCCTGGCTGGGACCTTTCTGTTTGCATGTTCCCCTGGCTGTGTGGGTTCTCTCCAGGTACTCCGACTTCCCCACACAGTCCAAAGACATGCAGGTTAATAGGTTAATTTGTAACTCCTTGTAACTCCATAGGTGTAAATGTGAGCATGAATGGTTGTTTGTCTCGATGTGTCAGCCCTGTAATGAACTGGTGACTTTTCCAGGGTGCATCCCGCTTCTCACGCAATGTCAGTACGGATCAACTCCAGCCCCCCAATACCCTGATAAGTATAAGCGGTTGTGGAAAATGGATGGATTTCACCAATATTTGATTGGCTACAAAATTAGGGTCTATTCAGGTCGACAGCATTTTGGATTAAATCTAATTATCTCTGGGCCTATTTAGATCAGATCTCACTTCTCTGAAAATGAATTTAAGCATGTCAGATCCAGGTTGACTTTCCTGGAAACCTCTACTGTATTATACAGTTGAAAGCTCTGGAAAATCCCATCCGTTCATTCTTGACCCCTGTCATCCCTCCAGCCCTAACCTTCACTCATCCTTTCTCTTTCCAATAAAGAAATGTACATTCATAAGAGACTTGAATGTCTATTGTAAGTGAAATAACAAGTAAAACACATTCGCAACCATTTTGGATCCAAAACACAAACAAGTTCTTTTGAGAATGTGAATCCTTTGGGCAAACCGCCAAGCATCTGGCCAAACATACTACTACAAACATTGTCAGCCAGTGCTACATCTCCAAGTAAAGAACAGAGTGGTCTCTGTTAACCTTGAGTGTGCAGGAAGAAAGAAACAAGACAAAGAAGATGCTTCTGTGAAGGCGGAGGCGAGAATGAAAGAGTGGCAGGGTCAGAGCAAATCTAAACTAGAAAGCACAAAGTACAAACCAGTCCCCTTGGGATGGAGGGCGGAAAAGATGACTGTTTGAGGTTTTGGTAGGTTTAGCAGCATAGCAAATATTAATTATTCATTATCTGTGTAGAAGAGAAGAATAAGAAGATTAAGCATCCCCAGAGGGCGAACTTAAGGCTGAAAAAGATTTTGCTATGAAATGTATATTTTATGATATTTTGTTTTTTCTAAATAATATTCTCACATTTCTTTTTAATTACAGGTCTGACCGTTATATTGGAGCCTCTGCAGCAGTTTGAACCAATCAGACGCTGAACCTGTAGGATTTAAGATTCGGATTCTCCAGCTCATGAAACACTGTGACCATTTCATCCTATTATCCTCAGGCCAAGGTGAACTTGTAGCACGCTCCAGTCCTCCTTTAAAGGAAAATCCTCAAGTCCTTTTTATCCTTTCGTGGGGTTTTCTTTTGTCTGAGCTTGAGTGACTCACCCGTCACCCAAACAGTTCCTGCGCTCAGCAGCTGCTGTCTTGAGGTTAAGTTTATCCCATTTACTATTGATTCTAGAGGAGGAGCCTTCGTCCTGTTAGGCCGGCGGGACACCCTGAAATTGTTTGTAGAAAAAGAAGCCTATGCAGTGTCCCTAAATTGTTTTTTGTGAGACAGCGGTTAGGTCAATCAACCCATGAAATTGCTTTTCAAACCACAGAAACTTGTCTTGAGTCTTGATATTTGTTGTCTTAGCAACAGCTTCAAAATCATGACATTGACTGTTGCGGCAAAATGCATACACACAGTCAAAAAACTGTTCTAACATCTGTTTACTCTTATTATGCGGTTTAATAAACAAGGTTATCCAACATTTGTGTCATTTCAAAGAACTATAATGACTGGATGTCAATTAACTAAGTTGTTTAATGAGCATCATTATCAGTTTTAATTTTTTTTAATGGGTTGTTTGACATGAAATGGAAGCAAAATGCCTCCTTAACTACATCATATATCAGAATCAGGCCTGTTCTCAGATGCCAGCCAACAAAAAGAGAGAGAGAGAAAAAAACAAAAGTGCCGAGCAGATGGTGAAAGTCAAAGGGAAGATCAGATCAGGAGACAGCAGAGGCAGAAAAGGCTACAGGCTGTATCTACAATGTAAACAGTGCTGTTATAAGATACAGGGTGCATCTTGCTCTGGAGATTTTTAGATCTTTGAAATCTTACTCACTCTACTTTTATCTCTCAGACACATGTAGGCCTCGTTCATGGACCATTTATCAGGATAATTAAAACTAGAATCTTATTGCAAACAAACACTTTTACATTCATTACAGACTCATTAAGTGCATCCTCGAGGCCTACAAATATGTGTAAACATATCTACGAAACAGATTTTGCATAGGCTGTTATGCTGCTACTTTTTATGGTGCATTGCTGCAATCATCTGTAGAAACCAAGAGGCAACCTCCGTGGCTGTGAATGAAACGGCACACTACACTTTTCATTTGGTAGATATGAGCAGATTTCAGAGTTTAACATGCAGGGGGTTGTTTTGTCCATGTAGCAGGCTGCAGTAATCCATGTAATCTTAATGGGAGCACACCGCAAGTCTTGAAGCTCGTGTCAAAGCAGTTCTCCTCTTTTTTTCTAACTCTCCTTAGCTGTTGCCAAAATCGCTCTCAGATTTCAGTCTTTCACTCTTTGATTGCTTCACATTACATGAGCACAACCAAAGTGGGTGTAGAAAAATTCACACACACACACATACACACGCTGGATGAAATCATGTCAGGTTCTTCAACCTTAATGGTCAGGTAACTCCTGCATTTAAAGCAGGTGTGAGTCAAATCAGTTTGTTTTTTTAAAAAAAACTCGCTGCTATCTGCAGATCCACTCTCTGCGGCAAAGAAAATCCTCATGGAGCTTTTGTAAAGAAGACTGACAAAGAATTTGCACCACGGACCTATTGAAAACTGTCCCGGCAGCGCTGACCTTTTAGATTAAAGAACCCCAGAGAATCCAAAAAGGAGGAAGCTATCGTGTTAGTTGTGTCACTCCATCCAACTTTCTATAACCCTGGTCTGCTGGGTCTAAACCGCACCACAATAGAGATACGACATGGATCTGCAGTCTGGAGATACAATCAGTTCAATCAGAGACAGCAGCTGATGCAAATACGTGTCTTGAATGAATCTGTGTTATGTCACTGTTTGTCACCAAACTGGCTAGCTCCATAAAATGTCACTACATCGCTTGGATTGCGCCTGGTCCGGCCAGGCCTTTAAAGTATCTACTTTTGTCCCACGTTCCCTTTAGCATAATCTTCAACCATCTGACCCTGAATGCTGCTCTCAGCTCTGAGGGTTAGGATGGTCCACTTGGGTTTCAAATCATCTGGTGTGACCTTTAACTCTTAATCTAAAAACTGTGTTATGCAATCTGACAAATGAGTGACAAAACAATATTTTATGGTTCATCAAATTTAACACTCACCACCCAGAAGAGCGTAGTGTGAGCCAGGGCCTGGTACTGTTCAATGGTAGACAGGACACTGAGGATCAGACAGGACAGAACTATGAGGAACCTGTAGGAGAAAGCAGAACAAATATTATCCTCTGCTTCGTGGGGGTTGGGTCATGGTGGCAGCAGGTTTAGCAGGGTGTTCCAACAATGCATTCTAGCTCCTCCTCTAGATCCTGGGGGATACTGAGGTGCTCCCAGGCCAGATGGGCAATGTATGTCCCTCCACTGAGTTCTGGGTCTGCCCCGGGGTCTCCTACCAGTGGACGTGCCCAGAACACTACAAAGGAAGGCGCCCAGGGGAAATCCTAATCAGATGCCTGAACCACCATAGCTGGCTCCGTTTGAAAGAGCAGCGACTCCAAGCTCCCTCTGGATGTCCAAGCTCTTAACCCTATTCCTAAAATCATACAGTCTTGATTAAAATGTCATAATTTGTCATTCAATGCTGGTGGTCATTCGTATTTCTTATTTTATATATTCCGTATAAATATTCTAGCTTTACATAACTTGTTATCAGTCAAGTCACGCAAAATGAATCTACTAAACCCACTTTCCAACCTTCCACCTCATGCTTCTGCCAACATTTCCAGCTTTGATTTAAACGGCAAAACTTCAGTCGACTTCTGTGTCTCGTTCAAGTCTGAGCTTCTGCTGTTTCAAGACAGCACAACGTTGCCTTGTATTTTTGTCATGAGAAGTATCTGACTAAATGTGAGGAAATAGTCAAGGACAGCCCTCTGGAGGAAATTCTTGTGAACCTTTTGAACTCCGCTATATGAATGCAAAGCGCACGATAAACTTGTCAAATAATGAGCACACAGGTTCACAGACGTTCACACACATCACACACACACACACAGTATCAACAAACACTAAATTGCTCTTTAACATTCTCCTTATTCCCTCTCAAGGTCACAAGTGTTTCAACTGCAGCAACAATAAGAGGTCTGTAACTCCACGACTTGTTTAAGAGAGATATTTTATTTCTTTAGGATAAGCTGCACCAAAAACACTCCTCATGTGGCCTTGAGTTTTTTTACTCTACATCAGCAATTACAAATTTAAAATACGAGAGAATCTCAAGATGCTGTTTACAACCTTGTTATTTTTTAAAAAAGAAAGAACTGAACTTCAGTGAGAATTTTTCACAGCTGTTCATGAAAGTGAGAGGGAGAAATCCTGTTTAATTTGAAGGTAGTGGAGCAGGATGAGAAAGCAGTGCTGACCGAAATACATGATGAGCCATTCTCACACTCATAACCTTGTTAACACTTGTTTCAAGCCCGTTGAGCCAGGAACAGCCTTAGTTCCTGTTTTTGTTTTTGTTATTGCAGTATTGTTTCCACTATCAGTTGTTGAGGTTGGGGGTTATATTTCATCTCGTTTCATTATGTTTGCAAGATGTCTTCGAAAGTTAAGAATGAATGTCAATTAGACTCTTGGCATCGTGGCAAGGACAAACTCATTAACTTTTCATTTCCGTTGGCAAAAGATGCGGCGGTGAAGGGCAGAACTTCTGAATGAATTGACTTGATTCTATCTGAGTTCGTTTGTCAGTCAGCTGACATATCAAACCTCCACAATTGGCCCAATAAAGAACAACGGAGGTACTGTTTGTTCATATATGCTGCAAGTATTCCTGTCAAATCTTGGTGCAGAGAATAGATTTACTATCCACAGAATGTGCTATGTGATTTTGCAAATGCCTTATATGTTTGTAAATATGCATAAATACACCTGGCAAGGGTTGATGCATACATATGAGAACTCTGCAAAAGAAAATTCAAAGATCTCATAAAGCATATGACATTGTGCATTGTTCCATTATATCAATGACACAACAACAATTGGCTCCGTAGGCAAGAAGCAGAAATGCATAAAATAGATTCATTTTGATGCTCCATTGACATATAATGAGGTGAATGGTGTCTCTTTCATCCATTTGCCTGTTTCTGCACTATGTAACTTTGTGCTCCGAGAATGATCACTCCAAGAAATATGTAATTCACAATATTTCCTCTGATGTCCTCCAGCTGCTGCGCATCAACTCGAGTTTCATGATGGACAGTAAAGTAAACTGCTTCCGACTGTAGCTGCTGTTAGCTAATGTTAGCTCAGTTTGTTAGCCAGTCTGCCCAGACTGTGAGTTCAGAGCAGCAGAAACGGAGCTGTGCTAGAGGGCAATGTAGCAGCTTCTATTGTCATATTGGCAGAGGTGAAGTGGCCGGATAGGACGTTGTTGGAGGAAGCTAAGAAGAGGTAATGTGATCAAGCAAGAGGCCGCCGGATAAGAGTAAATCTGGGACTGACTTTTAGTCGTTGGTGAGAGCTTTGTGAAATAAAAAAAGGTGAAAGACAGACGGCGAACTGGGCTTCTTGCTGTTGGACTAGTAAGTATGTACAGCTGTCCATATTTACGTCAGTGCTAAACCACAAACAAAATCAAATGTAATGTTTCTTTACAGGATATAGTACGGAGGAGATAGGAAAGGATTCAATCATATTCCATTGAAAGAAGAAACCCAATATAGAACTGACATATCACTGCACAGGGTTAGTTGGAAGTATTCACTCTGCTGTCTATATCTAGTTGATGTTGTTTTAAACTTCAGTTCAGAAGGCAGCCCTAAAGAATCACTGTCATGTTCCTATATGAGCACACTTGATGGAAAGTATGTGTAAAGGGAGTTATAGTTTCCAGTCAGTGTTTGCACCATGGAGGCCCTTATCACCACATGCTACAGCCTGAGTTTATTGAAGACTGGCCAGGAATCCAAACACCCCCCTTCAAACTAACACATACACACACACAAACACACACACAGGGACTTAAACGTGCACGCCACACGTCAACACAGATAAAAGACAGGGGAGAGAGAGCTCAGGGAAGATGGACTGGTGTGTAACACAGCTAACAAAGCAGAAGTTCCTGTCTGAAAGAACAAAACAAGAAGACAACAGCACAGCAAAATGACTGTAGTTTGCTATGTTTTCTGCAAAATGACATCCACAGTCTGCTACCTGTGCAAATGGAAGCAAATTAGTCTATTAGAAAGAAGCAGGGTACACTGAGCAAAAACATAAGATGCTCGCAAGTGTAATTTACTAACTCTTACATTCGAATGTGACAGAGGAAGTTGAAAAGAGGGTCAGAAGAAAAACAAATGAACATCAAACTTTCCACGCCACACACTTCAGTATGCTAATGGTTGTAATTTGTCAGCGAAGCTTGAGAGCATTTGGAATAGCAGCAAACATCCACGCTCAGTATGCTGAGCGTACACTTCTGCTCCCCTTTTAATCCGTCTGAGACGATCTGACTCGTCAGTCCCACTCTGCTAACTGCACCATCATATTTCACTTCCTTTACCTCCAGTGGGCTCGGCGCAGCAAAAAAAATAACTGAGCTACGTGGGCACCGACGAACTCAAAACAAAAGCTCAAAGCGTTGCTCCTATCTATTATTGATGGACAGATTCACTTGCAGTGTGTTGTGCAGTGAGTGCAGAGACAAAGCGGGGGTGGGGGGGGGACAGGATAAGAGTTAGGAGTGACGCTGCTGAGAATGTCACTGGCTGTTACCGTCAAATATCCTGTTTGGAACAACAATCATACTTATTTTTATCACGGTTATGAAGTGCTTTACGGTGATAAAAGTGAATCAACCAAAAGCGAGGAGGCACAAAGCAGCTTTAGATGTAATACTATAATGAAAGATCAAAACACGGATTATGTATTACATGTTTTCAAGGCCTGATCACCCCTTGTCTGTAATTTGAACAGCCTTTGTTGTGGCCTCAGCCACTTTGGCGAGTATGGGGTTAATAGCTTCGAGATGTAAGGTGGTCACCAATGAGTGACCTTGTGCTCCATTAAGAATCTGAGCTCCTGTGCTTTGTAGAGAGAGAGAGAGAGAGAGAGGAAAAGATAAAAGCCCTGACGATAAATTACTGAAATATAGAACAGAACACAAACAGCTCAAGTCAAAAACTTAGACTGTTTGTTAAATCATTAAACATTGCGTCTGAATTGATTTCCTGCAGCGTGATACTATTTGAAAGAATCTTTTGTTCTGTTTAATGGATGCCTGAAAACACTCTCTAATTCGAGCTTTCTCTTAACTCTCCTGGTAGACTTATCTGTAACCAGCATGTGGGATGAATCCATGCTGCTGCAGACTTACACTGCATTTACAGTTAGACTGCAGCGAGAGCATCGGGTATTCTTTATTAACTGTAAAAAGCCAAGTATATATCACGATCCTTTTACAGAGAGGTGAGCTTTCTTTTTCAGCCTTGTCCCTGTACGCACACTATATCACCACACGCACACGAACGGATAAACATATGCATGTGCAAACACACACACACACACAAGGGTACCTCTGATAAGGCTTTAGGTCACTCTGACGTTCGCGTTCTGGGTCAGTGATAAGGCCATGCTTGTTCTCGACTGTTTTTCTCCCACTCACAACACTCACAAAACAAGATACTGAACTGACCCCAAAAACCTGCTGGACACATCCTGACAAAATGCTCTAACAACAAACACCTGGTTGTACTTTAGAGAGTTTTGTCTCAAAGACACTATGACACGCTATGAAATTAAACCTACCTCATCGAATTTTACACAACCACAAGCTGCGCACATCGCTTACACAATCAGAGAAATGTGTTATATGCTACACACTGAAGGTTTCTAAAGGTATATTCTTTTTGAAGCGGGGATAGCTTCCTGACATTTTTTTTTTATCAGTGAAGCCCACACACCTGATGAATTCAAGGATGCAGTTCCTTTCAGTCTCCTGCTGATGTGAATGGCGGCCAGTCAAGAGATGTACAAGTCATTTTTCTAGCGTGTACCATCAGCATGTTTTGTACAATTTTTAACTAATGCGTGACTCATTATGATTTAAAATATCATCCATCGCTGACGTCTGTGGCTACAGCAGTCTTTTAAAGGTAGAGTGAAGATCTAGAAGGCATCCATTGGTGCCACGTCATGCTAACTTTTTGGTAAGGGGGCTTAATAAAGCAGCTCCAAAGTTAGGCCATTTTCAAAGCTCCATTTTCAAAGGGGTCACATGACCTCTCGCAACAAGATATCTGAATGAAAATGGGTTCTTTGGGTTCACAGAGATGCCCGCTCGATTCTCATCTCATGCTGTTTTTTCTGCATGCAGTAAAACTGTGTTATTTCCACCTATTCCACCGTATATTTGAATATTTCAGCATACTGAGGTCCCTAAACAGTCGTGGAATTGCATAAAATGGGTCTGACTGAAAAGCCGAGACTCTCGTGGATTCAATGAGCCCAGTTGTATTCATGTGTGATGATCTCAGTTCCCATAGCACTTTCACTGTAGTGAGATAGTTTTTTTGAAACTTGACACCAGTGTATAAAAAGATGTATTGTGACCTCGAGGACAATCGCAGCCTCACGAAAACTTCTCAACCACAAACAAGAGAGCGAGGATATTCAGAGGATATTCAGAGGATGTGTGGCTTCTCAGGGTGTATTGACAATAAGGGAGGAAGGGTTTGAGCGATTTCCAGAGGTTTTTTTCATTGTGTTCCTAGAAGTCTTGATGGTGTCTCAATTTTTTAACCTTTTTATCCAATTTCAAGTGATCAAAAATGGTTTGGCACCAAATCTACGTACTGCCTTAAAAGTCCTAGAGACTGAATCAACGGGGTGTCGTTTTTTAACTGATGTTGTTGAATTCATGCCTTGTATTGTATTTTTATTATCTTCATAGATAGCTATGTGTTGTATTATTGTCTGTGTGTCTTGTATCTGTTTTAATTTGACCTGTTCTTAGTTTGTACTGCTGTCTGTCTGTTTTAGCCGGGACTCAATTGAAAATGATTTTTTTAATCTCAATGGGACTTTCTGGTTAAATTAAATTAAATAAAAAATGTAATAGTGTCAACACAAAAATTGGACAACAACAAGAGCATCACGTACTTTAGTCATAATGTGCCATGCCCTTGTGCACTCTAAACCTTCAATATTTGAAAAGACTCCTAATTAAAACACAATGTTTATTATATATTTATGACTATAAAAACTTGACACACGCTGATGCTGAGCTGCGTGTCAAATGAATCTTCAGCTTCGCAGATTTCAGACGATGTGTCCAACTTCTAGAGGTTAATGCGTTACTTAATGCACGAAGCATCGTGAATTTCTGTTGTTCGCCATCAGGTCACTGTGACTTCATGTGATTAGTTCATAGTCAATAGTTCATCAGTTAATTCACAGTTACTTTTATCCATTAATTTAGAGGCATCAGATTAGCTGGATTTAAGTTTATTATGTAAATCTTGAACTGATGATCTATGAGTGAACCAATCACATCAAGTCATAATGATTTAATCATTTATTAGTGGTGAGTGAACAGCAGGAATTCATAATAGATCCTGTATTAATTAACACATTAAATCACCATGAGTCATGCATTAGTTAAGCATTACTAAAATACATGATTTGTACCCAATTTTGCGACAACAGACTGCAAACAGAAGCACTGTGCTCGCAGACTCTGCTTAATATTTATCACAGACAGACATCACATCCTATTAAGAGCCACAGTGAGGAGCAAATTCAGTCAACAGTGGGCTAATGTGACCTTTACTTTACCCACCTTTACCTAATGAAACCAGAAATGTAATATCTGGACAAACAGCGGGCTGATGTCTGGATGGAGCCAAACAAACAGGCTGAAAAGTCAGCCTCAAAACAAACTTGTTTCATCCTTCACTTCAAACAACACTTCCCCTAATTATCACCAACATAAACACACAGAAGAAGTAATGTAATCAGCGTGTTGTGACCATCAGAGGAAGGTCAAGGCACCTCACCTTGCTGGTGCACGTCTGAAGTACAGTGGAATAATATATATTCTTCTGTGTTCAGCAGCCGCCAGCTCTCTATTCTTGTGTGTCGTGCAGTTATTCTCAGTAATGTTCTAATGTGTTTGAGTTGCACTGTGTTGGCTCATGCTCCCCTCTGAGTCGCTGAGAGTGTAACCTGCTCCGACAGCCCGCGTTCCCCTGCGTCCCCTCCGACACCGAGGGGTCACAGGGTGGCAGCGCCAGGCAGGGCTGCTACCTCCTTCGCAGCGCACACACACACATACACATTGCCAAGTTTAGCTGCCTGCTATCAGTGCCTGCAAGTGGGGACAGACAGCACACATGGGGGTGAGGCAGAGGATCATATCCTACATTCCTAAACCTCTGCCTGAGCACTGCTGTCTGGATCTGCTGGACTGAAAGTTTTTCCCGAGTTATGCTTTGGTGTATTATCAGAGGTATATAGACAAGTTTTATTATTAGTAACATTTCATTTGTCAAAAAGAGGCAGATTTTCACGCTACCTGGCAGAACTGTAACATCAGCTTTGGGTGGTGAAGCCTAATGTGACATCTTCATGACCCTGGAGCTTCAGCAGATCAAGTTCACCCCATTTTCATAAAAAGGCATCACACTGGAAACGAGAACATTCCCTGTGCGGCTGAATTAAATGTTCTGTTGTTTTAGACTCAATGAATGTAAACCAGGAAACCTTTCTGTGTTGCTGCACTCATACTGTTATGGCAAATTAAATGCCTAATGGTGCTGAAGAAAATAGTCTCCCACATGAAAGATCTGTATAATATTGCTTTAGTACTCCTGTGAGGACACAATTTTGTCTGAAATTCTCTTGTCTGAGATGAATTATAGCATTTTATAATCTGCTATGGCTAGGCTAAAATATCATTTTAATATTTCTAGTGGGACCTCCGGTTGTGCTGTGATATCCGTGCAGCATCTTTCTACAATTCACGGGATTAACACTTCTTTGTTGTGAGGGCTTCCAAGGCTCTACATGCGCAATTAACTCCCTGTTTAATTAGGATCTTAGAGTTGCAATTATACCCTTGAATACCCAATGGATCTGGATGATTATGAAAATAAAAAAACACTCACACTGTGAAGTGATACACGAAGCATTTCCAGCCAGACGGCCTTTCCAGAAAGTTATACACGCGTCCTTGGATGTAGGCGCGGGTGAGGACTGGACGGACCCCGGTGCTGTACACCGACATCCGCATAGACATCCGGGGATGAGATAAGTACGGGTGGATGTGAACAGGGGGTAACTCGGTGGCATTGTTACCGTCCTCTGGCATTTTGTCTCTTTGAGGTAACGTGTCGTTGCCCACAGGTGTCCCCGTTTCAGGCGCGCTAAAAGTGGTTTCCGACAGCTCCAAATCCGGTGGTCTTTTTCCACGTGCCAAACCAGAAGACCTCCGTGCGTTCCCATGACAGGGGGCGGAATTAGACATTGTGGCTTCCAGTTATTCTCCTGTCGCTCGGTTAACTTTTTCCAGTTAGTTTTCGGTCACTGACTTAAACGCTCAAATGCCCGCCCATGTGCGCTTACCTTCTGTTGTGCGCCTAATCGCACCAGGGCGCGTATAACTGTAACATAAACTAAGAGTTATTAATGCTCTAGATCACCAGGATGGTGTTTCTTTAATTTAACTTTACAGCTCTCAGGGTTGCTGAGGATATGGCGAGTCTCAGCCCCTGAATGAAAATCCCCCTGCCTCTCTCTGAGCACTTATCAGCCAGGCTGGAGAGCTGTGGGCACCAGGCGGTGCGCTGTGAGTCCACGAGCTGTGGACTTTTTACTATTTTGCTAAAGTGCTTAAAAGCAGTCGGCAGCCGATGAACTCCATCCTCAGATCTGTGTGAAGTAAACTCCACACCATTAACTCCCAATAACACACAAAGTGAAAGAAATATGTTTGCAAACCTGTAAACAGAAATATGATGTAGTTGACATACATTAATTAGTAATGTTATGACATGTAATTTTATCATTAGTTCGTATAATATAAAATATTTAGTGAACTCTAAATGAATAATTAATAGCTGATGAGATGATAACTGTTTATTGCTGTGCACATTTTAAGCTTTAATGATTACCAGACCAGATTAAGAAATTGTTCATAAATCATCCGAAACAATTACTTTAAATAGATAGAGGCACCAGATCATTGTAACATTTTGTCAGTGGTTAATAATTAGTTTGGAAAACATTATTATTCCACAGAATAATCACTGGTAGTGAAATGTATTGTGCAATATGGAGGCAAATTTATATTTAATTTTATAAGTAGATTTTATTCATATAACGCCAAATCTTAACAAATGTTATCAGGACACATTCCATGTAGAGCAGGTCTAAACTGTACACAGAGACCCAACAATTCCCACCATGAGCAAGCCCCTGACAACAGTGTCAAGGAAACACTTCCTCAAAAGAGACAGAAACCCATGTAGATGTCGAGACACCAAAGAACCAAGACAGTACAAAAACTAGTATAGTTTATACAGTTATACAGTATATACAGTTAGTGTGCGTTAAGGGAACATGAATGTGTAGAGATAAAGAGGGAGAGAAGAGCTCAGTGTGCCATGGGACATGGGCAGTCTAGGCTAATAGCAGCATAAGTAAAGGTTCAGGACAGACCTGAGTCAGCCATAAGTATTAGATTCATGAAAAGGGAACATCTTAAGCCTGTTCTTAAATGTGTAGAGGGTTTCTGTCTCCTGAATCAGAACGGAGGCCAGTGCAGAGAAGCTAGTATACACACATGCCATAGCATTCTGGATCAGCTGCAGAGTCTTAAGGGACTTATTGTGACAGACATTAAGGAGTTGCAATAACCCAGCCTGCAAGTAAAAAAAATGCATGGTCTAGTTTTTCTGCATCTGTTTGAGACAGGATGCGCCTGATTTTTTTTTTGTTTGTTTGTTTTTTTGCAATGTTGCATAGCTGAAAAAAGACAGCCCTTGAAATTAATTCCAAGTCAAAGATAACTCAGAGATTCCTTATGGTGGTGCTGGAGGCCAGGGTGATGCCATCTAGAGTAACTACATCAAATGTGTTTTTAAGAGGTGTTTGTGGGACAAGTAAAGAACTTCAGTTTTGTCTGGGTTTCTGGGTTTAACATCAGAAAATTGCAGGTGCTCCAGGTTTTTCTGTCCTTAAGGCTTGTTTGAAGTGGCTTTGATTGATAGATATAATCCAGTATCATCTGCAGAGGAAGTTTACAAAGTGTTTCATAATAATATTGCTAGATAAAGCATATACTGCTAAGTGGAAAGAACTGGTCCAAACACATGCGTTGACACTGACAGGTTTAGGGCGTTCACAGGTCGCTTGCTCGGAGGTTGTTGTGCTTTCATAGTGACAGTGACGGTAATGTAGGAAGTGGGAGGGGAGGAGAATGCCAACAAATATTTGTTTTTATAAAGATCATTTATGTCTTCCAATAACATCCAGATAATGTCAGTGAATTGTGTTGCAATACTGTAAAGGGCTCTTGCATCATACTGTGGTAATCATGTAAGGCACAGTACTAACCCACATATAAACAAAAGGGTGACCCATTTCAAAAGGCAAGATTGGAACCTGCTGTCATCCCTAAATAGTTCAGCATCTTGATTAATATAAACAGAAAACAACACGATGTAAGTTATTAGGATGCAGATAAAAGATTTATTTACATCATAACAAAACAAGAATTAACATCTATAACTTTAGTTATGACAAGTGAGTGACACAAAATGTTGATATTTTCATTTGTAAGTGAAGCTGTGTAAGATGTGTATACGTCTGGAGTTTTTTTTTATGAGGAGGAATAACTTGTATACACATTTCTTATAAGGTCTATAATTACAGCAATGAGTGTATAGCCACCATGTTATGATCATGTCAGTACTGGATGTGAAGAGAATAACACACTTTCTTTTGTTGATGCTGGTGTTTTCAGTGACAGATTTAGACATGACGTCAGTATTTTGACTTCTAAAAGGCCTTCAGCAGGTGTATAACCTGTATTGTCCCACATACATGCACACATACTTGCTATCCATCCCCATTTTCTACTGAAATTCAGCTATTATTCAGGAAATATTGATCTCTACAGAAAACGAACAGTTGATTAGTTGAAGTGTATTGAATAGCCTCCCATTGTTTGAGATGATATACAGACTGTGAGTCATCTTCCCTCATCGAACTGTCAGCTGGAAGTAAATTAAAAGTAACAGTGATGGTGTGGAAGGCTGTAGCATGTTAGGTGGCTATAGCCACCTCTACTCCTCTACTCCTCCTCTACAAACCTTTTACCATCAGTACTCAGATGTGCCACTGCTGGGACTTTGCATCTCCTATCTCCTACCTAGCTCTTCAAAATAAAAAGAAGAAACATGTTTAAATGAGTGTGACACTACAGATTATGTTACCATTATTACATGACAAACATACAACATGTTTCAGCTTGAAATTTCCAGAAAATTGAGCCGGTTTCCTGACTTATGTGTGATTTATCACACTTTGAAAGTTAAGTCGCCACCCTTGGTGTTAGTGTAATCCAAGAAAACTCTGTGGACACATGCAGCTTAGTCTGCCAAGGTCACCCTGTGGATATTTTTTTTCTTTTGCAGTAACCTTGGCCAAGCTAGTCCAAGGAGGAGGAAACAAGTTTGCAGCAGCGGAGTTTAATAGGAGTCGAGTGGCATCCATGTGATGACAGGATCTGTTGCCAGGTAGATATTAAACACAACTCTAACTGGTTCTTGCTGCTAGACGCCATCCACTACGTTTGTTGTTAATACAGAAAAGGCAGGTACCCTGAAGGTCACCCATGCTCCTGTATTTGATCGTGTGAAGTAAATATAATACTTGATTTCTCAGGGAATGTACCATGTAAAAACATATAGATATTGATCAATCAACTGACACAAAAGTAACGAGCAACCAAGTTGCTTGTCATTTTCATAAGAAAAGATGTCAGACTTACCTGTAGAAGGTTTTTTTGTAAAGATTTTACAAACATGTGTCAGTCTGTGATAATAAAGTCAAGTGAACCTGTTGACTAGACAGAACAAGCAATCTGAATATGTATGTCATGGTTTAAGGAATAAATAAATAGTATTTAAAGGACCAGTGTATAAGCAAGTAGTTACTGACTGCAACCTCTTTTCCTGACCACTTCCTTCAGAGGGAGAAGGAGAAATCAAAGTGGCAGCGAAATGAACAAAGTCCTTATCTAGAGTCAGTGTTTAGTTTGTCTGCTCTGGGCTACTGTAGACTCAACAGAGTCCACCATGTTGAGTCCACCACCCTGCACCATCTGTAGATATAAAAGGCTCATTCTAAGGTAACAAAAACACAACTATTCTTTTTTTCTTTAGTTGTTTATACACTAATGAAAACATAGTCATACATATTATAATGTATTTCTGTCATGTAAATAGAGCATCCTAAATTTCACACACTGAACCTTTAAGTTAAGACGTAGGAGCAAATCTGTAAATACATGGCTTTGGACAGAGATGATATCTCAGCGTTGTGTTTGATAACAGGCATTTTGCTCTATTTTCTGACATTTTATAGCCAAAATGATTAATCGGGGAAATAATCAGCATATTACAATAATTGTTAACTTTTGATCTATTGGTGTTTCTCACAATGATTGCATAGGTTTATCTGCAAAACAAGTATCATTATAGAAAAGTGTAAAAAACAGTAGACTGGAGTTGAATCCACTCCTTTTTTTTTGCTTCAGGAAAGATGTGCTGTATTTTATACTATCAGGTTTTACATCTATAGGTTAAGACCACTCCACACATCACCTATACCATTCACGTTGCATCATCCTTTGCTCATTCTCCCATGAGCGAATGTTAATTCGCATTTTAACCCATGTCCAACAAGCAATTTGGTGGACTGAAAGAGGAAAAAAAAGCCTCCTACTGAAGCTGACACCAGAGGGCAGTCAGAAAGGTATTGGAGTCTGGTGTCATTCATTGCAATGTTGAAGAAATTTAGAAGCCCATCTCCCTCCACAAGGGCATACAAAGCAGGCACTTTTTATTAACTGTTATTTACCCAGGCTGATCCAGATGAGATTAAGGGGATTCTTTTTCCAAGCCCCAGCTGACACAGCAGCAACGTATAATTTAGTTTGCAGAGGGAAACAAACAATAACATTCCATAGTAATTAACTGATGATCTCAAATAAAAGAAAATGAAAGCCAGAAGAAAAAAAAAAAAACGATGAAAATGAAGCAAGATACAGCCATCGCATCCTGTAATATGAGCAGTTTACAATCCATTCATCTTTCATGTCATAAATGCTTTGAACTCATAAGCAGTTACACGAGGTTGAAATGTTTCTGCAGGGTACTCCACAAACAGGCTCTGTCCATACGTTCAGGCCACTCAGTACAAATTAGTCATGGGATCTTAGACTGTATTGTCTTCCATATTTATGAGTCATATAAACACATAAAGGCAAAGGGAGCGATCCCTCGATGACCATAAAAACAAATTATCAGTGACTAAGCTTATTCATGTAAAAGACATGGCTAATCAAGCAAAGGCGTATAATGTGTAAAGATGGGTAAGGGTTCCGCATTTTGTGATATAACCCAATTAATAATGATGGTGAGTCTCCAACATGTGCGTCGCCGCGTTGAGGCTGTTATACACAAATTCACTCTAGCCCAATTTGGGGGGCTGAATCGTTTGAAGTCTGCGTTTCTAGACCAAATATGACAAGGCTGTCCCCTTCTAAAGGCTCTTCTGAATGCAGCCTGAGAAATGGGTCTCACATATGCTTGAATTTGAAGGACACGATCGGTGTAAACACCGCGACCCTCATGCAGATACTTGAGGCTAAACAAAAAAGAGGGTCAACCCTCTTCCATTTAAAAATACTATTTTTGTACAACTTCAGCTGGAAAATAGAAATGTGTCCTGTTTTTTGTTTTTGTCTTTGCTGCTGTGTTGCAGTCATAGAGTGTCCAATCACAGCCGACCCTGAAAGAAAATGGTTATTTTTAATTCAGTTGTATCCACTGATGTGCTGGGACAAATTAAGCTTCTTTGTGAGGTCTTTGAGTTCAGGTGATGTTTGTTTGTTTGCAGCCTGAATACATTATGCTGGAGAAATGGAAGTTATACTCATGCATTAGATTAAATTATTATACTGTGTCCACAGTGTAATGTTATGACCCGAGGGATCTGGTTTTGATTCAGTGTGTGATCACCGCAGCAAATACATCTGGATTTTCTGCACTGAAGGATTAAGCTAGTTTAGACTAGACATCAGGTATATTCACAAACACGAACTATCATTCAGTCTTAACCATCTGCCTGCCACGATAGAGTGGTGTTGACAGTAGTGTTGTTTAGTCTGGGCATCCAACACGTGTTGTTTTATGTTTTATGCATAGCCCTAATGAGAATTTTTTTTAAAACAGTCCTGGATCTATTCACCTGTCGTTCTGCTCAGGTACTAAAGAAAACAACATGATATTGTTGATGAAAAATACAAGAACATTTTCTGTGTGAGCGTGAGAGAGAGACAAAGAGACGACAAAGGAAGCACACCAATGACAGGGATTGTCATTGTTGGCATCTGGTGGTAGCTAGCTAATTCACTGAGGCAAGACTTGAAGGCTTTGGATATAACAAGGATGATGGCAACAAGGTGCAGGCGAGTCTCGAGGAGGTGGAGGAAGGAGTTTTCTCCTGGAGTGCCGGTGCCTCTTCTACAAGCAAGGTTGCTCAGATTCTTCTTTTATTTTTTCCTCAGGCTTGCTGCAGGAAATAAAGATAATAACAAAGCTGAATGAAAACTCATATTGGACTTTTTTTATTATTATTTCATGTTATGAAAGCCACCTGACTGGAACCTTTTAGTAGAGCACAGCGTCTCAATAACTTGGAAATTGTGCAATTATCAGGAGGAAATCTAAAGATTTCTGGGTTGGGCTATGCTCACTGTGTTTTAGCGTCCTAACAACCATCTCTGCGTTGGTGTAATCCTCATTACTAATGCAATAACCAGGAAATATACAAGATAATAAGGGAATACGCATTAAAGAAAGCCACTAACTCTCTGTAGTTAGCAGTGGGTGGAATACACACAAGCGGAATACATTTTTTATGTAGAGCGAAGGCTAGAAATTTCCATGCAGCTTCATAATTAAACTTAACAAGGCTCTCTGGCTGTAGTTGATATTAGCGTGAGTAACCACCAAGTAACAATACAGGCGATGAGTGACTCACTTAACACACTTTCCTTACAATCGACTGCTTGAAAGTTTAGGTAGAGTTTATTTGGAAGAAGTCCTTTCGCAGTGGGAAGACTGCCTACTGCTTATGTCATTTGGGGATTTTTGGACCTGTTATGGTGATTCATTTGTTTAAAAGCCACTGCCAGAGCCTTTTCTGTATTTACAGTACTTTAATTAAAATTCTTGATTGGTGGCTGTTTCTGCCAGCTAGCGATACAACTGACCAAACAGAGTGTTGTAGGGTTAACAATAAGGACGGTGTCTTCCTTCTTAGTTAGCTAGCCAGTCGAGGTTGTTGTAAGTCGAATTATTGAAATAAATCTCTTAAATCAGACAATTTTGTTAAACCTTGAGCTGCAATTTCAAAACGTTGTGATGTTGCAACTTTGTGATGGAACAGCTGCATTAGTCAGAGAGGAAGAAGGAAGAGCTGCTTGTCTCTGGCTAGATGGCTGATATTAATGCCTGTACTCATAGAATAAATTTATTATATCATTGACTCTGAAGATGGAGTGCCTTCGTCTTTTTCCATGGTTACTGCACCGCTTGATATGAAGCAAAATTTCCTAGATTTTTGTTCTTTAGTCACTTTGATTGAATTTACACACCTCCCTTCCGAAAAAGAAATAACCCAAACACGATACTCTGAATTGAAACAAACTGAGTATTTACCTTTGCTGTGGCCTGTCCATCATGTTGATGTGAAACATTCCCATCACCCTTTGATTTACGACAGATGCTAAAAGTAACAGATTTAGCAAAGTGTTGTTAATGTTAGACAAAAATCTTGGTCCATCCCAGGCACCATCCTGCATGGACACCAACTGAAGCCAACACCAAAGTGCCCAAAGCTGCAGTTGGTGGTTTGGTCTCCCATCCCTGACAGGTGGGTGATTTTTTTTTTTTTCAAATCAGAGTTTAAAATTATGCATGACTTCTTTCAGCCCACCTCAGCTCCATCAACTCTTCACTTCTTTTTTTAAATTAGCCAGGAGAGACAGGACTGCCAAGATGGCGACAGCCACCACGTGAAACCTGTAAGTTACATTACAGAGACTACGTCCATTTTTCTTCATACAGTCTACGGTCTTTCCTGACTCTTTGGCATCACATTTCCTGCAGATTTCAATCTTTTCTAACTCATCATTAATCAAGATACGATGTCTGTGGGGGCCATTAAGTAAACGTAAGTCACTGTCACATTGAATTTTCTTCACAGAAATTTTAATTTGGAAAAGGGTAAACAGTTTCCATGAGGTGATGCTCCTGGTTAATAACATTAAAGCTATGGTGTTGTATTCAGGATATGCACCACTGATATAGCACCAAAAAAAACCTTGACTGTCAAGATTAATTTGTAGATTGTCATTTCATCTGGTCCAACAAGGTTTGTCCCTCATTGTGCTGTTACATCTTTGTATTATTGCTTCTCTTTTTCAGGAAATTACATGCACATACACCTGAGTCATCAAAGCTCATGACTGACAAACGTGAAGAAACCACAATTATATATCATGTAACCTTTTTCTTAAAGGTCCAGTGTGTCAGATTTAGGGGGCTGTATTTACAGAATATGGCAGAAATAGAATATAATCTGCATCTATAAACTACATTTTTCTTAGTATATAGTCACCTGAAAATAAGAATTGTATGTTTTATTAACTTAGAATGAGTCCTTTATATTTATAGACGTCCTGTTCAACAATATCTGCTATGTTGACCTGTCATGTTTCTACTTTAGCCCATAATGGACAGATGGAAAGATGACCTAGATGACTGAGACCCTTCACAAACATAACGGACAAACCAAACACTGGATCTAGATAGTGCCCTTCACATTTTCCCCATGTTGTGCTGTCACTGCAGTTTCTCCATTGTGCTTGGAACAGACGGGCGAGTGGAGGGGGTTGCAGTCTGCAACTAAATCCTACACACTGGATCCAGCTTAATCCAGTGGGAATCACTGCATACTTTAAACATGCTTAGAATATATTCCCACTCGAGGCATAAATAAAGTATCTATATAAAATATATGATGTGCAATTGAGGCACAGCAGAAAACAGGATTAGCAGCTGTGCGGGAAGACAGGCATAAGGGAAAACACAGTGAGTCTGACTGCTGGACAGGTGGGAAATGTCAGCATCTAAAAAAGAGACAAATACACACACACACCCACACACACACACACACACACACACACACACACACACACACACACACAAAGAGCCAGGGGATGAGACTGACACAGGAACAGCTGTGACAAACACAAAACGTGTATCTGTATTGTGTGAACTAAAGAGATGATTGTAACCCCAGGCAGTAGACTACATGTAAACATTTGGCATGTGTGCATGCATTATGGACAGCTTTTCGTATTTGTTTTGTTGTTCATGCTAATGCTTTAGTACTTGCAGTGACCCTTTACCTTATTGTAATACTTTAAAATTACAGATTTAAATTATATTTTAAAGCCTGAATGTGGCAATACGTTTTTTTGTGTTGCTTCAGGCATTGTTTTTATTCCATCACTTTCCCGTGCAGCTGTTTTGAATGTCTTTGCTTATGTGAAATGTACTGCCATCTCAGCCAGAATAGAATTGTAACATAAGATATCTTTCTCTGGCTTACATCTAAATATTTTCTAAGGGCAGGAACTTGCAGTGCAGGGACAATAAATATTGATTTGCACTCTATTATATGGATATTTCCAGTTCCCAAATGGCAGTTTTAGGAGCTAATGATCACTTTGTTTTCTGTACCTTTAAGGGACTGTAAATGTATCGGCAATGAATGTGTCAATAAAGAACAAACCTAACTACACAATCCAGGACCCCGCTGAAGCTCATCGATGTACCTCACTAAGCTGTAGAGCAAAAGCGTTTTAAAGGGATGATTTTAACATTCTGCCCTTGAAATCAGACCTGAAGAACTGTCTGTATCTATTCCACAGCTGGAGACTTAGTAGTGGTAAACCCCTAGTCCACGCTGATATGTTGTCTCATCTAGTTACCATGCTGTGTCTCAGAAAGCAGATTACTGCGTTTCTTGAGCCCCCTGAAATCCACAAAGGAGAGCAGCTCCTGTTCGAAATAGTAACTCAACTTGCTTGTTGTGTTGGACCAGCTCCCTGATAGCCCCCTCAGGCAAAGATTTTAGCACTTAACACCAGACTGTGCTACAGGTTATTTCTGAATCAGTTTCCTTGTCACTCAAACGCCAAGAGTTAAGTGTAATTGCTGTTGTTGTGTCCTCGGGGTCCGCGTGCTCCCCGTGCCGCGCGTACCGTTTGGCCTGCAGAGAGGCAGCGAGGGCGAAATGCATTTATGATACTGTCAGGAGAGAGACGGAAGCCGTGGAAGCATATTGTTGAAGCTAATTTGATTTTGTGTAAGACTGCATGTACTGCAAGTGTGAGACCCAGCTACAAACATCAGGAAAGTATTGAACTAACACATGAATATAGTTACTAGGCAGTGTTCATTTTAGTCACCTTAAAGTTGAGCTGAGGATATTCTATATTTTAATTACTATCGACAAATCTCACAATGAGACCAAAAACAACAATAAATGAATTTGAACTAAGACGTGTTGACTGTCTTAAGCCTGTTATGGCTTAAGCACAGGAGCACTGTAGTTTATTTTGAGTCAGTCCCACATACAGCTTTCTGCTACTGTAAATACTCACTGAAGCACCAAATGTGTATTAATCCACCGATAAAAATAGTCCCCAACAAATTTACTCCTGTCTGAGTAACATCTACAAAAAAAAAACAGCTGTTTCAGGAGATAATTTAACCCATTTAAATCATAAAACTATATCAAGGTTACCTGTTTTTAAGGATGTACATCTGCAGTAGGAACAGCTTGGGGCTGAGTGCCAGAGACCAGGGAAGGGAAGTCTGAAAGGACTGAATGACGGACTAAAGCTTTGTTGATTTTGGTATTTTTTCAGGAGATTTGATGCATATTACTCCAACAGCAGATCTCTGTGATAAGAAGCACATCCTCAGTTCTCCTCTCAGTGTGGAGTGGATTTCTAGAGAGCTTAAAAAATGCACAATTAGTGGAAAGACTAAAAACCTAAAATCTAAAAAATAAATGTCCCAAAAGGAAGCTTTAAAATCCCAATCACAAGTCCAGTCATACAGATAATACTGTATATATCAAATAATTGTTAAAACTTTTAATTTCAGTTACTGAAACTTCCAGATTCCCCTTCAGCTACGGCTGCATGCTCTCCTTACTCCCTTTTATCTATAATATAAAAATGCACATCTGGGATTTCCATGAAAATTTCACCCTGTGGCCCTGTGTTTCAAACTATGATACTATAGGTACTCTTCTAATGTCAGCTCTGGACATGCCTGTCTTGCACATTTTTTTGATGTACTATTTTGTAGTATAAAGACCTAGAAAGTTAGACAAAAAAGACTTTTACCAAGTATCTTTTCCTAAATCTAACCGAGTATTTTTTGTGTGTTTTAAACAAATAAATGTGTCTCAGAACGCTTCATTTTAAAAGTCTAACCAGATATTGCATATTCATTATTGATAACTTGCCTGCAGAGCCCTTCACCTGCACAACAGATGCTAGAGGTCTACCTACAGTGTCCTAGTTTTAAGTGCAGGACCACTGACCAAGCGGCTGTTTATGACGAGTTGGGAATGAGAACATATTTGAAAATGTATACTGTATAGCTGATGAGTGGAGAAAAAAAAAGATGAATGGATAGATGTCACTGGAGATTTTGATTAAGAAGAACTAGTTCATGTGGACATCCCTTTAAGCCCAGGAAAGCCAACTAGTCATTAGGCTTGAGAGTTTGTCTTCTTCCGTCATTGATCGGCTCCATTGTAAAACCGGCACCCTGTGGTAATGATGATAGCATGCAGCTGCAGCAGGGAATACTGTCATTGCCTTTTTTTCTCAAACCAGTTCTATATTTAGCTTGGGCCTTGTGTTTAAGGCAACATCCCATGGAAATGTATATAATGTATAAGGACACATGGAGGGGGACAATATGTAGGTATATATAGCAGCACTTAGCTCTTCACACAACAGAACAATATGTTCCGGTATCTAAAGGAATAGAATGGTCCCTCCTCCCACTGGTTTTTATTCTTGTCATTTAAACTTGCCCTGTGATGTCTCTATTATAGATGATAATGTCCGCGTTTATGCAATATGTACAATATGTCTGATCAACATTGTGCTATGTGATGATTCAGAGCCAATTAAAGAAGACTCTCTGGAGGATTTAGGCAGTGCACAAGCTTATGTTCAGAAGTAGACCAAAAGAAAACTGCATGGAGGATATAGGAGCCACATCAGTTCGAGCGGTAAAAGTAATCAGTCACATATTCAAATCAAATCTAAACCTAACAAGCAGTTATTTGCAGTAATATTCCCAGTGTCACATTACCTACTTACTGAGGAGTAGTCAAGATAAATCAGATCAAAATGACATAAAAGCATTACTCTGTGTCTTTAAAAGACACAACTAATCTAATTATTGCCAGGTTTCCAGGATGATAGAATGACCTGTATATGAATATGCCTTTCAGTGTGCTGGTCAAAGCTTAAACATGAGCGAGTGCACCGCTGGGGCTTGGAAGAGGGGAAATGTGAAGGTGTTCATGTCTATGAATCACTGTCCAAACAGCACAATGGTTGCATTCAGGGCACTTGGATGACTTGATAGAGTTGTTACTGAAACAAAACAATTTATGGGCTGTACAGAGGCCATTTTAGGACCTCTCATTGATTCAGCTGGTCCGACTCTGGCCTGTTCACAAACTCATGCATCACTCACGTGTTAACAACTCACACATCATTACGCACATAACTGCAACCCAAAGCATCTTTTATGCCTGTATGACTGTGTATTGGGCTGTGAGAGTCCAGTGTGCAGCAGCAGCAGGAGCAGCGCTGTGGCTGAAGAGATCCAGTGTGACTTTGTACATGCACCTGTTTAAAAAGGTATAAAGGTATAAAGATATATATATATATATATATATATATATAGAGAGAGAGAGAGAGAGAGAGAGAGAGAGAGAGAGAGAGAGATAATACGTGAGTTGGTTTATTGAATTGAATATTGAATTTTAACATGTTGGTGGTGTTACATAAAACATCAGTGGATCAGCAAAATCATTAATTTTCCATCACTATCCTCTGGTGACTACAAATATCTACGAAAATTCATGACAATAGTTGTGGAGAAGGATGAAGGTCTTGATGAATGGATTAATTAATGAGCATTGTCATCCATAGAGCCATGGCACTACCGTGACTCAAAAAGCAGCTGACAGAGGTGCTAAATATCAAGGTAAAAGCAGTGTTTCACTGCACTGAGATTGCACAGTTAAGTGTGCTGCACCTTTAACCACACCCAACAGTAATGTCACAGTGCACTCACACACCCCGGAGACTTCTACATGAGTTGAGAAGTTAAAACAAAGACAAGATTTTTTTTTTTGACCTGGTGTTAAGTTGCCCTTTAATTAAAATGAGTGGATAACGGAGCCTGATAACGGCGCTGTCATCCACAAACGCTGCCAACAGAGACTCTCTTCCATCCACAAACTCAAAGCACTTTCTGTTGCGCCCCACCTCCTGGTACCGCTCTATAAAAGTACAATCCAACCCATTCTCCTCGATAGTTCATTCTGTTAACTGCCTCCAATAGGAACAAATTTACAAGCCTCACGGACAACACATCTAGAATTATTGATCTCCCCATTCCAACCTCTCAGACCACCAAACAGAAAGGCTATTACACGCAGAGCACACAGTATAACACATGACTCCAGCCACACCATCAGCCCATCAGGGTGCAGATACAAATGCCGTGGCCTGGAAACAGGCATGATTTGGCAGGGGTCTTCTGCCATAGCATCACAAAACACCCCGTAACTGTCGTGCGTAAGGTGCTATGTGTGCAGAAATGTGCTGTCTCCTTTGGTGGTCATGTTGTGGTGTATAATCTGTCTGTGTACCTTCCACGTTTCCTTGCAAGGACAATGAAGAACAATAAATAACAATGTGAAAATACTGTTTTAATCTATCTGTAGTTTCCATCTTTGCCTAGTAAGAGAAGCAGAAGAAAAAAACATCAGTTAGTCCAGCCAATTCCAAAGCTACAACAAATTGCTCAGTCTATTGAGTGGAGCTTGGTCTGCTAAGCTCAATGAAAGGGACAATCCTATAATGCTGCCCGGTGAAACATTATTGTCTGAGCTTCCTGCACTTGTCATTGGTTATAACATACGTTTGCCTTGCAATTATATGTCATTTCCTGGCACTGGTGCACTGTGTTTCCACTTATGTGACATTGAATTTGCTTGCCCGGGTGACTGAGGTCAATCGCAATTTCAAATCAATGTTCTTTAGGTGTAAATGCTGCAAGATATGCCAGAACAGTTAAGGCATTTCTCTTAAAAAGTGTCTGTGGGCATGATGCCCACTTTCAGCGTGACACAGATTTCATTTCACTGGGCTGTTTGCAAGACTTAAAATGAGGTAAACAATGCCTCAACTGTTTGGCAGAGAAATTTGTAAGACTCTGGCCCTCAGCCCTGTGCAAGCTCAGTCAACACGCTCAGCTCTATGAGATGCTGATTGTGTGGGTTTTTGTCTTGTGCTATGGAGCAGAAGTAGTCCCCTCCTATCCTGACATCACACAGCACTGTCCTGTCTGGAATGGGAGATGAGCAACTGCAGAAAGGAAAGTGAGAGGCAGAAAGAAGAAAAGCGTGATGACAACAAAGAAATGGAAGCATGATGTATAATGAATAGTGCAAAGTGGAACAAAAAAACTGAACCAAGTATTTTTTAAAAAGAGAAGAAGGGAAGAAGGAAAGAGCGGCGATTGTTTGCATGAGATAGCTACAGGGAGAAACTGCAGCAAATAGGAACAGGACTCAGAAGAACAGCAGTTGAAAGCAATCAATCATTTACTTGGTAAGCATTCAGAGCAGAGCTCGGCAACAGATAGTCAGCGAGGGAAAACTAAGTAACAAAGGGACAGACTGTGGTCATGAACAGAGACGAATGCTAAGACTGGATGACAGCCTGGCAGATGACTGGAGAAAGAGGGCTGGTATATATGCAGGGAAGATAATGAGGAAAGGGGGTGACTAGGTTTAGAGGGAACACACTGAGGAAAACTGGGAGGGCAGCTGAGGGAATGGCAGGTATCTGAACAGGAGAGGTTAATGACTTTCTACCATAAAATAAGATATTTTTGCTTTGGGTAAGATCAATATATATCACGCTTTACGGCACTAAGTCACACAACAAAGACTATTTCACTGATTTTGGTGAAACTGGATCATATTTTATGGAGAAAATGTCTGATGTCCCCCAGCTGCTGTGCATCAACTTTTAGGGATTTACAGTTTCCTGATGGACAGTGAAGTAAAGCACTTCAAACTGCAGCTGCTGTTCACTAATGATAGCTCAGTCTGGTTGTTCAGGCTCGGTCAACGTACCTTTTGGATTGGAAGAGAAAAGGAGAGAGTGACTAAGCAAGAGGCCACCAGAGAGGAGCAAACTGGGACTGACTTTCAGTCGTTGGTGAAATAAAAGGCTGAAAGACAGACGTCGATCTCTGCTTCTTGCTGTTGGACTAGTACCTAATATTAGCTGACTGCTGTGTCTTGTATTGTTGATCTTGATTGATGTTTGGTTCTTCCCAAATGTGTTGATTGCTAGTTTTTCATGCAATGTAATGACAACAAATGCATATGCAAAACTGTCCATATTCATGACGGACAGAAAATATCATTTTCTACACAATACTGCTTCAATGAAAAGAATCAAAAAGTAGCCGTTCTGACAGTAACAGAACACTGACTGAAGTGAAAGTGACACTGCGTTTTCACTGAGATCCCTCGAAATGTGGATCACACAACAAACCTTGACAAAGTCTCTGATAATCAGAGGTGTTGTTACTGTCTTGAATATTTCAAGCTTTTGGGAAATTCAGATGTTCAGTGCCTGTACCATTTATTTCTTATCACAGCGTTTGATTTTGATGCTGCCTAGAAATATATGCAACAATCTGAAAAACAAAAATAAGTCCAACTCATGACACCTAAAGGCAACAATGCCCCAGGAGGGTTCTGAAGTAGCTCGAGGATATGACACAGCTGAATAAACAGCAGCTGAAGAAGGTGAGGAGGGATGATACCGACTCATGTGCTTCGGTTTCGATTAATGTTGGAAAAGTGAGAGCTCCATGTCTATATTTATATTTATAAGTGGTGGTCTTTGGCTTGGGTGTATTTTTTACTTACTGAAACCAAGCACATGGCAAGTGGGGATAAGCAAAGAGGAGACATGGCTGAGAAGGTTCAACTGAGGCCTTGAGCCAGCACAGTTATCTCAGGCTCCAGAACTGGGGAACTTGACGCATGAATGAAATAACACGAATGCCTGCACACCATAATAGCCTCTTAGACACTCCTTACACATGTACTATATAGACCAAATGGCATCTACAGTGAAGATGATCACGTGGTTCTTGTCTTGGAGGAGCCCTCAAGGATGATTACACATCCCAACCATATAGGAAACAGCTTGTAGCTGCCATGTTGAGGCTGTTGGCTTCCTCCTTTCCCATTTTTTTTTCTGCAGTTTACCACTCCACTTGTGTTTCTGTCTGTCTTGTCTGCCTCGCTCTGAGTGTGTGTCGCCAGTTTCCCTCTCACCTACCTAATCACCTTTCCACCTAGGCCTCATCTGCCAATCAACCTCCGCTTCATCAAAGACAGGCTCAACCGCCCAGACTCAGCCAGATGGCTCAGTCTCCCCGTGGTAACGATACTGCGGCCAACTCTGTGCTCATTTGTGAAGAGTATTTGTTCTTGTTTGATCTTTGCCTAATCGTGATCGCCCTGTTCTCCAGGAAAAACTCTCCCTGTCACTCACCTGTCATGTCCAGCCCCATCTCGCTTCCGTGTCAGCCCTGCACCGCTCTCGGAAACCCTGTCACTGGATCTCCACCTGCACTGCACTTTCCCTTTGTGAATTCAAAAAACTGTTTAAACTTGTTTTAGCCTCTGGTTCTTGTTTGCACTTTTGGTCTGCTACCATTCTTCTTAACAGTAGTGGCTGTTAGCCAACTGTTTGATCTCTGCAAGACTGCAAAGGCATTTTTTTTTTTTTTTTTTTACCATAGCTTTGCATTACAGTTAAAGAAATTCAACTTTCCAGCGGATTAAACCAGTTCATGCATATGTCCAGAAGGCATTGAAGGTCACCACACCAGGCCAGGTGAATCTCATTCAACATTTATATCTCAGACTGGACCAATACCGCTTTGATGTTCTTTTCTATATTACATGCCATTAACATAAAAATCTACATAAAATTCCATGATCAAAAGCTTGTTTTGATCCAATTTGCAGACTTCTGTACATCTTAGCGCCAGGTTTTTCCTAAACCTTTGTACACACGCCCACTACGGCACCTCAGCATGTCATAAACAACAAAATATACATCTCATGCATCATGTATTCTAGCACAATACCTTGAAAAGTACTAAAATAGTTCACCTGAAATTCACTATTCAAAATAAACATAAAACTTTATAGAACCTGAGAGGTGTCAGGCAGAAAGAAAATGTACAATTTGTGCACACAATTTAGTCATTTTTGCTCTCAATTTACTCATTTGTGTTCATGAATCAGTAATCTCCTCTCTCAATTAAATATCATATTGTATATTTTGCCTCGGCTCCTCTTGTAGAGGACAGCAAATGTCTTTGATGATGAAAAAGACATTAATGAAACACTCCACATCCTGAAGAGTTCTCCTAATGAAGCAGATGACATCCACAGTATCATCAAATTTTTATGATGAAACACTCGTTTAACCTTTAAAATGTATTTTAGGACACAGATCATTTTTAGTATGTGTTTTTGTAACCACAGACGCACAAGACTGCTGACATGAAGATGATAAATTATGCTAAATAGAGAGTATGAATAATTAAATTCAGTGCACAATTACAATTTTTTTTCTCCATGACACCCTCCAGGTTCCGTAGAACATACTGCATATAGTACGTGATAACATAAATATTTCAACAAATACAAGTATGTGCTTAAGTAGCTCTTATAGCCCCAAATTCACTTTGGTGAATCTGTGCTGGAGACTATTCTGCACCGCACCACCGGCTACAAGATGTCCCCGATTTACAGACTTGTAGTGCCCTTAAAAAAATACCATTATGTCCACATAATGAAGGGTCACGAGTTAACTTTTACATTACCCACTGTGCAGGATTTTGTGAGGATTAAAGGCAGTCTTTGTCAGCTGTCACTGGCCATTTCAGAAACTATTCACTGTTCCTTTGGAAAGTGGCTTGCCTCAGAGTTGAAAAGGTCAGTCGCTTGAAATTTGTGCTCAAATTTGTGTGAGTAAAGGCTTATAATTTTGATTTCTTCTGTCCTCTTCTGTGAATGCATTATGTGATAAAATATGTCTCACAAAGAGTGTCCCTGTGGGCTTAATGTGTACTCATTTTACTTTGATGCATACTCATTTTGTCCATTAATTAGTACAGTACAAATCAAAACTACAGCATCAAATAGCAATGCGATCAAACAAAATGTTTTTTACTATTACAGTCACGTTCCTGTTCTTTCAGAAAAGCCATAAGAAAACATAAGGATTGTAGGAGGCAAACACATATGGTTTGATATTTGTCATACACTGAGAACAGTGCAGACAAAGATATGCCATGTGAATAAATTAAGAGAGAAATTTGAGATTTACTTCAAATTACCTATAATCGATGTAATTACTAACTTTTTATCTTAAAATGGCTTTATCTGTACTAGAGAATTTAAAGGTCCAGTGCGTAAGATCATTTATCGGCAGGAATGAATATCATATTCATTAGTATGCTTACATTAGTGAAAATAAGAATCATTGTGTTTCTGTTGTTTTAAAATGAGCCCTTTATATCTGCAGTGAGAGCTGGTCCTCTTCCATGGAGTCCGCCATGTTGGACTGCCATTTTTGTACAGTAGCCCAGAACAGACAAACCAAATACTGATCTAGATTTGGACTTTTGCTTTTAATGTGAATTTCACAGCCAGAGTTTTTCTTACATGCTCGGTGAGGGTGAGATGTGGGAGAGTATCCATTTGGTTGCAATGTGCAACTTCACCGCTAGGTGTCGCTAAATCCTACACACTGGACTGTTAACATACTTGATGGACATTTTTACACAAATAACATTTGACTTAAACTATGAATGGTCATCAGAATACAATGATGGGAAGGGAAGTTTTCTCATATAACCTTGGTCGACCTAGACAAATTACAGACATGGACTTTGAAGTGCTTTCAGACTTGGCTAAATCTGAAAAATATAAACAACGTCTGAGCTGTGGTAACATGTTGACTGATTAATGCTACCAAGCTGTTGTTCAGCCAAAAAAAAAAAGTATATAGAGTATTGTAAACTAATAAATGGCTCATGTAGAACCGTTGTGTAATAGCGCTTGAAGTTGTTGTACTGACTATATCATCCCACTGCACAGGCATGCTAATAGTCAGTACAATTTCACTCCCTCTCATGTGATATTGCTTAATTCTTCCCCATGAGAATAGCTTCCCTTGCAATAAAGACTGGATAAAAGAAGAGACGCCTTGCACTACACTAGGCTAGACTAGAGTCTATATGTATGCACATATGCAACTCTCAGTTGCCAGTGTATTAGTACACCAAGCTAAAGCAGTCTAATGCAATAACCCCTGCAATAAATCCTGCTTTCACATAAGCTGTAATGTTCAGTTTTCATTTCAACTGTTTTAGAGCAGTTTCCGTTTAATAGATGGTCATTACGGAGGCTGTAATTTACAGCCCTGTTGGCTTGTGTTGTCTTATACAGAGAGGTGTTTTCAAAACCTAAAATATAAAGGGGATGGACAAAATATTACAGCTCACGCAGCCAACTATAAATAAATCTGTATTTATGAGACATACCACAACATCCACTACAGAAATCAGATTTAAAAAGTTTCCTGCACATAACTATCTTGGGTGTTGCATCAGTACATAGCTTGGTGTTTCTGAGCACCGATGCTAACCTGCCGATACTTGTATGTTACATTGTAAGTTAGCACAAGTTAATCAAACAATTATTAAACCTGCTGATTTGGCTTTGTAGGTCTGGAAGCTGATTTATGAATATGAATGAGACAACTTTTCACCCAGCTGTGTAATATATATTCTATGCATAATTCAATTTGGAATAATTAACTTGTTACACAATAATAAACTCATGTCTTGGAAAACTGGACTGTGTGTAAGAGTTTGCAGTGTGATTCTGCCCTTTGGATGAAGTTTTAAAAGCACACACTGTTACAAACATAATAAAATGCAGATACCAACATGTTCTGATCAGTCACCATGAATATTGTAACAGTAACACAACCAGCAGATCTCAGAGTGGTGCAGGAGAGCTGATCTAATTAGTACATAAACAGCACTCGATGTTCGTCAGACTGCTGCAGAAGAAAGTCTCCCATTTTTTTCCCCCCTTCCAGCTCTGTCAGTGTTTCATGCTCTATATTATTATAAAACTAGTCAGATATTTGCTAAAATGTTGGGACAAGGTGATCACAAGCAGCAGATGGCTGTTCTCTATCTGTCTAACCAACTTCACACATTCCCACTTTTGGTGTAGAGAGGAAGTTAAAAGACAAAATGATGGAAGTCTGACTACTTCCTTGTTGCTGAGAGGCATGAGGTTAATAATGCAAGCCTTCAAGATTGCCAAAGTTTAATCAGCACCTCTCTAAAACTTTTTAATTGAAACTTTTCATCAGAATCTTCATATTGCAGGGCTGTGCATGCTATTCAATATTTACTGTCATTGTGGTAAAAAGCTAAATGATGCTGGTGATAGTTGCTACTGATGGGTAGCTAACTTGAGTGGGAGGCTGCTGGGGTACAATGACAGTGCTGCAGCATCAGTAAACATACTGTGGGCTCCAACTATATCTCAGCCTAGCCTAGATCAGAACATTTGGCTATTAATAGGTTGGTTAATTACAGACAATTTAGCCTGTAATGCTACCTGCTCCGTCGATCAAGTATATTTCCATGTGACTGACAATATGTCTTCAAGTGCAGAGCGCCGAGGCAGTGCCCGTCTTTTAGGGGAAATAGCACTTTCGTATAATGAGAGAGGCTGAAGCTGCTGTGTAGCAGATTGTAAAATATAAACATACAAATCAAGACCGTTATCCTTGCTGGAAGGGAAAGAGATCCCACAAGGAGAGCAGTAAGAATGTATGAGCCACCAGAAAACAGTAATTCTTTATGGCAGCAGTGTAAATCCCTTTTTAATAACAATAAATATGAATTAGCTTCTCGCGTTTAAATTATGCATATAAGAAACTAGAAATAAACATATGAATAATTAAGGCTTGTGCACTAAGATTTGAAACACATAGGATACATGAATATTCACTGTCAGTGTGGTGAATAGCTAAGAGATGCTGGTGAACAGCAAGCAAGTCTAACATTTATTAGACTGGATATTTATTCCTGATCTGCAGAGTAGTTTTGTCGGGTCGAAGCTTCAACCTATCTCAAATATCTGTAATTATATTTTGAACTTCAGCTTCAGATATCTGTTTACATTTAAAGTGAGATATCTCTGTCGTTGTGACTATAGTTAGAATGATGACATAACCTAGATATCCTGAATAAAAAACATGGCTAATAAATGTTAAAGCAGCGTGCCTGATGGATATCTTATGATGGGACTCATGAATAAAATGAAATACAGCAAAATGATCAGAGATATCAGACATCGATAATCCTGAACTAATATAATGTATAGACAGTGATTAAGATGTTGGCAGGCAGACTGGACTGAAGGTTGGCTGACAGGAAGGCAGGGCCGGAGGCTGGAGCCTAACAGGTTACAAATACGTAGAAATGCATGGATAAGCAATGTCTGGCCACTGTGTTGAGTCAAGACTGAACGCTCAGGTTCAGGCGAGGTCACGAAATATTTATTGGACGTCTATTAGGCTTGTTTAATATGACAGGAATGTATATAAACACGTCAAAAGTGTAATCCAAACACACGTTCAACTGCAGTGACATCATGTGCCAGTCTGGTCTGCTCTCTACAAGCACAATGCAGTGTGACTATCAAATGGACAATGTGATGGTCTCTCTCAGCTGCAACATTTTATGTCCAGGAGCAACTATTCTTCATGTGTAAACTATTTTGTGACCTATATTCCTTTATTATTCCAACTCTGAATTTGATTATGAAGTCATAATTTTCACCATGTTGTCCATGTTTATATATCCTGGATGAAAAACGTGATAAGTCTCCATCACATCTTTCCTTGACATCATGACATTTCACACTGAGGTCAAGGAAAAGTGTTTAGGAAAGGACACAGGAGATAATTTTTGTGACCATGTAGGTGCAGCTGCCCTCTGTAGTGTTCATTCGTCATTAAGGTATGTTTTTTTTTTTTTTTTTGCATGACTAGACATGTCATAAAACAATGCATAGTGTAATACAAGCGTGATTTTTTTTTCCATTAAAAAGAGGCGTGGCCATACGTCATTTTGAACCAGGTGCGTTTGTAGCCCCGCCCACTCACGTGTAGGAAAATCTGCGTTGAACTCTCCAAACAAACTAGCCACGCTTTGAGGATTTACGTTGGATATTAAGTGTTTGCAGCCTCCTCCCCGCTTCTACTGCTGGACGTCTGCTTCCTTTGTCGACCTGAAAGACCGTTTGGGGACACAGGTGAAGTTTGCCTGTGCTGCTTCCTGCAGAGGAGATGTTGGGAGTCCCTGCATCACTTCACAAGGCAAGTAGACTGTTTGCTATCATGTTTGCTAACGTGTGTTGTGAGTGCATATCCTGGCTGTGTGTTCACTTGGTGTTTGTGTAGCAGTAGTAGTGACCAAGTTATGTAGAGGAAGCTGCCCTCTGATAAACTCACAGTAAGATAGTAACTGTCAAGTTTATAGTTAGTGTTAAGAGTAATCAGAGTAACACTGTCTTACCTTGCTAAAAGGGCTATATCCTTTTTTTTTGTTTTTTACATTTATTTATTTATTTATGAGCTGATTTGGCTGAATGATGCCTGATTGCTCAAACATGCCACCTGTCACCCAGAGTGACCAGAAAAGGTTATCCTGCAGCAGGTTCACCAGCAGCCTCCCACTCAGGGCCATTGTGTTGATTATATATAAAAGATGCTCTATAACAATAATTTATTTTTTTAACCACCAGTTAAAACCAAGGTTAGCCAGTTACCTTGTGTTGTGTAGATGCTTCTGTTTGGTTTGCAGCATGGGATCGCCTGGTTAACATGCCTGGCTGATTTGGGGCTGCCTTCTCAATTCGCATATAGACACAGCAATAAATACATGCAGAAATACAGAAGTAAATGTTGAAATATATGAATGAATACATGAATATATTACTAAGTAAATGATTAAATGTAAAAAACAAACAAATACATGTAAAATTATAGAAGTAACATCTATTTATTATGTTACATTACTATTATGTCGCACTGCTCTCAGGGAGTTTATTTGCGTGGCTATTATGGAAAAACATGATTGTTCACACAGGTGTATCTCTGTAATATATGTGTCACACACATACTAGATAGTATTTCACATTTTCTCGCCACAAGTAGAGAAATGTTTCAACTCAAAGCAATGCGTTCATGTGACAGCTTGCTTTACTGGCTTTCCTATCATAATTACATCTACACCGCCGAGCTCCTGTTCTTACGCTGCTGCTTCGCTCAGCTGCACTTTTTTGTCACCCTGAAGCTTATATCTGTGTACTGATGGTCATCTGCTGCTTATCGACGCTACATAACATTTCATATGAAGAGGCTGTCTCTGCGCTGAGCCGTGAATTGTTGTGACTTTTGATAGAGAATCATTATCGGCCGTGAGGCTGTTGTGTTGCAGCCTGCTGCTGCATATCAGGTGGATTTCAGGCCTTAGATTTAATCCATCTCACCTCACTAGATAAAATATTCCCGGCAATGGTTGGACATGGTTTGTTTATTATCGTCACTTCCCAGTCTCTGCTGTGTTCAGCTCGGTGTTTGTTTGCTTGTGGGTTGTGACAAAGTCAGCCTAGACGCCAAATATCAACTCATATTTTGTATTCACACAGCAAACCCGTTCTGGGAGTTGGCTGGCTGAACTAATGCTAAGTTATGGCCAGTCAGAGCTTTTCCCCAGGAGAGCGGTTAAAGGAGGCTGCTAATGTTGAACAGCATTAAAACATATTAAAATGACTTTCAGTCGCACTTATAATTATTGCAATCAGTATCCAGGCAAAGCAGTCGTCAGATGATGACGACTTTGAAGGGGCAGTGACGTCTGTACCAGCACAAAATGTTTATAATATTTCTAAAGAATGAGTTGGCAGTCTATGAGAGTGACTCAGATTTTACTGGCTGAACAGATGGGCCCATTAAAGGTGCAGTGTTTAGGATTTAGTGGCTTCTAGTGGTGAGGTTGCAGATCGCTTAATTCATCATCCCCTTCCAAGGATGAAGAAGAAACTACAGTGGCCATGAAATTCGCAAAAAAATGCCATGTAGAGCTAGTTTTTGTTTTGTATGTTCATGGTGGTTCAACACGGTGGACTCGGTCAAAGATACTCCATAACACAAGATAACACATTCCAGTCTCCTCAAATGGCATGAAATGGGATACACTTCCCATCTCCTAAGGGATCATGGTCGCCTTGCCCCCCCTATCTCCAAATCTGGTTTGGAAGTGTTGCGAACGTCGTGCAGATGGATGAAAATTCTTTGTGTTGTATCAGAGATGGTTCAGAAAGTTATTTAAGTCCTAGTTCAGTTGTTATAGATCATCTTTGGTGAAACAGACCGATGATTCAGCGCCGACAGGAAGAAGAGATATCTGTGTTGCCAGATCTTGTTAGTGTGTTGCTGCTGAAATAGACACAGGTCTCGAACAAAGTTAATTTTCTCCTGATCTCTTCGTCTGAAAAACATAATTTTAGTATCATAATGTTCAGAAGCCTGTGAAAAATTGGTCCAATATTTAGTTGAGTGATTATGAGGTGAAAGAATGGCTCAAAATCTGTGCTCATCTCCAATTTCAGTCAGTAGACTCGGGACCTGCCGTTGGTCTCCTATAGTGGAGCGGTAGTGGCTAAACCCACATGACACTGATGTAGGAAGTAAATGACTCAGGAAATGACTCTTCTGTGAGGTGTCTCTTTTATTAACCATCTCTGACTCAGTGGAAAAAGACCCACTTCCTCTGTAGATATAAAAGGTTCATTCTAAGGTAACAATTCTTTCAGGTGATTATACATTAATGAAAACATACTTATGAATATTATATTCTTCCAATAGAGCCCTGTAAATCTTACACATTGGACCTATAACTGCATTGAGGGGTGCACTGGTTGTTTCTTGTTCATTTGGGTATATTTGGGCATTTCTCACTCTTTGAAAATGAGCAGCTTTCAGGTGCTTATCACATATTCTCTCTAAAAAGAGGCCGTTGGAGAAGAATAAATAAATGAATGAATGAGTGAATAACCCAGCGAGCATCTAAAGCCTAACTGGAACAGAAGTGGAGAGCTGGTTCGAGTGGATCGGCTGAATGTTTGCCTTGTGCAGTGGCCAGCAGCCATGCCTGTAAATGTTTAGCATGCTTTGTTGATTTGCCTGCTGTCTGTGTCTGCGAGGTTCCAGTGAAACAAATTGGTCAAATGGCAATTCATCACTCCGGTAATTACAGCAATCAATAACTTACTTTGCTATGGGGTGTAAACACATTATGTCTCCATACTTCAGTAACTCTGCTAAATTTCATATTTTATTTAACTCAGTAGAATAAAATTAAAGTAAATGAGCTTTTGTCACTTACTTACCAGCAACAGCCCAGATGTTTGTTACACACAATAGAAGCTCCTGTTTTGCATCATTTTGCAGGAGACGGGGTGTTTACTTGAGGCTTGAACTGTTTTTGATGTCCATGTGTTGCCTAATCTCCATATTTAAAATTCTCTTAGAAGACACATCTGATATCCCAAACATATTTTGGGTGAAGAGAATAATATTTTTAAAATAAGATTAGATATGACTTTATTAAGTAGCTCTTGAAATTGTCTGTGCTGGGATAACAATCAGTTTTTTGGGTTCCCTAAAAGCATTTGATAACCACGTTTTCATAATTACCATGAATGTAAGCATGGATAAACTAAATATACAGTAATCGTGCGAAGAGCACTATCTTGTGCCTCACATTAACACATGGCCATGGCAATTCATTCTCAACAGACACTAAACTCACTGCCTTCCAGCTGTGTTGTGCTCTTCCACTGCTAAATCCGATGTGACAACGTCATATGATTGTACCTACATCTGAGGATTTCACTGCACACTTGAGGATTGCACTTCTGCTCCTGTTGGTTGACTTCAGTTTTCTGAGTGCCATGAAATGAGATGTGAGGGTGATATACCGTATGAGATGAAAACAGGGACAGGGACAGGACCCATGTAACCAAAGACACCCCCCCCCCCCCCCCCTGCCTGACAGCCAGGCAGTGGCATTATGTGGCTTGAAATACAGTACAGCCTACTTTATTTTCAGGAGGGCTCAGCTCATGCTGCCAAGTCCCCATATTTTCACCTGAAAATCGTGAAACCACAGCAACCTCAATATCACAGTGATGCTTCCTGAATGCTGATTGTTACAGAGAGATCGTAAATTAGATTAGAAACGAGCCATGGAGGTGGCATATAGTGTAAATTAATTAATCTGATTTTATCAGCAGGAATTTGGGTAACATATATTCATGAAAAGGACTGCAAGCCTCATTCAGCCTTAAAGACTTGATTCTCTTGAAAGAAATAAAGCGATTGTGTGACTGGTGTGATTTTAGTTCACAATGAACTTTTTCCTGTTTCAGCTATTTTTTTTTTTTTTGCAATCTAATTTAGAAATCAGGGTGAGCAGCTTGAAATAAGACATGCAGACCTAAAGCAGATGCACCTAATTCAATAAAAGAATCTCAAAACAAGATGACGTGTGCTGACTGGTGGATTTATACTGACTATACCGAGTGACTGTACTGATGGACTGCAGGCAAATCGGATCTTTAAGTCTGCATTTGCACCGGTCTGTCTGCACGGGTTGCTGTGGTAACATCACAGGCAGGCAGTACCTATGCACGCAGGTTTCCAGTTGTGTCACCGTCTAGGAGCAGCTCATCTGCTCTGATGCACTTCCGCCCCTATGGATTGTGTCGTGGCTTAAGTGACTGGAAAGACACTAGAAGGAAACCTGATATGAATCCAGACTGAGATGCATCTGTAGAAATTGCATTTCACATCACCTCCATATGTGGCCTGGATCTGATTTACAAAAATTGCATTTCAAGTGTTTTTTTTTTTCTTTCCTGTCCTGACTTCCTGTAATCAATCTGGATATGCCAAAAACAGATTTGGACTGGCAGCCTGAACAAAGTCTTAGTGGTTGTTTTAGGAATAACTGCATAAGATTGAGCTTTTTGAGAAAGAATTTCTGTTAGTCATCAGCAGAGAAATAACAAATTGGATTTTTTTTAATTAAAAATTGGCTACCACACGTTTCTGTCCATAAAGAGAAGAAACCTCTGGAGAGTGCTGATAGGGCAGAATAAGAGAGTATGGAAACTGTCTCGGAAAGTTTCAGAACAGAGGGTACAGGAAGTCCTGTACCGTCCAGCAGTTCCCCACACTGCCAGCTCCACTTCAGCGGAGTCCTTTCTGGGTTTTAGCAAAACAAGTTCAGAGTCTGAATGTTCCACCGAGATAACCGAGACTGTGAGAAATCAAGACCTTTCAGTGACACTACAGGTTCAGGTCCCGATGCTCAGGTGGTGGAAAAAGAGCAGTATGCCCTCAGCTGGGGCAGGACAAAAATAAATGACATGTTTATAAAATCGTTTTTTAAGCAAAAAATGCCAGTTATTGTTCTAAATTCTAAAGTTTGCTGCATTTGTTTGTCTTATGTGGTAGTAAACTGAATATTTTAAGGCGCAGCGAGTCACATACACTGCTATTAGCTTAAAAATAAATTGAAAGTGAATTTCATGGGCTTGGTAGTTAAATCTCTCTCTATCTTTTTTAGCAGACACTACCAAACTGAGCTAGCAAGGCAGTTTTGTGTTAATATGTGTGGTATTTATTCAGTTTGGGAAACTGTTGTTTCAATAATGACGATAAAGCACGGCCTCTCATGTAATATTGCTTAAGTGAATCACTGTGTACATGCAAGAACAAGAACTAGTGGAGTGTCTAAAATGGTAAAACACACACTGTATCATACACATTAGAAAGGAATAAAAGCACACGTTTACAGTAAATGGTATTATACACTATCAGTAAAATCACCAATAAATCATATTTTTGTGCCAAAGGTGTGGAGCTCATGTCATGGATGCCATGTTAGAATATTGATTTGTTGCCATTAATCTACATCATCATCTCTCTCCTTCCGTCTCCTCTATTTGTATATTACTCATTGGCGTGTTGTGCAGTGTAGTGTAACATCTTACACTGCAGCCCTGCTCGCTCTTGACAGATTATGATCTACTGTTATATTGCGATGAGAAGAGCAGTGCTTAGATTTCAAGTTGATGTCATGCTGGAGGCTTTGCACAGTGGCTGTTCAGCATTTTCACCGCCGCGATTCCTCTTTTCATCTCAGCAGAAACAGGACAAATTCATTAGAGCTATTGCCTATACGGTGGTTTCTACATGACTCCTCTTCACAGCTCGGCTAATGAGTGTGAACAAAAGAAGTGATAGTGTAAGGGCGAGACAGTGTGGTCTGATGGTGGTATTAGAGAAAAGGTCACAGACTCGCTAACCTTAACAGTGTGATCATTTTTAGCATGAATATGCCTCGTAAATGTTGTGTGTTTATGGTCAGTCGTGGAAACACTTTTAGAGTTGTCTCAGCTTGACGGTGGCGTTGAAGGAAAGGTCGCAGCGTTGTCAGATTTTATAGACTAGATGGACTGTTTCATGTCCGTCTCAAAACAGTAACAACGGAGTGGACAGCCCAAGGATTTTTTGTTCAGCAGTGTTGAATGAATGTAAAAATGGGTCTGTCTAATTTAAACCATTGTAGTCTAGTCTTGGAGAACAACCCTGCAGTAATTCCTTGAAAATTATTTTCAATTGAAACCATCGAGGAGAAGAGTTTCATGGTTATTTTTTAACCTGAATATTGTAGCTACTGAATTGTATTTTGTTGTACTGATAGTTGTTTCAACACATTGTCCACCCTGACTTAATGTCTTTTATTGTCTGTATATTGTTCATAATTTAATCTCCAGAGGAAAGTAGATCTCATTATCTCATTTACTGCTCCTTATACACAAGTGTAATGTAAAAGCACTGACATTTGTTTGCTATGTAGTGCTTTTTACTCCCCCTTCATTACTCTTCCTTGCATCTTGATTTGTACTCATGGCGTTTTAAGTCTCTAAAAGGTCAGGAAGAAGACACGTCTCTAAAAATCTAGCAGCGCCCTGAGCAATCTGTGACCAATTTGTACCCATCTATAACGGAGATTTCAAGCACTCCACCATGCAGGCACTCTGTTGCCACTTGATTGGGCACACCTGTCTAGGACTGGGTAGGATATTACCTCCATGACTGCCCTGAATTCAGGGATGGATTCAACACATTTTCGACCCTGCTGATTTGACAGCATCACAGAGTTCCTGCAGATTTGTTTGCCTGATATTCAAGCTGCGAATATATTCTCATCTCCATATGAAAGTTGGTCCGTTGTGTTTGGAGACTCGCCACAACCACTACCAGCCTGGACGTTTGACACTAGACAGGATCCAGACATCGATCTGAAATAAATAGGACAGGATCCATCTGAAATAAATATTTGTCATGTCAAGTCAAGTTTTCCACTCTTCAATCATCCAGTCTCTTTTGCAATCACATACCCACTGTAGCTCTGTCTTCTTGCTCTTAGCTGTCACGAGTGGAACACAGTCCTCTGCTGCTGTAGCACCTCGGCTTCAAGGTTCAATGAGTTGTGCGCTCAGAGATGCCCTTCTGCACACAATTGTTGTCACGAGTGCCTATTTGTGTGCTAGGGGCCTTCATGTGTCCAGCTTGTCACAGACAAGTTGTTTTTGCTAACAGAGCTGCCCACTGACAGCATGTTTTTCTGTATTGTCCCATTCCCTATAAAACCTAGACATATATGTATTGCAAGAAAATCCCAAGAGGCTGAAGGCTCAGGGGCTGAAGCCAGGAGCCTACATCTGGCACCAAAAATGACAAATTTATGTGTCTCTCCTGTGCTGAGCTGTAGGTAAACCTCTTGACAATGCCTGCGTTTTATATTAAATTCAACGATTTACTGCTTGAAGCAGCTGCGTGCATTTTGAATCAAGAATTAGTATTGAAATATGCCTAATTAAGAGACCAGTGTATACGCTGCCTGTGCGTGTTTGTGTGTACATCTAGAGATCTGAAAGGAGTCAGACCTGCCTGTGCACATTTGGTGAAGGCAGTAAGGGTTTCAGAGCACTGCTTAATTGGAGACTTTGTCCTTAAAGGTGAACCTGACATGTGTGACATTTTTTGAGGGACTGCAGCAGCACTCTGAGCAGAAACACATCGCAGGGCCACTTTTAGATTCACAAGCACACAGCAAATGGACATGTTGGCCAAGCAACTAATGGACACTTACAGTGCTTTTTTTTTTTTTTTCAACATTGCAGCAATTTAGGGATTACTTCATCTTCAGATTTCTGCCTCGATTATTTGATTTTTTTTTTTCTGTGAAAGAAGAGTTATATCTACATTGTCAAAAAACAGTGAAAGATACGCTTCACTGAAGGCACAAATGATGTTTTTGAAATGTCTTTGTCTGACCAACAGTCAGAAACCCATAAATATTTAATTTACTACCACAAAAGAAAAAGGAAGGTCAGGAAAAAAAAGTAAAAAAAAAAAAAAAAAAAATGAGGTCGGAAAGATTGAATTTTTGGTGTTTTACTTGAAAAATATCAAACGATTCATTTATCAAAAGAGCAATCTGAGGACCCATCGTCTGATGGCGATTTATCCTCTGGGGCCAACGGTCAATGTTTTGGGCTTTCGGTGTAGCCAGCGGATATCCGGAAAATGGATAACTGATATCCGAGCCAAGACTTCCTTTGCAGCCTGATTAGCAACTTGATACGTGAAAATGAGAAAGACATTTCTGCTAAACTCTATAAACATATCTTCATGTGAATGCAGATAACTTCTTTGAAAGCTAAAATCTTTGTCAGACGATATAGCTGATGGGATCCAAGGTTGCATTTCCGCCATGTGCTCCCTGTCTTTTCCTCTCCACACCCCAGTCAAACGTGATTGATCAATACGACCCTGACAACAAACAAAAAACACGACGCTTCCGGTGCCAGAATTTTGCATTCATATGCAAATATCTGTTTATTAGAGGTCATCAAAATAGTCGATTTAATTTTCTGAGCAATACATGCCGTGTATTTGCAATATCTAGTTGTGTAAATTGAGCCATTTACATCCTGAAGAGATCAGCACTTTTCTTTGAAGAGTGTAGGTGTTTTCAGTTATCACATTAATTTAGTATTTGTGCGCGTTAATTGAGGCCTTGAACAAAAGTTCACCTAATGCATTAAATATTATACCTTAAGAGGGAGTGAAAGCAGAGACCCTCATTATTCCTCATTAGATGTAGTTATTGTAAGTGCAATATCATACACTCAGAACATTAGCAGTCTCTTACCTGATAAAATATCTGATTCCCCAATGAGATGGACCTTCAGTATTAGTAATAATAAGTGAGGTACCCGTCAGCAGTGGGACGATAACCCTCGCTTTACCGCTTTACTATTAAGACATGCTTTTAGTGATATAACGTTGGCAAGATTTCTTACATGGTACATTCTTCACTGCACATCGGCCAGTCAGAACAATGCAGCAACTGTATGAGCACTTTATTCAGTAGTCATTTTAAGTGTAGTCAGTGACCTTAATGCTCATTACATCGTTCAGCTCAGAGATTCATCATAAGATGCGCACATATGCCACTCCTTTTTGATGCTGTCCTGATTCTTTCAGAAGGAAGATGTAGCACAAATGCAAGCAGTACTCAACACTGTCAGTATCTCACTAAATCAACACATTAAATACTTAAAATAGGTTCAGATTACTCTCACAGGGTTACAATGGATGTTTCCGCAATGACAATATGAAAACTATGTGACAGTGCGAAAGGGGTTGTTAATTATGTTCATTCAGGGTTGTTGGTACATGCATAGTTATCACTGGTGTGATGTTCTGCTTTTGATATGTGATTCAAACTCTGGATACTGAAACTCAGGATATGAGCTGTCTCCTTGGACGCTTTTTAGCAAGAATGCCTGCCAGAGCTGCAAGAGGTTCAGGACCGAGTCATGTCAGACTACTGAGCCGTACAATGTTGTTGTTTTTTTGTCATCAATGATAACTGGAATTTGAGCAGCAGATGCTTCCTGACTGCCTTCTTCCCCGCTGACCACACCAGAGGCATTACTGCACAAAGACTAAAAGAAGCATGTAATATAATGCATCTATGGTCCAAAAAGTAAAAAAAATGCTGCATTAATATCCCACCACTAGTGCCCATAAAGACTAGCTGGAGAAGAAAGTGGAACATTTAGCAGACAGAGGCAGATATTTCCCTCCAGAGTTGGGGGAGACCAAGAATATTGCTAAAAGAGAGTGAATCTTGTGCTTACATTCATCAGGTGGACACAAACTCCAACTCCAAATGAATCATAATGTTGCTAATAAAACTTAATAAAGCTGCTGGAGTGCAAATAAGCAACATTTTGCTAAGAAGTTCAGCATATCAACTGAAAAATCCGATGATCTGTTGGCAGCGCTGTGTTGAAAACTTGTTTTCACTCTCCCTGTGGTCAGATCAATATCAAAAGACAACCAAAATCAAGATTTAAGATTAAATAAGAGTGACATTTAATTGAATTCTGAAGTACTTCATCACCCTGACAGCATTTAATATAATGTCAGTTTATGTGCCCTGCTTTTGTCTTGATGGAGCACTCACTAACAAAGATTTACATTTGGCTTTTAATTTTGAATTCATCCTCTCCGTCTACCAGCAGCATTTCTTCTCTACGTCTGTACCCAACACCCAAAATACAAAAAAAGAAGACGACCTTGGCAACTGGTTGCTGAGTGGTCGGAACACAAACAGAGTTAGAACCTTTGTTCATAGTTGACCCATAATTTTTAAGAGTCATGATAATATTTCACACACATATTTAGGTTCAGATTGATACAAAGATTCTGTGGTTTGAGGTTAAGCCTTGAATTTGATCAAAGCCCGACAGGTTTGGTTGGATGACCAGTCGTGTTGGGTTTTTATTTGCAGTTGGTGTTTTAAAACCGTTTCAATCCCAGATTTTAAGATTATCACGGATGAGTAAAATGTCAACAGCAGCCACAAATATAAAAGCTAGATCAAGGTTATAAAAACTGCATTTCCTGTATGTGCAGGGCTGACTGTACAGAGCTCTTATTGTGGATACATTCCGAGGTCATATGAGCACACGCTTCTTTGAGATTAGCTACTGTAAAAACTCATGAAATCAGAAAGCTGGCTGCCTTTCATTAAAGCAATGGGGACATTATATCTTTGCCAAACAATAGTCATCTTTGCAGAGCAAGTGTATGTTTGTGTACCGAGAGAAAAAAAAAATGTAGAGAGCAATATTCTTTCATCTTGTACTCTAGGTGCTAACAATGCGCACAGTCTATTTCCATGAAAAAAGAAACTGAAATATGAACCAGAGTTGTTAGTCAGAAGAAACTCTGTCAGTCATCACTAATTTCTATACTGCAGAGTCTTGTTGAAGGTATAATGGCTGTACTGCTGAATAAATCCTTTGCACATATTGTCTGCGAGCAAGAATTTAAAATCATGAGTGCAGATTTATCATGCTGACTCCTTGCTCTCAGCGGTATTTCTTGCTGGCAGTTACAGCTTTCTAAAGAAACCATGCACTGTTTTTTAAGATCTTGCATTCAGGGATAGACCATTAATTCAATGAATTTGCTTAATTAGCCTACTGCCTCATGCCAGAACCTTTAATAAAATACCCAGAGACTTATAGTCAGAGGTTGCAAATAATTTTCCAATGCCGCCTTGCCCCTGTTTTAAAGCAGGATTTTATTTTTTTACAGCAGCGTTGTGGGATTCTCATTTAGAGAAGGATCAGTGTTAGGACAGTTTGACAGATGTTCTCACTCAAAAAAAGCTGTTATGTCAAGGTGATTCCATATTCAATACCATCTGTTCTTGAACTCAGACACATCTGGAGAAAATCTGGGGGGATCAATTTTTTATGCATCCTACCTTACTACAAACCTTGATCCAAGGCAAGAACCTGGTTATGCACACTGACTATAGTAAGAATCACATTTCCTGTGGATTTAGTTCCTTGTATCTCTTCTTGCTTTGTGTGTGTGTGTGTGTTTCTGTAATGGCGGAGAGACGGCTGAAAAACAGAACACAACCTCAACCTTGAAAACACTAACTGTCAGGCTGACATAAAAAAGGAGTGCTATAATGGAAAAAAAAAAACATTCTGAGAGAATTTAGTATAACACATGCTTACTAATGTGAATTTCTGTAGGAGAAGGACAACAGCTACATGAAACTCCACTTAACAAGCTCCCGTGATGTAGCTTGTTTCGACCTGTTATGTGTTATTGAAGAGGCAAACAGCATAGCTGAATGTGAATATGAATAAATGTGGCATCTGACGGCACAGCGGGGCTCCAAAGAAAGAGAGAAAAAAATACACATGACATTTAAGAGAATGGAAAAAGCTGAAATGTAATATTTCTATACTTGCTCAGGTGTGTCATGGTGATTTTCAAAACTATTGTTCCATTTAAGAGGGCATTAAAGGACCAGAGTGTACAACCCCGATTCCAGCAAAAGTTGGGATGCTGAGTAAAGTTCAAGTGAATAGAATAGAAAGATTTATGTTTAGACTTCTAAACTTTATTTTTCTTTCTGAATTTGATACCTTGCACAGGGACAAATAAAATCCCATCTGGAACTTTCCACAGGAAAACCGGTTCGTTGGTAACAGGTGATGGTATGAAAGGGGCATCCTTGAAAGGTTCATTCATAAACAAGCAAAGATGGGTTAAGGTTCACCACTCTATGTAAAGCTGTGTTGGCAAATGGTTCAGCATCTAGAATAAATGTATGGAGCAAGGCCAGAAGCCAACACCGAGCGCCCGTGACCGTTGACCCCTCAGATAGCACTGCATTAAAAAAACAACATGACTGTATGAAGGATATTCGTAATGAGCTTGGCGACACTTCACAGAAAACGGCTTGTTCCATCTACACATATAATTTAAGACTCTACCATGGAAGAAGAAAACCATATATCAAAAACATCCAGAAATGCTGTTAACTTCTCTGGGCTCAAGCGCTTCTCAAGTGGAAAACTGGTGCTGTGTTCTGACAAGCCCATATTTCAGCTTGTTTTTTTGGAAATCATAGACGCTGTGTCCTCTAGGCCAAATTTACATTTAACACATCGCCCCCCAACTTTTTTGTAATCAGAGTTGTAGGACTTGTTGGCATCTTGCAGTGTAGTTCAGTGAATCAGTGATGATTGCAACTTCTTTGTACAGTTAGTTTCTCAAAGAGGGTGAACTTTTTGAAAAACAATGGCCCACCAAGAGCGAGTATTTCTTTGTCCACTCTGGGATACCATAGAAACAGACACCGTGGAAGACATGCGGTTTCTGTATTTTCAGGTGATTATACAGCAATGAAAACATAGTCATGCATATTATATTTCATTCATGCCATATTCTGTAGCAAGAGCCTGCCAGATTTTACACTTTGGACCTATTTTTAAAGAATAACTTGTAATATTTGATATTTTCTCTGATTACAAATCCCATGAAAAGACCAACAATGAAAGTTAACAACAAAGTCTGTTCTAGCTTACTCCTCTGTGCCTTAGATCTTCATTGTTGTTCATAAACCATTTAAAAGCACATCGGTGAGAGTTGCACTCGTAATTTCTTTATTGTAATGAACATTGGCACTGTAGTTTATTTTGAATTAATCACCAGCAGTGTGCCAAATGTGTACTAATCTGTGCCTGAAAATAATCCCAAACGATACACTTTTTACTGCCTGAATAAGATTTGCTAGTCCAGCTGTTATTATAATTATTTTGCCCTTAACAATGAACCTCCCATATTTTTTATTCATGTACACATACACACATTTGGAATACTAGTGATAATAATAATAATACGATGGTAATTATGATTTTATATGTTTATATATTTATACAGCCCTTTTCAAAGTAATGTTACAAAGTATTTCGCATGGATAAACCCAAAGTAAAATATTTTAGGGATATACAATCAGACAATTAAAATAATACAAAAACATAATTGCACATAATTAAATATAAGATAAAAACAATAATTTAATAAGTAAGACATGCTGGAAATAAAACTGTAGCTGTAGTTTAAAAAAAAAAAGAAAAAACAAGGGCAGGACGTTGGAACAGCCAGCAGAGATTCCCCCCCTGAGGATCTAAGGCCGCTTTAGCACTCAGGGGAGCAGCAATAACTGTGAACTGCACCATGAAGGGCTTTAAAGGCAATGAGTAAAATCCTAAAATCAATTCAAATAATTACTGGTAACCAGTGACGAGAGACTAAAACAGGGCTGATGTGATCTTGTCCCCTAATATTTGTTAAAAGCAGGACAGCTGTGTTTTGTACGAGCTGAGGTTATGAAATCCAATGAATTATAATAATCTCACCGAGATAAAAGCATCACTGACCTTCTTGAGATCAGACCGAGAGAAAAAGGACCTAATTTTGAGATATTCCTCACTTGATAAAATGATGACTGAATGACTTTCATAACTTGTTTTTTTTTTCAGATGAAAGGTCACTGTCAAATATTACACCTGGGTTTCTGTCTGCAGGTTTGACATTTGTAGACGGGGAGACAAGACGTTATTTGTGAAATTGGGACAGACTTTGGAGGACCAGAAATAATTATTTCATATTTGTTGTCATTTAGCTCGAGAAAGGTTCAGGACATTCAGCACTTTATTTCTGACAGACAAGATAATAAATGATGAAAACTGCCTTCTTCACTATTTTCATTGCTTTTCATGCTTTTAACAGCTGCTATGCAGCTATGGGCTTCTGGTGCACCCTCTTTCACTGTTTTTTAATGGGACATAAATTAGTGTCATCCACATAACAATGGTGCAGAATTTTGTCACGTATGATTTGTTCAAGGGAGGGAAAATATGCACAGAACAACAGGGGCACTCACATCTAAGAGTTTCCCAGGCAACGGCACAGAGGTTGACTCACGTTTCAGAACAGTGCTGCACAGATGCATCCACAAACATCGATTTCTGGGAGAGTTGATATTTGGTGGTAATTTTTGGCATTTGAAAAGCCTTGTGCTATTATAGAGGAAACACTGCTCCCTGATGCCAACTCGCTCTTAAAGGTGATCCAATAGCATCAAATGATCAAATGTGTCGAATGTTGAGCTGAGAATAAAACAGAGCAATCTTTAGTGTAAAATATCAAAGTATTAAGAATCTTACTTTAATGAGGGCAGTTTTCTTTTCAACACCAGTTCCACCGTTACTCTTTTCTCTCGGGGGAGCTCCATCTCAAACAGATTTCTTGCGCGAGATTAGATGGAGTGAAGAGAATGAAATTGTCTGGTAGAATCCCAAAGCAGACCACAGTAATGAAAAGTTCTGACTATGACTTAACTTCTAAAGTGGGACAAAGATGTCATCTCGTACAACCAGCAGGGGCTTCAGAGAGGTGAAGGGGTGCTGCTGTCTGCTGGGGCTGTAACTCTGGCTAGTGGTGGACGCCTGTGTGTAGAGATGACAGTTAATTAGTGTCATACATTAATATAGTGTTATAATCGGTTTTACTGACTAGTATTTCTGGTGTTGACAAGTGAGGTTTAATTGACTAGATGCACACACAGGCTACTGTCTGGAATATGTCTATGTCTGAAAGTTGGTTTTGAGTGTCTGGTCAGATTAAAGTCTGTATGAAGGCACTTGTGAGATTAAATATGTTGGAAAATAGTTGCTGGAAACATTTGAATTGAATGAGTTGAATTTGAGTTGAATGATATATAACTGAAATGTTGAGGTTAAAACAGTTAATAACCAGTTTTCAGTCCAGCATTTTGTGGGCGGTCCTTAAAGGGTGGCTCGATGACACGCTGAGGCCACCCTGAGCAGAGAGATAGAGATTCATCTCAGTATTTCAAAGTTAGTTTACACTTTACACTGACTTTCAATCTGGTTTGGTTATTTTTGGATTTTCAGGTAGTTTCTTTTATAATTTGCGTACATCTTGATGTGTTTAAACATTTTAGAAGTTTGTCTTATTTTGTTAAATGAAGGCTTATATCTCTGAAAGTAAGGTGTTGAGAAACGTTTTGACTATTTTCAGTCATCTTTTTTGCTTTTGCACCAGCACTGAAAGGTACTGGGTTGTCACTAGTGTCACATTTTCATATGATGCCCAGCTTTAGCTAAATCATCACTGGTATCTCACAGCTTTGACTTCAAATCTCTGTCTTTGTACTTTCTTCTATTTCTTTTGTCTCTGTGTGACTTTTCCTTCAGTTGCTCCAGTTTATTCCGAAAGCTCAAATAAATGTATCTCAGGTAAAATGCCGACTCTGCAGGCTACAGACATGTGCTCCAGCCCAGCAGTGACCTTGAATATTTACATTATGAAATATTTATTTACATTTATTAACTACTTGTAATGCAGCTCAGCTGGAGCTGCAGTCCTCTAGTTTAAACCCCTTTTATTTATTTACCACTCTTGTCTTCCACCCAGCTTTCCTCTTGGGAATCTTCACTACCATCTCAGATACTGCTCTGCTACTCTGAAAACTCAGGGGACCATTTGTAAGATTGTCTCTTCAATAGCTGAGGTACTATAGGATGGCAGCAACAAAAGGGGGAAGCAACCTACCCAGAACACGTAACCACATATTGTTCCCCTCACACAGGACACAATAAAAGGACATACTTACAGTTGCACATCTTCATAAAAATAACTCATTTAAAATGCATTTTTTATTTCACTTGATTTTATCATACTCAATTATGAGCCATGCTTGAGGGCAAGTTAGTCCCATTTCAAGTCCGTCGCTCCCCCGGACCCCTCTCCGCTGCTCTGAAATTGGCCACTCGCACTACGCTACATATCGCCACGTGCCAAGGAGAAATGAAGGATGGCATGTTGAAACGTCATAGGTGGTCCTGATGGAGAGGAGAAGTGTTAGAGATGAGCAAACCTGAAAACCCAATAACACCATTTTATTCCTTTTGGCAGATCTATATTTGTATAACCCAATAATCTCGGTATCCATGTGTGAAGGCACTGGCTGACTGGCTCAGTTTAACAGGCTTCACAGCAGGCGTATTGGGTGTGGGTCAGATGCCTGCAGGCTGCTAATGATTAATGAATTCCATCACTGTCATTCTGGGACTATAGTCGCACAGACAGAAGCTGTCTGTCAGCCTCAGCCTGCTCATCTCGCTGCAGAATTAGCCTAAAATATGCTCTCAAGGTTCCATGCAAGAAGAAATTACAAATCAAAGAAAAGCATTGGATCTTGTTTAATTGAAGAACAACACTCACCGCTGATTACTGGGATAAAAATAAACCGAGGCGCCGCGCGGCTCACCTTCTTGAAATCTTAGCATCAGCGCTATGAGTAGGTGACTGCTGGTTGTGAATCTGGATTTATTAATTCTGATTTTAAAGAATTCCTTCACATTTCAGGTGCGCATATGAACATCAAAACCTTCCTTCCCAATGTACCTCCACTGTTATAGATAGGGGCTTGTTCCTGTTCTGTGGAAAAAATGAAATTTGAAGGCAATCTGAGGCTTCAGAGTTATTCAAATCGAGTGGGGATTGTCCAAATTTAGTCTTTTTAGTACAAAATGAAACTATTCCTCTGCTCTTCTGTAACTCAGCACGGAAACACTGTCTGGGGAAATGGGGAATTTCATACTTAAAAGAATAACTTTGGTAGCTACACACTTGATGTGACTAACTCAGACTGCTGAAGCTTCATATTAACTTCAGAGAAACTTCAGATAGGGCTGTGGATTTTTTTTCCCCACATTCTCTCACATTGGGAGCTCATTATAAAGGAATTACTTACTGGACAGTGGATGAATAATTACTGCAAGGCAAAATCTGCTTCAAAGTTCATGTGAGCACATGACTATTGTTCTACAAGCTCGAAAAGTTGTGACCTTGTTGTGAAATCCACTCACAAACTGATAACAGCCCATCTTTAGTTCTTAATGTGCTTAAATATGCACTTATAGAAAATTACTGATACATAGGACGAACCATTGGATGGCAGCGTAATTGCAGATTAAGTGGACCTGTGACAAATCTGCTATAAAGTGCGACGTAATTATTGGTGCCAGTAAGTGCATTTACAAAAGAACAAAACATTAAACTGTCAACTCTTAACAAACACAACACAATGTTGAACTGAGGACAAAATGTCTGAGACCCACTCCACTATGTTAGCCCTGGCTAACAAACATACAGGTAATGGAATAAAACCCAATATATATATCACTTTGATTGAAGTATCTTACAATTGGCCCACAAGTGAAGTATTTCTTGCCAAATATAACCTCTGTCATGTTAAAAAAATCTAAGCAGGATGTCAGCTTTTGCCGTAGCGCCTCACTGATTTGCCAGTGCTTTTAACGATTTGATGGAGAAAAAGTAAATGGGTGCCGTGAACACGTTTGTTAAATGCATAACAACCCATGATTAGTGCAGTCTCATTGAGCAACCGCTGAGTGATTTAAAACCGTGTTTGGAAATCTGAAAAACAGTAAAATATCAGTGCCCTACAGAAATGTCAGACACCGTTATGAGGCCACCATCGTGCTGTAGTTGAATGTTAATGAGTTGATGATCTGCATGTGTTTTTGTTTCGCCCTTGGATAGCAAATACTCACTGTGTATGCTAACATGTAGTAAAGGCTCATGGGTAATCAATTTTTCACACAATTATTTGAGATTTTCTGCTCCATATGTTACCCGACATGTTGCCTATTAATTCATTCCATTATTGTATTATATATGTCATATACAGCTTCAAACACAGATATAGCTAAGATTGATCAGATTGCTTGGATCCTGTGTGGCTCCAGTGTGCAGAGCGTACACACTCGATCCACACTGTGTCGGTGTCATCACATTACAAACAGTGGCACTTTTTATTTTTAACCTTTCTGACATAATATTTCACGCAGCACATAGGTGTTGTTTGAAATGGGTGTGGGATAAAAATAGCTCATCTTATTCGTTTCGTCTCGTTTCTCGTTCATCATTTTGACAAATGTGGTAAAAATTCTGTCATCATCTATTTCCTGTCATTTTAATAAAGTGACAAATAACTTCTTTAATAGAACTTAATTAAAACAACGCAACCACACTAACATTTAATAAAAAGAAAAACAAATTAAAAGATGAACTGCACTGACACTTTTTCTGTCAACACTACAGGAAGCAGATGAATGTTTTTTACCACCTTCCTGTCTCTTTCTTCCCATGTAACATTAACTGCTGCTTACTAATAAATGTTCCAGTATTATTTGCTTGTCCTTCATCCTCTGCTGCATGAATCCCTCATTTTTCAAGTCTTTAGAAAGCCTGGTAATTGTGATGTGGTTGAGAAACTTCGGGCACTCTGCTGCCTTGACATTTTGTAATAGCGATGCTATGTAGCAGCATAGCCTATGAGTGAGATGGTTAAAGCCAGGTAGACAGTGAGGTCATGCATGTAAGATAAAAACAAGACCGCCAGACAAAAGCTAATTAACCTGCACACTTGGCATCAACTAGACAGGGCGGTTTGGCTATGTGGTTATTGACAGTGTTGCGGTAGATTTCCATCAGTATCAGAATGATGGACGGCCTTCAGCTTTCTTCTGTCATAGTTTAAAAAAAATAAATAAATCAGTCAATACTGGAAAATATTCAGTTCACACAACCCCTGTTTCCTAATAAATGGTTTTAAATGCCACATTTTAGTTTATGCATTAAGAGGAGAGTCAATTAAATGAGGAGAAAGCCTTCTAATAACTGAGGTAACGATAAGACAGCAGTAGACTGCGATGCTTTAAGTAGTGCTACCCTGATTCGCCCTGTCAAATAAATAAATAAATAAATAAATAAATATATATATATATAAATATATTTATTTATTTTTTTTTTTCATATAGCAATTACCTTCAACTGTGTGATACCCACTTTTATGTAGAGTAAATAGATGCACATCTCTGCAACCAATTGTGGAGCATCAACAAAATCTTGCGCCGATGCCAAAATATTATGATTTAAACTAGAGAGAAGTGTGAAAAGAAAGTAACCAGAGACGGCCATTCCCATGTCATAACAGATTAGTCCACACATACAGCCCAACCCCCTCAAACACCCACACACACTCTGCTTCTCTCAGATCTAATTTTTATTCCCTGGTGTCGTATATCCAGTGGATTTGTGCTTTGGGAGTTCTTTAGCTTTTAAGCAAACACAAAGTGGTGTGTTAAAATCTGAACCTGAAAAAATAATTTTCACTCATCCTTAAAAAATAATAACTTGTCCTGGTCAAAGCAGTTGGCCTGGCCCTCGTTTCATCCACCAACAAAAAAAAGAGCATTGCATCTTCACCTCTGTATTAAAAGAGAAACACATTTGACTGAAATTGGAGGGCATCCAAAGCTATTACACTGCATCCAAAAGCTGATGGCAAAGTGCCAAATTATATTATTTATACTGTAATGTGAACTCCATTTTAAACAAGGTGCTTATAGGAACACATTTCAGTGGAGAATATAATTAAGTGTGATGATTGATCCTTTGATCCTGAGGCGTTTAGAGGTTGTGGCTTATACTTGCACTTCTTTTGAGTTCATTTGTGGCAGAAATATCTGAATGTTCTCCTAAACTAAAATTATATTTCACAACTTTTGTTGGCGCATAAGCACATCCTCTAAATCTTAGATATTTGTTTTGTGAGGGAAAACTGCAGTGTATACAGTTACATGCAAATTGATCTGCACGATCGTACACAATCATGACTTAACGTAGCATTAGCAGTACTAATGCAGTTCAGATATATCTCATCTCTTGTATGCACACCATGTCTGGTGTTACCCGAGGGTTGCGTCCAGATGGTAAGCGATGGTAAATGCATCTCCAGTTGAAAACCAAGATTAAATTTGTTGTTTTAAAAAGGTAGATTGACAAAGCTTTTAGGAAGTTAGGTAATGTCCTGTAATAAGTATTAATAGAGAAGGTCCTGGTGGAAGAATGAATCAATGGTCAGATTTTGGCAACAATACTAAATTTGGTTGCATATAGGAAAATATAAAAAAAAAACATCAAATATTCAATCAAATATTAAGTCAATGTTGAGGTTTGGTTTAACATGGGGCAGCAGCTTTCTGGCAGAAAGAAGGCAAAGTTCTCCCAAGTTAAGGAGCAACACGTAAAAGTCCTAATGGGGATTCACAGATGTAGGGTTACCATCTAGACCCAATGATTACTAAAGACTGTACAGCTTACCCCAGTATACAATAGTAACCAATGACATCATTTTGTACTATCAAGCTACCCTGTGTGATCACCTTGTCTTCGCACATGTAACATCAGCATCTCCTTACCTTGACTAAATGTGTCAAGCTTAGTTTATTTGTCTCAACTCAATATAAGTTGATCTATAATTTATTTTTCTTGTACCTGTTTGTTTTACTTAAGATCTACTTGCATCATAGAAAATCCAGGTAAGAATTTATGGCCAGGACAAAAGTCTGTCTGTTGGAAGAAACGTTGAGATAAATTAATTGATTGCTCTGTCATGCACACTGTCATGCCTGTATGGAGCTGGCTGCTCAGTCTAAATCCCATTAGTCCGGTCGGCTAATCAACCTCGAACACACAAAAAAACGTGTTATGTCTTGCCATAAACGTGTTAAGCTTTAGGCAGCTCCACGCTCTGCCATACTGTGAGGTCAAGCACATGCATAGTCTACATTAACTACATATCCACTTACTGTCAGGTGAAAGGTTCATCACTTTATATATGCAACCAAGCCTTTGTTAAAGTGTAATGGAGTGCCACTCCACTCTGCCTTCTAGTAGTAGGCAGAGTGGAAGACAGAAAATGGTCAAGGTCATAGTGTCCTCCAAGACAGACAAATGAAATACATAATGTTTGTGTAGTTGTGGGCACATATTGATATTCCACTCTTCAAGGTTCACTTTGCTTCACAAAAGCCTCTCTGTGAATGCTTTTGTGTCTCAGAGGAACTTTAAATTACTTCCTTTGTTTTACTCCGTCATATGACCTGATTCTGTCACAAGAATCCCATAGACAGTCATAGATGGTAAAGAGAGTAATGTTGGTGGGAGCAAAATGGTGGAAAAAGGTTTTGCCTTCCCTTAAAGAGGACATATACTATATTTATTTGTGTGTGTGTGTACTGATGCATATGCATGGTCTTCTGGGCAGATCAGAAATGTTATTCAGTGTTGAAAAACCTTGTTTAACTGCAGAACAGTTTGAGAGGGATTTCTGTCTGAGGTGGTTTGGGACTTTTTATTTATTTATTTATTTTCAAGTAGCCCATTTTCTTTTTGGCATTTTGCTTTAATTGGACAGAGTCAGGAAAGACAGGAGAGAGAGAAAGCGAGCTGATAACACGCCACAACAGGCCCAGGGTGGCTGATATGTGTTCTGCACTGCACCAGGTGAGCTACTGGGGTGTCCCGTTAGACGGGCATTCAGATTGTGTTACTTGTCATAGTTGTAATCATGCATGCCATCTCTAGAGCCATGCACTTATAATAATGGCAAGAGATAATGACACCACAATTATGTACAGACTGAAATACATTTGTATATATGCAACAGGGACCTCGTCTGCATCGCAGAAACAGAGTAAGGTTCTGTTGAATCTGGCATTCATCCAATTACTGAGTGGTGCAACCTTTGAATGATTTAAGTGGAGTAGAGTAAGTGTTAGTTAGTGGTTCATTGTTAGCCCGTTAAATTGTTTACAAAGCAAGTTCTTCAGAAACCTTTTGGCAACTAATGGCTTCCCATTCTTTTGACATCTTAAGTTGGAAGCAGGCCACCCAGATTTGCATCTAGCATGAATAGATGCAAATTGGATTTCTTATCTGACTAAAGGAGACACGCGGCTAGGTGTAAATGAATATGTATTTAATTATAAATAGATTGTATCTGCATTTGAGACAAATTAAGTGACAAGTCAAGATCTAACACTGTAGATCAAAAGATTAAAGGAATGAATGAGGAGATGAGATTTTTAATGTTTGGCCTATTTTAGAGGTTTATCCCTACATGTGTTGACAGCTCATAATAACCCCCAGATGTAGCTCCCGTCTTACCTGTCAGAGAAGAAAATGTTGAGTCCTTAGGCGTGTATATTTCTCTTGCTTCATTATTTATTTGAAAAGTACCTTTAGTTTTCTTCCCTTAGGTAATTTCTCGGCTGTGTTGTTAATTAATGGTGGAAATATTCCATTTTTTTCCTACTATGTAACTGTAGCCCTTCTTGACGGCCAGAATACATTTGTAGACAAATTGGTTTCACAGCACTAAAACTGTACATCAAGTTGTTCTAAATGAATTCAGAACGTTATGACTCCACTTTTAAACTAGGGCATCACTTAATCAAACTTAGAATATTGAATATATGGAGCAGAGCGGCTTTTTAAAAGAACACTTTCTCTACCGTTTTCTCTCTGCTGTTTGTCCTCAGCGGACTGTGGCTCAGCTCCAGTGTGTGCGTAATTCTGCTGCCAATAATTTGCTCGTTATTGATAAGGAGCACACATTTCATTCATCCATATCAGTCTCTTTTTCTCAGGATCTCCACACTGGTTTCATTACAGAATCGATTTTAAAGTTTCAGTGATTACTTGCCTCAGTGATGTCTGGCTGCTTACTGCTTGTCTCCCTGTAAGCCAGAGTGCAGCTGTAATTCTATAAAGTGTGGCACGGGAGTTTCTCTTGCTTGAAATTAAGGTATAAATAAAATTCTGTCCTTAAAACACAGCTACTGTATGAGAAAGCCTTACAGTAGCTGTCATGTTTGCTGTGCGGCTGCGATGGAGTGTGGTATTGGAATAAAATGTCCATCAATCATAGTAGATGGCTAGTTTATGTTGTCAGCCATCAGAAATAAAGAAAAGCTTGCATAACAAACAGACTGTTTAAAACCAGTATTCAACAGTCACTCAGAGAAAGATTCCGTCATAGAGGGAAAAACTGAGGGATTTTTTCTTCGACAACAGCAAGACAGCAACAAAACCATTTCATGTTAGGATGCCTTTTGCCTTTCTGAAACTCATTTTCTTTTTGTCTTCATGCTTTCTTGCTTTTATGAGTGTTTAAAGTTATTGCTACCTTTTATTGCCCCATCCATCTAAGCGAATATCCCAAATGCAACAAGTCCTGGCGAGTTCTCTGGAGTATGTCAAACGGCTTTTTCTCGGAAATGTGAGGCAAGATGGCGAACTACAGGGGTACAACAAAATGATATATGGCCACTTTTACACCTCAAAACTAGTGCTGGAAAACATTGAACTTGTGCATTGATGATATACTGTATGAATACAAATGGGAGGAATGTTTTATTGTTACTTGAAGCATATCTCCATGTCATAAAGCTTTACTCAACACTCCGTTTCATGGAGTAACTGTGTTCACAGTAGCCAAGAAGTGATGCAGTGGCATACTGAAGCAAATGTCATAGCATGTGACAGCCACTAGGGCAACAGTCAGGGATGAGAGCTGTGTAGCCATCAACATGGATATTTCATTCAAAAGCATGAACTTGAGCTTAATGAGATACCATTACACAGCCCTTCAGGCGGTATCACTTTGGGCTGGGAATGGAGAACTGGTTCCAAATGATCCAATCCATCACAATCGTATGCCTATGAGTGTATCAGTTCCTTTTGTAGATGCCGAGATGTTTTTCTGACAGTTGTGCATTGTTAAAACTGCGAAGTCAAACTTATGTGTCAACAGTGCTGGAAACTTTGCAGAGTCATGGCAGAAAGTTGGAAACGGTTCAAAGTGTGGCTTCATTTCATGAAGAAAGATAGCAGCTAGTAGATAACTAGTAGTGGAATGTCTGTAAAATGATAATTTCAAGCAATGGTGGAAACACCAGCGGTATGCTGAAATATCTTTCGAATGTTTAAGTTTCAGGAACGCTATGTATTTGACAGCTACTGCTTCGTAACCAAGCAACACGACAGTTAACAAGGGTAAATCATATGTTATGACGACATTAGCACGTACATGCCCTTTTTCTACAGTTTGAGCGCTGTGTTAGGACTCATGAGATAGTCAGGTAGTTGTGTTAATGCTGAAAACCTGTAGGGTAGGCGTATGGGAATCAATAAAGAAGTGAACCACTAAGTAGAATCCATAATGGTATTGGTATTTATAAAATCAATTTCCATTCCAAGCATCACTTCATGTTGCTTCTCTTCTCAGTACAAACCTGTACCTGAATTCTCACAAACTCTATTCCTGGAGTCAGTTTCACGACAGTCTCTGAATAAACGAGACACATCCAGGGTGTTGCAGTGTCACATGATGCAATGTTATGTCATGTGATAGAAATGGAAATATATGTACAAATCTATCTACAAGCAAACAAATTATTCTTTGATGTCCTCGATTTTGATCAGACTGACAGTTACAGCTTTAAAACATGACCAGGCGTCTTCATGCCTTCAGGCTTTTAGTGTAGATTTGCATCCCCAGTGTCAAGCTGACAGTTAAATGATATGTTTCCGTTTTGAGCATCTGTTGTCACTACAAGCAACCGTTTAGTGGCACTCATGACTGCTAACACAAGTTGAGAATTACTGTGCCAAGGCTAACACACTTAGTATTCAGGATTTGCTTTGTGCTGACTCGTGGTCCCACGTTAAACTTAATAATGTTCATTTGTTCACTTGCAATGCTCCTTGTAACTTATAGGTCCACAACAGCCTCAGCTACACACTGTGCACCATAATTGCGTACAGTAGTCGTGCTAGCATGCTAATTTTAGCATTAAACCCAAAGGACAGCTGATGATGCAGCTTAGACTGATGAGAGCCAGATTTGACAACAGAAATATGATACCACTGCCTAACAGACATGCCATATTGGTTTACAGTGCACAGACATAATTTGGACATGTGTAGACTAACGTTACACCCAGGTTTGAATGAACTATGATTTTATGACCACACAGGCAAAAGACTGCAGTGAGATGAGTACTCTAAAAGTGTGACTCACCGTGTGCCTCCTAAGTAAAGCAATAAGCCCTGTGAATATTGCTTTACTTGGAGCACAGGATATCACCTCTCTTACAGTTGAACAGTGTCTTCATATTCATTTTATAGTAGATTAGCATAAAAGGAGCACCACGTAGTATAAAATGTTATTTATTTTAATAGAATTTCCATCTGCCCATCCCTTTCAAACACGTATTTTAAGAGTTAATGAACACATTATCTTCAGAGCAGACCATGACTGTGAAATTAATTAGACAACATAAAATTCTTAAGAGGCATAAAACTCCCATTTTGCACATAAATATTGGGTATTGCTCAGCTGAAAACTGGAAAATGGGTTACTTAAGGCAACAAATTAATAATGTCACCATTTCTGAGGTGCACCGGTGACAATATAACCGCAGGACTTGTGCAGTGTGCTTGCACTTACTGAGCTGCCAAACGGGTAAACAAATTAACTTTGTTACACTTGGTGATGGACTGTTAATCTGATTATTTTCGACTGTGCTCGTACACACTCTCTTTTGGTTTAGTTAAAATAAAAAACACGGTTACTGATATTTAATCTGCTCTGTCAGTTGTAATATGTTCAAAACCCACAGCCATTAAAAGCATTACTACTGTGCCATAGCATAATGTACAAGGAAAGAATAAAATACAGAAAAAATATGTATAGCTGAACATGTCAATACATTTAATGACAAACTTTCTTGGCAGAAAGGAGCACATACTGTAGGACTGGCTGATTTTCTGATTCAGTGTGTTAACATGCTTACTTCTAATTCAGCTGTTACCAGATTAAGGAAATACTCCACTTGTCATAACTAATAGGCAGTAAAATTGAAGCCCAATTGACAAAATTTACTTCTCTGTGATGAGCAATGGAGATAAAGGCTACTGTTTGAAATTTTGGACATGGTTTCTTCCAGACAGCAGCGGCAGAGAAAACTGTGCAGAGAAAACATCAAAACACAATTTAATGATGTTGGGGAAGAGTGAAAGGCCACTGCTCGCTGACACACAACGGGTGGTAAGATACACTGACTCCTCAGACTCTCTTCCACCGACTGATTCCAATTTCAGAGAATTCAGATGCAAAAGTTTGGTAATATTACAACTCTCAATATTACAATATCTGACTATGTTCTCTAGCCTCTCTTCATTTTTCTAAACATTGCACATACAGATGCAGACGCCTAGAATAGCTGACTGGTTCATGACATGTTCAGTCGCTTTTGATGGGACTAAAAAAATAGAGATACGATTTTCAACTTTCAAGTAACAGAACTTTGGCTCAAATAGGACTGCTATTGGCAATAATCTTGTAATACGATACGTATTACATTACAGGGATTACAAGTCAATATATTGCGATACTGTAAGCAAGGTGATATATTGCGATTTTTTTTTTTCTTTTAAAATCTAACTTTAGAAAAACTGTCTTAGTATAAACAACACAGCATCATATGCATAAAATCTTAGTTAAAAAAAGAAAAGTTCACTTTTTTTTGCAATCAGGACAGTGGGATCTGCATTTGTATTTACCACAGTTCCCATAACATCCAACATAATAAATCTACTTTTTGTGCAATCTGAGCAAAGGAATTCACTTTTACCTATATCAGTAAATAGATATCCTGGTAAGTAGTCACACTGTTGGCAATTTCAGTGCTTCCTGCAAGGCGAAATTCAGACTGGGTGCAAAACATTGTAGGTCTGCAAGTCCAGCCGCAACATTCATTTGGATACAATGACAGTATCTTTTGCTTCCAATCTCCATTCAGTAACTGTTCCCTAAAGTAATCCTGTGATTCTGTTCTCTCCTGTGTGGCTGTCATGCATCGCTCTATTTTTTTTTGCAAGTGATTTGTGCTTACTTCTTCCTCTCTCAGTGTGTACATTGTTACATTGGAGTTGAAGAGTGAAATGGCTGAACATGGATTAGTGCTGGTCAGGGGTTTAAATACAACACAAACTGAACCACTGCTACACATCTTTGCCTGTAAACTAACAATTAAGTGTTTTTGAGAATTGGTAGTATTACGATACTCAAATGTATCAGTAATTTCTTACACCCCGAGGATCTTATTGTGGGTTATTGTGCTTTGAACACCCATCAAAGTAAAAGACACCAAAAACAGCAACAAGATCTCTCTAATAGAAGTATAATATAATAATAGTTTCTACTAATCTCCACTTCCTTCCAGACAGTATCCAGCCTATCATGTAAACTTAGTTTATTGGGGAAATCTGTCCACTGTGATCCATGTGCTTTATTCAAAACTATTACCTTAATTTGGTTAGACGCAGTAATTGGGTCGTTAAGTGCATGTTAACATACTGATTGAGAATTGCCAATACAAATTTACAGAAATTTGAATATTTGAAATTCAACATTTGCTTTTAAAGTTTCAGTCCCTGAAGTAAAAAAAAAGTTTAGGGTATATTGTCAAGATGCGTTTGCTGCTGTGCAATTTCTATCGCTCATAGACTGAGTACATATTTGAAGCGAGGATAGTATGCATCCCGACTGCAGTTTGTAAGCTTACATGGCCTCCTTTTGATGTTCACATGATTTTCATGTTGAATTGCACGGATGCCTCAGTTGGACTGGCCTCCTCTGTTTCCTCTTTACGTGGCACATATTCAACCTCTATGCTTGACTTAGTGTTGTCTTTCCCTCTACTCCAGAGGAATAGTATTACAAGACAGAAGAGGACAACTCCGAGGAAAGAGATAAATCCCATGGTGGTTGCAATGATGAGTGTCTTTACATCAAATGGAAATGGAACTGTGGCCCGGGTCACATTAGCACCTTCATCACTGGGCTGGTTGGAGATAAAGGCAAATGTCTTGTTTGGCTGGTGGGGCCAATTGGGGGAGTAACTATGCACAAATAGGTGGGCCGCTTTGGTGTCATTGCCGGCTGCATTGCTTGCAATGCACATGTAGGTGCCGTTGTCCTGGATTTGGGAGTAACGCACCTCCAATGTGCCATCATTAGACACAGAAAGTCTTGACCCCACAGTTTTGGTAGTGATGTAGTCCTTTTTAGGGGACAGCCACATTATCACAGGGACCGGATCACCCTCAGCCTGGCAAGCAAAATGAACTGTAGTTCCTTCATCTACATGGCTTTCTTGAACCTTATAATCCACGATTTTTGATTTCTGGCAGATGAAATAGTCAGAGGGAAGGATGTCTGGGAAGTCCTTGAACTCTTTTCCTTGCACAACCTCAGGTGAAGCACACATAGGCTGTTGTCTGTTAAAGTTGAGCCTCCATCGCCGGCGGAAGACCCAGAGCAAGCGACAATCACAGGCCAATGGGTTGTCATACAAAGCCAGGGTCTCCAAGTTTCCCACTGAGTGGAAGACGGACTCTTCCAGGGTGTTCAGGCTATTGTCGGATACATTGAGTACACGGAGGTGGTTGAGTCCTCGAAAAGAATAGGGCTCAATGGCAGCTAATCTCCCACCAGCCAAATGAAAAGCCTGGAGCTTCTGTAGATTCGAAAGTTGGTTTCCTTCCACAGTATGAATGGGATTGAAAGACAGATTCAAAAACCGAAGATATCTCAGGTGACTGATAGCTTGGTAGGGGATGACAGTAAGATTACAGTTTGTGATTGACAGTGATGTGAGGTTGAGTCCATACAAGCATTTTGGTGTCATGGTATCCAGGGCAGGCATATGAGAAATCTCTAGCACTCTGAGCCGATACAGCCTCTTAAAGGAGTAATCCCTTATGACAGTGACGTTGAGATAGCGTAATCGAAGTGACAACAGGTTATGCAGATGGCTAAGTGCATCAGTGGGCACTGAGGCCAGGTTGCATCCCTCAATATTGAGGCTTTCAAGGTTGCTGAGGCCATGAAAAGATCGGGGAGAGATGAATACTAGGTCATTGTCACCAACCTCCAGCGCCCTCAGGTTATACAGCTCCTGGAACATATAGTCGAGCAGAATGACAATTTTGTTCTCACTAATATCCAGCTGGGTGAGGTTGGTCATGCCTGTGAACACCCCAAGCTGAATGAGCTTCAGCTGGTTGTTGCGCAAACCTAGAATTCGAAGGTTCATAAGGTTGCTAAAAGCCCCAGGCTCAATGGATGAAATTATGTTTTCGTTAAGTTGCAGCTCTTCCAGCTGAGGGTAATTAATGAACTCCTCGGGTCCCAGAGTCTTCAGTCGGTTTTTGCTGAGGTCTAGCAGCCTCGTTTCAGTCGGGATACCCTCAGGAAGGGCTGCCAGTCTCCGTCGATGGCACACGACTGAACGCTCCTGGGCGTTGCAGTCGCATCGGGAGGGGCAACCGGTAGTGGATCCAGAAAGGACGGTGCCCAGCATCAGGATCAGGATGGGCTGCCAGCACGCAACCAAGTAGCTGTGCCCTCCTGCCTCCCCCGACACCATCCTACTTTTTACCTGTGGAAACATGGAAAAAGAGGTGTGGGTAAAGTGGAATGGTGCTACAGAAAAAGGACTATTTTGTACAATACAGAATCACACTCATAATAGACCAGAAGAAAAGACCCATGAAAAAGATGCCTGTCATTAATTTCTAAGAAACTAAATCAGGATTCCATTCAGCTCTTTATCTCAGTTAGATTTTTAATGAATGAGTGAATAACTATCAAATATGATTAATTTCCACTGAACTCACAAAATGAAACAGAGAACAGATGGCATGGATATATCTGTCAAAATTGATAGGAAAAAAGAATATACTCTATCTTCAGTGTTTAATGATTACTTTTCTGAAATATGTCCCATATTTAAACATGTATAATATTGAAATAATTTCCTGTGACATATACACAGTGGACTATATTTCATAGTATGCTAAATGTTTCTTAAAATACTGTACCATAATAGCTGAACCATTGTTTTTCTATTCACAATGCAAATTTCATGGTAATAAATCATTATCTGATACTAATGAATCCTCCCGAGTTACAGGCACATTTTGGCGAGTCCCCCCAGCTCATAAATAACCTGCTGTATGAGGAGAATGTTTTTGTCATATAAAACTTTCATAATAATCTATTTTTGTAACTTTTGGAAACCACAATTTTGCTTTTATCTGCACACCTTCACAAAATATTTGCAGCCTTCCCTCCTTCCTTGCATACAATTTCATTGTGGTTCCTTTCCTAACAAGTAATGAAATCACCCAATCAATAAAAGGGCTTGGTCACAGAATATAACCACCCTGCTGTGCTTCTTGCTTCTTAGTGTGCTGAGAACAATTACTGTCAATATCACTGAAACATTGCCACTGCTCATACAAACTATTTTTAATTAGCAGCTCACAGTGCAATAGTACATCTCGAAATGTCTCCGCCAAGAATTTGTAAACTTAACACATCCCATGTCACTGCTGAGCTGTTGACCTTGCAGTGATATAAAACAGAGATTGCTGCCAAGCGGTGATAAATGGAGAGAGGGAGATTGTCAGTGGACTTTAAAACCTTATTTGATTTTGACTCAGGGGAACTTTAACTTGCTAAAACCTTCAAGCTGTACTTCTCACATCAATCATGCGATTTAAGTCACAGCTTTATCTGCGCGACACACTCTTAGAAGAGCCTCATGCAAAGTAAGAGAAATGACACAGTGACTTGTTTTCATTGAGAGGGCTGGCCTCACCGGTGCTGTGTTTACACAATGACAACTTATATTTGATGTTTTTACATCATTTTTAACTGAGCAAAAAAAGACATCTAAAGGCCCGAAGGTGTAAAAAGCAAAGCGAAACATTACTGTATGTGATTACCAAAGTAGTATATTATAATTGGGAAATTAAATTCCTCCTCATTATGAAATAAAATGATAAACGGTGATGTTAACACATCCATTGTGAGAGGTAAATATAGTCTCTGTCCAAGTATTCATAATAATAACCATTGTCATAATAGGTTGTAGCTGCACAGCATATTCTTTCTGTAACTCATTCACCACCAGGAGTGTTTTTATAAGTGTGCTTCAAATTATTGGTGTAGTGCTTTTTAGAACCTGTCTGGCTGTCTAGCAAGCTGTTGTAGCTTTAAAAAGATATTAACGTTGATAGTGAAGATTAGAATGATCTTTTTATTGCACCAACAGAAATTACACATCAATCTAAGTGAGTTAAAGTCATGAGAAAGAGGCAGCTTGGATTGTGGTCTGAGTAGTTCCAATGGAAATGTAATTGCAGCTTTCATTTTCACTTCCTCCCGAACTGTTAATTTCTGTATATGTCTGACACGTTGGGTGTCATTCCAGCGTGTACGGGGCATTGTGAAAAGCAGGCTGTCAAAATGAAAGCTTAAGTGTCTATCAGTAGCTCCTTTGTGACCTCCCACTCCATTCTGTCTCTAACTAATTACACGAATCAACAAATGGAAAGCATGGAGGATTTTCCAATGGAATAGGATAATTTCTAAACAAACTGCAATTTAGTGCTTTTAAACACACACACACAAAAACTCGTGTTTAACTTTGATCCATTGTGACAGATGGTAAACCTTTGAGTGAAATGAAATATTACTAAGATGCTCAATGCAGAGAGCAGCTGACATGTTTATCTGTTTGACACAGAATGCGATTTTATCTTGTCATGTCAGGGATATGAATTAGGGTAAGGCTCACTGATGTCACTGCAAATCGAAAACAAGCAAATGCAAATGCAGTGGTGATTTTCTTACCAGAGTATCATGCATGATTTATGATTCAGAGTGTAGTAAGGGCAAGGGTGCACTATCTGTGTAATCTGGCCTTACAGCCCAGATCTACTCCACTGTATCACCACTTTGTTTTGACCTTGAGCTGTGATTCTGGAAGAAAAAATAAAAAGTTGGCGAATAACCTCTCAGTTTCAATAGCCCAGGACCTTACATACACTTTATGTAGTCTTTCGATTAAATATAATCCCTTGATTTATCACTAGTGTCCATAGTATCTCACATAAGAAATAATCAAGCCCAGCCCAGCTGGGCTTTTCTTTCCTGCGTTTTCTTTCATGCCGTTCTATGACTCATATGTCATCTATGTCATAGCCTTGCATGGCTCGGCTCACCGTCATGTCTCTCGTTGCATTGAATCTCTGCATCTCCACTCTCATGGTGCCCTGTGGTTTGAAACACAGCAAACTGAAGAGAGGTGTGTAGTGCTAATGGGTCACTGAGCGTCTGCGAGCAGCATGCAGACAAATGAGCTATATGCATCAGTGCACACATGCCCTTCGGTTGTTTTTATTTATTGTTAAGTACACTTTGTTACGCAGCATAAATTGAGAAGCATTATTATTGGGATAAAGGCAAATGTAAATGTAAATGTAAACAATGTAAATAGTTCATGAAAAATGACTCATAAGTAACTAAATCGCAGATGAAAATACGAAGGTTTTTCTTGAGTTGCAAATCAATTAGCATTACTTGTCAGTTCTCTATTAAGTGCACACTGTATTTGTCTATCATGTCCCTGCTGAATAGTTTCAACTTGTGACCACTGTCATGAATCATCAATGCAGCTTGAGTATTTCCCTTGATAAATTAAATAATTCAGCTTTTTGCCTCGATTGATGTGCAGGCAGTTCGGACACAGAGGATTTGTCTATTTTTTTATTCATCATAGTTGCCTGATGCTGCTTATTGGGATTCGATAACACGAACCACCTTAGCAGGGTTTGTAATCGTGATCGAATATATCACAGTTGACCTGAAGTAAAAAAAAAAAAAAAAAAGCTGTGATGTTTGGTGGACAAAGTTTGTTTTGAATCTACAGTATGTATTGCAAAACTCCTCATGAGAATCAAATGTATACACGCCATCATTTCTCTTGCACCCCCCACGCTTCAGTCAGCAGTGCTTCTTTTCTTTTTGTCCATAACAGTTCATAACAGATTGTGCTGCTTCTAGCTTTATTTTCATTATAGATCTGAACAGTGTGCTCATTTAGCATCCATTTTGTACATATCCCAAACAGCTCTGATTATTCGGTGACTGTTTAGTGAGGATGGAACAAACACAAAAACAGTAAATGGGTATGGGATTTAAGAGATAGAGATTGCTTCCGCTGGGATGTTTGTAAAGTAAAAAAGCAAATAAGCAAGAATGCATAGATGTGACAATGTTTGTGGGAGATTACGGTGGACAAGTCATTCGGTAGAGGCTCCTTTTGGAGACTGAACTGCACCTGCACGATGTGATATCCAAACAGCAAACACTTTCTTTATTTTATCAAGACAAAAGGTTCCGTTTTGTGTCAGTTAATTTTCTCCTTTACGTACCTCTGTCTTCAGATCCATTGCATCGTGATTGACATGTTCAATTTTATAGATGTAAGCTAAATCTTAAGCACATGCTGATCCAGACATGGCTTAACATACCGACCGTAATGCTATTACAAATACACAATGACCTGCAGTAATATGTATATTACAATATTACTTGCTCAAGTGTCTGTTTACCCAGAAAGGCTTACCAGCTAATCTACATCCTCCAGAAGAATGAGCAGTCAGATATGAGAAATCCCATGAAAACAAATCCTCAATGGAAGCCCAAGATAAAGGTAACAATCCCTGCAAACCTAAAAAAAAGATACCCAGCATGGCCTGATGTTCCACCATGCCAGGATCAAATGCTTAGAGAAGGACAAAATGGCTCAGTGCATGGGAACTACTCCCGTTGAGATGCAGAAACACACACCTGCGTGGGGTCAGCAAACTCTCAATCTTTCTTTTTTTTTTCTTTCTTGACAGCAGTATCCCCGAGCCAACAAGGCTCTCAGCCAGAAAGGCATGCACTCTTGCCTACGAAATTACTCAGAATATACCCACACCCATACTTTTACTTTGCATGGTGATAATGTCAAGAGAAATGAGGGGAAACTGGGTAATTGTATGATCACAGTGGAGGTGCAGCAAATGCACAAAAGCTTCGTTTTGAAGGAACGGATCGAGCAAAAATGAAAATGTTTAATATTTAATTACCTATTGTCAGTTTGTATGCCTCCACAACGCACTGTAGATTCTCATGCTGTAGCTCTCTGACAGCCTGCTTTAAAACAAAAGAGCCTGGCAGGGAAAGTATGAAGTTCCAAGGGAAACCGAATAACTCCAGACCTACTCCAAACACCTCATGCAACATAATCCGGCATAATAACTGTTCAGAAGCAAAACAATTGTGCTGAGTCCAAAAGATTTACAGCAGAATTTAGAGCAATTTTTGAATACAACTAGCTGTCTGCGTGATTTAGAAAAATGGTTTTCAGGCACTCCAAGAATCAGTTCACGCAAGCTGCCATCATAGTTTTGTACATCACAATATATTGGGACAAAAGAAGGTGAAGAGAGAAGCTGGGTTAACTGATTTAAATAGAAATCTTCTTGCATTCATCGAAAGTTTCAAAGAATTAGCCAGAATATTTTTGTTGTTTGGTTGGTGATGTGGCGACGTGAAGCAGAGGTCCACAGACGTGTTAAAATGAGTGATCACGCAGTTTGCACCAAAAAAAAACAAAACAACCCTCACGTACAGCCCAAGAGTGATTCTCTGAAAAATTCAGGCAGATACTGACACTTTGGCATTCATGCTGGGTAGTTTTCCGTTTGACAGGTGGCACTGTAGATGAATGATCTCGAAGATGCCAGGGGACATGGAGCAGTTGATCACGGAAGCCTGTTTTCTACCTACACATCACCAACAACTGTGGTTAATGGGACTGAAAATGACGGCCTCCATTAGGCTTTCCATTTGACTGTCCATCTCAAAGTACCTTTACTGCACTCTGACCAACACGGCATTCATTCAGTTGTCAGGAACCATGGCCGGTAGTGCTGGAGGCTGGCCAAGCTGGTTGTAGCCTTTTATTGTAATGTGATACGTATTTAATCCCAAATCCTGTCATCTCATGAAAGGCTGTTTATAGATTTACTTTATTACATATGACTAACTGTTACTTTCTTGTACTGCAGCCCTATTTCACTGCTCACCTTGCTCCATATGTGCTTTTTAAAATGAACTGTTCATTCTTTGCTTTCCTGTAGTGGCATTCCCAATCATGTTAAGACTGCAGAGTGTGTACGCCCTTCCTCAGGACCAGTGCTGTGTTCAAAGGCACCCTGAGGGTGCTGTCCAATAGTAAGGCAGTAAGAATTGCATCTCTTGCTCTCTCTCGCTCTCATGTTCTTCCTCTGCTGCCCAGGGTGCAAAATTCCTCTCATCTCCTGAGCGGTCAGAGAACGACAACTCCATCTTGTGTAGTGCACCTGCGCGGCCCCCCTTTTCTGTGTGAGGCACTCACCTTATCATGACCTGATAATTGTCAGGTCATCATTTCTTAAGATTAGTCAAGTGCCCAGGTCAGATGGCACTGATATTTTCAAAGTTGTACAAATAAGCTTTTTTTCTCAGAGGACATTTTTTAATATATTTTATTGACCTTTATTTAACCAGGAAAGATCCCTCTGAGATTAAAAATATCTTTTCCAAGGGAGTTCTGGCCAAGATGGGCCGCAGCACCAACTAAAAAGAACAAAGCAGACAGTATTACAAAATAACATCCCAGAAATGACATGCTGCAGTGCAGAAAGCACAGGTATTGATGATACTGATGTCTGAATTCTGTTTCAGGTTCCCAGTATTGCGCATCTGTCATTATTAACAGCAACTTTTCCAGCTGACAAAAAATGTCTCTAAATGTCTGCTGTGAAAAAAGGCAGCTTGTGATTCGTTTGGAATTACAGCACTAGATAAAAGAATTTATGTGGATCACTGCAAAAACAAGCATAAACAAGAGATACCCAGGAGCACAGTGCTAGTCACTAAAACACTGCATCAAAATAAAACAAAACAAAAAAACTCTGATTCACATCAGTCCAACAAGATTAGGCAATGCGAGACTTTCTGCACAACAAAGTTAAAGTCCCAGCCGGAGAAAGACACACTCTTTAAGTGCAACAAGGACAACTTCTGGTTCCAGATGCCACAACAAACTGAAAAGCTCTTCCTCGGTCCGCCACACTTTATTAACCTCACCTAATGTTTTCCAGTGTCTTCATCGTGGTGCTGGAATGTGTTTTCATTTAGATGCACTTGCATTTCAGCTCTGATTGGTCTGCACCCTGCTGAGTTGTGTACTCCCAAAGTTCGGAAATTGTCGATATGGCACAACAGCATGTAATTCGGCCACACGCACAAACAGAGCACATATGCTTGGACCCTCTGCCATGCAAGCATGCAGACAAAGATTCTGAATTTATGAATTTAAAATGTCAGATCCTCTTGTAACTGTCTGAAAGAACAATTAATGATGTTAGCATGCTAAATAATTAAAACATATTTTTAAAAAATGTGCCGAACAAACATAGCTGCTCTTTGGAGTTGAAGGTTAGAGGCACGTGTAGAAATAAGGGGGAATATCCTAAGCACTCTGAGTTTTCAGATGACAATGGTGTCAAGCACTGAAGACTCCTGCTGGTGTGTGGGTGTCAGCCATGCCTGAATAAAAGCTCTTTACTACACTCAAAACTCTGAGTGCTTTGAATGTCTACCTTTGTTGTATATTGAATCTACCTGAATGTAACAGTGAGCATCTATCTTCATCGCTTTTGTAACAGAGACACACACAGAGAGAATTATAATAATATTGGAAAATGTTCATCTCATTTTTTAGGTGCCTGTTCCTGCGCTTTAACACCTCTAAAAATATTAATCACACTTAAAATGACTCCTAATATCCTAATATGCTAAACTTGAAAGTGAATAGCCAAACGGGCTGAGCCTTATCATCAGACTGTGCTCACAGATGTCTACTTTCAATGTGTAACCATCATTATAGAAGGTCTGTAGTTGGATGGGATACATGTGAAAGCTGGGTTTATCCTTGCTTATATTAGATTAATATTATTTGGTTTCAGTTTGGTGATTAAAATACACTTGGTCAAATGTAAATGTTCCTTCAAAGAGTGCAATCAGAATGGGTTTCAATTTCAGGATCCCACTTGAAGAGTGTATTTACAGTAGAAGTGTATGGATCTATATATGATCAGGGTTTAAGAACAATACAGATCTTGCAAATTTCTGTTTTCGAGAACATTTCCGAATTGATAAGTGATTAAAATTTAAAGCTTGGCACTTAGCAGATTTGACCAATAGCTGCAGAAAACCAGAGCCCAAAGACCTTTAAGTACTGCAGTGTTCTTGTGACTAATGTAAGCCAAATGACCATGGCCTAAGGCTGGCTCGTGATTACTTTTTTCATTTGATATACACTCGCGTTCTACATTTAAATTCTTCTGGATTCTTTGCCCAGCCATGTGAGAAATGGTCCAATAATGACTTTCATTTTAGTTACTTGTTTGGTCTTTCAACTGGAAAAAAAAAAAAAAAAAAAAAAAAAAAAAAAATATATATATATATATATATATATATATATATATATATATATATATATATATATATATATATCTTTGGCTTCCTAGATGTTTGACCTTCTTTACCAGGGACTCCACTCCACTCGACCAAAAAGGTTCCTGATTCCTACTCTACTATTTCGCACAGGCAGGTAGTGTACAAGCAGTGTGTGGGAGCTTTTGAACTGTAAGCTTTTTTGTTGGACGCAGTTGCCCACGGTTTTATATTGTGTGTGTGTCGGTCAGTGTGAGCCAGAGGGACTCAACCAGACGTGCTGGTGAACCAAAACAATTAACTGGAAGAGGCTGAAAGCTGCACAGAGCTGCAGACTGCAGTATTCTTTTTGAGATCAGCAATACTGACGGCCCTTTTAGTCATCTGATTTTGTGTTGATATGAAAACATTTCGCCAAATGGTGATTTAATTTTCCACCCAAACACATTATTTTTCAAATGTTTTCATGCTCCTTTGGATAAGTGACACAATACCTGCCATTCACTTTATTTACTTGAATTGTTCGTTCCCTTTAGCCCAGCAAAACATTATTTGTTATTATCTCGAGCTTCAATTCAAGACTGGAGGCTGAGATATTTGCATCCTGCTGTTGGACTTTTACTGGCTCAGAATGAGATCCGAAACCAAAAACAGCTAAATGATCCTGATCCACATTAAAATATTGGAAAAAAAAAAAAAACAGGACCTTGCAGTACATTTAACCTGCTATACAGTATTACCATGGAGATCTGTCTCTTGGCTCATTGACAAAGTCAAACAGTAATACTACAAAAGAGGGATTCTTTCTTCATTAACACCCATTCCTCTTGAAAGTCAAGTAGGATGAGAAGGAAATTACACAAAAACCTTTATCCCCTGCTCACCACATCAGGGAGTATAAGATGTTTTTGGACTGGAATTGAAAAGAAAGGGCTAAATGCCATGCTGAAGGCAATTTTACCTCAGACAAGCCTCTTACAGCCCTCCATAGAAAGCACAATAGAAGATTTTGAGAGATTTCTACACCAAATCACTCAGGCTATAATCACCGGCTACGGTAGTAGGTAGATAGGAGGGAGGTAGGTAGACGCTATTGTCCCTGGGGGTGAATTGTTTTTTTTTTTACAGCACTTTATGTCACAGGGAAGATCAGCATTGCACTTTACACCCATTATCACACAAGATTGACAGACAAATACATACAAGTACACAACAGCATGAAAACATGACTCATAGTTCCCTCAGAGAGTCGCCCTGTTTAAGTTCCTTCACGTTTTTACTAAAACAAGGGCGCTTGGTCTTCATTTTTCCTTTCTTTCAGGTGAAACCAGATCACCTGTGTCACGTTTCTTACAAATACCAGCCAGACTAAAGGATGGAGCAGAGAGACAGAGGAACAGGAAGAGCTTCCCACTGTGATCAGCTCGAGTAAATATAATTATAAGTTGTTTTATACTAGTGTCAGAGTCCAGCCAGGAGCATGAACATGAGGCAGCCTTAATCCTCCATCCTAGTGGCCTCTGACTGCCTCACATTTTGCATAAAACTGTTATTATTAAATTTAAATGAGGGAGGCTGCTGCAGAGCAGCAGGACTTTGACCTTCTGAATACATTTGTACAACGCAACTTTGAGTATCCTGTGACAGATCTGCCTCCGTCTGTCACCTCGCCATCCAGCAGACACTGTACAAACACGTGGTCTGCCAGTCTTCACCACAATCACTTTCACCATTTCCTCTTTCAAGGATGTGGATGTTGCCCATTATGTGACAGCGGCTTGATTCAAACATGGATCTTGTTTCGGAATACTCTTTAATCGTAGCACCGTTGATGTTTCCTGGCCAGCTGATACATTACATCCTTTCTGGGGCATCACAAATGAACTGTTATGTGCAGGAGTGCCCTGATTTCAGCTGTAAATAAAATGGGCTATAATTAGAACCCAAAAAGAGAAGAAATAAACCAGATGAGACCCCACAAAAGCTTCAGATGGACGACACGTCATTCTCTACCAGTGTTAATCTCATTGAGCTTGTGTAGTAAATTTCAATATAGTTTTATGTAGACTGCTGCATCACAGAAGCATATAACAGCATGGAGCAAAGCACAGTGGAAAAATGAACAGCGCTGCTGCTTTGATTGTGCCTAGCTGTTTTATTTTGTTTGAATGAGGCTCCATAGTTCTTTATTGTACGTGTGTGCATTGTCTTCATCACTTACTGCTATTACTAATTGTAATATTTGAATAGAATCAATATATCGGCTCCCTTTGAGAACGCCTTCAGCTTTTCTGTTGATGAGATGTCTTAATATTGCTTCTTTTTCCAGTGTGCACTTATGTCTATGTGGGTCCTGCAGATTGTTAACTACAGAATTCAAAAATATGAATATAGACTGTTAATACACACACACACACAATTCCTATTATTGTAATGATTTTGGCCACCGAGCAGCCTCAGAGGAGAGAGCTGGTTGTGCTATTTTAAACAAGTACCTAAACAATAGGTCCTGATTTCCAGTGGAGGCATTTGAACTAAGCCTCATGTACATGCGCCTGTCATAGTTGGTCTTTGTGCATAACCCTTTGAAGCCGTTGTGAAGCTTAATCGACTAAATCTCATCACAAACAAACGGCAAGTTAAAGAGGTCTCGCTGATCACATGAGTCATCTCATCAGGACATTCATAAAGGCTGGAAATGGTCGGAAATGACACCACCGCCATGTTCTGTTGTGGAAAACTGTTGTTGTAGTGATAAATCCCGACTCACTGGGGTTACCTGACTCTGCACTTCCCCTCTTTTGTGTCTTTCAGCTCACTGTTTTGAGTCTTCATTAATGTGGTTCAGTCTCAACGCTCTCGTTGGTGTGGTTTCCAACCACAGCAGGCAGCTGTTTCCAGTTAAAAAAAAAGAGCTCTGATAAACCTACGCCCAGCACCACATGACAGACAAATGTGGTTCGCAACAGGCTGGTGAACATAACGTAGCATTTAGCAGCTAAAGAGACATATATTGAGGAGTTGGTGAAGACCAAACCAGTGCTAAAAAGAGTAGATTATATTGGAGAGATAAAAATCTAATTAAATACTACTCCATATCTCCTGTATGTGTAAATAGGTTTGCTGACACTTTGGTAACAAATTTGCAACATCTTTGTACGGTGATAATATGTCAGCGACAATTAGATCCCCATTAGCTAATGTGACTGCAATTTGATGGGCTGGCTCCAGTTGGGGTCCAAAGAAATGGATGCAGGTTAAATATTGTGGTGAAGCTTAAATATTCAAATAAGTTTGCTTCCTCTTTAATTAAATCAATGTTAATTTCATTGAAATGCAGGGTAATATAAAGTGCAATCAATCGCTTGCTCTCCGGTCTTGATGTACGACCGCGACATGCACATAAAATGTGCACAGATTGCATAATTAGCAACTTGTGCTGAAATGAATTTACACTGACACACAGTGAGATACTCACAGACATGTAAATGGAACAGTTAGTCCAGTCGTAACGACGGTTTTAATCACTCATTTGTTCTCCAGATGTAATCAGAAATTCCAGTCATACACATGGCTTGCTCATTTCAGTCAATTGAAATTGTGTTTAGTGCTTTGGAGCCGCAGACGTGCGCACACACACGGCGACGTGCATGAATAACTACCAAAAATAAAGATTCCAATCAGCTGTCATAACCTGATTACAGGGGCCCAATTAGGAGCTTTGTCTAGCTCATAAAGCGTTGACGGGAAGAGCAGACCCTTCACTCCGAGACTGTCGGGAGGTCTGTGGCTTGCAGAGGTTGTTACTGCACTGTTAAAAACAGAGAGAAAGAGTCCCCTCGTAGCTGTCTGTCTGCTGGAGCGTTGCAGCCATGATTATGAAAATGCAAATAGAACAAGCAATAGAAATTAAACTGTGAGAGGTTGTTTATTAGGTGCCTGCATATATAATCATATAAAGTTGCCCATCATCATCCACACCCATCCTCCTCCTCATCACCACCACCACCGCCGCCACCGCCACCCATCTATCTAACCTGTGGCAAATCAAACACCTGCACGGGAGCCTTAATCGCCACAAGAAATAGCCAGCAGCCAAAAAAAAAAAAAGCTGCTGAGAATAAATAAGTATGAGGCTAGATGGGTTTGCTGGCATTTGAAGGAACATGAATGTTAATGAGGACAGATTAGGAAAGCAACAACAACCACCCTGGCAAAAACACTCACACTCAAACACGAAACACTCTCCTGCTCAGCCTCACACCTTCAGCTGTGATTGTAAAAAGGCAGGACATACAGTATAGGTGTGTTTGCATGCATCCGTGCACAACACACTGTTTACAGTGTACCTGTGCTTTCTCTCTACATGTTTACAACATGAAACGTATCTGATCTATATAGTACAAATTCATGCACACATCGTGTGTGTGTGTGTTCCAAACACAGTAGCACACTGCAAAATGAAACCCATCTGGATGACAAAGCACAAATAAGATGTGGAGCCCTCCGTCCTCAGTGAATAATTCTCCTCTTTTCCATCTCTTCCATTTGCCTACGATACACAGTTTTATTCTTGACATTAATTTGCTCCCTCGCGATCCCCTGGCCCCAACACTGCACCATAATAAATCTGATCCAATGCCTCAGTGCTCAAAGCCCACCATAGAGACAGAGTACTTACCAGGACTGTCATGCAGAGAATTCTAATTCAGGCAGCTCCATGTTGCCAAGGAAATTCAAAATGCCTCCGAAAGCATGGAGACAGGGATGCTGGGTTCAAGATGGGCTAGATTCAAATGGGAAACAGGGATATATGCAGCGATGAGAATCCCTTGTCTGAGGGGCATTTGAGAAATGCCGTCGTCCTCTCCAGATGCGCTAAATCCGGCAGCACTGATAGGCTGACATGTAAACACACAGGCGGCTCTGCTGGCTCACACACGCTCACATACATGCTGCACCTAGCAGAGACGGAGAGAGAGGAAGAGGGAGGGGCAGCTGATGAGAGAGGTGGAAGGAGGAGCTGCAGTGCTCTGGGAGAATGAGCGGCACAGAGCACAGGCAGCGAGGGGAGTTGAAAAGAAATGGAGAGAAATGTTCAGTGATTGCACTTGCAGCGTCTTCCTCTGATTTTCTGTTTACGGTAGTTTTCTTATTTGTGGACGGATTTGGAGTGATCTGGTTAACTAGAACACAAGCTGCTTTTTGAAAATCAGAGTGCTGCTGCTGTGTGTGTGTGTGTGTGTGTGTGTGGTTTTTAGAAGAAAGGAGGTTAGTGAGGGAGAAGTGTGAACATGCAAATAAAGCAGGGGGTTGAAAATGAGCAAAAAAAAAAAAAAAAAGTGAAGGGGGGTTATGAAGTGGTGGGAGTGAGAAAACTACAGGGACGCAGAGAAAATCAAATTCAATTTCTGCAGTATGCAAACGTTTGCTGGTAATGAGAGGCATCTTAAGACTGTGGTGGTTTGGGATGGATAAGTACTTCTTCTGTTTCAGAAGATTTCGTGCCAGAGTCGAGGATTAATGCCACCCATAGTGCAAAGTGAGGTAATCATTAGACAAACTCACCTTTTGCTGCGAGGAGTGGGGGTGAGAAGCACAGGCTTAACGGTGCTAATGGGTATATGGGGCTGGCACACACATGCTGGCAGTACCAAGGAGGGCTCCACAGTCGGGGAGTGTTTATGGGAGATTATGGGGCTGAGGATTTAGTGGAGTGGTGGTGGACATGAAGGGATCCTGGCCACCGAATGAACCGTGACAAATGTTGAAAGGCTTAAAGAAAGATCTATCTTTTATTTTATACATTTAATTCTATAGCATTTATATCAGAGATTCGTTTAATTTGCCTTAATTCCTTTCAATTTGAGCTTTTTTTTGTTTAAATTTTTGTTTAAATCATGTCCCGGCATTTATGTTCTTTAAGAAAGTCCAGCCTGTTTTTGCAATAAATCTATTAGACAAACAGCAGTACACAGAGCTGAAGACAGCCAGTGGTAGCACATCTCTGCTGTACAATAAAACATACAGAGGGGAAAGAATTATTCAGGCACTTGGAAAAGGGGAAGCACTCTACACCAATACAACATAAAAGAAATTTATGGCTCATTTCGCCAACTAGAAGCTAATCTAAAAGAGATGAGTTATGTCCCATGTAAGAAATAAAACCAGATGAAAGGTGAGGTTTGAAGAAATTTGAATGGATGACACCAAGGATAAGAAGCACCCCGACATGGAGCGGGACGAATTAATCTCATTTTTTCACGCTTTGAATGGTACTGTGCCCACTATGGCCACTTAGAAAAGATTGGACAGCTGATTCATGACATCTGCATTTACATTCAATGGCGCTATGAATTTTCCTATTTCTGTTAGCAGACGAGGGCCTTTCTGTGACTCGCAGACGATGATTTGTGACTGGATTTGTTCCTGAGACGAAAAAAAAAAAAAGTAGTGTGTTTGCATTGTGATGTTACAGAATTCAATTCCAACTTTGGAAAAGTTTGATTTGAGAGGGAGGGCTTTCTTTATTGAAGTGCGAGCACTCAATTTTCATAATTATTGCAGTAACTTTCTATTATAGTGCATTTTTTCAAATGGTAAAGAAGTAACACAGAGCTGAGAGTAACTTGCTTGAGGTGACCCTGCCAAGCAGCCCATTCAATCCATTAAAGGTTTCTCATAAAACACACACAAAAGTTTCTGTTACTTCGGACTAACTTACATGTGGCTCTGTTTAGCAGACTGTTCGCCCACGTTAAAACCAAAATATCGTCATGTGGAGACTGTTGGCTAAACCCCGCCCTCCTCAGTTACTGTTGCAATGCCTGTCAAACTTTAAGTTCATATGCAGTTTACAATGGCAACAATTGCAAATTTTGAATTTGAATAATTGAAATAATTGATTTGCTGGCTCTGGCTTGCATTTTTGTGTCTAGCTCACCTGTTTTAAATACGAGAATCTTGAACGTGCACTTGATGGCTACATACATGACACTGTGCCAAAATACTGGAACCTAAATACTAAAGCCTGTATGAGTGGTAACATGTCTGCATCCACACCAGCTGATAGAAGACACACAAATAAAGAAACCACGCTGGCTGTAATTATCAATGCTGAGGACTAACTAGTAGTTCAAGATGAAGGTGGTTGTTTTGTTGTTTGTCATTTTGAAAAGGCTTTCAGGATGAGGACTAAGTGATGTGTTTGGTGGATATAACAGTATCTCCGGTAATGAGATTGGCCGGGGCTGTCACAGTGCACTTTTGTGCTTTTAGTTTTTGGAAAGGCTGAAAACAAAAATACCACCTTTAAAACATTTTAATCCGAGTACTGCTCTTGCTACAAGCCCATCCATACAACTCCAACATGTGACGGACCTGCCGTGCCTGAGGTTGCTAAGCTACAGTCGAAGAGTTTATTAAGAGTCAAATCAAAGAGTAGCTTATAAACGTGCGTGTCGATCAGAATTAAAGGCCTTTTGTGACTCGAGGGTCTCTGACTCTGGCCACGATAACGAAGTTACTGCACAACTCAGCTTGTTTGTGTTTGTTTTCAGTTTGTGGGGGCTCGTTGCCAACTGATGAGCTGCCGATTTTCAACCCCAAATACTTAATTCACAAACTGAATAAATACTGTGTAGGAACACAAAACTGCTGTGCAAGCTTGTTAACATCTGCGCCTGAGCTTTTTAGGTTCTCTGGGGTTTGTGCCTGAGCGTGTTAAATATTTGACTTTACAGTAAACTCCTACTGCAACATCAATATGCTATAATGTGACTTGTGAATAAGCACTGATCAAAATATTAAATTCATGCCTTTTTTTTGCACAATAATTTAAGGTTATATATATATATATAGAGATGCAGTAAACCTCAACCTGGACGTCTCCTGGAGGTCAGCTATCTCCTCAAACAGCCAGCCGAACTGCTAAAATACAAACATAGGCTCCCTAAATGTAACTATTTATTGCCCAGTTCCTTCATTATTTGAGAGGAATAGCTGAGTTTCAAACCATCAACGCTGAGGTAGCTATTTGGTGACGTGTTTTTCCCCTCATAGTGGCTATAATAATTAGGAATATTTGGTGTGTTAAGAGATTTCAGCATGGAAAAAGAGGGATTTTCTGGCCTTGCCCTGTCACCTGCTCTTATTACTGCTGAAGTATAATTTTATAGCAACCACTTCAAATAGGTCAATGTGACAATTAAGTCCATCCAGATATCCACAGAAATAAGAAAACCTGACTCCTAATTACACAGCACGGCGGATAAAAAAAAAAAAGATGACACTGACTGTTTGATTGGTGTTAAAGTGTTTTCCAGTAAACCTGATGAGGATTTAACACCAAATTGTGTTGTGTTTATAGACCTGCTATATTTGCCATTAAGTGTCTCACGGGCAGCTGATAACGCGTCGCTGCATTTTCCCAAAATACACAGACGAGCTTCCCTCCAAGTGTCTCTCTGCAGGACAACTGCTGCAGCCCGGCAAAGAACCAGTTCTTTCAAAGAGTGTGAGTGGTCTGGGCTCACGCTGAGCGCTACACGTGCAAGCCTTGAAGGGCCTAAAAAGTCATTTTTTACTTGTTTGTGTCACGTTCAATCATCATGATGAGGAGAGGGTAGCCCATGAGTTAAATGCAGAGTTTAAAGAAAAACAAGAAGTTAAATGTAGGGCTCTGGAGGATAAGAGGAGGTTCTGTTTTTATAGCTCTAAATCTGATGTTTGTTTGTGGGAGAAACACAAATTAATACGCAGGATGCATCCCTAAAAAACATATCTACAAAAATACACGGGGGACTGCGTGAGGTTTATTTAACTCTAATATTGACTGAAGGAACAAAACATCAAAGACTGCTTCTCGAGCCTGATGAGAGCACCTCTTAGGTTTTCATATTTGGCCTCCCCGACTCCATCCATTAGGACTCCACCACTGAAAACCCATTTGTCCAAAGATAGCCTGTAATCTTTGACCCAGGCTTTCCTTTGAGCAAATTAACTCCTGATCAGCATTTTGCTCGCATCCCCAGCCAGAAGACTTCCTTTTCCCAGCCTCATAATGTTACAGCTAACTGAGGTAACCTTTGTTAGCTAACAGCAGCTACAGTTTGCAGTTTTTTACTGTCCAAAAAGAAACTCTCTTAATCACAAAGAGTTGAGGCAGATCAGACAAAGGGGATCGAATGGGAAACCAGAAAACATCCTCTCCATAAAATATGACCCTGTTTCACCAAAATCAATGAAATTGTTGGCGGTGTGTCACTGACTAAAGCATTATGTACTTCTCCAGAACCGGAGCCTAAACAGGAGCAGAGTCTGAATGGCAGAGGATGATTTTAAATTTGTTATTTTATGGTAGAAAGGCTCCATAATGTTGATTTAACCCATAGAGATGTTATTCATTTCTTGCTTCATTTCACTAGTGTGTCTCCCTCATTGGTTATTAACCCTTCGCTGTCCCATCTGCACCTAATTATCCACAAAAATGCTGCTGCAAAAGTTTTTTTACTGGTACCAAATAAAGACACAGTGTTTCTCCTGTGCTGGACTGTCTTTACTGGCTTCCAGTACATCACAAATTGATTTTAAGATCCTGCTGTTTTTCAAAGCACTCAACGGAGCCTGTTGGTATTCTATATCTCAAATGTCTTAACCTGTCAAATCTTAGTGAGATCTTTTAGGTATCTTAAAGCTGCTAGTTGTTTTTTGGGTCTGGCTGAGATGTAACCCTTCATTTCATGAAAGTAGCAAAACTTTACTGTACCTTAACCCAATTTAACCCACTCCTGTCTTGAAAATGCAGAATTTTAAAATAAAACCTGAGGGAGGAGGTCTGTATTTATAGGCCCCCTGATGCAGAGGTTGCACATAGCTCACCATTGGAAGCAATTTGGAGCTCTGTGTGTTGTGGACAGGAGCAGCTGGGGATTGAACAGCCACAGTGCCAGACAAAGGCTGAAAACAACCAGGGCGTTAAAAAAGTGATTGTGATTGTCCATCTTTGTGTACTAATGTCAGCTCAGACTACGATCACTACATACTCGAAGCCACAAAAGAAGATGTCTTTGCCGACCTGCGGTTGATTTTGCTTTCGAGCATGCAGTAAATGTTTAATCATACAACATATTTGAGGATTCCACGGTACATCTGACAGCAGAACGTGCCGACAGAGGCTGACGTGCATCGTGAAGTCACGTTTTCACAACAGAGACGTGCCGGCTGACTAATTAGTGCAAATGCAGGAGAAATGCTTGTGAACTAAATGTCTTCTCACATGTACCAACACTTCAGTGCGGAGCTGTAAAGTAGGTGAACAGTGGCGGTATTTAAGCCAGAAAAAGAGCGGTGTAGTTATCTGTGTAAATATCACAGGCGGCCGCACACACCGAGTTAGGAAAAACACCAATTTAACTTGCTCGGAAGTGCCGTGCAGTTTCGTTTGTTTTGCTTGATTGTCAATGTCAAAGCGCAGATAAAAATCACAAGGACAGCCCTCAAAGGACTTTGTCAGTATTCGGGTAAAGCAAATGTTAAACAGCCGTAGATATGGTGCTCAGTTATTCAGTTTTTTGTTTTTTTTTGACAGATGGTGGCTCAGAATGTGTGAAGAATGGCAATGGTGTAACTGCATAAAAAAGACAATGGCTGATTGGCAGACAGATGTGCATGGAGTAATAAGGCTAATGATTAATTAAGTATCTCAAAAACATTGAAGTGATATCGCTGAAATGTAAAGTATGGCTGGATACGATTATAAAATGGTATTGATGTTTCAATTAAACATTCACACTGTTTTAGTGGAGGCAGCAGGATATTTTCTAAGTGACAGTTTGTCCACTCACATGGCTACATTCCTCCCCAGAACTGTCAAATTCATATTTGATGAGAGTTGTCACAGCATCGCCACAAAAACCACTGCAGTAAATCTTTCATCAGCCGGCACCCCTTTGTTCAGAGAATACAGCGGCTGATGACGAGCATGATATTGTTTGGTCAGAATAAATTTAGGTTATCAGTGTAGAGCACCCAAATATACAACTCATGTAGATTTTTCACTTATCCTCCTCCTTCTCCTGCACACCCTCCTCCTCTGCCTCTCTGTCACCCACTCCCGCCTCCTCCTCCTCCTCCACCTCCTCCAACTCCTCCTACTCCTCCTCCATGTGTCCTCTTCCCAAAACCCTGCAGCCTGGACCTTCCCAGCACCGTCTCACTGTCTGATTCAGCCTCATCTTTTAAAACTCATTACCGACTGTCAAATCAAATGACATGTACAATACATCCCCTTGGAGTTAGCACTACAGTCCATTTACCAGCCTTATTAAAGGTGGAATTATAACCAAAAACCAAAATATTTTGCCTTTTATTATAAGGAAATTGACAAATCTGCAATATTCTAGGTATTTGTGCAACATCTATTGGTGTGAAAAATCTGCTTATGTCAGTAATAGTCATAAAACAATGATTTTTTGCCCACAAGTCAAACTTTACAAATGTAAATATAAACAGTAACTGTAACGGAAATGACTGGGTCCTTAACTAGACCCGCTTTTAAGCAAAAATAAAATATGTAGTGTGCATTTGTTGACAAGCTTCACTGTTGCTGGCCATAACTTATAAAATAGCTCCACACTGTGGATCAGAGCTGTAATGACAAGTGCACAATTTATTCATTTGTGTTTTTATGCTTCTTTTTGCACATTTCCTTATTTTATTTTGATGTTTTTTTGTGAATAAATCAATTTATCTGCAAGCACTTCCCTCAGGCCTGAAGTCAAACAGAACCAGAATGAGAGCCATTACATCCAAAACAAAATGTTATTGTCTGCAGCTCATTGCATCTTAAATCCAGATAATAATGTTCCAATACGTGTATATTTACATTATTTACACTCATAGAAGGAGGACTGCAGTGTTACCATGTGAAAGAATAATAGCCAGCTGGTCACAACAAGTCGGTGTCACGGCTGATATTCTCTCATGCAGCTGAATGTTTTTATTTATTTATTTATTTATTTTTTTTGCCAGGACAGTTTTATTCCATTAATAACCCTCAGAACAGTGAGAGCAGACAGCTTCCTCTGGCATGATGCTGACTGTGCTCAGTGCATGTAAGAGAAAGGTCTATGTGTGCTACTTAAGCGTGACATATCTGCTGAAGATAGAAGATTTTTTTGGTGCATTTTCTGCTGCAGCGAGGGAATATGAAGTAGAAAGAGAACACCTGTCCCTAAAATTATGGAGAATATCAGTGAGCACAGAACTGATTATGTTCAAAGTGTGTATAATTGTGTAAGCTGTGAACCATGTCCACCTTCCGCGCTTGACAGTCATGCACCATTTCCTGTGACCTTGCTTTATGTAAGAGACTCTAAACAGACTGCGTGTATTTTCAATCATTTCACTCTCCAGTTTAATCATATTCAAAACAGATTGTGTTTTTCACTCATTGTGCTTAGATTTATGCCATATTGAATCACAGCAAGGTTCCTACATTTAAATGCATGTTGTTGTTTTTTTACACACACACACACACACACACTTATCAGATTTATAAAGGTTTTCTCCACAACAAGGACAAGGTGAAAAGACTGGATTTCTTCAATATTTACAAGCATGAGGGAACTTTATTAAGGACACTCATACTAAGGGCGCATGGCTTATAGATAAAAAACAAAACTACAATATCAAAAGCCATAAATACATAGCAACAAATATTCAACTTTATATTAAAAAAAGACAGAAATCAGCTAACTGCAGCTGCATACAAATCCGAGTGCCAGTGGCTCCAGAGTGTGGATGTAAACCTGACTGAGCTCAGCCGGTATCAGTATCATTTTGTCATAAAAAATTAAAAAAAAAATTCTTCCTTTTATGTTATTGAAAATATCTGGGTGTACTCGCAGGTGTCAGTTGTAGATAGGGGATTACAAGGAACTGGGCACAAAATCCCAGGAAGCCACATTAATCATTGGCACAATTTCTGTTCTTGTATGTCTCAATGTATATTTATATATAAAACAAAATGACAGGTAATATATAAAAAAACAACATACAGACATAAAATCAAAGACAGAAATTGCTAAAAAATAGATAGAAAAACACATATCACATATATACATTGTGTGGATAGCGAAAACTACGAGTTAATTCTTCCATTCTTGCAAACAAACACTAAATAAGTTCAATAGTGCGCGCACAATGCAAGTTTATAATGAAACAAAATGCAAAAATGCTAAATTTCACCGTACCAAATGAAGTGTAATATGCAGAATAAACAAAATAACAGATAAGAAATAACTCCTAATAACAAAAGCTTTGAAAAGTCCCTGTAGGTTTGCTGTGATGTAAGTTTGAACTGTTTAGTGCGAACGCTCTCAATATTTTGCAGCTTATCAGAATGTTTAAAGCCCCCAAATTCTCCAAAATATAGAACTGATGTATTTAAAACTTGCCTGTCAATTTCCCAGATAAAGAAATATTAATGGCCTCAGGTGTAGTGGGATATATCACTGCAATGAACTCTGCTTTACCCTACTTCTCTTTGCTCTAAAACTTCCCACCAAGTTTTAGATCTCGTGATTGGGGAATAGCTTCCTGCTGTTCGTCAAAAAACTGTCAAGTTTGCACAGTGGTTTCTATAGGGGCTTTGTCAACCTTTGAATATGGGGATATCTTGAGGGAACACAGTGTTCTGTGGCGTAATTGTGTCCCTTTTTTAAGACTTCACTTCATTCTTTGGTGATTAGATGACCATTCAGAGTGATCAGTGACCTGATGATTCTCATTTGTCTCCTTGACTGTCTATTCTTAGGTTCATAAAAGACATTATTACAGATCTATTCTTTGGAGAGGCCAGGGCAGCCCAACAGGGATTATAAGTGAGCTGAAGTCAAATGTTTGTATCTGTTTTAGAAGCGAAATAAATGAAGCACAGAGAACATAAGAAGGTGACACATAATAACATTATTGCACATTACATGTAATTATCTTTTCTTTATTTAGATTATTAGTCAGTCATCCATAGGCTGCTACAGGCCGGTGCAGTGCAGCCAGATTGCACAAGTTAGATCCTCAAATAATTTATTGCCATGTATTAAAATGCCACCAGTGCATTTCCATCTGATGGAAAACTTTTTACTAGTTGCTCTATAGTCAACATGTACTGAATATACAGCCATGCACTGTTCACTCGAAACTATCCGTCACCCTTTGGTTTATGGACAATCGTTTTGAACCCTTGAGTTTTGCATCACGGCTGTCGCCATCCTGCTTTTGCAGGGCCAGAAATGACCATATGTGGATGAGAGCTTGGAGCTGGAGGGTGATGCATTGCATTGTTGATTTTGACTCAGTTTTTCAAGCAGTAAAAAAAAAGTTATAAACAGCACACCATATGTCTCTGAAACAGTTGAGACAGAAAGGCAATGCGGTATCACAATCTTGAATTCCTATCTAAGTTTTACAATTTGATTGAGTTTCGAAAGCCTCTATGTAGAAAAACTGGTTTCCTGCCTGCTCACAGACTCATTTCATAGCTAAACAGTACATTGCTTCTGAAATATATGTATATAGACAGTAAAGTAACAGCACCTTGAAATAACCTTCATATTTGATCAGCATTGCCTAGTTCTACAACTGTTTCACTGATGTGAACCCAGTGTGTTGTGGTGGAAGGTCTAACTGAAAATTACTTGTCAAGGTAGCCATGCCCTGAAGCGTACCCTGCTTTATCGTCTATTTTAGAGGGGACCGTAATTTACAAACGGGGCTCCATGCTGCACGGGAAGACGGCTTGACGATTAAGACCATAAACTCATGAGGAAACTGTTTACTGAGGTAATGAGTCGGGTCCTTTTCTTAAAGCATACGTACTTCTATACTTCTATCTTTTTTGTTGCATCTGGTGTTACTGTCCCCTGCAGGTCATTAGAAAGAATGCAGGTTTAAGACACCTCACTGTTAGCTTCAAGCTCTGCCCAATATACATGCTGTCTGTGACAGGTATTTAGTCTTTGCTGCAGTCACAGTAAGAGAATCAGCAGAGCACTTAGGATTCATCTTGATGAATGTCTAAACCAGCTCTCACAGCAACATGTCCAATCGTTGTCGAGACATTTCACTCAAAACCCCCAGATGCCAACTTTATGGTGGTGCTAATGGAAAAGTCAGGGGCATCACCAAAGTCAGTAGCTTCATCCTCTGACACATGAAATGTCTGGACACAATTTCCCAGCAATTTATCCAGTAGCTGTTGTAGTATTTGAGTCTGTATTATTATATTGCCATCCCTAAAGCCATTCCAGCTCTCATGGCTTGAAAAGTGAAAGAAATAGTATTAAATAAATTGAAACAACAGCACAGTGGCTACTTACACCTGCTCCCTGCAGAATGTTGACAAGTCTTATACCGAGACACCACATTAAGGAGTTATTTACAATATGGTATCCGGATTTTGATTTATATATATTCAGTGTTTCACATGCGTCCTGTTCCAGCTAGATAAGTATACCTAAGATATAAGGATACCTATCAACTGCAGAACTCCTGCTTGAAAAACTCCTCTCTCTACAAAGACTGTTGACCATGAGAAAGAAACAATGACTACTACCAGAAAACACAATACTGAGTCGTGTAGTCCTTTAGAAAAGGCACAACACACACTTCACCAGTGCTGGCTGGTGATCCATGAGCTGAACGGAGATTTAGCAAAGTTGAGTGTTTTGATGAAGTGGGCAGGACTGCTGACTTCTTCTTTTCTGTCCACTTAGTTGGAACAAAGAGCCTCTGTAATGCCTCATCACTCCTGTAAAAAGCACGGCTGAAGTAAAGCTCACACACCACCATCAGTATCTGACGCCAGCTGAATTACATGACAGCTGCTCCGGGCTACTTGCTCTAAGTATTTCTCTCCCCACATCAGCAAATGGGCCTGTGACTGCTCAAGAGAGCCATGGTATGGACCTGCCTGCCTTCAGAACAGTTCAGTTATGTGGGACCCTGGAGGGCCTTGCCCAAATTTACTTGGACCTGTCACAGGCGCACAGCGGCAGGTTGTCAGGACAGCCAGAGCTATGCTGGAGTGTCCTCCACATCTCCTTAATAGGGAAATCAAATTTCTTTCCTCTGGCACGACACCTAGTTGAACAGGGTGAGAAGCTAGTTTTCCATGCTATGAATGTACTTAGCTCTGGTTAACGTCTCTTATACAAAATAATAAGGATTCTCTTGTCAGTATTGTTTATTTATAGGTTTCTCTATGGATTAATGATTCGATAGTGCTCAGTGTGGATGGAGATTTGGCCTGTTCGAGAAGTTGAATTGAATGTAAATTGAATTGTGCTGCTGCAACATACAGAAATTTGCATTTTTCATCTCAATTCGTTCAGTTCAACGTGCATTGTCTGGTCACAATGATGGAAAGCATCCTGACAACGCTTTCAATTTATTTGTCCATACTTGTTTAGTAGACTTAAATATTGGTCCCGTTGCTGTCATTTGTGTCTTCATTTGTTATCCTGGCTCCAGGTGAATCATCTGCAGAGGAATGTCTCACTCAGTATCATAGTTTTCACTTGTCAACTGTGAAAATACATAATTAGCAACACTACACACCCAAAGTTGTGCAAGTGATGACATACCTTTCTCTACAGGAACCGGTAAAGTCTCCTTTTGAGCAGCTGCAGCTCTTTAACATGTGAAATGTGCAAAGGTGATGTTGAAGTTGGTGACTTCTTTACGACTACCAGATGGCCATTAATCCTCTGTTCAAGATATTAATGTTTTAGAAGTTTTATTAGCAGCAGGGAGGGTTGGACTCAAGTCCATCTAAACCAAACCAGGACTGAAACAGTGAAGGACTGAGATCAAGTCAAGGTCAAGATGAAGGCGGGGCAGGACAGAGTCACGACCAAGACCGGACAGTATATACAACTACTTAAGATGTAGCTGATATTCACAAAATCCATTTGGGTGAGCTGTGGTGTCAGGTGGCTCTGTGAGCATTGTGCTGCAGAATTTCCATCCTGCCATGGGTTTTCTTTTAGACACTATTTGCAGATGAACTCTTTGTGGTTTAGGTTGCCGGATTTTTATTATAGACGATGTGGTTGACATCTTTTCCCAGACATCCACAGCTACTTCCCCGTGTTCCCCGCATTCACTTTGTGTGTGAAGGGGGGGGAGGCGGAGAGGTGTGAAAGCTGTGAACAATAACAAAAACTTCAAATTTAGAAATGAGTCGAGTTATTGGTTTCATTTCAGGCAGAAAGCTTTACATTCAGTCACAGTAATGATGTAAACAAATAAATGAGACAATGCAGAGGCAATTTAGTCATGTTCCTGCAGTTGTGGTCTCCAAATAAAATCTCAAGTTCTCCTTGTCTGAGACCGAGAAAAGACCAAGTAAAAACAAGGTTGAGATGAGATCTTCATCATCAGACTAAGACCAGTCCAAAATAATACAATACTGATTAACAGCAAAAGCTGCTTGAAGTATCAAAGTACACTTCTCATTGTAATGAATTGTCTCTATCACAGCGATATTGATGTATTAACCTGCAAGCAGCATTTTAATGTTGTGACTGGTCCAGGTGGCACTGAGTCTGACTACTTAATATACTCGTTCATCATATTTTATGGGCTTCTCATATATCCTAAATGTAACACCTTAATCTGCAAAGTAACTAGTACCTACAACATCAGATGAAGATAATGGATGGAAGTGAAAAGGACACCACTAGTTGCATGAAATTTAAATTGTATTAAGTACTTGAAGTCATTGGCAGCATTTCAGCTTTGGACAAAAAGAATATATTTCATACTGTACAATATAAAAGAGCTCTGCAAAAAAAGATCATTTACTCTGTGTGTGTTTGGGGAAGTTTAGATGATTAACATTCACACATTAGCGCTACTATTTAGCTCTTATTATAGCAGCTGGTGGTCATTTAGCACTCATAACTAGAGAAAATGACATATTAGACTACAAGCCATACACACATAGTTTAGGTTATGGTGCTGCTTATTTAGAAGTGAACCCAATTGGTCCCGGTGGCATTTCTTTCTTTCAGTTTGTCTTTGAAGAAAGCTCCCAGCAGACACAGTCAGCGTTCCCTCTCCGCTGCCATCGACAACAGAATCTGACAAAAACAATTACAAGTCACTGCAGCATTTTAACTCTGTTCTTCTGGTTACAACTGTTGGCTCCCATCGGCTGAGCCTTTATCTTCCCCACGAGTGGCGCAGCTGCACTCTGTCAGTCTTTATCATTTTGTCAAGCGGTGCAGCTGGCTCAAAGATGCACGGATAAACCTTGCATGTTTACGTCCTCCTGGCTCGTTCTGTGGCTGACTGGAGGTCTGTGTTTCTGCTGCATCCTGAGCTCTTCCCGCAGTTATTCAGCTGAATCCCCTGTTTAATTGTGCACCCCTGTGTGTTGCCTCTGCCTCCTGTAGTCCAGACAACAGCTGATCAGTTACAGTCATTGATCCCCCTTTTCCCATTGCTCCTCTTCTCTGTTCTCAGGCTCCACTGTGTATGCTGGGACTTCTAATCTGGCTGTTCAGGTGTCCTGTAGTCAGCTTTATTTTATTAACAGACAAGGCCAGCTATCCATATCCATATATATCCATATATGTTTGCGCTTACCTTAAATTCCATGTTTGGTTACACCTTTCTTGCAAAACTCTTTCTAGGGATGGATAACCCACAATCTGACCTTCCACACATTCATACATACATTCATACAGCCACATTTAGATTCTGTCAATACCATGAGTGTTTGTTCCTGAACTTTGCCTGGATCAGTGAAGATTAAAAATGTTTAGTGCACTTGAAAATCAATTTAACTTTCAGTTTTTAACTCCTGGGCAAGAGGCATGCTTGAAATGTTTCTGGGCTACATTTAGTAGAAGTAGTATTTTTTGTAAATAATAGAGTTTGAGGTTTTAAGAAATGCTACTATTCGCTTGAAATATTTTCATTTGAAACTCAAACTATAAAGTCTGTGTCCCTGGTTGTGTCTGACACAACACCAGTGGTATGCTGCTAATACTGCCGTCTCTGCAGCATTTTGTTTATCCAGGTCATGCAGCAGCTGTGTAACAGAAGCAACTATGCGTGGTTACAAAGATGCCTCACTACCTATTTGAGAAGGTTCAGCAGTTTGACACTAAAAACAACAACATTAAGAAAATGCACAGCATAATGAAGTTTGGAGGATTGTAAAAATCTTTTTTTTTTTTTTAAGCAGATTGGAGCTTTATTGCATTTTATAGTTTTAATCTACCCCTGTGCAGTGTTGTTTCTAAGGTTTGTTGCTGTGGGCAGCCTTCACATTACTTGCAGTTTAAGGAACCACCTGAAGATGGAAGTAAAAGTCCATCAGTGAGTCTAAAAAGCAGCCTCTGAATTATGAGCATTGTTAATGCTTCCACCCCAGACGATTCTGTTTGTATTCTTGTAGTACTTCATTGTTCCCTCCCCTCTAGAGAAAGGCTTTTCAAAGACTGAGACTGTGGGCCTCCCCTCAGACAAAGCTTGGAAAAAGGTATCCCCTCAGCCCCTTTTAGTTTGCTTGCTTAGTTTTGCTCAATTCCCGGATGCCTGCGGGATCATGATTTTCCTATTTTTTCCCATAGACACTACACAATAGAGCCAGATAACCTAATATTGCTTACACCAAATCTAAAAATAAGTCTGCCCCAAGACATGTATCAGTTTCTGACTCTGGAAACGTGGAAAAAACAGTAAAATTCCCCAAACTACCATATGTGAACTCACATGTATGCAAATGGAATACATTTAGGCTATTCTATGTGATCTCCTTTTGATAACTAATGTAATAGTTTTTCACTTCCATTAACTGAGCCTCGCCCTGGGGAGACCCGCCTCCCACTTTGAAGATCACTGCTCGAGAGCAATATATTAAAAACACCCACCCATGTGACGGCACAGCAGTGTGAAGATGCACAGCAACATACCATATGGTTCGATGGAATAAGAAGTTGAGTGATTTCTTTTTTCTCTTGTCTGGCTCATACAAGAGTTCCACCAAGAAGGGCACCTCATTTCAGTGCAAAGTATGTGCTCAAATCAATATTATATGCATTCACAAATTCAATCTCTCACAATACTCCGTCTATGGAACAACTCCAATTTGTATTTCATAGCGTGACAGATGAGAATCTTGGCGTCTGTCTGGTTTTTTACATTTCGAAATTGAAACTGCAGGGTAATGCTACAATATGCAAGCTGAAAAGCCAGTATCCGCAGGAAATGCAAGGATTAAGCAAAAGAGGTTCTGTATTTTGATGGATGCAATACATATTTTAATGAGTTTTTAAAAAGAATGGTCACCAAGAATGCATGATGCTGTGTAGTCTTCATAAACCTTGTGCCAAAATATTGAACATGTAATACAACTGCCTTAATGCTCCTGCCACCTTTTTTATATAGGCTAGCAGCAGTTTGTCTTTATGGCAGAGCTAACATTGTCTCAGAACAGTGGTCTTCATAAACAGTAATTCACCTATATAGCTCTGTATTCGTCCTATGGGGTCATCTTGTAAAGGCCACAGCCTAGTCCAGTGAGAGCAAGAGAGGGCAAAATGGTCTCAGGAACTGTCATTTAATAGCGCAAAACCAATCGAAGATAGAACAGACAAATGTTGGACATGAAAACCTGAGGGCGACCGCACAGCAAAGCTGCTGATGTTACAGAAACTAGAAATCTATATGTTTATAGATCAGCAAATAAATAGATCCTTTGCCTGAAGCTATGGCATGCACAGTAGCAATCTAGTGACTTGTAACAGTGGGCTATCTCTTTATTCTTCTCAAGGCCACGAGTCCTGACACATGGAATGAGCGGGTATTGTGAAACCAGGCTGTTTTTATACCTCAGTGAAGCAATGCAACCCTGCATAATGGCTGTTGAAGATTCAGTGCTGTGGATGTAAAACCTTGTTGGTCTTGACATTCTTGGAATAAATCAGCGGAATGTTGCCGACCCATGACGCAATGTTTTGAGCTTGTCTCACTTTAGATATCTGAAGAAGTTCAACACACTGTACATAGTTCTTGAAACACGGGCACCGTTGACAATTCTGTATTCCTCCTACAGTGAAAACACTCTCACATCCAGGCCTGTTTGCTGTGTCCTTAGCTCTCCTCGGTTAAAATAATCCTTCTTTAATTGTTACATCTGTTATCATTAAGTTTTAGCCACACAAATTAGATGCATGTAATGTTGCTGATGCAGGACTTTAGGCGTATTCTGCTGTGAGTTGCTCTTAGTGAGATTATCAACTAAAGCTCTAAAATGTAAAGTATAATCAGTATTTAATTATACATAATTAACTTAATTAATAATGGTCTTCTTCTAACAATCATATGGGTGACTAATTTGTAGAAAAAAGCTGTTTAGCAGTTTCTGCCTTCGCTCAGAGGATACAGGGTAAGTAGCTCACTGGCTAACAACCCCACAGAATCACAATAAACCGAGGCAACAATCCCACACAAATACTCCTCTCCAGTGGCTGCATCACCATGGTTTAAGGCCAAGGCTTTGCTCCAGGGGTCTTGCTGGAACATTACAGCGCATTGGAGTGAACAAAGCTGGACTAAAATGGCTGGGTTTTCCTTACTGGTTTGAATCGTGCAGGGTTTTAAAAACGTCCTGTACTGTGTTATCACAGTCATGCAAATCCATAACGGCTCTGCCACTAAACATGGACGCCCTGCTGCTGTCTCACTGCTAAAAGTGGGTGTCTTGGCATCTTAATTCAGCTTCATGTGGGTGTCCTGCCAGTTTATCAGCTTTTAAATGTGGGTGCCCTGGCACCTTGGCTCAGATTGTGGGTGTCCTGCTACTGACTTTGGTTGTTCTATGTTGTACCCCCCTGGTCAGATAGCTATGTTTAGCTGTCCTGCACTTATTAGCGCTGATGTGATAGGATTGTTGGCTGCGTGTCAAAAGATTCATAAAACTGATCAAATTTGCATCGGTTTCAACGTAAAGATTCACAAACAGCACCTTCAGTTCAACCTCCTGACCCAGATTTCTCCTTTTAGCCTTTTAAGTAAAGCTGAAGTTAAAAAGAAAGCAAGTATTAACATAAATGTCACATTGTCACGTTATCAATAAAGTATTATTATACACTTAATTGAAGGCATATGAACCTTTTACATAGACATACTCACAGAAGTATCCAATCCTAAGATATATTACACTGGATGTACGATTACATCAGCTTGAAATGCTTTGGACATGTTTTAAACAGCTCAAGGAAAGAGTTCCTTCAACATAATTTAAGTCATCCACAGGCCAGTACTCTGGCCAGTACTCTTTGCTTTTTGTAGAGGGAAATCTTAATGTGTTAAGTGCCTGATTTATTGCTCACTTTGTGTCCACTGCCTCCTTTACCTGATTTAGTTCCTGATTCAACAGGACGCTGAAATGAATTACGATCTTCCAGGATGTTGACATAGTAAAATTGTTGTGGTTGGTGTGACGTGTTACATAAAATTTTCTGACATGTTTTTTTTTGCTAGTTGTTTTTTCATTATTATTATTATTATTATTATTGTTGTTGTTGTTGTTATTTATTTATTTATTTATTTTCACGGCATTGCAAGTTGTTATCAAGCTGCTGCCATGCTGACAGAATTGACACATTTAAGGGCAACTGAACTGATTGGAGTTGACTTGGACTTGCTGAAGATGACCTGCAAATGGTTTGTAAAGTGAGGTCTAGGAATTTTGAGGGCATCCCAGAAGGTTTTCTGGAAAAATTGAGAAATACTTTACAATTTCCAATAATCCTCCCAATAATGTCCTACTCTTCCCCTAATCAAACAACATAAACTAAATTAAAAGAACTTCAAGCTCCACTAATCAATGTTTTTATATTAAACCCACTGTTTGAAGAATTTAAAACTTTAGAACAATGCTAGTACAAAAGAAAAACGCAGCTGATGTCTGTTTGGTGTGCATGCAGACAAACTTAGTGGTTAGAGGAGTTGGTGGAGACCAAGTGATCATCTTGGGGTTGTTTTGTTGGGTTTTTTTTTTGCCCTCTTGTGGTTAACAAAATAGAAATGAATAAATGAATGCAGCTTAAAACAAAATTAAACAGCAGTTCTCATAAACCTTTGTTGCACATCGTAATCTGTTCTCCAACTTTTATTTCCCATGATGCACTTTATTCTCGGGTACAATACACGGCAGAGTATATGGCTAGAACTGGAATTTAAAATCTGCCATCTCCACCAGGCGTGTGTTAAAGGGTTAAACAAGCTATTTTTGTTCTATGCTGAATATTGGATAACCTAACAGCCTGCATGTGACACGCACAGAACAGATGTTCCACATCTAAGCTTTACTACGACTGTACATCTTAGCTAACTAATGACCAACAACAGCTGTGTGGGGGTTTGTGTTTAGTGACATTAAGATTGTTTTCGTAGTATCTCTCGTCATTTGTTCTGAACGTGTGTTGACAAACTGAACATCTCAGTCGCGATGTTCAGAGCTTATTTCAGCAGCAGTTCTGTGAAGGCATATTTTCATACTCCTGCACTGAGAGAATGAAGCAACTGACAGGGAACTGCCTTAAGCTTCAGCTTTGCTGCCAGACTTCTCTCTCTTTTTTTTGTTTTCTCTTTCCTTTTCCACACAAAATGTTGAATGGCATTGTAGATGTTGAGAATGGAAATTTATGCAAGGGAATGCTGGATTTTTTTTTTTTTTTTTTATGTTCTAGTGCAAACCCTCTGTAAACATACATAATAGACTATGGAGATTTCAGTACTTGCTAACTTATCTTCCTGAGCTAAATATTCATGCCAAAGAAAAAGCAGAAGAGCAATGAGGGGCATCTTTGCAGAAAGCAAACAGTCGTCAGTTGAAGCAGCAACTTGCTGACAGGCCATTATTTTAACTAGCTCAGAATCAGGATATTTTGATTTACTCGAGCATCTGTCAGTCAATATGGCTGTCCTTGGATATGTTATTGTAGACGTGGAAACATTGCTGGCTTGTGACCAGATGGCAAAAATACAATACAATTTACAATTTATTTCTAGACCCGGGAAATGTGGACTGGAGAGTGAGTATTTTAAATGCTCTTTTGCAAACCACTTAACCCAGTTTGCCCAGTGCAGCTTCTTAGCAAAAAATAGTATTGGTTTTATTTGTCAGTTCCGCTGGTGAATGTGCTTAAAATGCTCAAATGTGGGACAGGATGTTGCTAAATGGAAGGATCTACTGTTCAGTATTCTGCAAGACCCTTTCTTGGATGAATAAGTGTTATATATAAAGGAGGGTTAAAAAAGAAAACAAAAACACATGGACTCATGGTCCTTTATGCTGGACTCAGCTAAAGAATATATGGCTTCAAAGGCTCAGAGACTCTTATTTTGACAGCTGGGAGGCAAGCCTCTGCCTTTTCCTTGTTTTTAAAAATTCTCATACAGCCCAGTAAACACACTCATTCTTGTGAGAACCCTTACTGACATAATGTATTCTATAGCACCTTACCCCAAACTTAACTATTAACTTATTTATATAGTGTGTTTCATACAGTTTCTTTTCAAATTGCATTATGAAATAAGTAAGACAGGATAAAAACACACAAGAACATTATCAGTTATTACATTTCTACCTTCTAAATCCCATGAAACCTCATCCCTCGAATACCCTTTTAAAGAAGTGAGAACCAGAGTGCTCTCACTTTGCAAAAAGTGTTCATGAGAAAGATAGAAGCACAACAGTGCACGTGCACCTGCACACAAATACAGATACTGCAGTGCTTTATATCAACAAATATGTAGGAGTTTATGGTTCAACACCCAAACAAGTCCCCCAAAACAGTGAATGATAGGACTGTCGCACCTTATACAGACCAATGCTTCAATACACAGTTCTATCAGATCGTCTTCCCGCCTGATTGTGCCGTTCAAGCCCAACATTCATCATTTCTTCTGCACTGACCACAGTGGCAATAAAAAAAGACGAGGAATTCTTCCTTTTACTTTTACATAGCCAAAATGTTAAAAAGTTGCCTGCAAAAGATTTGTGTTGCATCAATCCGAGGATGTTTATGACTTTGACTTTGGCTTTCAGGTATTAAGAAATGATTGGAGGAAGCACGGGGAGAAAAAAAAAAAAATGCACTTATTATAAGGTTTCTAATATGCCTTACAGAGCTCCGCAGCAGCCTTTTTAATTTTTTAGTATTCCAGCTGAGTTTTTAACTATCTCAGCTGGAATACTGTGATTCTAAGAGGTTTAGATTGCGGGAAGGCAACTGGAATCTTTTGACATCTGTGGTGATTTCATGTGTTTCGGAAATGTAAAGGAGTAAGTGTATCCAGTGCTCAGCTGGCACAGAGGAACAGGATCTTTTCTGTTTGCAAAACTGCTTTAATGACTGAACACAAACATTGGAAAGTCTTGTAATGTCATTGTGCCTCTGTTTGTCTGTGTAACTATTGTATAATCAGAGAACGGGCTTACAGAAAGCAGATTTTAGAAAAAAAAAACATTAAATAGTGCTTGGCTCCGACTAAATCAAAGCATCCCATTTAGGCATGATCAAAATTCAAATGAAGCATTCGTAAACAAAGTACACAAATCAATTGATGTGACATTCGGGCTCAGCTATGGGGATTTATTCAAATGTAATCTTGCATAATATCAACAATTCATGCTCATTTCATGGTAATTATTCTTCATTATGAGAAGATGCTCAACAGGTTGGCTCAGAGCTCTGGGACTACAAGTTTCTGGCTGATGTGATACATGATTGAGACAGATTACGAAGGTCCGCAGAGGACGCTCTCCCCGGTAACCAAGGCAAGTTGCGGTCCAGCGGACTCATTACAGCTGGTCACCATGGGTTTCCATGCATGAACTTGTAATTATACCAAATAAATAGGTGGGAATCTTTCAGTATGGAAAACGGGCTACGGCTGGGATACAGTAGAGTCCAAACTCTATTAAACCTGTAATGGAAATCATTTATCATGCCTATGGTGTGTGACCTCCACCTTTTTTGTACGGACTGCTTAATATTCTACCTGGATTACATGGCTTGGAGTCTCACTCGGAACATCCTTTTAGTTCTCAACATTTTGTTCTTGAGCTGTTCTTACTTTTATAAGGTTAACCTCGAATTTCAAAGTGATCCACAGGGCAAGTAAAGACGGGAATGAGATGGTTTCATTACTGCGTATTTCTATTTTTATGTCTATTCTTATTTTTATCTATGGATGTCCAGGCGTGAGTGATATAAAGAATGAGAACTCCTTTTAAATGTCTGTCTTTGTAACAGAAAAGATCCATATCAGCTTGTTGAAAATGATAAATGGAGTTTATTCTGATAATTAAGACCTTGTGCTTACAATAGATAGAAAAACAGACTTTTCTGATTAGTGGACGACCTCCTCTACCTCCGGGCCACAGCCGCCCCTATTTATGTATTATGGTCGTGGTCTAATGTTAATGTTAGATCTTAGTAGAATTACTACATTGGGGTGAGAGTTTCTTGATTTTATTAGGTATTTAATTCATTCAGTTACACAAAAGGAGACATTTCCAATCTGTTTTTGTATCTATGAATAGTTTCTCAGCATAATTTCCATCCAGTTTACTTCATCATAATATTCTGTATATCAATGTGACAATGTAAAATTCCATATATTGTATTACAGGATCCATATCATCCAATTTTCATATCTTGGGAATTTTAATATGATTTTAAATCATTAAACTATTTTGAAAACAAATAAATAAATAAACAAAATATTGTTATATCATCTTTGTTGATTCCATACAAACTCTAATAGCTAGCGAAGTTATATCTCTCTTTCTTCTGCATTGTTTAATTTTCTAACTCTCCTTAAAATCTCTTTGTTTTTAGAATTGTATTTTCGTGTTTGTTTGGGTTTCTTGAGATGACAGTTTAAATTCATATTAGTTAAGTCAGTTGTAGCTCAATATAAAAAAAAAAAAAAAAAAATGCAAAGGTCTACTTATGTTATTGGGCACATTATTTATCTGGAAAGAATTGGAAAATCATTAAAGCCTAATAAAGAATAAAGCAAGGAGAGAAAACCATAAATAATGCTCGGCTGCACAGTTTATTATTTCAAGTAGTTTTGAATGTTTGTTCCCCGCTGAAGGTATGGTTACAAATCAACAACCTAAACCTGCTTTCTGTTCAAGTACAGAGCATTATTACTAATTATACTTTCAGAGTCTTCTCTTAAGTGAATCGTGACTTTGCTGGGACTGAACTGCATGTTTTCCTGCAGGGACGGCCCGGGCTGCTCACTCTAAATGTCTTGTTGTATCTCCACCTATCATGCTGCAGGTAGTAGAGAGGCAGAATGAAATGAATGGAGAGATGTATTGTTGGCGGAACAACCGGCACCAAACAATGGCAAGAATGCCTCTCACCAATAGCCGGAGCTGCACGGGCGCTGACATCATATCACTCCCACATCTCCCTCTCTTGATTTCAGCCCCACCCGCTCCTTTCCATTAGCAAGTCGGTCCGTGTCCCTGTGTTATTTAAAGCCAGAGATCCTCCCTCTCGCCGAGCCACTGTGTTGCATCTGTCTGCCTCGCTGCTTGTGTGTCTCTGCGTGTGTGTGTGTGTATGTGTATATGAGAGTGCGCTAAAAAACCCAGGCAGCCAGTGGGAGAGCTAGAGAGCGGGGAGAGATACACGGGGGAAAGGCAGAAAGCATCTGAGAAGGGAGAAGGAACGGGAGTGTGAGACAGCTATGAAATTCATCCAAGCTATTTGCTTACTGCTTCTGTGTCCAGCTTTGAGCCTCAACACCAGGTAAGAGAGAAACAAAAGGAGAGGGGCTCTTTTTTTTGGTCAGTTTCACCCTGCTAGAGACTCTGAAACAAAAGAGTGTATAGGTTCAAAGGATACAATGGGCAATCTTAGATTAGTAATCTGAAGGTCTGTTCAGTCCTGCCTAATGCTGAAGCCTTAATTCATCCTGGCAGAGGCTCTCTGTGTGCTAAGCATGTTGGAGAATGAAAGACTTAAAAGGAAAGAAGGAAGAGCTTATCTGTTGAACTAGGCTATTATCTTTCTCAGTTCGGGGCAGGCTGAGAAACAGTTATCCTTTTGTCGTGGTAATTCACTGAATGCGATGCCTCCTGAATAGTGGTGACATTGCTTTTTGGGACTTTTGCTGCCTGCTGGTCTGGGAGGGAGAGCAAGTTGAAGTCAGGGGAACTGAGAGAAAAGGACAAGGCTACTTGTGTTGCAGTGTCTTGAAAAAGAGCAGGTGTGTGCTTCTATATACATATGTGCGTGTGCGTGCGGTGTAAGGCTTTTTTGGAAGAAGAAGAAGCCGAAGGGAAGAGTGATGGGCAAGAAGAATGAACAGGAGAGAAATGTGTGAAGAGGGGGACTTTTGATGATTAATTAAATCATTGATAAAATGGTCCTTCTTCACTGCCAGTGCCTGACACCACTGCCTTAATGAGAGCCGTGAGACGAAATTCAGGGCTTTGACTATACCATGGAGACATCACACGGAGGAAGGCATGCATTATAAAACTTGCCTCCCCTTTTTCTCCTCGGTGCCAAAAAACATTTCGATACTCATCTCTTCTTGCTGAATTAGTTGAATGCAGTTGCTGAGGAATGCATGCAGAGGGGAAGAACGGCGGCTTTGAAAGCATTGTTTTGTTGCTGATATGAACTTAAACACACAAATGTCCATGTTTTGTTGTGGTATGATGCCTTACAGATGACTGAGTGAGTATGTGAATTATTTTGTTTGCATCAGGAGTTACAGTAGATAGAGACTTCTGGAGAAAGAAGTCAAGGTTATTGCCTACATCCAACAAAATAGTCAATACCAGAGGGGAACACTGATGATGTATGAGTCATATAACTGAGGGGCTGTATTGATGTATTAACCTCTAGTATTTAGCAGTCAGCAAATTAAGCCCCCACACCCTTTAACATACCTACAATTTTAATGCTCACATGAGGTAATACATAAATATATAAATAACCTTCAGGCAGCAGCTTTGGAAACATTCAGTGGGTGTTAGTGTTTTATTTTTGTATTGCTTTATTAAATATTATTGCTCTTAAGTTTGATGTTTTTGTCTCACAGTTTATTTTTAAAGAGCGATCTTTTGGATGGTAATCAGAGAGAGGGAGGCATTTCAGTGATAATTTGGCAGGTCAGCACAGATTGTAAGCTTCCTCTTGAGGGGGCATGTCATCAAAAGCAATTACCAGAAAACATAGATACAATCAGTGTATTATTAGATAGTTTGTTTCTAAAGTCTGCATAAGAAAGGCAGAAGGCTGTGTTTGGTTAAAGGCAAAGGGGGTTTTCCAGGCAAGGTTGATAACTCAAGTGTGACCCACTGAACCTCGATTTACTTCCATAAATAGGAAAATAAAACTAAACGTGGCCTCAGGTCCTAAACTGATCTGCAATGCAGGCAGATGTGGAACCACAAGCTATAACCAGCTGATAAAATGCTGTAATTGGGAGAAAAAAAGACAAGAATAAATGAGCCCTAATTACAAATTAGAGACACAAGGGATGTTACGAACGCGGTCTTTTTAGACCACAGAGATCTTCTGCTCAACATGTAGGCTTGACATCCTTGGAAAAAAAAAAAAAACAGCCTTGAAATAGGTCCCACCTTTTTAAAGCTGATCATCAGTTCTGTTGTCATCGTGTCAGAGAAGCCATGATTGATCTGTAGTCATTTTTGAGGCTGTAATTTGGCGTGTCATATTAAATAACAATATACTCCAAGGTTTGACAACAAAGATCTTTTTTCCCCTTCCTCATTTGTCACTGTGTGAAGAAAAAGCGTGTAATTGGACCTTAAATTAAGATTTCTTTGTCAAACTGCCGTTTCCAGGATCATCAGTGAACACTGAAAGGTGTTTACCATTAGGAAGATGGCAGTCGCATATTGATCTGGCTGTACTGTTTGTATTAGACGGGTGATTTTATGAGACGAAACCTAAAATGAGACGTGGTTTGATGGGAAAAAAAAATGGATTGACTTAGTAGTACATGTGTTCCTGTCTAGGTTTTTACCCATTAGTGAGCTGCAGATGTTATGTGAAATTACAGTGAAAGGACAACAATAAGGACTCTACAAGGACAGCCAAATGTCATTTTCCTGTTTCTGAAGATTTGTCATCACCACACAACGCAACCATGGATAGATTCAACGAAAGGTCACTGAACAAGGAAACCAGTTGATCCATAACACCTGTCCGCTCCATCATTGTTTCGCTCCTACCTCAGTGGTCGACATGCCTTGTAGCTACTGTTATCCCTGTCAAATGTACAGAATTAGCTATGCTTTTAATAGCCTGTGGTAATTAACTGGTGTATTATCCTGCTACGGTATCTTTTGATCTACCACCGCCCTGGAGTGGCTCTGCTGAGGCAATAACAGCTGGCAGTGATGCATTTAACATAAAGCTCTTGGAATTGGTTTTATTATTGCTGATACAGTCGGATTTCATTAAAAGTAGTATGGAATTTTAGATATTTTTCCCTTTTTTTCTTTTTTTTAATGCAGCATTTCATACTCATAATTTTTCAGAGATATTCACCTTTATGTTTTTTCTTTCTTCTTTGGTCATGAAAACAAGAAGCAAAGGGAGTGACATAATACTGTAGGCAGATTTTGCTGGTCCTGTAAACCTTTCTTGACTTGTTGTGTTCTTCTTCTTGTTTCTGGAGGTCATGGACCCAGACAATGCTTATCACATGTGACATCCTCATTCCTTTTGTTGCAATAGTGTAACATTGAAGAGACTGACTGTAAGGTGTATCTGCGGCAGGAAAATGAATTGTGACTCGAGCTGTCTAGTCTATGTATTGCTCTGCCTCGCTTTGCTTGATTCACTATCGTCGCATCAGTGGTGCGTGAGGGAATCCATTTCATATGTTAACTGCAACCTCCACGGTGTGACCTGATAAAGTCGCCTTAAGGAATTAGAATTAATGAAAAAGCTCCCATTTAAATTTTTATGTATGATAGCAGCATTTTGGTAAGCCTCCGCTCTACGCTTAATTCAGTTTTATAGCATTAAAATCTAAAAAGCATCTCCTCGTCTTACTCTGCCTTATTATGGATGCAAAAACCTGGATATGCATTCCAAAACCAAAACAACAAGAAGAAATGCAAGAATTATAGGATATCATTTCTTATTATCTTTGTTAAATTAACTATTTTGGTGCTCGGCCATGCTCACGTGAAAGCTTGATTAAGAACAATTCGATTTTAATGAATTGAGTGGATTACCCCGGCCACATAATGGTGGTGCAGGGCTATGTGTCATTGCAGAAATCAATTGGTACTCAGGCAGAACACAAGGCTGCATTGACACTCATCCCATGAGATATGACTGTCCACCTCCAGGTCAGGGTTGGGAGGCTGGTACTGTACAGTAAGACTGCTCGTCTGCATCTGGCTTGTGTTTTTCTTTTTTTTTTCTACTTCTTCTTCTTCTTCTCGATACAGATCAAACAGCTCCACCCTTTTACACTTTCAAATATTCCCTTTCAGAGCATTTCATGAAACATATTTGACACATTTTCTTGACACTATCTTTGATGTCTTTTACCTTAGCAGACTCTTCTTGGAAACGGTAATATCTAGTGGGATCTCCACAACATCAAATATTTATGAGTATTTTGGACGGCAATTAAAAGGACTACAGAGAGTTTTGGATTATACATAGAGTGCAGCTACACAGTCACATTGTTTTATGTCAATGTCTGCCTGTGGATATAAGCATACTGCAAATTAAATGGAGAATCTCTTTAATGTTATACAGGGTCAGACAAGAGGTGTAGCAATTAATGACGGAGGCAGGTAAGGACTATAATGAATGCTACAGGATGTTGTTGATCATTTGCATGATAATCTTTTAATGTAATTACAGTTGGTTCCCTCTTGTTTTACATTAAAATGTGCGCGTAAACACATCAGAATTTGTGCGTTCGTATAACATCTCATTGTGGAACACTCATGGTCAGCCTCCCACTCATTTATCGTGACAGCAGACGCCGTCTTTGTCTGAGTCTGTCACATGTTTGCTGAGTCGAAAACATTCCACAGATCATCGTGTACATCTGATCAATACTTTCTTTTCAAGTGAGAGAGAAAAAATCCAATCAAGATGTACAGCAGCGGAGACAAACGCAACATGATTTCTAATGGAAAGGGCTCTTGAGCTTCCTCTCTAAAATGTCTGGATGACACATGCTGTGCAGTCGTTCACTAATATTGTCTGGCACATTGGAAAAGCGAGGACTGACTCGAGGTCAAGTGTAGAGAGCAGATGTGGAATTAGACCTAACGATTGACCAAGGGGAGATGGTAATGTCAATCTATACACTGATGGACTGCAAATGGTTAGCAGGGATAATGACTAAGTGGAAAAAATCCGCCTCTCATCCTTGGGCATTGTTTACTACTTGAGTGATGGAGAAACAACTCTTTTGAACAAATAGGGCTTACCCAAGTAAGTGTAGAATGCAGAGCTCGCCTATATTTTCTTTCTTTAAGTGGAGCTTGGCTGTGTTGCCATTTGTCTCGATTGTTATTGAGTGAGAGCTCCATCATTATCTAAATGAACTGGTGCTTTATTTATACTGAATGACATTGTGGAGCCTTGGCATATTTGAACTGACACCCTTGCATAAACATTTATGAGTCTTGCAGAGCAGCAGTTTTTGGTTTAAAGTAGGGTTGTGCAATGATGGCAGCGTAATCTGTATCGGCCGTTTGAATCTCTAAAATGAAATGTCCAAATGAAACATTTCTGCCGATACGACGGGCTGATAAGATGACGCTTGAATTTTGTGCATGTGACACATGCATGTCTGTTATGTGGAGGGTTTTTAGAGTGAATTAAGTGGATAGCAAAGTTGCTATTTGCAACTATCTATCTGCATGAGTCATACGAGGATGAGCAAAATTGCAGTCTTTCAATACTATGATTTTAATGGCCTATCTTAAGAGCCGTCGTCCTGATCATTCCAACAGATTTTAGTAGTATTTTTCTGACTTTTTCCCATTGGTACAGCATGTGTATATTTTGAAAAGCTCTAGCACTTGCAAGTGGGTCATCACGAGACGATCAGGCATAATAATATGCTAATTCTACTACAGGAGAGCTGGTTCTTTTAATTAGTGGAAAGAAATATGTGCATATTTTGGTATCGGCAATCGGCCAAAATTAGTTGGAAAATATGGACATCGGCTATACGGCACAAATCCAAAATCATGCATCCGGCGTGGAAAGTGCTCAAAGTGTCTGTCCACCTTACAAGACGGACATCTGTTTAAACACCGCACAAAGCCAATCTCTTTTAATGTGCAGCAGTAATCTTTGTCACGGTTGTGCCGATGCAACATTTGTACGTGTGAAAATCACTTGGAGATAAAATGAGCATGATTCCCCATCTGCACTCTGTTTTCCATGCCATCGAATGACATCTATTGCAGAGGAATGATTATAGATATGACTTTCAGGGGTGAGGTCTGACTCCTCAAGATGAGAGAAAATGATATTTGTGGAGACCGGTAATGTCCTCAGCTCAAATCAGACTGAATGATAATTGAAATTCAAAGGACATGGCATAATGGTCACACCATGGCAACCACATTGGCCACATGACAGTAATGAAGTGGGCTACAATAAACAGAACCTTGGGTGGCTCCTACAAATGAGATAGTAATTAAAAGGACCACGATCAGTACGGGTGGAAAAGTAGCCAGACGTTTTATATTCAAGGCCACATTTTAGGTACTGTGCTGCTGCTCCCATTGCTCTCAGAAGACATTTGAAATGACAGCAGCGTTTACTCTTTAAACACAGAAAGTGCGTGTCAAAGATCCCACTTCCTGGAACACAAAGTTTTATCCATGAATAACGTCATCCTCTAATGTGGCATTGAAACAGAACGCAACTTTGGTTGATGTAAAAATGAACAAAAAACAAGGATGTTTGGGATGTTATGATACAGACATTAGTAGGCTGCTATCGTCTCATTGTGCATTAAATAGTATTAGTACTTTTATAGTCAGAAATATTTATGAAGGATTGAACAGTGAGTGTAATGTTGGCTTGACTCGTGCGGTCAAATACCTGACCGGCCATTAACTTGATCTTAAAGGGCTTAAAACAAAATTATCATTCTCCTCAATTAACAAACGTGCCTTGACATTATTATTAGCTCAGACTTGAGTCAGATCACTACATATAGCACTTGAATGCTCTTCAGATGAATTACAGATTCTAAGCTGTCTTAACCTTTGTGATAGACATTATTAATATTACTATTTCTCAGTGGATAATGTATTCTGCTAATGCTGTATGACATTTTCTGTAACTGTTTGAATAAGTGACAGCTGATCTATATTTTTTAATTGGTTATTACAAAAACAATATTGATAGATGCTGAAGCCAAAACAAAGTAACACTGTACCTCAATCAAAGTTATTATATTAAACAACAGTTTTTGGACCGACGCTGACAAAAGCCTCAGATGGGAGGAGAATCGCTGCTTGTTCCCGTGAGCAACAATGGCTATGTGTGAATTTTAAAGGATGCTACCTGAGAGATGCGCCGATGTGTTGCCCACGCACGTGACATGTCTAGCAAGTTAAAGATCTGGACCTGCCTGCGAGTCCAAATCATCCTGTAGTGTGAAATTTGTTTTGCCGCGACCTAAAGCCAGTAATAGGGCATGATACAGGGCGAACAAGCGCAGTTGGGGGTCTTCTATGTCTCGAGTATCATGTCATGTGCGACCCCCGTTGCCAATCACTCGTGTAATGTGCAAACCACAACAACATCAAGACAATCCGTTCTAAGACACGCAGTCATGTAACACGATCAATACAGCAATCTGACACCTCTGATAGTCGTATAATGTGGAGGTGACATGAGTGGACCTACTGAATGCCCAGTCAACGTACACTCAGTTTATTAGGTACAATCAACTGAAATCAATAAGTTTAATACAACAAACGCTGCAGTAAATTCTCCCTCCATGAAGGGTTTAATATTCAGCTTTTGTTTAAAACTGTTTTGGGGATGTTGATTCAACTTTATGGACATTTTGGAGGCTGTAGTTTGCAGTGCTGCTGTTGAATTTTATTTTGCTGAGTTGTGTTTCTAATTTTTATTCTAATGGGATAGACAAAATATTAGAAGTGTTTCTAATGCGGTATAATTCAGCGGCACTATATTGTAACTGTGGCTGCTAAAATTGGCATAAATTATTATTATAACTTGCATGAAGGGAGGCTTGACTGCAGGACTGTTGTATTAGACCACATTTGTTTGAGCTGGACCCAATAAACTGGCAACTCAGAGTATTTTCCAGACATAAAGATGCAGAATTATATGATGAAAGGTAATAATCTACACAAAATGTGTAGTTATTAATGATGGCATGCAGTGACAGCAAGTTAAAAGTTTGTTCTGTGTTTTCCTTTGAGAATAAATCAGAAACCAAAAGGGAGACATGTAATGTTGATATTTTTATCTTCATGATGACACCCCTAAGTTTGGCATTCAGTGAAATACAGTTCTGGTATCCATCTATGTAGATTTCAATATAACCGATCAAATGTTCCACAGAGCATCAGCAGACGGTCACACTGAGCCAGACAGCACTCAGCTCACGTCGGCTTTCCTGCTAAAGTCTCCTCCTTATCTAACTTCCAAACATGAGCACGTCTTGACCCGCACCTTCGCTTGTTGAACAAACACCACCAAACAAACAGTCACCGGGGAAAAGTGTACTGTTAACGCCCGGTTTATAGGCTAGATAGCTAATTATGTGCTCAGCTGCAGCACATTAAAGAGCTTGTAAACGTACCTGCAAATGTCACTTAAGTTTGCTCAGATGCTGGCACTAACACGCTGTCAGCCCGTCACATGTGCCATGGGCTACAGACTGTTTACTTCATCTCTCGTTCATTACAGCGTTAACAGTCTGGCAGCCTGCCAGCTGCTGTCAATCAAACAGACACCGACACGCCCATCCAGCAGGCTGAGACGAAAAGGAACTTTACCAATATTTCTCTTCCTTTTTTTAATATAAAAAAAAAACTAGTCAATACATTTAAAATACACATCTGCATTATTTTTGACTACAAAGGTAGACTTTAAAAGTAAAAATTTATGTTATGAGCAGTGAAAAAACACAACACCACCTGACAAATGTTTACCATCCTTGTACGTCTGGTTTGGTCTGTATTATCTGACAATATATTTGGCTCTTTAGTTTGCTAGATGTCCACACAGCAAGTCACAAACTATATCTGCTTCTGTTTGCAGGGCTCAGAATGAACTGTTTTCCTCAGTGTCCTGCAACCAAATTCTACTTTCAGCTGTTCCAGACTTAATAACCAATGTCCCAAACTGAAATTCTTCTACATAATAAATGTAGTTGAATAACTTTTGACATGGGCACACACCATAGAGCTGCTGCGAGTTGTTCCTTGCACCTATATCTGAATAAAAAGTTTAAATTACCCAGTTTTCATTGTCCTTCTCCCTGATGGTCTGAATAAGTTGTTGCTTGTCGATTTTTAGAAATAAAGATGCCTAAGAAGGTCTGAAAAGTCAATAGACCCAGCGAGAAAGTTGCCACGTTGGCAACACTGCGCTCTGTCTATGATTGATTTTGTCTGTTTGTTTGTGATTTTGAGGTTGTGCTTGTGCCACCTCTCATTTTTTTTTTTTTTTTTTGAATTTGAACATAAATTTAATTTGCAGTGTTTTGTTTTGTCTGCTGTCCAACAGTTTTCTCAGACACAGAATATTTGCGTCTCAAATTAGATATTTGATTTAAGGAAGCTTTAGTTTTGATGTGAATCTTTATCACTCTATCAAGCAGCGCTTTATGTCACTCCTCTGCTGCTGTCAGTATAGATATTAATGCCTGGCTGTCACAGTCACTGTTGTAATTGGCAGACACTTAATTGCTCAGTCCCTGTAAACATGATGCCTGCGTTCTTTCAGTGATGAGTCATTAGTGGGAGGCTTGGCGTTTTGTTGTACAGTGAAGTGCACGATGTATAACCATAATAAACAAAAGCTGAGCACTATCGCTCGTCACAGTGGCACCACATATAAAATCCCTCTGTTGTTTTCACTGGATTGTTGTCGAGCAGCTCTTCCCGTAGATAGAATCCAGCATTTATTTGCTCTTGTGTGTAGACTGACGTCTAGAGCTCTTCATATGTTCTTTAATGTAGATGTCAGTCATGATATTTCGATTTGTGTATTTATCTCCCACGCTTTGCATGATCTCATTTCAGGTTGAATGTAACATCTGTGTCAGCTCAGTGTGCTTTTTATTTGTACCTTCTCCAACCGATTGTTCAGTTTAAACGTTTCAAGCGATGGCCTCTAAGCGCCGGTGACGGGTAACATCTGAATCCCATCAGTGAGGAGCTGATTTATTTATCTGATTACTATTAGTGCTGCAACAGGTGATTAGTTTTAATACTGATTAATCTGCTGATTATTAATTGATTAATTGCTTGGTTTATAAAACGTCCGTAAATAATGAGAAATGCCCTTCACATTTTCCCCTTGGTAATGCCATTAAAGTTCTTTTTTTTCTGTGTGACCAACAGTCCAAAACCCAAGGATACTGAGTATACAGTGATAATCAAACATGTTGGAGAAGCTGGAACTACACAATACGTGGATTTTTGCTTTAAAAAAAATTACGAAATAAACAAAAAAAGATGATTAATTGATTAAAATTCCAACCTTGACTCTTATTAAAGTAGCTGTTGGTTAATTTTCTGTCTATCCACAAATTCTGCAAATCTGAGCCAATTTGTACGTTGCAATTGGATTTAATTTTGATCTATGGCTCTATGGTACCAACAGAAGATGATGAGATGATTCCTGACTTGTCTTAAACATCAGACTTCTTAACTAATAAATACATAAATATGGGGTATATTATATCATATTATATTATACAATATTGGATTGTGTTATAGGGCCCCTTGTTAAGTGGGAAGTTTGCTGGATTCAATGGGAAGATAAATTATTACATGTTAGCCACGTTACACATGGCCACTTGTTATTTACAATTCACAGTCCAGTTGCTTTAACAACCCCCAGCGGAATTAAATAATTAGCATAATGCTATTTGTTCTATTTTTCTTAGTGACTCTTCTGTACTGTGCATACACATGAATACTGAATGCTGCTATACAGTACAGGGTATTGTGTATGGATGCTGAATAATTTAGCATAGTCTTTTTATCAGAGGCGTTTTACTTCAGTCAATCAATAAGAAATAACATTTATATTTCCAGTTAAGAGAAGAATCTTAAAATGAATGACGCTAACAGAGACAGATGGGCTCAATAAAGGTAGTCCTTTTAACAGACTGTACTAGCATTTTTCTGTTTTTCCAGAAAATCTTAGAAATATATGTTTGACCAAGACTAAAGTGACAAAGAAATGTCATTAATTCTCTTTAACTTCAGATTATATTAACATTTTCATGTCATCCTGGACACTTTTGGCATTGCAAACACAACTCTCTTGACATATTACAATTGAATGCTTGTGTAAATATGCTTTATGACAAAGACCACAAATCCTTAACATTATAGAAATCCTCTGGGAATTAATTAATTGCAATAGCTACTGTACACAGAGTTGAAGTGTAAATGTCATTCAGAGAGAAGGAGATGAAAATGTAACCTGCTGTTTTGTATGGTTTTCTTGTTTCTTTGCCTCCCAGCCGCCTTTGTTTTTTTTCCACCACCATTATTTATCCGGAGAGGAGTTGTTAAGCAGCCGCGGTCTTTCCCAGGAAGAGCGTGTTCCACATTCATAAAGTTACACTCTTTCACACCGGGGAGCTGCCCTTCACAGATCACATGTTCTTCGATTGAACAGCTCCACTGAAGCAGTTAGCTCAGCGCTTGCTCAAGACTACCTCTGCAGTAGTTAACAAGGAATAGAATAGGGAGGCTGTCCATGTTCACCTTCCCCACCTTTATTTTCACAGGCTTTCCTTGGAATTCTGTTCTCAGTCATGGACTACTGTAATCATTAAGCTGCCACCAGCAATCTGCCCATTCCCTGATTTTATTCTTTTCTGCTGCTTAATTGGTTCACTGTGGAATGAACCAAAGTGCTCAGAGACATTACTCACAAAAAAAAAAATTGAGGGATCAGACAATGCAGAGATATTGGTTTTGGCATGAACAGAAGATGGGGATCATAAATAAGAGAGGTCTACACAAAATGCTTAGATCATGTTAGAAAAAAGAGAGAGAGCTCAGAGCTTGTCCTTTTTTTTGCTTCTCAATATATTCTGTCTTATTTCATCTTTTGAGACTGCTGTCTTTTGTGAGAGCTGTCATTAATTGCTTCTTTCATTATTTTCCCCATCATTTAAAATTGTTGTTCTGTTTTCTTCACATAAAAAACAGCAGCATCATCTTTGAAAAAAAAAAAAAAAAACATCCTTCACCATCCTTTTAATAAATATTGGAATAAAATGTTTTCCTCTTTGTTGTTGAGCACTAAGTCTATGATATAAAGGCTGATGTAGGTTTTGCTGTTGATGGTTCAAGTGCAATTTGAGCAAAAAAGACTTGTTGCTAACGACCAAAGTTGCCTGGAGACTTTATGAAAGATTAGAAATGTACAAAGACCTGGAGAGTACACATGTGGCAGGAACTCGATTTCAGCTGAAGTGCTGGGCATAATACCAGGTACACCTGTGCACAGATAACATATTCCAGTCAAATAGCTGTGAATGAATGCAGGGTCAACATCTTCTATTCTTTCTTTTAGGCGTGCCCTAGGTCTCAAAGAAGTGTGATGCAAAAGAAAAATATTTCGTTTGTATTCAGTAATGTCCTGTTCCCACAGAGTTACGAACCGCACGCAGTTAAAGTGCTTAAGGGTAAAACAGTGTAGTGTCTCCCTTTAGTATTTTAGTCTTTTATCTCGTCTTGTGAATCCATCACAACTGAATAGGTTGCACAACTCTTGGCTATAAACCATGCTTTATTCTCAAAACACTTTTGGATATGCTGCCTTTAATAGGACGGTGTTTGAGGTTAAGCTGTCGTTTTCGACTAGAGTTGAATTAACACCTCTCTCAACAAAAGCTGCATCATGAAGGGAGGATTTGTAGCGTGACTCTTGATAAATTCAAGTTCAACATTTTAACAAGGGACCTATGGAAATGGACTCGATCTGTAGCCAGCCTCGAGTGGCCTTTTGAGGAACTACAGGTTTTGGCACTTCAGTATAGACTTTATTTCACAGCCACAGAGGTTGCTACTTCATAAATCAGCAACTGATTGTGTATTGAATCAAGTATTTTTTTTTTTTTTTTCATTCGTATTCCGGCTGTCACAGTATCAGAGTTCATGATTCATGATAACTGAATAAAAAAAATATATTTTTATGTTTTCACTGCTTTTTTAGCTAATTAAACTCAAAATATGAACATGAGGTGGAGAGAGAGTCTGTAACTACAACTGTCACTGTAACCACAAAGTATTATCAGAAAGAAACAGAAATGATTTAAGAGCTACGTCATTATTTTCTCGGTATAATCATACACATATTAATAGCATGATAACATGATAATGCCACTAACTTGACTATTTTTGCTTGATCCAGATGAAAGTATTTAGGTACAGGACTTAGGTTATAAGAAAGGAATAGATATTGTGCTTTTCATTATAGAGTTTTTGATTTGATTTCGATTGAAAACTTTCCTTTGTTTCACTGTTAGCATTGTTATATCTCCAAACAGAACAACTTTTCCAAAGGCGAGTGAACAAGCACCAAAACCAGCCACATTGTGCGAACACAACACAACACTGAGGGGTGTGGATTTGCTTTGTTGCAGCATTCAGGGGGATCCATGTTCCCATCCCCCTGTAGGAATTATTCCAGAGCAGGCTGTTTCAAGCGAGCAGCATCAGCTATCGGATTAGTCTTTGCCGGGCACAGTTTGATTTCTGAGCTGTTGTGAGCCATTTCAAGTGACAGTTTTGCAACCATTGTCCCTTATATGTTACTGCAGTCGAGACTGGAGCAAATTTGAAATTAATTTGGTGCGGTACAGTGGACTAAGTGTAAGCCCTCGTGTAGGTACCGTGTCATTGAGTAATTGAGGTCTGATCAGTGTTGAGAGCACGGATTGGATGAGTGTCTGACCTGCCAGAATTTTCTCCAGAGCTGTCAGTAGTCTTGAACGTAATTTAACAAAACATCTTTGATGTGAGTCGCCCACTTGATTACTAAGTAATATACAAAGCAGCTACAATAGGCAGTAGTCCCACACCGCATGTTGTTACATGGCGCGAGCCAGGACATCCGTGTCTGACAGAGATGAACTGTCAATATTCAAGGACAAACAAAACAAACTCATGTTCAAGAGCTGAAATTGATTTCCAAAATTATCACATGCAGCTGCCAAACTGGTGCTGTGTTTTTCATTTCCTGTCTTTTATTAACCCCTCCATATTTGCTCTGTGCTGCATGTATTGTACATCACAGCCAAGCTTCCAATGTACCATTTTTCAAAAACTATAATATCTGCTTCTTTTGGTGAAGGGTACATAAATCTGAATCCTTTATCAGCCGCCAGCACACCTCCTCGAAGACGCCCGGCGGATTCTGTTATTTTTATCTAATCACTTCCTGAGCATATTCTGGTGTCAGGATCCATCCTGGTTGACAAGTGCTGGTTCCATTTGAGTCCCCTATCGCCCTGTTTTTCCAGTGTTTTGCCATGACACCTGACTGATAAGTGTGGTGTTCAGTATGTGTATGTAGAAGGGGAGGATTTCTGCAATGACATGCGGCATTTAGCAAAGAATTCAGTGGTGCCCATGGCGACAGTTTATCGCCATAAATGTTTTTGTTTTATATTTTGATTGAAGATTTTCCGCCTGCAGACCTCAGCATTTGACAGCACTTTTGAGACTCCTGCTTATTCACTGCCAAAGAAAAATGGTGTCTTGAGGAAATGTGAAGTGTCAGAGGTGTCATTAATTCACCGGCTTTGGTCAAAGGAAGCACAAATGCATGAATTTGTGGCCACTATAAAACTAATGCCATATTTAAATTACAGCTTCTGCCATTGTTGAAATTTTATTTTATTGTACATTTGTGCCATTAAATTAGCAATGTGCCGTTTTTATTTTACTTTCTTGCCATTTTAGATTGGCAACTCTCCAAACCAGTTGAAAAATGCTCCCTTTTATGAGCCTGGTATTACAAGAAATACAATTGTAAACATCCTATGGCACACCTAGTCATAATTCTGACCCTGAAGCGGTGCTCTCCAGATAAGGCTTCTAGGTTTAAAAGGGTTTTGTCACTTGCCAATCAATTTTTAGTGTCAGGTTTACTATTTGGCAACAAATGGAAACCCGCTCATGCAGTTCACCCTCTTGTTGATTGCATCTCTCTCTGATCAATCCGTACCTGTCCCTGATTTTTTTTTTTTTTTTTCTTTTTTTTGCAAACTACCGGAGAGCAAAAGAGGAAGTACGGGTTACAAAATATCACCTTCCTTCTTTTGTGTGTATGTATGCGCATTGAACCTCACCACTGGTCACAGAGAGGGCAGCGAGAGGGTGTTATGTTGCTGAAGTCCACCACTTCCATTTGCCTGTCTGTCAGATGTCTTGCTTGGCTGAGCTCCACACAGTGATGGTGTTGACAAAATGACAGGAGGGGGGGCACACTCCAGTGAATGTCAATTTGGCTGCAAAGCACCGCTTCCCCAAGAGCGCTGAAGCTCCCACACACCAAAAAACAGAAAGGGGAGTGAGCTGTAGTTTATGAAAAAAAAGGCAAGCCCCAAAGAATTGGATATTTGCATAAAACATACACGGTCACGTGCATTCATAACAACGTACACTACACAGTCCCCGCTCTTACACACACATAATATGCGCATGCTGCGACTGAAATTACATCCCGGCAGCTGCAATTAGCTGACATGTAGAGGAAATCGCTATCAAAAATGTTACCTGACATTTTGTCACGATGACAAGGTGGCGATGCGTCTGAGCACAGATTCAGTGTTTGGTTCTCACACATCCTGTGTTCTCTGAGCTTTTCCTTGGCTTGCTTACTGTCCTGACTTGACTGGTGGGATTAGAGATGCATTCTAATGTGTCTCTAATCTCATAATCTGTCTAATAGGAGCGCAGTTACACTCGAGCCCTTTTTAATATGTAAACACAGATCGAGTTGGGGGACTGCGGAGGTTATTGCGGACATTTAGGACAGATCTGAATCTGTAATCTTCACATCAGAATTCAGAGTATCCCTGGTAGTAACCGCGTTAAGGGTCTGTTGTTGCATTCATGAAACTCACCTCAGATGTTAAATAAGTTATACCAAACAACCTCCCTGGCGTGTTTAGCAAATTAGCATTTGATGGCAGGTGTTTGGATTAACACTGATTTAATGAGCTTTATGAAAGTCTCTGGAGGATGAATGCAGGGTTTTAGGATTACCTACTTCCAGGATACTATTAAAGACAGGCAAATGGAAAATCTCTGTTCCAAATCCATTAAAATGTGTCCATGTCCTCATCTGCTTAAACCCCGTCAGGAATACTGAAATAACATCATGCCACTGCTTTTACATGTCCAAGTGTGTCCTGAAGCTGAGGATGCCTTTGTGCAACAAGACAATGGATTGCTCTGGAAGTGTCTTTGTACAACGATTGTCATGATGACATTCTTCATCTTGATGGCACGCGTAATTGGAAATACAAACACAAGGTTGTTTACAAGGTAGCGGTCTCCAAGGTAGCTTCGATTTTTTTTTTTTTCTTTTTTTTTTAGGTAGCTGATTTTGATGCCGCTGGTAAGTTAATGGAGCAATGTGTAAGATACGGCCAGAGGTATAGATCACGAATGTTCTCATTGAAGTAATGACATAATCAACAGAATGTAAAGAGGTAACAGCTATGACACTATATCAAAGACGGCCATGTATTATGTTGCAGAGATGAGCATGCTAAACTACTGGCAGCTTCAATGTACTGTAGTACCACCTGTGCATCTAGAGGCAACAGCAACACTGTAGCTCTATTATATTACAACATATCTATACATAAACTACATTAAATAATTGTGTAGACAAAATTAAGTGAGGCAGTTACTGCTACTGTACCTTGTAAGTGCTGAAAGTGTCTGTTGATTCTAGCTGTACTTTACTATGAGCTAAGTTAGCATAGCTTACTTAGCTCCCTTCATGATGCCATAAAGGTCCAGTGTGTATAATTTGGTGGCATCTAGTGGTGAAGTTACAGATTGCAACTGCCTGAATACTCCTCACCTCATCCTTCCATTCAAGCATGAGGGAGAAACTACAGTGACAGTGAAACTTGTGAAAACCTTTAAAGATCCTAAGTAGAGACAGTATTTGGTTTGTCCCTTCTGGGCTGCTGTAGAAACATAGTGGGTCAACATGGCGGACTCTGTGGAAGAGGACCTGCTCTCTCTGTACATTATAAGGACAAAAACATAAATACAATGAATATTATTTATAGGTGGTTATATTCCTTTTCTGCCAATAGATTCCCTTAAATATTACACACAGGACCTTTAACATCTGTTTAGTTAGGATATGGCGCTGCTGTGTTCAGGCTTTCATGTTTTCAGTTTAATGTAAAAGCAATATCAGTATTTTCTGTATATGTAGTGATGAACAGACCTCGTTCATTTTTGTCTAATTGTTACAGATCGTGAGATTGGGCTCACAAATGAGTTTCTCTTCTTCAAAGTTGTATTGCCGTATAGCTGCTTCCTACAATCAACATAACTGATTTTGCTTTAGATTTAAAAGGATAAATAGAACCATTGCAATATAAAATCCACCATGTGTGACCACCAGTCATCACATCACCACATTCAAATAATAAAACATAAAAATTAAAACTTAAATATGCACATATATATAAAATGTCCAACGTTTGCATTTTCTTATGCTCACGCTGGCAATTTTGAATCAAAAACTTATCACAAGAAATGTAGCCTAAATAACCAAACCCAGTTTAAAGCAGTTTATACTCTCACATTCGACTCTTGAGTCCTTATTACTCTAAGACACAGCATGTGATAAGCATATCTTATTATCTCGCCAGCAGAGCGGCAACCTGCAATACGCTTCAACAGATGTAAGTTCATGCAGCGTGCAGGATGTTGCATGATATTCATTAAATCGGCGTTCAGGAAGTTCGGTATGTAGCCCAATTATTCTCCTCACAAAGTCATGTGTGTTAGGATACGGTAGCGTGTTTCTGGTGTGTATCTGCACTACAAGCGCATTGCGTCTCCCCACCTGCAGGCATTGTGAATAATTTGCTCTGATGCTGGAGGTGTTTCAGATGTGTTCATTGCAGCGAACCCGTTATGCATGCTTGTTGAGTGAATCTCAAATCGTGAAAACATGTTGATGTTTTTTTACAAAGAACTTTTGAATAAACAAAAGGGATGCAGAGTTATTGTGAAGCTGCTACCTCAGTAAAAATAATAATTGGATTAGAGCTGCAACACTTTTTATTTTAACTATTTTATTTTATTTTTTTATCAGCAGAGAATTGAGCAGCAACAAGTTTGATAATTAATTGCTCAAGTAATGTTTCAAGCAAGTGTTTGTCAGACATCTCAAGATGTCACTCTAGACTCTTTTGACAAGTAGCTTTTACAGTTCACGCTGTGAACTGTAAAAGCGTGAACAGCTTAACTTTTGACAACTAAAGGATTCATGTATTAATAAAATAATCAGAACTGTATAAGTAGTTTAAGTAATCAACCCGGAAATTCAGAGTGTTTTGTTTTTCCTTGTTGTCCTGCAGTTTTTTATACCACACTGCAAAGACGATCTTGTGAAATTATAGAGCAACTGAGCAACTTGCAACTAAGGCTCTATATGAGATCACTGATACAAAGATTGTGACAGAGTGTCAAAGAATGGTGTCAAGTTGGAAACTTGACAGGCTTAAAAAGACACGAACAATGGTCACCTGTGGGAGTTAAAAATTGTCCCCGCTGAGCACGACCCTGTCAATCTTCTTCTTATCAGCCTCAATCCAGACAAAAGAGTCTGCAGCTTCTCCTGCTGTGGGCATTGACTGCAAGTCACAAGGAGCAATTTCAGAAGATGCTTAGAGGGCCAGTACTTCAAATCCCTCTTACTGCGTTCTGATGTACTTTGTAAATAGAAGACAGATGCTCGTAGATTAAGAAACACTTATATACACGTACACGTATATATCTATCTATAAATTCCATTTTTCTGCAGAGGCTTTGGAAATCCAGTAGAACATTTTCAAGGAAAAGCAAGTTTATTTGTATAGCAGCTTCAAACAACAAGGCAATTCAAGGTGCATCACATGGACAGGACATGGAATAAGGTAAGAAACACAGGGACCTATAAAATACAATACAAAAAAGACATTTAAATAGGATTAAAGAGTAAAACAAAATAGAAGATAAAAAAAGAATAAAACAGGAGAAGATAATGTATACTGCAGTCACAGTGCAGTGCAGGATATGAATAAACAGTTCCAAATTTAATAAAAGGCAGTGGCAAACAGTGTTTACTACAAGAGCAAACAAAACACTTGTAAGCTTGTAAAAGTTGAGTCAGTTGTCACGGAAAATAGTTTCCGTCTCAGCCTCGAGTATTTAGCAAAGTCTCAGCAGCATATTGGGGTGTCCCATATCTCTGACTGAGATATGGGACACCTGTGAGTCTCTCAAAGCTTGTGTAATATGTTATATAACTTACATTAATCCAACACCTCCCGACCTGAGTTGACAACAGGTTCCTCTGAATATAGTGCTTGGCTGCATAGCGAGCACAATCCCATTACTTAAATGGATAGGACTAATAATAAAATATTACTTCCAACCTAAACGGATTAACAATGATCTTGTGCTCTTGGGAATTTGTTGAGCTGCCTTCCCACATAAACACATTTTTTATATACAAAGCTTTAAAGCAAGTTCATTTTACTTTTGCTACTTTGTGTACATGGATTGGAAGAGGGATAATAAATGCATGCTGGACAAACACGGAGGAGAAAAAAGCCAGGTCTCTCTGTTTATGTGCCCACTGCTGCACCTCACTGTATAGCTGAATTAATGCCAAGTACACACACGTTAGGTCAGCTAGGGAATGCTAAGCATAGGGAAAAAAAGCAGTTTGTAGACTTCACGCCACAGATCATGCAGATGAAAGAAAAGGGTGAGACACACTGAATCAGCAACTGAGTCTGAACAGTGAGGCACACTGTGCACAGGACTCTGGTCTACTTAGGCTGATTGGTATCTCTGCATCGTCTTCAATGTTCTCTTCCTGTGTGATTGTTTATGCAAAAGCAGGAGTCTAGGAGGAACCCTTTCACAGAAAGATTTCGGGGGGCTATAAAAATGCAAATGAGTCCAGAGGTGAGATCATCATTAGCTTTATAGCTAAGTCCCAATGCCTATATGTATAATACTATACTGTATTTGCTAAACCATAGTATAGTGATTTGTTTTTTTAATACTCAACATCGAAGTATACTAATTTCTAAGGCAGCAGCCCAGTGGAGAGGTGCTGCAGGAGTGTGAATTCCCAAGGGAGGAAGTCACTGAACAGTTTAGGATTATCTCACTGCTCTGTGTGGAGTGTAAAGTATTCAAAAGTATCTTAACCCAAAGTTACATTGACACCTTAGTGCAGAAGAGTGGGGTCCTAAATGCACCCTTCTGAACATGCAGGAGTTGTTGGCATGCAGGTTTTGGCACATCATCCTTCCATCTGAGAATCACCATTGGACTCATTACATCTGAGTGGCAACTCCGGGAGAAAAGCCTCATAACAGGCTGTACCACCTTTGTCACTCTATTTGCTTTGTATATGGACATCTTGGTGAAGGCTGCAGAGAGAGTTTATGGACGGTAAAGACAACGTCTGTATAGCAGGCATGTAGCTTCTGCAGGGGCCATAGAGGCTCATCACTCGTGTTTTAAGCCGGCGATATCCTCCATGCTCAAGAGAGACAAGGTCACCAGAAAGTTCTGCTCTCTGTGGAGCCCCTATTCCTTCAGCAGCGGGGAAGCCAGTAAAGAGCCTGGGGAAGGTATTTACATGCTCCCTTAGGCATAATGCCTACATCAAGAAAACTAATCAGTCTCTGGAGTCCTGGCTAACATCTGTGGACAAATCAAGTTTACCTGGAGAGTTCAAAGCCTGGATCTACCAGCCTGCCATCCTTCCATACAATCGTCTGCCCTTTGATGCTATATAACGTTCCATTAAGTACATCTCTCTTTGAGAAGAGGGTCATGTAACAACTCTCTACGTCCACAAGACAAAGCTCAGGCTCCCTTTCAGAAGCCTGGGTGAAGAGTTCATGGTGTGCTGTATAGGAACTCTAACAAACATGCATTCATGTTTGCTAGCTTGCAGTCTCCTTCTTCACTGCCTCTTCTGTGTTTCTTGTCACGTTACTGTTTCCAGCCGTCAGTCAGTGGAATCTCAGCAAACCTTCAGCAGGTTCACCTTCAGTGCATCACGTCATGTGTGTATGTGTGTCCTTGTGATGAGCATGACATACTTTGGGGGTGTACTCATAAAAACATTGCTCCATAGTCCTCCACAGGATATCTCTACCTTTCACAAAGAGAAAGCAAAGATCAAATGCTTGTTTTTTGAGAATCTTCCTGGAGCTCCACCACCACAATTTTCAGCTGTAAGTAGCTCCTCCATTTCCTTTGTGCATTGCATTGTGGTATCCATCAAGAGCATATGAAAAAACAAGTGAACTTTTTCTGCTTAGTGTGGAATTGTGGTACTGATTATGTATTTTAAAAGGAGCTTGCTTTTAACAAGCACTTAACACTGTCTGGAACAATGCCTCCAGCAGTAATGAACACACTTGGAAGAGGGCAGATTTGGTTCAGGAAAATTTCCTTTAAGGCTTTTGAGCAGCTGCTTTATGAAGTAGCCAAAAAGTGGAACCAGCAAATTGGACAGACAAGAAAAGAATACAATGCCCAAACTCTACATTTTGATCCCGTAATTAGCATACGAAGTCATTGTGTTAACAGAATTCCGTACATGATTCATGTGAATAATGTGCATGTACTGCAGATATGAATATGGATAATTCAGAGATGTCATAAGTCACTGCAGAAGCTTCCAGAAGGTATCATGGGTCTTGTTTAATGAACATACTTTATTCCAGCATGGAAGCTACATATCACACTCCACTGCCTTTAACCCCAGTTTTATAGCACACATGATAGTTACATCAGACCATCTGTATTACCTAATGAAGATAAGCTTATATTGGTAATATGTTGTGACAGTGCTGAGAATATATATTTGATAGGTAAAGGTGGTTGTGTTTTCACTGCAGAATCATAACTGGGGTTTCTTACTGCAGAGATACATATTTGGCATTCCAGTCACAGCCCTCCAGTGGGCCAACAGTTAGAGCAGATAGAGCGATACCTTAAGCAAGAAGTGCAGTAATTGTGGTTGAAGAGTGACCTCCTCACAGTCTTCATGTATGAACTGTCAGGTTTTACCTCTAATGTCAGGGACTCCTCAATGACTGGCTCATCAAAATGTCCTCTAACTGTATATTATACAGTGTATTGATTTCCATCAAGAAATAACAGTTGAAATGATTACAGATACTTTAATCATCATACTTTCAGTATCCACTCACAGCTTCACATATCAGCTCCCACAGCATTGTCTCTCATTTGAAAAACAAAAGATGCCACGCCACAGATGCACCAACTTTAATTATTAAAAAGTAATTATTCTACATTACCAGCAGTGATTAAAAAATCTGAGCGGACTGTTTGCCAGGAAGTCTCTCTGATCTGAAGCTGAAGATCACGAAACAATGTCAGATATACAATGTAAATTATTTCTAACAATCCAGCTTATATTTGTTGAGGGACGTCAAATCCATCCTGAAAACTTGCACTGCTGAGTGACTTTAAGACTTAAGACATGACACTGACCTGCTGGAAACATTTACCACTGAGAGTATAACATTATTATTGTAATTAGTATATAATACAAATCTAAATGAATTACTGATTTATTGAATGAATAAACACAATTTAACTAAAGTACTCAACACTAGTAGTATAAAGATCATATAAACTATTGAATGAAAGAAGATTTCTACTCCATTTGTTACATAAAGAGACACATCATTTCCTCTCAGATGGAGGTAGAGTATTCTGGTCTGAATACAGTGTAACTGACAACATAATGGATACTTCAAGTGCACTTCCCTTTATAAATATATAATTATTCCTGAAAAGAGTCTGTGCATTGGTGAATATAATATCATAATGCATTTTTCCCCGGACATTTACAGGATGTGTTTTTTTATAGCCACCAATGCCAGTATATTTTTCAGCAGCTTCCAGCAGTGCACAATGCATGTGTGGCTTGTCATTTCTTAGATGAAGGTCCAAGTCAAGTGACTGTTTTTATTCGTAGACCTGGCAGAGATTCCTATATTTCTAATATTAGTACATATTCTGAAGACATCTTCTAAAACTTCACAATCACCACAGTGTCACCACATAATCAGTTTAAATAGTGGCATCATTGTAGATTCTGCAGTTGGATGAAGTTCAAGAAAGTTAGCAGAAGTAAGACATCTAAACCCCTTTCTATTTATGAATCAGATTAAATTATGTACTGCAAACAATTGTACAGAGCTGACATTTGGTAACTCAGAAGAGTCATGCAAGGACAGACAGTTTGAAGGAATACAGAGGATGAGAGCTGAGCCCCCTGAAGTATGAAAAATATTTAAACAAGGAGAGGGAAATGAATGAAAGAACAGGGTAGGTTTAAATCTATCAAAGATTTATCTGCCAGAAAGCAAAGGAATGTCTAAAGAAGCTGGAAGAAAGAGCAGCACACATTAGTGAGGAGATTTCAGGAGAGGTTTGGTGTAGGGAGAAGAGGAGAGGCAGTTTAGAGGGATCAACCAGGGTGAGGTGCTAGTGCTGAACTGACTTTAACTATCTACCAGGAATCAGTATAGATGTCATGAACTAGAAAAATAGCTATATAGAGCAAAACTGTTTTTGAACCAGCCTGTAAACATCTTTGTTTCTGCTGTGAAGTTTTTAGAATTAATCTCAAGTGGCCATTTGAGGAACTGCAGTTTTTTGCCACGTTCACACTGACACCACAGAGGTTGCTGCTTTGAAAATACTTTGTAGCTTGAATGTGGTTCAGTAGGTACACAGACAAGAGTTAGTGTGACAACATACTTCTCCTGTAAATCTAAAACAAACATATCGAGGGTTAGGGTTAGTAATAATATTCACAAGAAAAAAAAACTGTAATAAACTTGTCAAATCCATCATTTAAGCAATCAGAGTTTTTAGTCACATCTAATGAACGTGGCATATGGAATAAGTGGTTAGCTTCACCCTTCTCACACAGATTTATCCTCGGGCACCTGCAGCAGTCCCATGTCTCTGACACTGCGCTGATGTCACCCTCCTTCCTGGCACAATGCCACTAATTAGGGTTTCCCATTATCGAGATGAGATGTGTGACAGCTCTGCTGTCCCCATGACACTCAGTAGATGTGCAGCCGTGCAGCTCTTACAGTTAACCTTTATATGGATACATTTCTTTTTTTATTTTGTTTTAATAACGGAGCTGACTCTCAGGATTGTCTGCATACTGCATTATAATATACACAGCGATGTTTAGAAATAATACAATCAGGTAATACATCAACCTTCGACTTCAAAATGGCACTTTGTTTCCCTCCCATGAAATATAAGTGGTAGCTTTGTGCTCGTTTTCATATTCAGAGACAAAAAGAATAACTGAAATGAAATAACAAGTTCATTAACATGCATATGAATATTCGTGAAGGGCACTTCATTGACCATTGCTGACTAATTGCAGTTAGTTAATGGAGTGGCAGGGTGAGAAGCACATTAATGTGTGGACAATTATAATTTTTATGTGATTAATGAAGAGACCGTTATCTAATAGATAATGTGAAAATGGTTCCACAGCTCATGTCTTACAAATATGTTTAATACAAATGTTTTGTCATGGTTATATCTTCAAATATGGTTAAATATTGAAATGCTGGGTTGTTGAGTCTCTGGCTTTATATTAATATTACAAAGAGTATGGTCTTGACATGCTCTGGAAAGTTCCACAAGATAACTTCTGCTTGCGTTTGGTGTTATATAAATGAAATTGAATGTTTCATGTACATAATAGTGAAGGTCTTTGCTGTATTTTATCTTTGTGTGAGTCCTCAAATCAACCATTTTTTTCCATTGTTAAATTCACAAACCACTAGCCAGCATCTCAAACATGTCTTGCTTCAATACAGTGAGGTATTCCTCCTTGAAACATGACTGGTTGGTTGGTTGGTTGGTTGGGCTATAACAAAGGCAGTGAAGCCACTGCATAGTGTGGCCGGTGAAGCAATCCTCTGTGAGTTGCTTTGTGCATAATCTCATGCCGTCACACCAGGCTGCGAACATTGTGCCAGACACATATATATGAGGGGAGCGTGTAGAGAAATCTGGGATCGTATAAATGGCACAGTCTTAGTCTACATTGTTCCTGAAACTAAAAATACCAGTGTGAAATAAATATTGTGTGCATACTTAAGCTGTGATTCTTTTAAGCAGATGTGTAGTCAAATGTGAAGAATCTGCAAACAAAGGTCATTTTTATTGAGAGTTTAATGGAAAAGGTCTCTGCTGTGATATGATGTGATTCATCAGCAGCAGTATTGAACAAATCTAAGACTCACAAATGCCAAGTGGGCCGTCCCGGACCACAAACAACAGCACACATGAACTCTGAGTTATGGGGTCTTTGACTCTTAACACACACCGGCGGGGAGCAGTAGCTGGGTGACGACATAATCGCATCAGTCATAAAGGGGCGCGAGCAGTAACGCAGTAGCCATAATGGCCAACAGTATCCTGCGTTGGTGAATCGAAATGGTCAGATGAAGGGTGTATTCATGTCGTATCTGTGCACATCGTTTTATCTCATCTTCCTCCATCGCCGTCCAGAGTACAGTACTTATCTTTGCAGAGAGCAGACTAAAGCGAAGTCTGTTATTGAATTGCTATTATTAAATCTTCATTGGGGCATGAAAATCTCATTGCATGTGAGGCGGGTGTATTGAAGTTCATTGAACAGTCCAATGTGCTGTGTATGAGACTATGGAATTACTTCTAATTGAATTTTTATGTGGGTCATGTGAACAGCAGGGCTGTCTATGCTTCACGGCATGCAAACAGAAAATATCATGGTCCATGAACGCCACGCGCCTGGCTGCCATGTGATGTGTGACTTCAGTTGCACTTTACAGTGCAGCTTTTACCAGCAAACTGGGTCCACATCTATTAAATCTGTACAAATATCTGATTCTGACATCAGTAGTAGTTGTTTACTGTGATGGTACAAAGAATTTAGCCAGAATGTGCACATGAAAAATGTAAAACTAGAAACAAAACAGTAAAAAAAAAAATATTGTGGGCATATGGACATAAATGAATGCATCTTGTGGGTGAGGCATAGCACTGAAATATTTTCATGAGAAAACTGAAAAACTGCATTGAAATGGTGCTTGTATTGTCCAGACGGGCCTCTAAACTAGAACCAAGACTGACGATTAAAAGGCCACATACTGAAAAAACAGGACATATGTGCTCCTTCCAGGGATGCGGAAGGATTTCTTTGAGCCAGCTTCCAGCCCACCAGGGTCCAAACTCTTCAGAGGATATCAGGGACTGCAGGACAGTGCCTGGTGCTGCCAGTAAATGATGGAATAATCTGGAAACACAGCAGCCAATACTCTGGTCTGATGAGTATTTACCTACAGGGGGTATGCTCATCCCTTCCGTTTTATCTCAGCAAGCACATATGGTGCCCTGTTGCAGGCGCCTCCAACAGGAACGTCTGTTTTCCAGAGGATGCCTGCAGTGTATTTATACAGTTTTGTGCGGCTATGCGGTGTTAGGCATGACAGACCTCTTGTCAGAACAGAGGAGAATTTGTCTTGTTACTCTGGTCAGGTTGCTTGACGCTGTGATATTTCCACTGTGTGTGCGTGTTCCAGTCACAATGCCACCAACAATACATGCTCCCCATAAAGAACATTTCAACCCTCCCGAATCAATGGCTTGCCATCCCCCATCGTCCTTCACACAGCAGGAACTCCTGTTGAGCCTATGTGAGCCACTTTACTTAATTCACTTAAGTATGCTTTTACCCCGACATCTAATGTGACAGCCAATCCTCAGGGAGGCATTGATTGGAGTGACCCCTAAGGGAGTAGGGGGTACATATTTATGTGGCAGCAGGCAGATGTCCTTAAGAATAATGTAATGGAAGGCCACCGAGACAGACATTGACAGTGAATAGTGGCGCCTCCATCATCACCTTCATCGCTTCAAAAATGTATATTCACTTTTAAATGAGTTTATCAGCTTGACCTCATGGTCCAACCCCTGATGATTTAAATGTGCCCCCAACAAATCGTATTAACATAATGAGATTTACAATGTCAAAGACGACCGTTCCAAAAATGGCTCCATTGAAGGCGTGAGAGGTGAAGGGTGAATGTGTCAAACTTCTGGAAAGAGTTCAGCATCTCATAATTTGTAGACGTATTATAGATGACAAATAATAAGAGCTTGTGCCCTTTGTGTGTCTTTCTAGACGACATATTTCAAGTAAGGCGTTCGCTCTGACAGATTAATACCAGATCAAAAACGTGACAAGTTAATGAGGGTTGTTAAAGTAATTAAAATCAAAAAGCATGAAAATAAACACATCGAAGGTTCAAATATTTTCATCTCAAACTGCACTTTGCTACAAAGTGAGAATGAGTGATACAATCTCCTGCCAACCCGGTGCACTTGAAAATGATGCCAAAACAAACTGACATTTTAGCAGATGGAAAGCTGACTTTGCATTTTTTTTATCTCAGCTGAAAAAAATAAATAAATAAATAAAACTTCAAATTTTCCCCCATATTGGTGTGATTCAATATCGGTGTGGCATTTACAATAAATCAGCTTCTCCTCGCTGTTTCAAAATGCCTGACGGCTGAAAAAAAAAAGGTCACGCTGAGATGAGAAACTCATACATGTTTGAAGCATGGAGAATTGTGGTTCTTATACTTTTTACACATTTGTTACTCAAAGTATCTGTGGAGAAATACATAAAATCTGTGCTCTAATGGCTTAAAAAAGTTGCCTACCTACATTTTTTCTGCATGAGTCACGTAATTAATGCAGTAATCTGTCACTATTTATACTCTACTGTCTTTTCAGTGTCTCCATACCTACCAATCACTGCATGCACACAAACATCTTTTCCAGAGAAGGGTTGCAGTTAAGTGTCAGAGCTCCTGCTGACATGTTTGGCCTAAGAGTAGTAACCACTTAACCACTGTCTCACAGCAGCAACATGACAAAGCAGAAGTGTAGTGCCACAGGAAAGAAATCCATCCCCGCCACTCTGTTTTGATGTGTATAAACTCAATGAATTAAATTTAACTTTGAAGTTAATATTAAAAACATGAAATAGCTCGAAGCCAATATTACAACGGACTGATTGCCAGCTCAGTTTTCATGGAATTATTGTGAAAATGTTCGTCTGGAATTTTACACCTGTTGATCTTATTTTACCCTCTGATATAAATGTCTCAGATCAGTTTGTGCATCTTTCAAATGTCAGCTGATTTACTGCAGGCTCTCAGTGATTAATAGACCCGAGGGCATATAGTCACCATCACTATGGCAACGCTCAAATGTCCAAATATCTTCACAATTTAATTACCAGAATTGCAGATGTTTTTGGTGCCAATTATATAGTCAGATATGGAGTTAATTAACCAAAAGGCAACATAAATATATATGTACTCACAAGATCCAGTCAGTTTTGCAGTCAGGATATTCAATTTTTCAAAGGTATCCTGTGATAATAACTATTTGTTGAGGATTTCAGGATTGTCCCCAGCACTGCTGGGCATGATATGGCCCTTTTGGATCGACCAGGACCATATTCTAGTCAACAAACTAATGAGAAACTAAACTAGGGCAGTGATTTGGGAGCTTAAAGTCCCTTTTGTGCATTTGCAATGTACATTTAAATGTTTGAGTTTCCTCTATATCGAAAGAACTATTAACATAATGGCTTTGTTGCAGACATAAACTTTGCATGCAGGATGACTGTGTATTTTTGTGTGTGCTGATAGTGACTGTGTGATGTTAGAGTTAATGATGGAAAAAAGAAGTAGGAGTGTTGGAGTAGCTGGAAAGGCGAGACACCTGTCTGCAAGATGGAGGCAATCTGTTGAGTGCTTTCTGTCGTTTTGCTACGACTAACTGCATTGAAATAATTAGAAAACAAAGGTTTAATTTCTCGTCCTCTGCTCAGCCCACACTCTCTCTCTTTTCCCATTATTTTTCAGACTATTTCTTGTATTTGGCTAGATTACTTTGTTTCATCACCAATAACATTAAAGGAAACAGAGTCCCTAGCACTGCTACTGGTGCTAGCCTGTATTTACAATCTAAATGAGTGCTGTTCACATGTTGTAGCAGACAGAAGGCTTCAGTCTGACCAGTCAGTGATGCTCTGCAAACTCTTTCTAGACAATTCCTGGGAAACCAGAAAGGGCTACCCAGGGAGCGAGGATTTTGGCGGCACTGACAGGAAGCGTATCCTGCTGTCCATGCAAATGAAGTGTCTAGTTCTTGGGTTCCTGGAAAAAGGCTAATAGTTGTCCCATTCCAAAACAATTTGTATTGTATACTAATTGCATGCTTCTATGCGTTTAACACAGTGTTTGGCAGTGAACCGGTGACAGGATGGTGCTGCACTATTGTTTTTCTCTTGAAGGAAAAGTGCTGAATTTATGCATTTCTTGATGTACTGTACTGGTTGAGACCTCTTAGTTAAATGGCTAAAGAGCAGTTAGCCTGGGTGTGACATATCCACAGCTGTATTACTCTCCTTTTAGTTGTCAGCCTGTAAGCAACGCAATGTTTGCCGTCAGGTTATCCTCTATGGTGAGGAGAAGTTCCAGAGTTTTCATCCTGGTGGACAACGTGGTGAACTGACTCATCAATGAGCTGATACAGATACAAGATGCTGATACAGTTCACAAGGATTGTTAGATCTTTCTACAATCATGCTGCATGCTTATTGGCTACAATACATTCCGACAGGCACAACTCTGTGACAACAAGGATGTCCACCAGACTTTGTTAACTTGATCAGATTTTTCCTTGGTTTTTGTGCTTCTACTATGGGTAAGTATGTGTTTTAGTTTTTAGTGTGGAAATTGACCAGATTCTATACGCCGTTCTGGTGTCTGACTGCCCGCCAACTCCATGGCATGTATCAAAAATAGAGCAGCCGCATATTCTCTGCGGAGTAGAGTGGAGAGACACTTCTGGGATGCTCCTGAAACGAGCCAAGGCACTTCTGGTGATCCGTGATCAGCTTTGTCAGTCGTTGCAGCCACGCCCAGTGGAATTTATGGGTTACTCTTTAGGTATAGAAATTTAAAACTGAGTGGCAAGACATTTTCCCCAAGAAATTTGGTCGGTGCCGAAGTTCAGTAGCCAGCTCTAGGTTTGTGAATACATGGGCTTTGTGGGAGAAGAAAAGCCACGGTGACTTTAAATATTTCAGATATGAAGTTAGCTGGTTTCTACCTCTGCTTCAACATATTATTAAAAAAGATACTTAGCTAGTGAAAATTATATTTATAACAAGAATTCAAAGGTCATTTGTTAAGTTAAGAAACAAGACTGCGGAAACAAGAATATGATTAACTATGCACCGTACAGCAGTTGCCAGGAACATTTTTGGCACTCACACTTCCAAGACATTAATAGACTCAACGACACTGAATACAGTGCCACAGATACATCTCGCTCAAGCTATTCTATTCATGCAATATTTCTCACATCTCATGTTTCCCCACGTCTGCATTATGCCCATCAAGTGATTTCAGAATTACTCCTCATTTTTTAATGATGGACGATGACACCTTGTGAATGAAGTGTGGCTGATTTGCACTGCCAACTAAAAAAACTGGGACTCAGACACTGACAGGCTGTCACTGAACACCCAACCCTCGGGCTGATAGATTTTTACTTCCATTCTCGAGCTGTCGCCCTGTCATGTAGCACTCTGCTATCTCTGACCCATCCCTTCTAACAAACCTTTCATGTGATCAGGTAAGGCCTTCCTGCATATCAGAAAAACATATGCATTGAGGGCCATTGAGGGACATGTGCTGTAGTAATCACATTTCAAATTATTGATATGTAATCAAAACTATTCTATAACTTCTATTCTTAAAGCTTAAATTAACTTTACTTTTGCTGATTTTCTCCATAAAGAGACGTCAAGTCTCTTTTCCACTCAATGAAATTTATCTTCTGAAAAAGATAATCACGTTCCTGGAGTTTACTTTCCAGGTTCAAAGACAAATCAACAGTTGCTACAAGAAAATGTAACCTTTATGATTTTACCAAAGTTAAACAATGATACCTGGCATGCATAGAAATGAGAATTTATGAGCACTGTGCTGTAACTTGCTTTTGTCTGGATCCATAAAATTCACCAAAGCTCTCTTCTAAAGTTTTTTTTTTTTTTTCCATCTATTTAGTTGTAAACTCGCTGCCTAAAAGCTTTGACAGCGTTCACTCCTCTCTGCACTGCTGTTATCACGGACATGTCTGAACTAACCGTGACCCCTGGTCTTCCTCGTCTCTCCATCCTCTGAAGTTTAGCCTGCAAACGTCTAGGGATTATGGGAAGTGGTGTTTGTCAGAGGCTGTTAAAAACAGAAGTATTAGATTAACCATCTTTCGACTATCGACCATCCTTTTTGTTGAGTTTTTAGTCATTTTCTTTATTTCCAGTGTCAATGTGATTTTGAATGAGGGTTTTCTTACTTGCTTTGACTTGAGCTGTCTAACACGTGGATCTCTGTAAAAGTAGAAGATTGGTTTGAATTGATTTTTCACCCATATTTGTTGTGCTCACTCTTCCAAAAAGTTTCAAGTTGCAAAAAGACACAGCACGCCATATTTCATAGTACACAATCTCCTCTTGCATAAAGATGGTTTAGAAAAAAAAACAACACAGTGTCACAGTGGTTTTGTTTACTATTACCAAAAGTTCATTTTTTTTCTCTTTGGAAATTGGAATTTTAACATTTTTTCATCTTCTGTAATACTCCCATTTTTGCCCTTGTGAGATCAGAAAGAAATATGAATATAATCGCACAAATATGCTGTAAGAGTCCCAAGGGAAAATTTTTTAAAAAAAGGTTGATTTAGAGAATGTTTGCCCTGCAAATTCGGCTTTAAAATCTCATGTTTGCTTTGATTTTTGTATTATTTTTTTTCTTATTCTGGTTTTAACCAGTTTTTTTATTTAAATATTAAAGATACTGACATAGTTAAGTTTAAATTTAGAAAAAAAGCTCCAAACATTATGTAGGAAATGAATGATGGAGACCCTTTGACAGCTCTCTAATATAGCCTCATAGTTGCTGGCTTGTGGGTGTATGTTCCCAGATGAATTTGTATTAATGATTCTCTTATAGAGACTCATCTGTCTTTAGCCACTATTGCTTGATGTGGATATGATGATAAATGCCCATAAATAAATGAATCATTGTCAGTGGATAAAATGAAGCAAACGACACCTACAGGTAAACACCAAGGTAATCTGCATCAGCACATAATACAGAGTTTCAGAAGTTCAACCGGCATTCATGAGCTTGATGTTCGTCCTTCAAACAACTTAATAAAACAATAAAGGAACATGGCTGTACTGTATGTTATTAATTTAGATTCATAAAATTGTGTGCTTTCTCTGGCAGGCTTTATTTCTTTGAATGTTCTCAGATGTTAAACAGTTAATATGGCGAATGTCCATTTTTTCCATGCCAGGCTCTCCCTCACTGCCAGCAGATAAGTAATTGTGGAAAAACCAAGACGTGTGGGGGGTGTAACATGATTGGAACAATATGAATCCCGTTTTCCTTTGAAATTGTCCTCGCACCACATGGGACTGGATTTGTTTCATATCTTGTGAAGAAGAAGAAAAGAGCATCAGCAACAGTACGCCAAACGTTTGTATTCCTCAGTGTACACTTTTACTCTGTAAGCTTAGCAGCAGCTAACAAACAGATTGACCACAGTTGAACCTTCTCAGTGCAATCATTACACAAGACAGAGGCTAAAAGTGATGTGATCTACAGCGGTAAAGATTCAAAGGGAGGCAACTGGTTTAATAATGCCATTAGTAACACTTCAAATGATCGCAACCCCATGAAACTGCAATGAAAACCCAACCCAAAGGACCGGTGTTCTTACTCTGCTTTAGAAACACTAAATCTTGTTTTGTGCTTTTTGCACACCCCGTACCATTTCTATTTTGGAAAAAAAAATAGGCAGGGGGTGATTTTTCTCAGGGCTATATATAGTCATTATAGCAAAGTAAATGCCATATACTGTAAGTAATACTCCTGGGCTACTAGAAGAAGAACTATTACATTCAGTGGTCTACAGAGTGTATTTAGTGAAACTGAGCAAAACACTCAACCCTCAGTAGGACTATTCATTTCAGCAGTGTAGGTTTTAGACTTACTGGAGAACATTCATTTTCTCAGATCCACATCTGTCCATTTTGTGTGGTATGGCATTTGCTACAGCTTTGTTGTCGTACCCCAGAGCCAAAAACCACTGAACAATCTTATTAAAAGTCTTGTAAATCTTTTCCAACTTACAGTGTAAACTTAATTCTAAATAATCTAAATAAATTCTATCCATTTATCATATGTAAAACTCTGCTAATATGTTGATACCGTGCTGGAGAATTGATGATAATTGCTCAATCTCATGATATAGTACACACTGAAATAGCCTCACAACATCATCAATCACATATTGTGGCATTTGATTATGTGTTTAGCATTAGCCTGTGTGTTTCCCCTTCATTATTTATCTGTCCGCTCGTCCCTGTCATCCTCCCGTACTGATGCTTGAGTATTTATCCTCTCCCTACATGTATCCTCAGCGGATTGCTTTGTCGTAATTGGAAAGCCGAGTTAATTATCCCCTAGTCTGCACTTGGCACATCATCTAGACCTCCCAAGAGAGACTGTTAGGTTTGGCTCATAATACTTAAAAAAAGCTCACACTGGGGTGAAGAACAGGGACGTGGGAGCACTCTGACCTGAATCGGACCCCCAATTGATTGATATGGATTGGACATCCATCATAATTTTCAGCTGTCAGCATTCACAGGGATTTCATTTCTAATTGGAAAAGCCTGCATTGGATTGCAGTTTTTCATTTTGCTTCCCTCAGAGTTCCAACAAAAAGCTGTTTGTTTGGTCTTTATAAAGTGAAGTCACAGGATGCCATAGAACGAGAGGAAATGAAGCTCTAACCCAAGCTGAATAACTACAGCATACTGTACCATACCATGACCGGCAGTGAAGGATTAGCATGACAAAAGGTATTAAAGCCTCTGGAAGTGTGGTTTGAAATATTAAAAATACATGTATGATGTTAAAGTTGAGTGTCTCATTAGGCATCCACAATAGTCTGAGTGAAAATAACTACTGGAAAACCTAAACATCTCAACATCCTCAAGACCGTGTAGGCGTAGAAGACCACATTTTGATCGGCATCTCTCTCTTGAGTACCAGCATGGAAGCTAAGCAATGCGATGCTGTGGATTGAGGGCAGCAAATCATATTTTAACCACCTAAAACAATCAATAACAGTTTAAGTGCACACTACTGTATATTGAGAATAGATTTATTGTTTTACTCTGCTGTCAGCCGTTTCCAACTGGGAACTGAAACCATTATCAACAGTCTCACCAAAGACACAAGACCCCTTTGACAAAAACAGTACTTGTACCAGGATATGTTAGCATTTAACTAAATGAATGAGGATTTATATTGGTGGTGATTGTTGGAACAGTCATGTTTGAATGATGTGTGTTTTTTTACAAGATGTCAAATGTCAAGATGTCAAAATGTCTGACAAGAACTATGACCATTTCAAACCCAATGCAAGCAACATTTACAAAAATTTAAACTTTTTTTAAAACATGGATTGAAACTAATTCCTAAAATTTTAGATAGTTAATATAATTATTTCTGACCCTAGTTTATGTTGTTAGAAGACTTTTGTAAATTTGCATTTCCAGTGGCTTTAGTACCTTCAATATGTTGATCTTTTAAAGTTCAAACAAACTGTAATGAGTGGCTGCATCTTGTTGCCTAACCTCAGGGTTAAGACACATTTGGCTCACAAGTCTTACTTGGCTCTTTTCAGGAAATTTAATGATGCTTTAATTTCAAAGTTTATCACAAAGATCGATCCATGAAGAGAAAATTTGGTGGCAGCCAAAGTGTTATTGACATAATTGTGACCTAATTGGAGAAAGTCGAAGCTGACAGTGTTGGAAAGATGAGGAGAAAAATGAACATTGACCAACAGTGCTTTTTATTGCTGTAGAGGAATTTACATCAGGACATCAAATCTGCCAATACTCTTAGTATTCTCAGAGTTTGAGGTTGACTAAGCTCTTCTAACACCCACTAACCTTGTGGGCTTTATAAACCAGTATATCTATATTACAAAAAAAAACACTTTTAGTGACAGGAAAACATAAATAGTAGAGCATTATCGGATTGATGGTGGCACCGTTTCTCATGGGGCGAATTGTATTCAATTTTCCGAAAAGAACTGACATTATACATTTTATATTATAGATGATAGATCCTGAAGCAACCCCCAAAAGGCTTGTGTGAACTGACAAGACTGCATAAAGCAAAGCTTACTGATGCTATTCTCTTCCAAGTCCTCTGCAAACTGCGTGCCATTACTCGGCTCCAAGAGTCATTCTAAAAAAAAAAAAAAAAATGACATCTTAGACTTGGTATAATTTAATGGAGCTCCAACATCTTTTCCTCTTACGATTAAACACAAGTTGACTTCACTTTTTATTATTGCTGTACTCTGAATAAAATAAAATAATTAAAAAAAACAAGAGTGAGAGAGGCAGTTTCAAATGTTGGTTTCAGTTGAAACACTATCTTGTTTATAAGTGTTGGCAGTGTATTATTGCTGAGGCCATTAACGCATCAGGATCACTTATCTCTGTCACAATATGTCCAACGTCCTCAGCTAAAACAAATATGCGTTAAATACTATTTATTTTATATAATCCCTAAAATCCAAAGTGCTACCAGCTCTGTATGTGCACGAGGTGCAAACAGTTATCACCGTTATCAGATGAATGTGATTGTATTTATTCTCTTCATACCTTCTGCTTCCTGTATTTTGTCCCACCCGAGTATAAGTGCTTACCAAGCAGACTGAAAGTATCCTTAAATGTCTAAAACGCTCAGTAAAAAACCATAAACTACATCAGCTATGACTGCAGCTGATGATTCATTTCACCATTGATTAATCTACTGATTTAATGTGTGTTTAAACTGTCACAACACAGTGATGGCTTCACATCACTTATTTTGTCAGTCCAACATCAAGATATTCACAAATACAGAGGACTACAAAATGCATAGTTGCATGTTTTCTTTTGATCAACTAATTGATAAATTAACCAGTCGTAATGTTTTTAATCTTGATGTTAAAGTGTAACTTCTGTAGTTCAACCTATTTTCTCATGTTTTTGTGTGAAAGTGCCTAATGAGGACAAGTTTTGAATTTGACTCCAGGGTTGAGAGAGCGTTGCAGCCTTTTGCAATTCTGCTCCGTCAGCACAAATCCTTGTTTTTACCATTGACCGGCTTAGTTTGTGTCTGTCAACATTATGGAAAAGATCCTGAACGTTTTCTGCTTGCTTTCTGGTCTGTGAAATCTTCCCTGTGGGCATAGGATCACAGCATAAGGTCAAAGCACCCACAGGAACACCACCAGTCTCCTGAGCTTTGCAGCCTTGCAGGCACTCTCCTCCTGACGCTCTCTCTCTCCTCGTCGGCTCTTCAATTTGTAGTCTTATCTGTATACTCCAGCTCAAATAAATACAGGCAGCCATAGAATTCAGAGTCCTCGTCCACATTGTTAAAATGAGTTAAATATTCAGCCATGACATTGAAAGTCGTTTACATAACACTAAGCTACGCTTTCAGTACTCCAACACAACTCTTCCCGGCTGGGAACTCTTGAGTCGCCTCACCGCTCCTGAAATTTTAGAATGAGACTTCTCCTCAAGCAACACTTGGTTAGACAAGCAAAAGGTATGGAAAATATTGAATTTCTCTGTAGGGTCAACCAACTTAAAAAAAACCCTCAACTCTGTCTTTTATTTTTCTGTAGCCTTTAAATCCTTTGGGGTTACACCTAGGTTGCTTAAAGACAGAGCTTACTCTGATCAAACTTGCACCAGACCAAATGATAAAATACAAAACTTGACAAAACAAGCACAAGGTAGCACATACTATTGTGAGAAAACACATCTACCTAACCTTTTTAGCCTAAGGCGCACCCTGGACCCTCAGTGAGGACATGTAATTCAGTAACTTCAAAGAAAAACTGGATAAAAAAAGCAGAGAAACCTTGAACTGTGCAGCAGGTTCACTGAGCATGTAGAAAAAGAAATGGATATATGAGCTGTGAAAATGAAAAAAATGTTCGGCAGCAAATGCATTTATTGGGCCTTTTAGATATGAAATCATTGCCTCCATTCTCTCCTTTCAGAGAAAGAGTTTTCCCAGCTTTTGAGTTTTTGAGGTTTTGATGTTGCACTCCTCGGATAAATGTGATCCAACGCTCAGTGCCGCTCAAAATGTGTATTGACTATTTGATAGGGTGTTGACGATCTCCCAGACTCCAATGGAATCACATGCTTTAGCCTAGTTAAGAACCCTGGAGTAATGGTGTCTTAATAGAGGAGTTCTGTTCAAGGAGCTGGAGAGATGCAGCAAAGGAGATACTTGATAGAGTGGCTCCTTTGGAAAACTGATGAAAAAGACGAGATGCCTCGAATGTGATCAAAATACCAACTCACCGGCTCAGTCTCCTGGTCATAGGCAGATTGGTTTGAAAATTGAAAACTTGTAAACCGCCAGCCCGGTGTGTGAGGATTGCCTCACATCTGTAACTCATGCACATCCACTATGTTATCACGTATGGCAACGCAGTCGGCCATGAATACCAAGCCCGATCCACAATAAAGCTAAACACCTGCTAAGAACTGCATTAGCAAGGTGAAGTGTTCACCATCCTGACCAATCAATCCCTCAAATCAATCTGCCACAGGCAAGGAAAAGGATTTTCCACAGGGGGGGGATTTAACCAAAGCAATGCTGCAATCTGCCTTTGATGTTGAAGTGAAGGCTATGAGATTAATAGTTTTTCAGCTAGCTACGATAGCACATTTATTAAATTTATTATTTTGCAACTAATATGTTTTGTTTTCAAACTGCTGATCAAAAGAAACTATCTTCCTGTTCATCACTCCACCCTTAATTGAAGTGTGTAATATGCGACCCATCAAAACCAAACTGACTGCAAGTTAGTAGCTGTTAATTACGACTTTGAAGGCGTACCACTAAATGCTATTTCTCGAGCAACTTTAATTTGTTATTGTAAGAGCCCCAAAAGCTGCCAACACATTTTTTTAATCTTTCATTTTGTGCCATCTTAAAATCATCTTAATACACAATGTAGGTTTCTCCAATATCCAACATAAAACCAACAGCAGATGGACTAATCTTACATCTCTGTTTTCTGAATCCGGGCCCACACATCACATTTAAATAATGACATAATGCAGTAAGCACAGAAACCCCAAACTTCTTCCAGCAGTACTCAAAAATTGAATATTCAAAGCATAGAACTTTGCAGACTTAATGTCAACACAACCAATCAACTTTTCAATTTTTGGAAATTTCAGAGTAGTTTGCATGCAGAGTTTTGTTTCTCCAGTTAAGACTGTATTTTGAGTATTTCTAGTACACTGTGGCAAAAACAGTAATCACAGCAAATTTACTCACATCATAAAATTGTTGTTTGGTAAATCAAAATACAGTTTCTCAAGTTGTTAAAGTTTACACTGAGCTATACTCCTTTATATCCAGCCTTCATCCCCTGACTGTGTTTGACAAATTGTGATTAAGTTACATGGATGTAACATAAATTTCAGGGCAGGAACATAACTTCAGTTTATGACAGGATGAACATGAGTGATGGTGCTTATAGCCAAGAGGATCTGGAACAGTAGGTGACAGCCCGCATGATTAATAAACCCTGTGAGCTTGCATTAAATTCGGGGATATTAGCTCAACCCTTAAAATCTGTGCATTTAAGTACCTGTGAGGAATGTGTGTTCATGAAAAAACAAGTGCAGCAGTAGTGAGGGTACAATGTGCTCGTACCGTAAATGTCATCTGCGTGAAAATGACTTTTTCAAAGTGGATTTTTTTAATGGTTAACTGCACGCATTACTCAGAGATGATTAGCAACCAAGAACACTCTTGAGGCTCCAAATGTTCTTATAATGTATAATAGATAAAGCAAACATTGATGTGCTAGCCAATTAATGAAATTATACTTAACATTCTGCCCTGATTTTACAGGTTGCCCACAAATCCTAAGCTCCTCTCTTCTGACATAATTTGGTTTTGAACCCTGGCTAACATTCCTTGATTAGATTTCTTCATTGATTCTGCAGGAGCCGTGAAGGTCAGACTATCACTTGACTCAGAGAGACTGACCTTCAGAGGAACTCTGGCACAGACAGTGGTCTCATTTTATTTGACTAGGGTCATTTTAAGGGATTGATGTCTCTGGATTTTCAATATATCTTCATATCTGATAATCTGATTTAGAAAAAATGAAGCTGAATTTAGAAAATAGGCACTCCTGATGAAGATCAGTGTGCTTGTCTTAAGGACGAATATTCAGCGTGTGAAAACAAATGATAATGTCATCAGGGTTATCACAATTTGGGGTTGAGATTTTTAACAGAATGTCTGCAGTGAACCAATTGGTTTGTCATGGTCATTAAGACCTGGACAAACTCTTTAAGAGGTCTGGATATTTTTACATTCTTTGTTTAAATCTGTCTCTTGAGAGCATCCTGACTTAGAGTGTTGGCAGTGTTCATTTTCTCTCATAGTTTTAGGTAACATCATTTTTTTACAGTGAGTCATTTACGATGACCAAAACTATGACGAAATCTATTGACATTTTCTTCAATGGACAAATACTGGGTGAAAATGTTGGGGAGGAACGAGTTGGGAAGAGATCCAATCAGAAGTAATCTCTTTGGCAGGGAACTTTATTTTATCACTGAACTGGCTCGGTAATGTCTGTTAGATGGCTATACCTCAAATTAATAGCTACCATAAGCTAATGGTCATACCATACCAAGGATTAGTGCAGTGGCAAAACCATTTTCAGCACTAGCAGTACTGAGTAAGGGTCTGTATTAGTGCTCATGAATTCAACTTTTCATTTGTACAATGAACACAAGAAATACATGAAAGGAAATACAAATAAAAAGCAACTCGCTCCTATGTGCTGAACATTAAAGGGAGTCTACAGTAGCACAATGTTAACTAAAGTTCACGTGTATGCATTCTTCAGATCTTGCATTTGTTCTTGGATGCCGACACATGTAAGACTCTCGGCCGTTCGCTTCCCCGTCAAGCAGCAGGCAGGAAAAATTGCTCCGAGCTTCAACTGTCATCTAAAGAAAGCCAGTCACCATTTCAAGGTTAATGGCAAATCACTTTGAGGGATTTGGGCGGCGGGGGTGGAATTTGTGCAGTGTCACAGTGGCTGTTATAAAAGATTACAGCCCAAAGACAACAGACATAAACAAAAAAAGCCTTCAGGTTCCAGCAAATGCTCTGATCATGAAAAGCTTGATCCGGAAAGTCCAGCAATGTCCATGCCCACACATTTAATTTAGAGAAATGTGAGTGCTGTGAGCCTCCAGGCTGTCCCTGACATGGAAATATCATTTACACTTTGCACTCAGTGTGTGACCCTCATTTAGCTAATGAATATCTGGTAGGTACAGACATGTGCATTTGTTGTATTAAAATAATGGAAATTGGTCCATGTGAACTTCTTTGCATCACTTTGATTGCAGAGCAGTGCAAGTAACAAGCGATATAACTTATATAAATACATAAACATGTTATCCCTCATTCTCTCATGCATTGCCCTCTGAGTCGACCATACGACAGCTGTCAAGTAACGCTGTCAGAGGGTGAATATATGATATTTAAAGTAATGGATGATAGGAAGGAGCAGTTTGTGCTCGTGAATCAGGTTAAAAAAAAAAAAAAAACATCTCGACTCCTCTCATCAGGCAGGTTTACAGTTGTTCAATATCAGGCAGACAAAAGTCTGTAAGAACAGCAGATTAGAGGTAAAGATCAGGATGGAAAAATAGAAAAGAACACCAAGACAGCTTAGACAACAAAGGGCAGAGAAAAAAAATGCCATCTATATATACAATCTGACTAATGAGCAAATGCAAAGCAGCTGTGGAGACAGGTGGTGGATCACAGGAGGAGTCACAGAAGAAGACAAACTATCTCAGGGCGTCTAGTGGACCGGTGTGGTATGACGGTGTCTAAAATAACAACAAGCTGAGTACACATTATGCTGCGGGAGACGGAGGGAGGGCAGAACGGTGGAAAAACAAATGTAAGTTAAGTGTATGTAACCTCAACCTGCCATTTTAATGAATTAATCATTTCAATTAATATTTTCATTTCTGTTCAATTTTACTCATTTCATTCAATTTCACAGTCTGATCTGACTGTTCATGGTCATATTGGCAGCCCTTCTGTCAAGCTTCGTAGTGTCATGTAGTATAGTGAATACTACATGACATGAAATCACAGAGTCAAGACTTCTACTATAAATGGAGTGAATTTTTATATCTGGTAGAGACCTCGTAACGGCCTCGGGCACACATTTAAAAATTACTACCACTACTACAACGACTACTACTATAACAATTTCACTCTTACTTTTTCATTTTGGTACAACATTCGTCTTTTAAAACTGTTTAAAGCTCAAATAGTCTGTCGATTGATTAGTTGATCGAGTTAATCAGATCAACAGTTAATCAGCAGTTTTGATGATCAATGAATCAAATTAGCAAAGACACCAAAAACATCAGTGACTCCAGCTTCTGAAATGCTAAGATTAGCAGACTTATTTAGTCTTCTCTGATAGTAAACTCAATATTTGAGGGTTCTGGATGATTTGCTGGACAAAACGAGACTTCTAAGGATGAGACGATTCTTTTTTTTTGTTTGTTTTTAATTTAATAAAACAGTTAATGTAGTAAATAATTAGCCGATTAATAGATATGAGCTTTGTTACAGCCCTAAAAGAGTTGGCGCTTTGAGTTCATCCGTAATGAACCAGCAGTGTTTGGTTGCATGTATTTAATTTTGTCAACATTAGAAACACATTCAGCTGTTATCACCATAGAGCAACACAACAACACCTACAAAGACTCTAAGAGACGGCGAGACAGAGGAAATAACTTCCATCTTGGCAAGCTGAATTATCATTTAAAGGTAAGAGCTGGTCAGTAGATTGTGTGTAGTATGTCTTTGTGTGTATAAAGCCAATGTTCCTATCTCACGAGTGGTTTTTGATGAAAGCAGACAGATACATAACTTAGTGCCTCTCTTCATGAGCGCACTCCATGATGCCTCATTTCAGGGTGAAAGTCTGTGTTAGAAAGATGTGCTAAACAAGCAGGCACCATGTCTCGCTTTCTGATGTAGTCATCTGGTCTCTGACGATACTATACTGTGGACAGTTAGAAAACTACCTGAAGGCCGTTGGCTCAAATGAGGGGAAAAAAGGGGGGAATGAGCAGCACACACACAGGCACAGAGCTGGAAAATCAATATACAGTGCATTCTAGATACGCTGTGGAATCTTCTGCTCTGCACTGCAGGTGATATTTCCCTGGATAACCTGCTGCTTTTTTAGTGTCGTATATCATTACTAGCCACTGAGGACAGTCTACAACTATTTTAAGTCATTTGTATGCCTCCCAAATATTTTACAACACATGCTGAATCTTTTAGCCACGCTAGCAGCATTGCTGTAGAGGCAACAATGTCGGCCAGTCCATTACTTTGCTCTGGACAACGATATTTCAAGAAATATTGGATTCTTTGTACATTCATGGTCCCCAAAGGATGAATCCTAACAACTTGGGTTTTCACTTACTTCTACTAGACAGATTCCCAGACAGTGCCCAAATGACTTTCTCAAAAAGAGGGAGCTTCACATTTTTTTGTTTTATCTGGAACTATTGAAAGCATTTCCCTGATGTATGGGGTGAAAACATTCATGTTCCCCTCAGGGTGAATTTGTTATAACCCGTGTTATATGTTGAGCCATCATTGGGTTTAAAAGTTGTCAAATACTAGCATGCTAACACAAAAAACTAAAGGGAACATGGTAAGTTTATTCATTAACTTAAAATAACACAACATTGTGAGAATGTTTTATGAATCTTATTTTAAAATTTGGACTTTGTAATGTCCAACACAGCACAAAAATTTGGCTTTAAATGTTGTAGAAGTGTTCTCATGAAGTCTAGTGATATATGTGACAAATATTAGAAACACCTCTGTGAATGACACGATACAATTTAACAGCACCATAAAGCGCAGCCTCCAAAACTCCACCGCCTCTCCACAACATTTGGCAAAACAATCTCACCACGAGGTCCCTTTGTGCTTGTTTCAATCATATTACGCAATCAAAGTTTGTCAGGGAACAGTATATTTTCATCTTTCAAAGCAGTTTCTGGTCCAGTTGGCTTAAAAATTGAAACCAGGGTCCTGGGTGTACTTTTCAATCTTGACTCCCTAAAACAGTTTAACAAAACGGAGCATTATAACCTCCAAGACAGGAGGATTTCTTACAGGGTTGTTGCTTTAATTTTAGCTAGATGTATCCAATAAGCCAGTAACAGAGCGTACTTCCTCTCAGCCCCCGTTTCCTTCTGTGGGTGTCAGGTATAAGCAGAACATAACTCAGGCAAAAGGAGAAACTGAAAAATAAACCTAATTAGAGCTCCATGTTTACTGCACTAGATTATCTTTCTTGGGGAACTTTCAAGTTTTGGTGGTTGTTTTTTCCAACTGTACAAGAATGACTGACGGCAAAATGAGTCCATATGTCTAACTACACTCTATGTAGACACAAGCAGGATACAGAGGAAGACACCAATTTGATTCTCCCGATCTCTCTGTATTATTCTTAACCCTGTCCTGTAATAAGAACCGTAATGAGACCAGAAAAAACGACTTCCTGCCTACTGTGAGTGATTTCTTTTTTTACCTTTCAGTATTATGCAGATTGCAAATAGGATATGCAGCCCAGCATGTCCGGGGTTTAAAGATGCCTGGTAATCAACCAAAATAATAGCAGCAAGCCCAGTTTCCAACAATGCCTGCAATAATTTAGGAAAACAGGCTAGCCTCTATTATCTTTTGAAATCAGCACCTGTTCTCTGTTGGTCTGTTTGTGTTTCCTTTATGCCACCTGGACTCATTCTCTATCTCTTCTCTGTCAGAGTTGAAACAATAGTCAACTGACGTTAATGAATCCACAACCATTTTGATGACCAGTGTCACTTTTACAGGCAAGAATACTCAAAAAGTCCAAGTTAAATGTGAAAGTTTGCTGGTTTTCTTTGTCTTCTATAGTATTAAGATGAGTATTTTTGTTTTTTTGGACTGCTAGACAGACAAATCATGAGATTTGGAGATTTCAGTTTGGACTTTGGGAAGTTATGATTGACACTTTTTGGTATTCTACATAGACCAAAACACAAAATGATAACAAATTCATAGCTGCAGCTCTAATTTCTTTCTTATAACAAAGTCCTATCTTAAATAAATTAGTAAGAGTCTACCAGTCTTCTCATCATCTCTATATTTATTGGTACTCTCAGCCAATCTTAATGTCATGTTACTTATTTTAGAAATGGGAGTGCCACACATCTGAACCAGGTCAGAGCGGTACTGTAACTGGGATTTCACTTTTGATGGCGTGCCCAGACTTACATGCTGCTCTGACTGTCTCCCTGTCACCTGTAGTTGTCTTTATCCAGATGGATAAAAGCACACTCCCTCTGGCCACTTCTCGTCTTTGCTCAACAGTCTCTTTCTGTAAAGGAATCGCTAACATGATGTGTTAGGGTGGTAGAAGTAGAGCCAGGAATTCTTCTGTGGCCCTTTGACAAGATATGTTTTGTCTTTTTGTGACATCTTTTTTTTGTTTGATGCTTGTATAGGATCAGAGTAGAGAAATGGGTTATATGCTTGACATTGGACTGTTCTTAACTGGAGCTGTGTTTGCAAGACTGCAAATGTGTTTTGCACTCTGTATATTCACTGTTAACACATACTATTATTTCTACTGTCTGAATTTCATCTAATGTAAGCTTGGCGTATTTCTGCTCTAAAGCTTTATAAAATACTCAAGTGTCGTCTAAATCCACGTTTTCTAATGAAAAACACATTCATACACATACTTACTTATTTGCTAAGATGCGCACAGCTGACAGGCATATAAGTAGCACTAATCTAGATTTCACTTGTTTGTCTTCATTTTAGGAGTAATTTATAGTTAGTCTGCTGCACTTTGGCAGCCAGTTTAGCACAGTAGATGTTTAGTGGATTATTTAAATGAACTCTTAAGTAGATGCCTAATCCTGGCCACAAGCACAATGATAATATGGCAGGTTAACTAGCCAGGGTGAAACAAATAATTACACAGTGGATAGTTCATTCTGGTTTATTCACAGTTTTTGTACTTCCTAAAAAATAAACATCTACAAGTAAATTTTATATCTAAGCTTATTAAATCGTTTCAAGGCACAATAAGTGTCTTCACACTGTTTGCTTAAAGAGTCTAATAAGATGAGAATTATTGAATATTCTGAGGATCAGCTCTTAATAGTAAGTAAATGTAGATATTAAGAAACAGAGTGATGACAGAAGTTTACATTAAGCTGCCTTGTTAGACATTTTGTTAGCACTAATAATTTAATATAAATCTAATGGAAAAGGAAAGTGAGACACTTCAGTCCACCTCCATCAATTTCTCGACAATATTAAAACATTTACTTTATTAGAGAGCGATTTGAAAGTAATTCTTTGACAAGAAGATGAACTTAATATCCAGGATAATTTTTTCCAAGGCCACATTTCACAGTCCTTATCCATGAATGGAGTTTACACAGTTCTCATGGTGATATCACATGACCCAACTGGCCACATCCTATTTGCCAATGATGACAATCATGTGATGTGGTTGAAAGCTCCAGAGAAAGGTAGTGACCTGATGACTTAAAATAAAAATACACATGCTCAATTTTAGCAAAGGTCTGTATCGAGTTGATTTTTGATTGAACTCATGAAGCAGCATTTATCTAATTCTTATACTTAGTACACATGTAGTAGTTACATTGAACTCGCATCCATTGTTCACACCGGTCGTGTCGGATCATCTTCCTCCATCACTGGATCAAACATCTGTGCTCTCTCTCTGCACCACCTCAAACATAAAGTTTATGAGTCACCGAAGACACATTTTATTGGAAGTGTGTGTGTGTGTGTGTGTGTGTGTGTGTGCGCAGGGGGCAATCAGGCGATGCAGTTATTAATATTAATAGAAGATTAAAATTGACAGAGATATGCCTACTTAAACAGGATGAGATTTACATTTAGGGTGTCGAGGCTAGGTAAAAAAATAATAATAAAAAATATAAAATGGCTATTGTGAGGAAAAATATCACATACTGATTCATAGATTCCAATCACATGTTATTCATGGAAATGGCAAGAGAGAGTAAGTCCCCACATTTCTTTAGCTGATGACAAACTATCCCTGCCAACGTACAGACAACAGAGCTCATCTAAATGTAGTTGGTCAACAGCAACATGGCAGGGCTATCTGCATGATTAATGCAAGGCTCGCCTCCTCATTATGCTTTCAACCTCTCAACAAGAGGGAAGAGATTGACATTTTTATTTTTTTTTCCTCTTTTGGTTGTCTGCTATTACTCAGACCAATACTTTTGCGACATGAACAAGCTGTACTTTGGCCAACAGGGGTGAAGGGCAGTGTATTACAGCAGCAGCAGCAGCACAATTGTGCCTTGAGATTTATTTTCAGTATTCAATAAAAACACATTTTACATTTCAAAAACTTAACACACTTGGAAAAAGCTCGCCTTAGGTCAATATGCGTACCCTTTTGTCAGCTCCCTTGAGATTACAAATGCGCAAGACTGCATGGTCTGGACCTCATTGCAGTCCATTAGTATAATAAATGAACACAGCTCCACGCGTGTTGTTTTTCATGTGCGTTCCAGTCCTGTGATTCAGCTGAGCAAACCTTTCCAGCCTTCCCAATATATTTATAGTTCCCGCTGATATTTTTGTCAATTTACCCACCCGGGGTTTTTTTTTGTTTTTTTTATCTTACAACAGTCTTATTTTCTCTTTGACGGTTTTTCTTGGCATGGCTGGCCTTCTTTGTTTCAAGTAATTAAGACAATATCGTACATTTACATTAACATTCAGCCCCTGAATATGCCACGATGAATGTCGCTGGAATTACCCATGAAATCCGTCCCCTGACATATTTAAACATGATTTCATGCAAAATTCATCAGTGGAAACGAACAGCTGAATTCCTCCTTTACCAACTGTCCCTCATTAAGATCTTTCTCAACGGGTACTCCGATCAGAGCATGCATAATCCCCTCTTCTCTCTCACTTTGTGATAAGATGCAGCGTACATTGGCACAAATGAGAGGCCAATGAGGTAGATTTGTCTGTAAGATGGAATATGAAATGGTCAAGCTGCGTGTGTGTGCGTGTGTGTGTGGGGGGGTGGAAGTCAAAAGAAGGTCAACCACTCGCATGCACATTTGAATTATGTATCAACTGGATCCACCTGACACACGTGTAATAGTCAAAACCGGCAGACGTGCCTGTCATGTACCGAAAGAGCTTCTTCTCCTCAGACTGTCTCGAGGGGACCGATCATTGGTTCATTTTTTATTCGAGCAGGCTGCTACATTGTTGGGATGTCTGGTATTTAATTAATAAAATGGATATGAACACCTGTGCAAGCATTCATTAGTGTGTCTCTTTAAAATCGTCTGGTGCTAAGAGTTGCAAATTACATGCCGTGTTCTGCCATGCTCTGAATTAGCCACTGAAGTGTACAACTGTCTGAACAATATCGTCTTTGGCACGCAGGCACCCTTAAAACAAAAAAAAGAAGCTTGGCTTGAGTTCGAGACTATTTTTGTCAGCTTCGCTACTCATTCATTTTTGAAGTCTTCACTATGAGTTGCCACGATTTGTGGATTGTATATAAAGTCATGCAAATTACATGCTGAACAACAAAATGTACTTACTTCAGCAAATGCAGACCACTGGAGCTTTCATCTTTGGAGACTGTCCATCAAGAGCTATTTTAAAAGACAAAAACTATGTTCGCTCTGAAAATCCTCTCCTCCACAGGAACACTCGTGTCATGCATTATAAAAGAACTTTGGCAAACCATTTGATGCTGCAATAACTTAAAATCAAAGTAACACTTCACGTCATCAAAGCGTATACAGGCCTCAGTGTGTTTGTTAGGTTTCATGGGTGAATACCAGTGTTGTGATGTGTGCTCCAACCTGTCTGCTAACCCCCTCGTGAAACTCACTGCCCTTTTGAATCCACAGACACGCACAGTTCATTGGAACAACATCACTAAGAACCAATAACCAAAAGATGAGATGAGAGCTTTTTTACTACCCTTGACTACAGAGGTAGTTTGAAACCTCCAGTTCATCCATTTGCGCTGACTTGTCATCAAAGCACCCTCACATCCTCCTCTAATGGCTTGAAGAGCTCTGCATTTTCAAAGACAAGCTGTTGTTGCCAACAGTGATGGACAGGTCACTGGGTTGCTTCCATTAAGAAGCAGAGAACAAGCATGAATCCTGTCTGCAGCATGCTCAATTGGCCAAACGGCTTCTGAGATAGTTCACTGAGTGATAACAGACCAGGACACAGCGCAGAAACTGTAGGTGATAGGCTGTTTAGTCTTTACAACATGAAATATTCATGACTAAATGAAGGAAGAAAACTTGAAGTTGAATACAAACCTAAAACAGTAATAAGATTTAAATCTAACTAAACTCTAGTCCAGAGAAGTTACCGATCTGCAGATAATACAATACTCATGTCAGAGCTTAATGTTTTTAATAAGAAGCTGAGTGAATAAAAAAGGTTTTCAAGGCCTTGAAGCAGCTTATTTGTGAATGTTTTCAGAACATTCAGTGTTCCCACTATCAGTTGCATTCATTTATTTCATGGTACCTCATGTTACCTTACATGAAAATGAGTTTCCTGCAGTGAGGTATCGAGAATTAAAATTTGGAGAAAAGAGAGCTCTGGCATTGAGGTGAGATCAGTTCATATTCTATCAGCTGATAAAAGTCTGTTGTACTTGTGACCACACCCAGGTATAATGTATCTTTGTACTCTACTCTAACACTACATCACTGCTGCAGTGGGTGCAGTAAAAAGAGCATGTAGTCACCACTAGCAGCTAGCTAACTAGCTGACAGAGCAAGTATTACTATGGTGCATTCATCTTGATCACAGCGACTCGCTCCCTGCACGTGCAGCTGCAGCTACACTATAGCACAGACTGCACACGCATGTACAGCACATAGTACATACTGGAAGTGTGTATGAACGGAGCGGTGTGTGTGTGTTTTATGTTTTGCTGTGTTCCGCTGTCCATGGATATGGTGATGAACTCAGTCAAATCACGAGTTGTTGAACTCATTGTGTCGTGTGTGTTAACCCTCATCTCATCACCTTCACCTGATCTGCGGTGTCACATCTTTCTCCTCACTTATCCTTTAACATGGAAAAAGAGATGTACGGTATGCAGGAGCACACATTCTACTATTACTTGCTGGATTATCACAAGGCTGCAGCATCTGAAGGCTTAATATGGGCTTGGACACTTACCACTTTAACAACTCACTTCTGTATTTCTGTGTGTTTTCCTTTTTTCTCCCTGGTAAACACTACCACCAGCTGAAGCAGACAATGTAATTTTAAATAAGGATTAATCATGAATGTTGTTTTGTTCTCTGCCTTTCTATTTGCCACCCTCCGCCGAGGCCCCTTTTACAAATCGCAGCGCTGGTGAGCTGGCAACATACGGCTCTCGCTCTTCAGAGAGACGTCGATAGGCTTAGCGCAAAGAGGGGAATAGTTTAACAGTCCTCACTTAGACAACGCCTTGACTTCATGTTTATTTGTAATGCCTCGAAAAGACACAGTGTAATATTGCCCACACACTGTCATCGACGTGTGTGTTACTGTTGTCTTCATCAGTGTAGGCTGTGGCTTTTCAAGCTCTTTGAGCAGAAGAGCGCATAAAGTACGTAATGGAGTGCTAATTTCAGTTCCTGCAGTCATTTTAAGCATTTTAACATGTGAGTTGTCTGCTCGGGAGACTGTATAATGAACCTTGTTTTGTCTTCCGTGAGCGTGGGTGTGTGCATGTGGGTGTGCTGTTGTTTATACCATATTATTAAAAATTAGTTTGACAGTTTAAAACCAGAAATTGTTCAAACTTTACACCAGAGGTGTTTAGTTTTCACACATTTGCTGCTCACTCGAAGTACAAAGCTGGAGAAAGTTTATTACCAACTGAAGCTCCAAATTGACTTTTTGATATTTTTGTTGGAATGCTGCTTATTTAACCATCATGGCGCTGCTGCTCTTGGTTAGTAGATGTTATGTGTCTGATGGAGATTTGTACTGACAGGTTAAAGTCCCTCTACAAACTCCAAATTTTCAAATAGTTTTCAGGGCTTTTGACAGCGGTGTTATCCCTCACGATCGGACACATCTCCGTAATTGAGTGTGGTGATATTGAACGATATTTAACATGTCGTTCAAAAATTGTGGAGGTTTTCTGGCTGACAGGCCATCACTGTTCACAACAAAGCCTGTAGGCATATGAGCACAACATTTTGGCACCATGGAGACAGTGAGTGAGGAAACGCTTATTGACAACTCTCACACACACTGGTCATCTGCGGAATAAATAGAGAACATGATTTAAGATGACAAGCGTAACCAGTGAAATTAATAAAGACATTCCGAACTCTTGTCGTGCAGCCAGGGAAAGAAAGGAAGACATGTTTGTTTTCGGCGGGTTTTATACGATGACTGTACAGAGGAGCGTGACCTTTTCAGGACGTTGAGACGTCCAAGATGGCTGTCTTTGGGGTGGAACGTTCTGTTCATCGCTGTCCCATCAATGTTCAACAAACTAGAAGGTACATCTTCTCTAAAAGAAGAACAAACTGTTGTGACTGGGATTATGCACTATAGACTGTATAAAACATGGGCGTAGTATCCGTGATGTCACCCACAGGTTTCTGATGAGTTGTTGAGAAGCTCAGAGTGTGGTAGCTCTGGCCGCGGCCATCTTGACAGTTCAGTGCAGGAGGTCGCTGCTTGGTCTGGTCTGAACAGGGTGTTTTATTTTGAAATTTGTTGAATCAGATTCTCTTTACTGTTTGTGTGTCTAACTTTCGTCCATCTGGATCTGCTCTGTGCTACCTGACACGGCTGGTCCAGCAACGCATTCTCCTCAGGGCAGAGAGCTGCTTCTGAAATGTGATGCAACACTTCTGGTGGAATCACAAGCATTGTCTAGAACGACCACGAGCAGCTCTGCCGGTTGCTTCCCAACTGGAACACATCGCGGCCGTGCTGGATGGAATCAAGCAGTAACGTAGGGATACATCCCAAACATCCACCGGGATCATAAAGTTAAAAAAAGTTTTGCACACGGCAAAGTGTGACACTCTTTCACCTCAGCTGAAAGTCAGTCTGTGCCTTGATTTTGGCTGAAGGCATATTTCATTTCTTATCAGACTGCAAAATAAAGTGAACATACCTGACATTTGCCAAATATTTCCTCTAGCGCAGCAGCTGAGGTTCGGTTTGTGTACATATTTGCGCACGTTGGAGCTGATCCTTTTTGGAATGCAAACATAGAGAAATATTTGACTGTTTTAAATCTTTGGAGTAAAACTGAAGACGACTTTTCTATGCTTGTTGTAGTTTTACTATTTCATCAGGGTTTTATGAACACAAGTTAGATAATAAATGGCTGGCAGTAGACCTGGTTGAGGGCTTTGTTGATGCTTGATTTTGAAAAGCTGGTCAGAATGACACATTTAAGCTTAATTACTTAGCAAATCAACAACAAATCTGCCGGAATTTGCGCAGTGTTTTTGTCCCATCAGAGGAGAATATGCCATTCTGTATTATTTATTTATTTTTTATCCTTTAATCAGTTTTCTGCATCAGCCAGCCCTTTATTCTTCACATCTTTTTCTCAGGATTGATTTATCAGCACATAATGCTTCATCTGCACATCAGCCCACTTTGAAGCTCCTTCACATGCTATTCTAAATCTTAAATCAAAAACCACCCAGCAAAATAAATAAATAAAGGAGGGACCGGTGAACTGAAGCTAACACTTTGTGGCTTATCTTTAATCTTAAAGGTCATGAATGAACTGAGGACCCAACGCAACAAGAATAAGAGATTCCCTTGACTTTGACACTCACATCAAGAGACATAAGAGCCAAGAGGGAGGGAGGGAGGGAGCGAGCGAGAGCTGAGCCTAAGCCACCACTCCCTGCACTGCCTTTGTGAAGAGATAGAGACATTGTGAGGAGCTTACAGCGGGAGCCATGTTGAAAGAAGAATGCAAAATCCAGAGCGACAAATAAGACATTCTGACCCCTAACGAAGTGTGAGCTTCAGCCATTATCTGTCTCACTTCATCACGGGCATCAGCTTATGATCCTGTGCTCTTCAGTCTCCCAGCAGAATTTATCCAAATGTTAATAGTCTTGGCAGCGTAGCAGTGGCAAAAGAGCCTCAGTGTTGTCACTGGCTCAGCCAATATCTGAAGTGGAGGGCCAAGGCTCTGCCCCAGCTTTTAGCAGGGCAGGCAGCTCCTTGGGGAGAGTAACGCTATCTGTGCACGTTAGTGTCTAATATTACACATGACACATTCAAATAGCATGTCTCTTTTATGCAAATTGGATGCAGCAGCAGAGGAAGAGATTATTTGCCAGCAACACGCACCGTCCTTGGAAATTTAGTTAGCATTCATTAGAATAATGGGGCTGTGTTATTTCAGTATTTTCAACTGAAAGCATAATGACTTTTTTGTTTAGTTTTAGTGACATGCTCCCACATAATGACTACTGCACTTTAGCTTTACATCCAGTGGTCATCTTTTCTGTGGGAACATCATCGTATTAATGGATTGTTCAGGGTTGCAACTAATGATTACTGATTAATCTGTCAATCATTTTTATTACTTTATGAATTGTTTAGTCTATACAGTGTAATACAGTAGTAAAGACAAGCGCCCATGACATCCAGTCACTTATTTTGTCTGATCAACAGTCCAAATGAAAAAAAAAAAAATCAATTTAAAGTGATTTAAAACTAAGAAAAGTAGCAATTTTTCATATTTGTGAAGCTTAAACCAGCAAATATTTGGATTGTTTTCACTCAATACTCAAAAGTCAACTCAAAAGTTTGCACATCTATCAATTATTTTCCATAAATCACCTCATTTAATGTTTCCACAATATTAATATATTAATATATATGTATCAATTATTCATATTGTTCATTCATTTTGCTGTTGTCAATAGTGTTGTTTAGTTTTAATTAAAAGTTAATACTCTTATTATTGCAAACCAAAATAAACACCATAATCTGTGTCCATGAAAGCAACAACAAAGAAAAAAATATTTAAATAAAAAAAAACAAAAAAAAAACAGCATTTTGTTCAAGAGGAAAGGATCATTCGGGGTTTTGATAAACATAATAACGAATCATTGGTAAAATGGACACGTAAGCCTTAGATAAGCGATCGCCTCACTGCGATCAATTTAACGTGCCTCATTTCAACAAAGCCTGGCCACTGATCTATTTTTGGCCCTGTTCAAATTGAAAAATGCAGATGAGACATCATTAAAGACTTGTCTGTGATGAAATTGTCTCTTGTACCCAGCGTGCAATTCTTCCTCCATTTGTCCAATTTGGGAGGAAAAATGGGGCCCATCAAGCATACGTCACATTTATTACTATTAGAAGCACATTGTGCCGGTCTCCAAAGTAAGATGACAGTTTAAATCATTTCCTCTGTGATAAAAGTCATTGTCAGTGATTCACAGTGATTCTGTATCACACAGCCAAGCATGTGTGCTCATTGTTTCCCATGTCATGTCTTTGCACTTGGCATTTAATGGAGTATGTTGTTGATGGTTTAAAGCCAATTTTTATGTTAAAATTAAGTTATTGCTCAAGGCTCAATAGCTCTTGTCACACGACTTTCTGTTGGAGAAATACAAGATGAAACTGTTGACATAAAACTATCTGCTTACCGCGGTTGGTATTTAATTATACTGTATGTGACTGTGGTTGAAAGCCTTAGAGATCTCGTGTCTAATTTTTGGGGGGCTCCATTTACAGAATATCTAACCATAACTACATCTCTATTGTTATATAATCACCTGAAAAAAAAATAATCGTAATTTATGAACTGAAATCACAAATTGTTCTCATTTGTCTGCTGCTTATGGAAGCTTCCATAACATGCTCATGTAACAGGTGCTTCAATGTCAAAATAAAAGTTCTCTTGTTAGGTTGTCTTTACAAAATGAAGCAGTTTATGAGACGCTCTGTGCTGTTTGTTAGATGCACTCTGACCCCCTTTTTCATCTCACAGCCTCTCATGTGCCTCTCGTTTTCTTCTTCTCTCAGAATCCAAGTGCAACAGATGAGCTGCTGCCAGTCCATGCTCAGTTAATTAATGTCATTGATGGGATGGATAAGCTTTGAACAAGTCAGTGACGGCACAGAGTGTTGGAACAGGCTTGACTTAGGCAATCCTGAAAGTAATCAAATATAAATGTGCAGTCGCAGAAGAAGAAAAAAACATTTTGAAAGATCTCTGTTCGCACTTTGCTCACGTTGGTTTAGCTTTAATCTGTGTGTTTGGTGCAATGCGAGTTAAGTGTCAAACAGAGTGATAATTACAGTCAAATAAGAAACTGAGTGATAAATACAGAAATGTTTTATCGAGATACTCACGTCCAGATTAAGTATATAATTTCATATTTGTGAGGTCGAGTTAAGCTATCTACTGTCAGCATTAGTTTCTTATAACTATAAACATAATCATTCAATAACCTTAAAGTACACCATGTAGTAAATTGTATTTTTGGCTCCTGACAACAACTAAAACTGTAAATCACAGACGGTTGATATAGAACAGTCTGATAACATCAGGAGGAAATCAGAAACCATTTTCTTCATAAAATATGATCCAGTTTCACCAAAATCAGTGAAATAGTTGGTGAACAAAAGCATCAAACAAACAGGCTTCAACAAAATACATTCTTTAACATTGTTTATTAAACTGAAGAGTAGATGACACTTTCGGTGACCTTCCCGATAATTTCTGGAACTCCATACCCACAAGGCAGCTGTACGTCACCATCTCAGATTGAATCTGGAGACATTTTCCGAAGGGGTATTGCTGAAATTGATTGCTTAAAGAGCTAAAAGGCAAAACGGTCACATAAGAAGTCTGAAGAACCTTTAAGCGGAGCCACGGCACAGTGTGTAGGGTATTCAAACTCAGCGCACCTTTCTTCAGGAGCTTACATTATTAAGCGGTGAGAATTTAAAGGGCACATGAATGTTTTCATCCTCTCCATTAGGTAAAAGGACACTTCCTTTTTTTAATCCTGTGAGGCAACTATTATACGAAATTAAGCCTACACCTATTCACCCATCTAATTTCTAGCTGATGGAACATGATGAGGGAAGGAAACGGTCGTATTTATTGTTTAAAAGTTTAGTTTGAGTAATGACGTGAGTTCAACATACAACTTTTACTTTTAAAGGACATCTGCATGATGCTGTGCAAAACTCACCAGAAGAGCAGACTTGCAAAAAAAAAAAAGTCTCACTGGGGGGAGATTCATGGTCTCAGACCCCTCTAGCATTTCTGGTTAAATGCCCTTTTAAAGACCATTTTTATGGCATTTCTGCTCTATTATACAGTTCATAGTGAAGAGAGACGAAAAGATGAGAGACAAAGGGAACGGCATGCAGCAAAGGTCCCGGCCAGGATTTAAAATCCAAGATGTTACTGCTGCACATGGCCAAAATGGGCAGCTGACCTGCCCCTGTACACAACACTGCCAAACGCCATGATTATGCAGATAGTTAAATATGCATAATTCATTTTGAATGCTATTATCATGTCATGGTGAGATATTTAAAGTGCGGAACCTTTAACATGGGGACAAATTTAACAACTTTAATTGATTTTAAACACCCAGTTTCCCATGATAAGAGCCTGATGAAACATAAAACATCAACCTGTGATGTGTAATTAGTTTTTTTTAGTGTTGCTGCAGTTGGAGTGAACACTCAAGAGCAGAGGTTGGAAGTGTCAAAACACTTGTACTCAAGTACCATATGTACAGTTTTGAGGTACCTCTCCATGCATTGCTGCTTTATATGGAACTGCAGTTTGATTTGAGTGAGCCCGGTGTGTTGCACAGACTGCAACTAACTGAAGACCACTCGCATCAACCTCCCCTTCCACATAAAACATGCCCCATCCAGAGGCAGTAGAAACATTATAGACTCTGTGTTAGATGAACATGTCTCTCTGTAGATCAAGAGCTCATTGTGAAATAATGGAAAACATAACAGTTCTTATTTTCAGGTGATTATACACTAATAGAACAGGAATCTTTCAGCCATATTCAGCCAATGAACTCTGAATTCGGATGCTGTACGATTGGTGTGACTTTCATGTTATCTAATTTGTATTGACAGAGTGTCATGTTCACAACACAATCTGTGGTTCCTTCAGACGCGCATGACTATCATACCGCCTGCTGGTGATTGCGTACACAGTGCTTCTTTTAAACAGAGCTCTCGGGAGTGTGCGCAGTTTAAAAGAGTCTCATTAAAGCTCTGACCACGACGGGGCTCTGTCTGATGGGTGAGATGACAGACGGCAGCACGGTGATACAGGCATTCAGGTCAGAGTGATAACCTTGATTTAAGCACATAAACAACAGCCACAGATCACCTCTACCTTCAACAAATGCAATTTTCTAGGAACCAGACCCATCAGTCACGCAGGTGAAATCAGGTTATTGTAATACGCAGACAATGCCAAATCTGTCTTTTAATCAGAGCCATGCTCGGTGAAATTCCAGCAGAAGTGACAAACTGGCAGTAGAATGAGACTCATTAAACGTGCTGAAATATTACATGGAAGAGGCAAAGATTAATCTGCATGGGTTTCATATCAAATTTATAATTACATGTATTAGCATATTAAGTATAAAATTCAACTCTAATCTGCAGGTCATTTACAGTGCTTTTCATGAACTACGCTAAATAATGCTGCATTGAAACTCAAACCATCTATCATGCCTACAAATAGCACCAATCTGAAAAAAGGATTGAAATTAACTGAGGTTAATAGAGGTCTTCACCCTCAGATGATAAGAAGGAATGTGGGCATCTGCGGCCTTACTCAAGAGTAACAGCAAAACCAGTGAAAATATGATCTCATCCTTGCCCTTCTTAGATAATTATCCTTTTACCATATTGTATTTGCTCCTTCATAAGACAATCATTGCCTTTCTAATAGCCACTAGCAACAGTGAGAGCTGGATACTCAAACGGGGCTATTTACAATAAGTGTAGAAGAAAACTGGGCTTTTTCTAAATCGATTATTTCATGAACAGGCAGAGCAGGAATTAAAAAAAAAAAAAAAACATACCACCACATGGCTGATCATCCTTCAACAGTCTGGTTTAAAACAAAATCATTTGAGGACAAGCTTCAAACAGCATATTATAGAGCTACTTAATATTATTTTCATATGGCACCCAGAAAAAAATGGAGTATAGAGAATTAATTGGACACAAATATTCTATTCTGCAAATATACACAGGAGATTTAGGTCGTACACAACTCATTCCAAGAGTAAATAAAAGTCTAATGAAATAACACTGAGTTGTACCTGTGTGTAGAGCTGCTTTTTTCAGTCAGGAACAGTAATGATATTTACTTTGAAATACAAATACAATGTTTGCTTTCAGGCAGACATCTGAAGGTACTTTCTTCAGCACAAAGCACATTTCTCCTTGCCTTTGTATCGGCGTAACTCAGCTCTTTTTTATTGTGCCATTTCAGTGAAACTGTCAGTCAGCTGTCTGTTGCTACACTCCCTTGTACCTGGCCTCTCAAGCTTTGCCATCTGTTAACATGCTTAATGTGCTGTATTCACTTTCAGCTTGACCCTGTCTCAAAACACGTTTCTGCATTAAAAAAGCATCCATCTCTTTGTGTTGTTGTACTCTGCTGGCTCAGTATCTTTTTTCACTTGTGTAAAGCAGCAATGGAAGTTTTCTCAAATTGCTTGTGCGAAGAATAAACCACTGCTTGATTATTTTTGTTGGGGGGAAGCCACTTTGCCCTGAAGGATGGGACAGTTTGAAATGGGTTCATCATTCATTTCTCAAATCTCCTGCAAGAGCCCTACTTCCCCATGAATAATAATAGCATAGAAACAGTAATATCTTGCAGCTAAACACTAATGAAAATGAAATTTTAGAGGTCATTTGCATAACAGTGAGGTGGGATATTGGCATCATGTTCTTTTTTTAACGGGGCATGAAACAGGATTATTTCTAAATGCAAAGATTATACTCGCACTTATTTGCTGGATCTTATATGATAACTTGATGTGTTGAAATGTTCACATGCAATTTTACTTCAATGAACCATGGACGTTTTAGCTGCATATTGTACTTAACTATTTTACCCTCCTCATAAAACATAACATAAAATAAAGTGATGTTATAAATGTATTTGAAACCTGCATTGTTTACATTATTTACTAGCCGTCAATCTTCTTTCATCCCCTTTCTGCCTCATTTCTACGTTCGTTGGTGCATTACCTCAACCAACTGCCAATCAGTGGAGCACAAATCTCATTGTCTGCATGGCATACAAATGCAACACGGAGACATTCCTTAAAACATTGCTCAATAGCACTACTAGTGACCAAGGGGGTGAACGGGATCACTGAGAGTGATGATAATTCCTCTTCAAAGAATAATCATCATCATTCATCATCAAGAATGAATCTGCACCTGGCGGCGAGTTTGTTTAGCTGGCAGGTGCAGATTCAGGTACATTGCTTGGCTGCCCGGTACATAAATATGCTGTTTTGGTTCACTCTCATTGCCCTCATAATGTCGTATTTTCAGGTGCACATGCATCTGTTTTCAGTGAAAAGTGTGACTGCTACCAAGTGGCCAACTCTTGGGCGCAGTACGACTGGTCAACACGGCTGAACCTGTGACCAAACAATGTACAGTCACCTACCAATTACTGCAGCATACCAAATACAGTAGCTGTTTTCTTGCCGGGTTTGATTCCTGGCACCCTGGGACTGATTCAGTTCGGTTAGCTACATGGCTGACCGAACTAACGGCAGTTAGTGGTTCACTACTTGGCAGTCATTCCATCAAGACCCACCTCAGCTCCCCTCACCCCCCTACCACCGAACAACCCTGCTACGAGTTGCCGCAATCCCTGATCCTGTGTGAATTCATGCTAAACAAATACTCAAGGCAAAAAAAAATTATTCAAGGATTTTTTATACTCGAATTACTCGAGTACTCGTTGCAGCTCTAGTCATAAGCGGGAAAACATTTCATTGGATGCAAAATTAGTATATTCCTGAGTGCAGAATGAGTCGACAACATTGTATCATTTCTCAGGAAACAACAAAGTAAGATAACATGAAAAATGCTCAGAAATGCCTCAAAAAGTCTTCTCACCACTTCATGGAGACTTTTTTCCGGGCAGTAGTCTAGAAAATCACTGAACTCACCTCCATCACTTTAGAGGTTTAGGACATGAGCGCTCTGCTGTTGAAAGCTTGTCTGACTGCAGTGACTGAATCAATGCATTAATGAAACAAATGTTCTCTTATTTACAACAACACTTTGATATGCAAGCCTTTGGTGTTAACAGGTGTCACTTCTGAGTCCCTGCAAAGCACAAGCACACAGCTGTGCATTAAAGACTCACTTCAAATGTTCCGAAACCCTGTCATCATCCCCGCCATCACCTGAAATCTGCTTCATCTCACGACACATCTTATAGCATAATTATCATGTACGAGAGACGGTTCATGACTTTTCCTACTTGAACATTTGCTAGATGAGGTTCATCTGTCTCATTGTTGCAATGATCAATGGAATAATACTGACTCGCATTGGAAAAAAATGGTTATTTCCAGCAGACAATTATCTATTCAACCTTCCAATCTGTGCTAACACAGATTGTGGTTTGTTTCAGTTTTGTTTGAATCCACTGATCCTGCAGCAATTGCTAGAGGTTATCTTGTCTTGATTGATTCCTTACACTTGTTCCTGTTCACTATATATTGAGGTATTAGTACTACATCACATGTATTGAAATAAAATAGTAATATGTATGAATCCCAATCTACTATAATGGTTTTAATGTTTTACATGCTTATTCCTGTTGGGTTATTTTAATATACACACGTCTTACACACTTGCTCTTTTGTATCTTTTACCAGTGACTGACTAAAGTAGTATAATGTGTTACTTAATCAAGGGTCAAAATACAGCTTTATGTTAACACATGCTGAGTTCAATCCAAATAGTTGATGCATTATAAGACTTAAATAAATGATGGTCCTTTGCGAAACGCCTGCAAACTCAGAACTTTCAATTACCCGCTTAAGCAATGTCAAATCTGCTGTTGAGGTGAGACAAAAAAGCCACTTGCAGCTTGTAAGCGTGTAGAAAATCACAGTCCTGCAACTTGGGTGTGTAGGTTGGTTCTTTGCCTGAGGATGATTTGTGGAAAACTAGCAACAACATCAGAGACAATATACCCAAACAAATATCCACCAGAGACAGTGGTGCTTTCCTGAGCTTAAAAACCGCACATTTAAGAAGATATGTAAGAGAGGAGGAATAAAAACTGCTGTAGTACTTTTATTAAGCTTTTGGGAAGGACACGAGGTCACAAAATTGTATTCCAACATAAGTGTTTTTTTTTTGTTTTTTTTAAATAATGGTGAGCACAAAATCCATCCAGGGCACGTGGGCGTTTCAAGACCATGGCTCAGTTTCAACTCTGTAAAGTGAAATATGTATGGTAGAAGTGGGGAGACGTGAGGATGTCTAAAAAAATAACAACTCAATATGTTATATTCTTCTTCTGCTTCTCATCATTATCATTATTTTCTAATTATGTACCCCGCCTCTGGCCAATGTCAGTTTGGATCTGCTGCAGCCCTCTGTGACCCTGATAAGGACAAGCGGTTATATAAAATGAAAGAATGGATGAATAAGTATTTTTTAATAAAGGTAGCTACATGGAGTCACTACATTTTATCTCAACAAAGACGGACTGCTACTGCTAAGGATTTAAAACAGGATGGCCAATGAGACAGCTGAGGCTGAGACAGCCTGACTCTCAGTCCACATTACAGGTTTATTACGGGACCCTATGCTTCCAATAATATAACGTGAAAGAGCATCCTACCCACCAGTAAATGCTCTGGTCTTCCACACTTCACACGTTAGTTGTTGCAGGCTGCATTCCCTGCCTGTGTTTATACTTGAGTCTCCGAATTATGATAATGTGAGACATTACACTGTATAGTGAACTTGAACAACAGGGGAAACAAAAAATCCATGGCATGTAGGCTAGTTTGTACAAAGAAACCAGTAATGCAAAGCACGGCATTTTAAATATGGGAAATCAATATTGTGCCTGTCAGTTAAATAAGTGCCCAAAATGAAGTATACATGTCTGTTACGCAGGGAATCGGCAGTGAGTGAATGAAGGTCAGTGACCTTTTTTCGAAGCCCACCCGACCACCTCCTCACGTGGATTGTGTTGCTCTATAACAATGTCGCGTGACTTCCTCCTTCGCTTCCATCATAATTATTACAGCTGCTAAAGGGCTTTGTCACTTGACATGTGATGTCATGCTGTCATTTATCATGCAAAGGACAAAGGCTCTACCTTAGATGTGATTTTAAAATGAGGTTCGGGGCTGAATGGCACATGTATGAAGCATCCTCCTTGCTCGAAACATTTGTCCCAGATGTCTCCTTGTTTAAAATATATACGCTTTAATATGGCTCTTTGATATTGCAAAGCTTTATATGATATTTCTCAGAAAAAAAAACAACAAAAAAAACATGACTAGATATTTCAGTTGGACGAGCTGTAGCAGAACGTACATCAGGTTGTTACATGACAGACTGAACGCCATGGTTCAGAGAATACAGAGTCCGCACCTTTCATCTCATTCTTTTCAAGTATCCTCTTCACTTAGCCGTGGTGAGAAAGGACTTACGTCTCTCTCTTCATGTTTGACTTTGCTTTGCATTGCATCATGTCGGTCCTAACAGTGGCTAGCGGGTTTGTGCGAGAACCTGGATATAGTGGCAGGTGCAGGTGTTTCAATATACCTACAGAACACTAATCCATTTGATGAAAAGGCTTGATGGGAGATTTTATTAAAGAGTTGGTGAGATGGGAAAGGAGAGTGAGAGCCAGAGAGCCAACTCCTACGCTCAGTCAAAGACAGGAGCCGTGTAACTGTCAGCCTGCCTGGAATGAAACAATGGATTCAAATCGAGTCTTGCCTATTCCAAATTGATAATCCAGCCGCCAGCAGGTTTCTCATCCAGATTGGAGTGGTGCACCAGCAGGGTAGTTAACCAGTAATCAAGTCACATCCGTCATCCAATTCCAAATTCTTCACCTCACACTTCCCCCTCCTTCCTCCCATCCGCCTGGCTCAACTCGTCCTCTTGTGTTTTCCCTGAGTGACACTTGGAAGTTAGCGAGAGGCTTCACTGATTGCCCTTGATGTGAATCAGATACATCTGCTTGCTTGTTGCCAGTTCCCAACTTCTTCTGTATTGATCAGGCGGGGAGGGAAACAATACAAAGAGCCAGAAAGCTCCAGCTGCATCATCCGGTATCACAGTTATTTTACTGTTAGTACATATTTTACACATTTATACCGTAAAGGATATGCAAAAGGCTATTTTAGGTGCTACAACAGAAATTAAATGAAGAGTGCCTCTCCTAACATCAGAATAAATTAGAGCAGACACAATAAGTGTTAATTGATTAGTTAATCAACAGAAAATTAACCATCAGCTATTTAGTGTGTAGGATTTAGTGGCATAGTTCAGTCTGGTGGCATATGGTGGACTCTGGGGTCTATAGATAACAAACGCTCTTTCTAAGGAAACAAAAATACAACGATTCTTATTTTCAGGTGATTATACGCTAATGAAAACATAGTTAGGTAGATCGTACTGCCATGTTCTGTAAATTGAGCCCCCTAAGTCTCGCACTCTGGACCTTTTAAGACATTTACTTGTGAGGACAAAACAAGCCATTTAGAGGTCTAACTTTGGGCGCTTTGGAAATTGTGATGGACATTTTGCGCCATTTTCCTGACATTTTATAGATGATATGACTCATATTACTTCACTCATTTTATGACACAGTTATAATATCAAGCTTCGAGGTAAACAAGAAAAGGTGCTACATAAAGCCACATATACAATACGTGAGGAAACTGTTAAACCGTCATCTAATAACTGCATCGTTAACAAGACACGGTGGAGAAAAAATAACCTGCTCACTGTCATTACCTCCTGGAGAGGAGGCATGAGGTAAATCCCACCTCTGCAATGCAGGTCAGACACAAGGCTATAGTTTTAAAGTTGCCTAGTGGACACATATTTCACCCAATGGAGTGAGCATCATGCTGAAGCAGGCTTAAAGTTCATATTGACCAGCTGGACACAGTCGCTCAGTGTTGTTTGCATTTAGCGTGATCACACACTGAGGTATTTTTCCAAGTGCTTTGTGACATCCTGTGGCTTAAACCTTCCATTAAGCACTTCTGCTAAATAATACCCTGAGGGAAAACACTGCAAATCCATGTTTAACAGCATCTAAAGATTCTGAGTCCTTGTCGTATCTGGTCTTACCACTGCAATGCATTGTATGGAAACTCAATAACATGATGCTTTACCAGCTGTCATCTAAGTCAATCCCATGTCTCACCCTCTTTATGACTGAACAAATAAATATACGATGGTATTTTAGAGGAGTAGAGGAAACAACACTTGTATCTTGTACCAGTTTTTGTCAGCCAATATTAGCTTATAGCAGACATATCAGTATTAGCATATGTTTTTTAACAAACAGTATAAATATGGATGTCATATCTGTGACGTGCCCCACAGGTTTCTGATGAGCCGTTTTGAAGCTCAGAGTGTGGTGGCACTGGCTACCAATATCTTAGCAGTTCTGCCTTCACTGTGTACAATACACATCTTGTGGAGCTCAGGCAGGTTGCATGAAGCCTGGTTGCTCAAACCAGCCACCTGCAATGGCACGCACCTATCATTTAAAGCATCCGCACTGTTAATTCTGCATAACTTTAAGCTTAAATATAATTTGAACAGGTGAGTTTTATATAAATATATGAAAATATATATAAAAAGTACAGGAAGTTAGCTATGGAGAGAGTACAGTTGTCATGGACATGGAGATTGACTCATTCTGTAGCCAGCCTCAAGTGGCTGTTTGAGGAACTGCAGTTTTTGGCACTTCATTGGCTTCACTTCACAGTTTGCTTGTTTGTTTTAGTAAAGAAATGTTTGTGGTTTTTGTAGTTTATCCAGCAGTGTAAAATGCAATTTACAATACTGTGACAAGCAGAGAAGACTTCTGTATAGTCATAATGGTGCACAATCCATTAAGAAAAGGTGCATTTACAATATGACTTAACGGATCAGTGGCCATATTGGTAATCAGTGAATTGTTTCCTGTCTGAAATCAGGATCAGTCTCAAAAATTCGATATCAGTTGGGCTGTAATTATGTAAAGTTGACATAAGTTTGTTATGTTATATCTTGGCATAGGTTTGAAGGTTTTTGTGTTAAAGAATCTCATGTTGCACACTTTTATCAGTGTCTAGTGTTGCTCACACTGTTGCTCTGACAAATGAAGACATAAACATTCAGGACTGAAGTTGTTGCGTTAATGTCCTGAGGATGTTGCCTCTGGTGTGAAACAAGTTACCTCTTGTAACATTTTTCTGACAACACTGCAAACAAAGCTGGATTAGACGTTGTCATAAAATGTCTCTGAGGGAAAAGGTGAGGCTCTCCCACACAAAAAAGGGATCGCTTTATCATCTGCAATAGCAAGCACTGATGCCTGGCAGAGAATGACTTTCAGAGTAAACACACAAAAAAGTCCAAGCTCAATTCAGCTTGATTATAGCACAACAATTACCAAAGCTGGAAACAGTGTTGCACAGCTTTGAAATGCCAGAATGGGCGGAATTGCATTAGATACACTCAAATCCCAGATTTAATTGAAACTGGCAACCAGAAGAGGTTCCTGGGATGCTTTTAAAGCCGTAATTTGTATGATATAGGTCCCTAGATGAGATATTCTGCCATAAGAAGACAGAATGACTCACACTGACATCGTACATCAAGCTGAAGAAAGACAGAGAATCTAAACATCAGCATCTCTGTGATGCCAAATGTGTATTATGTAAAACACAAGAGGAATATATGGAAAACAAACACTGGGTGAATATATAATTAGCCAGAAAAAAAGGGGGCTTTGACCTGCTTAATTTTAAATCAAATGCTTTTCCAGGCATGCTTCGTAGTTTGATTGAGAGGGTTTCATGTCTCTGTGAAAATGATTTGTATTGTACATGACATCGGAGAGAGCAGAGTGGATTGTCTCCTGGGCTCAACTGAGGCAGAAAATAGAGAAATGCACCGAGGATTTACTTTCCTCTTTACGTATGGCTGAAGCTAAAACTGAGCAGGAGGCGAGAGAGAAGTTATTATTTATTTTATTAATGTTATTAAGTTCAAATTGGTTTTCCGATAAAGAATAAGCATCATGTTAGCTTAGTACTGTATCTGTTAGTCGATGTTTGTCCGGGTACTTTTAATAGAGTTATTTGTGTTATTTATTGTTTCACTGATTTAAGTTTCATGTTTCTGGTCTGTATTTTGTCTTATTTGCATTTCCTTCTGCTATAAAGTACCTATCTGTCTAGAAACAGCATTGTCTCCAAGTACATGTAGAGAATGATAGTGTTTAACGTTGAGGGAAAGTAATTGGCATCTACTTATGCATGAAAATGCCTGCAAGTAATCATTGAATTATTCATCTAATATGCTAAGTATTTCTATTTCAATGCCTTAAAACCTCCCTTGGTGGAAAATTACATAACTTAAGTGATGAACAAATTAAAGGTCTCACTTTTCAAGTATGTGGAAATGGATGGCTCTTACATCAAATCATATCACAATTCACTGGCGCAGTAATTTTATGCCAACTGCTCAAACCACAGCATGAAAAGTAATAAAAGAAACTATTTAAAATGTTAGCAGGACACTTTACATGATTAACGTGATTAAAAGTAATCATTCAGTATGTTAGCTGGACAGTTTACATGATTAACATGATTAATATGATAAAAATCACAGCTGTGATCTTAACATCCACACGCACAAAGACATCTGAAGATGCTAAGTTCATTACTTTTCTACACGCTCCCAATTTCAATCCCATAATTCAAGAAAGAGTGAAAGACACAGAATCTGCATTAATTGCTCATGTGTAAAATTGGTTTACACTACTTTAATTTCATCTCAATGATAAAACACTTAAAAGCAAATTGCTTTGCACTTAATTATTTAGTAATAAGACTCATCCAGGCTGTCATTGTTGAATGGTACTTGTTTTCAAATCATTATTTTTGAGTTATATGATCAGATTGACATTTTAATTTAACTAATTCTCAACGTTTTATTATTTTTCTACTCAGCTTTATAAGAATTTATACGATTCTTCTATTTACTATTTGTTTATAAAGGACCAGTGTATAGGATTTAGTTTTATCTTGTGGTGTGGTTGCTGATTGCAACCTCCTTGCCTCACCGCCTCCTTTCTAGTGTGAAGGAGAAACTATAGCAGCTGTGAAATGCCTGAAAGACATGAGAGTCTCTGTCTGCAGCTAGTGTTTGGTTTGTCCGTGGGCTCCTGTAGAAACATGGCAGTTCAACATGGTGGACATCTATAGATATAAAGGGATCATTCTAATGTCACAAAAACATAACGATCCTTATTTTAAGGTGATTATACACAAATGAAAACATAGTTATTCATATTATATTCAATTTCTGCCATATTCTGTAAACAGAGTCTCCTAAATCTGATCCACTGGACCATTAACACTTCATCGAATCATCTGTTCAGTGAAATATCAAAACATTATTTACTTTTAGAACATTTTATTAGCAGAGCTGACAACAACTGCAGAATCAGTGACACCACAGTACAGCAGTAATATATAAGAGAGCATCCCATAGTGTGAGCATGCTTGTCAAAATCACAGAATTACTCATAATGATAGCAAAAAATGGAGTCAGTAAAACATGCAAAGAAAATCAATGAACTCCATTGAATTGCACAACCATATTTTGTAATAGTGTCAATAAACACCCAAATTTATTCAGAAAAAAAGTTAACAACAGCAAACTGGGAGATGATTTTGGGGGAGCTTTGGGCACAACAAGAAAATAATCAATATCTTTGATGTAGACTACACTCAATTTCAATACAAATGTGAAATATCTCTGAGAATCATAAACTACGGTCCAGAGTAATACAAAAATGAGAACAGCAATGTAAATATCTTTATATCTGTATTGTTTAAGGTTTGTGATGTATTTTCTACACATTATATAATAACATTTGTTCAATAAATGTCATGTATTTGTTGTGTATTACTTTGACCTTTTGTTGACAAAGCAAAATTGGCTTCCTCGCCATCAGTTGTTTCATCACATCCTCCCACCAGACAATTAAAGAAGATTTAATGCCAGACATCCCCTGACATGCATGCAATTAATATTCCCTGCTGTCTACGATGTTTATACAACATTTAGTAAACATGACTGACTTTTGTTGCAGATGTTGGACGGTGGTCACGCTCTGCTAGAGGAATATATTAATTCACTGACAGGCCTTGGGCAGTCCCCCTTATTAAAACTATTTATTTGCCCCCTTCTAATGGCATAATTAATCCAGCCTGAAATTGGAAGTACCACATAAACCGCTGTCTGCCTATAATCTGCATGACGGCAAATAAATGCCTTTTATGCTCAGCCGCTGTCGGTTTCTGTGGCTGTCGCCTTGTAAAATATTGAATATTTAACTTTGATCCTGCAGCCAGGGACATGGTATGGTGTATTAGCATGCGTAGCACTACCGTTACACTCCCTGGAATGTGTTTTCATTTTCAAGACCAAGACAATTGTCACCATACCCACTGATGAACACTTACACAACCTTCCATGTTCATGATGTAAACATTTTAAAATAATCGCACCTTTATAACTCATAATAAACTTCTTAACAACGATTAGCTAACTTTCTGCTTCCACAATATTAAGAAAACAAAGAATGTGACTACAGTACATGTTGCTGCAATTTGTTTTTAAGATTGGTTTAATAATTGATGGATGATAATGTTGTCTGTCCTGCTTCTGCTGTATTTGGTGACCAGGATTCAGTGGACAGCACATAAGCCTAGGGGTAGATATAAGCCCGCAAGGCATCCCAGTGGCATTTTGGAAGTAAAGGGGAAACAGAGTTTGTTTAGCCTGACTTGACCCTGCAAGTGGTGCTTAGTTATTCGGACTAAATAAGTTATTTAATGACAGTAAGTTGAAATGAAGTTCTTCTGACAAAGCCATGACATGGAGCAATGAGGTGGTTGTTCCAAAACAAATAAATTAAATTTAAAAGAAAGGTGCAGACATGACAGCTATGCTAATTCTTATTTTGCCAAAACAGCTAGCAGGCCGATTTGGTTTCAGATTTTGTTATTTTTTTCTTGTTATGGCTGATAGATGTTTCATTTATAAAGCACAAATAAGACAGAGATGCAAGGGAGGGAGGCAGCATCTCACTCAGGATGGAAAGTAACTTGTTTCATTTCCAAAATGGCACACAGTTATGTAAAAATGACAGATTCATGGCAGTGTGTTTATTGCATTCGTCGAATCGTGTGTATACTTGACATGTGAAATAAATGATTGATGGTGCTCAGGTTTCAGCTGTGGGTGGGTGTTAGAATAACAGGTCTGGTAGTGGAAGGGCCTCCAAAGACACTGAGCCCAGGGGAATCCTTTAATTTGTCCTTGTCTGAACCCGCTGACTGTCTCCTGCAAATTTTCCAAAAATAGCAGCGAGAGTTCATGTTGGGGAGGGGAGACATCAGATTACTCAACCTGCTTACACACTGAGCTCTTCTATGATTATTTTACTGCAGCTAATTGTTAAGCAGAGGATGTAGGAAGATATCCTCTATGCCTTTGTATTAAATTTTACTGGTCTCATCTTTTCGTGATTGTTATCAACTCAGTTATTTTTTATTTTGTAGTATCGACAGAACAAATAATGTGAGCAGAGGAATGATTCCCCAGCTCCACACACTCCCAAACATCAAATTAAAAAAGTATAACAAAGCAGGAAAGAGATAGAAAAATACATAAACAAACACATGAATATGAGAAAAGGATGTAGGTATAGCAACACACAGCCAGTTTACAATAGGGTACATCAATAAGTCTCTGGGTGTTGAGATCAATGCAGGAAGGTAGTATCATCATGCAGATATGAGTCTGAATCCAGCCTTTGGTAGTGTTTGCCTGTGTTTGACTTATTACAGTTTTATTTTGAGAAATATATTTTAGTTAATGTGATGAGACCAATGTGACAAAGTCTTCCTACTCGGGCTGAGCATACTCACTACCTTTCAGGTATAGACCGAAATAACGCAGTGCCAAGCAATATGAAAACTTCTCCCGTCAAATGATATCTGCATTCAATCCATTTTGTACCCGGATCTAGAAAAGCCAATCACTGCAAAAGTTCTTCGATATTAAAACAACACGTGTACTAGCAGCTAGCAGCTACATAGAGTCTGTGGTAGAGGTCGACTGTAGTGGTGTGGTCTGAGTTTTAAAGGCTGATGTAACAACAATAGCTTGGAGTAGGAAAGATGATTGCTTGATAACTGTCATATTAATCCTGAAGCCTGGCATTATGATGGGATGCAGGTGCAAGTGTGCCAGTCAAGTCTGTGCCAGTGAGTCTGACAAAGATAATATTTCAGTTGTGTCCCAGTCAAGTACTCAAAGGACCCATGTCTTTCAGCAGATGGCCCCCTAACAATCTCTTACAGTCGGGTCTCTCAAAAAGCACCTAGAGACAACAAGAAACACAAAATGTGCAAAGCTTTGAATTCCACCTCACTGTATTACAGAGTCAATATTCAATATAAAACAGTTCAACCAACAAAGAAGAAGTCCTTACCTCTAGTACCTCCTCTTTGGAATCACAAAAGTAGACTCATTTAGAGACTCAATGCAACTGAACAATGAGAACGAACCAAACGGATGCCTCTTTTATCTAATAGAATAGCTTGGTGATTCTCCAACATCTCTGGAGTTTTACCTCCTGTAATCCAGCCAGTGTGCCGCTGAAATCTCCCTAACCAAGAGTTATAGACTTTTTGCTCATTGCTAGGGGTTGGCAAGGTAATTGATGATCACTCTCAGGACTGGTTCTCTCCCGCAGGCAAGTAGATGTGCCATTTTTGGTTTAAAACAGTGCCGTAGATATTCCCTGAGTTGACTTGTGTGTGCACCAATCATTAAAGTACATCCTCACTTGACTTGTGGGAGCTGCCTAGCCATCTGCCAACTATTCAAGCCAAGTTTCCCCAATAACATATGTTTGTAAAATTTCCTTTCACCACCAGTTGATCACCCAAACAAGTCAACCTCTAGTCTGTGAAGTCGAGCATGATATATCTGATGGAACTGACAGTTTAGCGTGCTGAGACGCCACCAAAATGGTCAAAAAGTGTGGCTTAGTAGGTTTATTTCAGGGAAAACTGAGAATACAAGTAACAAAGTACCTCATCAAGCATGTTCACCAGTGGTTTCAGTGGTTTCAGTATTGGTATCAGTATCATTTTAAGGGTACTGGTATTGTACATTTTTCAATGATACCAGTCCTACTGAAGACCATAGCTTGTACGTCTATATTGCCTTTCAAGAGTTCATTTGAGGCTCTAGTACTTGCAGTTGACATTATGCTTCAGTAGAAAGTACATGAGAACATTTGAGTTGTAAATGTGTCACAAGGGAAAGCTGTAGAGTGTTTACTAGCTAGTTTTTGTCAACAGTCCTGTAGCTCTCCCTGGGAGACCTTGGTTTCCTTTATTGAGCCATTGCTTGGATGTTGACTGTAGTGTTCAGTGGCGTTTCCTTTAGCCCCAGCACTTCTATTTCACACTGCAGGGTCAGCCTCATATAACTCCAAGACCTTCTGTGACTCCAAGGGTAAAGAAATATTTGTCCTCAATAATCGGATCCAATAAATGATGCCTCTCCCTCAGTTTCGGTAGTTTGATGAGTTTCATGAAGACAGCCGGGGACTGATTTCAAACTGCAGATGTCTGAAATGAAAGATTTCATTATCTTCTCACCACTGCTTTATGGCCATGTGCCTGGTGGTGCCATTTCTGATCATAAGCCTTTTTGTCAGGCATTCTGCTCCTCATTATCACACTTCTCTGCCTTGAAAAAGGGGGATCTTTGTTTGGGAGGAGGCTGCTTAAACACTGGACTCTAAGGAGGTCATGGAGCAATCATGCAGCTGTTACCATTTGTTTGTAGTAATGAAGAGAAAAGTTCAGCTTTATCTAAGCTGGTGATATACACGTTTCTGTGTCAGTGGGTCTCAAATTATGGGTCTTATTCATTTCGAATATACCCAAGGGCCTTTTCCATTGGGCAATGAATAATATGGCAGACAGGGAGAAATCTCTCACCGCATCTTACCCCATTCCATGAACCTGCAATAAATTTCCCACCAATGCCATATGGTGGCAACTCGTGTGGGATTCAGTATGCCGTGTTATTTATTTATATCCCAGGTGTTGCTTCTCTATTAGTGATTTATGTGTTATTGTGTATGATCTGCTGCTGGGATCTATGACATGGGGTGTGCAGAGTTTTTGGAAGAGGGCCCAGGCTGAAATGAAGCCATGCATTCAAAATAATGTGGCAACACTCTACTCCATCCGTGAGCATTTCAGTTTTCTGTTTAGTTTTTTTTGTTGTTGTTGTTTTTTGATCTACAGTAGCATGTGAGGAATGGTCAACCCATAAAAAGTGATTCATATAACGGGACCCAAGTGAGAGATTTTGTGACTACCAGCAAGTATTTAGCAAGGAATTATTCAACTATAACAAGTGCATATGCTTTGCTGGAAGCTGTTGCTGTCATTTGCAGTTTGTGATTACATAAGGAAGTAAGCAGAGAGAGTTCGTTTGATCTTTTGAATTTTGTCGTGGAGGATAAAGTAAATATATCTTAAAGGAGCTGTGTTGGCGTTTGCTGAGTGTGTGGTTGTTTTTTTTATTCATAGAATTTCAACTTGAATTTGGTTTAGCTCTTGATCTGACTCCTAAAAATGTCATGTACTGTATATAGTTTTGAAAGAAACATAATCCTACCCAAATTTAGTTTTTTTTGGTGAAAACCTATATAATATAAATGTTCACAGATAAAGTTTAAGCAAAATATTAATTTCCATTAAAAGTTTTAATATTTATATTTAGTCACTCAAAGCGGTCGATTAAGGTTAAAGATCTTGGATAAACACTTTAAAAAGTCAACATTGATTTGAACCACTAGTTCATATTTTCAGGATTTTTGGACAGTTTAACAGATTCCTGTGGAGGAGGAGGATTTGATTTTCCCTAAACAACAACTATAGAAACTAATCATTTTAAGCTGACACGTCCTCAACTCGTTAGAGTGGGTGGATTTCAAGATCTCAACCCAAGCAGCAAAACTGCAGTATTTCCCTATTTCTAATGTGTTTTAACTTAATTTCTATTTAAACTGTTTATTCTGAATACATTGTGTAAAATGTTTATGAGAAACTTTAGTTTTATTGTTACCCCCCATCTTACAGTACTTATTTATTATTAATTTAAACAGAATCTTGAATTTAAATCGACTACAGCTCGTTCAAGTCATACTCTGCAGCTTCTATGTGCACATTATTAAGCTCAATACATCATTCTCAAATGAATTCACATATTATAGGATGATGTCTGTTGAAGAGTGAAATTGGTTTACTCGTTGTGCAACTCTTTGGGTGTTTATTTTTTCAGTCCCAGAGTACAGTAGTTAAATTAGTTTTCTTCTACATTAGCTTTGTTGCAAAGCAACGGCCAGAGTAAAACATAAGAGCCTCACTGAGTGAAGCAGCGCCGTCTTATCTTACCTTTTTTTGGCATGAGATAAACAACTCTCCTCAATTCAAGTTCTATTATTAAGATTATATTATGATGCTTGTACATGACCTCTTCTTTTGATATGTTGGCTTCCAGAGAAAAAGGGGAGGTTGTGCTATTCTAACAATTACACTAGACTCAAGGATCATCAAAGTGATCAAATGTTCGGCTTTTAGGGGGAAATTTAAGGCCTCAAGGCTCTTTTTATTAGTGAGATAACCACATTCAGATATATTTGGCTTTAAACACCCCCCAGCTGTCCCTCAGTCAATAAACAAGGATGTTAGATTAATGGAAAAATTGATTTTTCAGTTTTTAGATTTGTGTCAGGCAATGAAAGGGGCCGAATGGTAACTTGTAACTCTTTTATCTCCGATAATGTCGACCGAAGGAGTGAAAAGGAAAATCACGCTGTTAACTACGGAGCCACCGAAAGTCAAATGTGAGCTTTTATTCACTGCTCTGGTCTCTTAACATTTTCTTTTTGTAGCCTGATCTTCTTTGTGCCCAGTTCTTCAGTACATCACTCAGTGGGGATTACACTGTGTCATTCACAAGAAAATTAGAAAAGAAAATCTTTATAATGGCTATAGTTCATGCAAACATGCTGTTAAGCAATATTTGCCTCTCTGGAAGCTCAATAATAAATGACAAGAATGCCTATGCAGTGCCATTCAATGGGAGTTCAGAGAAAAACAGGATTTGACAAATGTGCCCTGCAGAATTTCTTCTCTTCATAATTGGATGGACTACATGAATATTTAAATGCTGAAGCACGGGCATACCTCTGGTCAAAAGACCTATCTCTGTAAAACGAGGCTTCACTAAATTGGTTGATTGAAAGGAATAGAAGTTTTTTTTTTTTTCTTCTTCTTCTTCTTTTATTCATCCAGGGACTGTACTGAGCAGATATTAGTTTTCTCCCCTATTGCTCAACCCTTTAGCTTTAAAGATGGTGCATTTAATCCAGTTTTAAAACACCTCTTTCTCCCAAGGGTGCCAATAAAGAGTGAATCCTCTCAGCCAGTGGTAGACATTTAATAGTGAAAACTCACTCTCTCATTCTCTCTCAACAGACAAAGCTACGATGGGCTGGAAAAGAAGCTAAAGGAGGTCTTCAGTGAAAGAAGCAGCATCCTGCACCAGCTCTCCAAGACATCAAAGGAGCTGGACAGCATAAAAGGCAACCTTCAGGTTGGATTTTTACTGTTTCTTTGTGAGAGATACAGCAATGTTAAAAGGCTTAGTTTGCCCTGAGTCCTGGTCCAGAGGTAATTTCCCAGCATCTACTTTCAGCCATTATCTGATGACTGGAAAACCCTCGACACTTCTCTCTTATTTTTCAATCAGTCCGCTGTACAACAATTCTCTGTTATACAATATTAACGTGCACATTTTTCTCAACTTGGCAAGCCTGCCCATTGATATGTATACGACATGTTACTGGAAATGCAGTTGCTGAATAAGTAATGCAGCGATGGAAAAGAAGCAGATCAATTAGTAGTGAGCAAACTTGAGCACTAATGGAAACAGAAGAATCAAAGAGCTTCAGTGAAGGAAAGAAAAGAAAGATGAAATGGGAAAGATTGACAGGGCCGTTAATTCACAAAGATTTTAACACTGCTCCATCTAATTTTCAAAGCCCTTAACTGTAATCATCAATACTCGTCTTAAAGGAAAACTGGAGGTTGTTACAACACGCTTTGGGTTTAATTTTCAAAGCTTATGCCTTTGATTTAATCAGTTGTGATAGGATTGTGCTCACCAAAGTAGTTGCAAACTTCAGGAAACACCCGAAAAAGGTCAAATGGGGCAGCAGACCAGATCACCTCCAGGTTTGTATCTGTAAGAATGAACAAAGACTACTCACAAAATTACAACCCAAACTCTTGCAAACATCTGTGACACATGGTTGTACCTGTGCAGCGGAGGATAATTAGTCCCATTATGATTCAACTCGCTTTCAGTTTCACATTCATAAAAAAAAGTGTTAACTTAAACTGTCAGAACTGTCAGCCTGTTTACAGCGATGGCCTATGCAACCAAAACGAGCGTAGGCCAACTCTTTCTTTATTGCATTCCTCATTAATTAATGGCACTACATGTGTGCTGTTTTTAAAACTAAAGTCTAAACTAATATAAAAATGTATTTCTTGTCCTTCTTCTTCTTCTTCTTGTGAAATGAAATATGCAAAGTACTGTCACTTAAAGACTTTTATACACCTAAACTCTTGCTTTACTCTGATCTTATATGTGTGCTGGGAAGTTTTTTTTTAATTAAATTTGGCCTGAAAACAAGGATGTTAAAATCTAAAACTCCTACAGCGAGGGTGATTTTGCATAAAGTAAGAATAAAAAATGTGTTCATAAGACAACATTAGGTGGATGATAATGAGAAATCTTATCCCTGTTGCAAAGGGACATATCTGCTGGTTACGCCAAATGCTTGTCTCAGACTTTTTATAAACTATAGTACCTTATTATATTGTAGGTATTATAATTCTATGAGCATTTCACAAAACACAATTATCTCACCGCCAGATTCTGCACATCATCACTCCCCACCAGTCAGTTTAGGTCAACTTCATTACAGCTTTTGGCAATGACAAGAAATGAACAGAAACTCAATTATACATTCAGATATTTTAATCATTTAGTGTTTTTCAGTCGTATTAGTGTATGCAACAATGATGTTGCAAAGCATGCCTCCCTCTTGGACATTTAGACCTTGGGTGCCAGATGCCCTGTGTTGTTTTTGTGTTTTTTTCTGTTCCCAAAGCTGCACTCTGAGTGATTTCCTCTTTGCGGGGTGTTGAAGTTTTAAAGCTTCAGGCTACTTTTGTGGGCCAATAAAATTGTCAGGAAATCAATAATCAAACAATTGATTTCCCTCCATTTATGTTTGTCCCATGTGTCTGGTAAGAAAAAAAAAAAAAAAACTCGAGTGGACTGGCTATCATCATCCTCGAGGCAAGCTTTGATGGCTGTTCACTCCAGGCTAGCTAGGTTGGCATCTATCTTTGCCCTGGGCCCTGTGCCAGCACGCTGGTCAGGGGAGAGGTTGGGTTAGATCTGAAATAGTGTGCTGTGAACTAAATCTAATCTCCGGGGGGGGAAACATCATCTACATAAAAATCATCAACTTTTAAAAGAGAATCAACTCAACAGGGGGAAGAATTTAGTATTTCTGGAAAGATTTGATGGAGCAAGTGTTTATAGTTTTAACGAGTTGCCCATAGGTGAAGGTCAGAGACCCTCATAATTAAACGTTGCGTGATGGGGAATTTATTCTTGGCAGTGGCTCCTGGGTGAGATCTTGTGAAGCGGTTAGCAGATGAATAGGAGTTATTTTGCCCTCCGCCTGAGTGAGAGCTCTGGCAACAAACTGCAAAACCTCTCATGACATTTACATATTAGTTATAAGTAGCTGTTTTGTTGTTTAAATATCACATAACCATGAGGGGACGTAGTAGAGCCATCACTCAAGAACATGCAGTGATCCTTACTTATTAATTTTAAATCAAAAACAGCGCAATATATGTGACAGACAGTCACTTATATGATCCAGTAAACATTTTGCTCGTCCAGTTTTGACATAAAAATTTAGGATCTGTGAATTATCACCATATTCACTTCAGGACATTTATATACAGTAACTACAGAAGCCTCTATGATGCATTTTATAATGCGGAGCGCTGAGCCAAGTTTGGTGTGAAATTAAATGGGTTGCTTTATGGCACAAAGTAAATGAGGTAGAGTGGAGAATAAAGGCGCACAAAAATCTCCAATATCTCAAGAGTTTGTTACTCACCACCTCCACCACCTGTTTTTAGATTCATGAATATATTTTATATCTTTCATAAAAGATATGAGCGGGTGCCTGAGTTCAAGTGCTCGATGTTGCTTCTATTATGCACCTGGACCCACGAGGAAGAACAGATTTTCAAGAATCTGTCACTTCATCTATCCATCCATGCATTTTGTGTAACCGCTTAGCCTTATCAGGCGAGAGGCGTGGTGAATAATTGTCCTTTCCCACCAACCAATCTACTTTCTTCTTACTTGCTTTGTATTTGAAGATTTCTGGCATCCAAATTGGAGGTTAACTGTAAACTTTTTTGCAGCGGTAAACCTGTTTTCAGATGACAAAACGAGGCTTGTAAAAATTTGTGGCCTGCAGTAGAGTTTTTATCATCTTTTATTTGTGGACAATGGCACATGGGGGAGCACAGAAGTGTCTATTTGAGTCGTGGCTGCATGACAGATGATACAAGTCATTGAATTTCAACAGAGAGAGGATGTTTGTGCTAATAATATACAATTTTATTTTTCTAACTGCACAGTTTCAACTTCACATTGTAAGTGAATATACAGTATTTACCGTGGAGAGCTGTTATTGGCTCCTTTCACTATCCCTACTCTTCAACATAAATGCACATGGAGGCAGAGAAACATCCTCTGCAATGGGAAACAGAGTTTATAGAAATGTCATGTTATTTGCTACAGATATTACCTTCAAGCACATTTTTTTAAAAAGCTATCTCTCCAGTTGAGTCCACATTTTCTTAGAAGTCTAAGAAAATAAAAGAAGAATTAAAAAATATCTTGGAGGGCTTGTAGGGCAATCAGAGACCTGACTAATCCATAATTACCCATCAGGCAGATGCTTAGGCGCCAGTAGAACCCAATCTGTGCGCCTGCCTGTACCCTCGTTAGGATTTTTAGAAGACACTGATCACCAGATTGTTACAGGGTATACAGTATAATGCTTTGCGGCATCAACAACATTTTACATCTGCTGCATGATTTTAAAATATTCACCTCGATTATTTTAGGATTCGGCTGGTTTTGACAGTTCATTACAGTATTCTAAATTCAGTTCCCGCAAGACTGGCATAGTTAACACTGATGCCTTTGACTATTACTTGAGGGAGCTTGCAACCTTGAAAGCACATTTTAAAACATTTACTAAACAATTTAAAGAAGGTGTGGCGTATATTTGCCTCCTCCTGTCTATTGTGGATACTCTGATATAATTATGTACTGTGTCTTCCCTTGAAAAACAGTGTCTTCTGTTCTCTTTTAGTCACTGAAAAGTGATGACTCGGTGGCCAAGAAGGATGTGCAGAGGATCCTGGAGCTCAGCCACAAACAGAGGTAAAGTGAGGCATCATCATGAGTGATTTGGACACGAGTTAAAAACAGTATCGCGCTGCTCCCGAATGTCATCAAAATGTAGGTTAGGGGCGGCGTTTAGCTCAGTCGGTAGAGCAGCCGCCCCATATGCGAAGGCTCGCTGCAGCCGGCCCGGGTTCGAGCTCGGGCCCGACCTGTGGCCCCTTTGCTGCATGTCATTCCCCATCTCTCTCCCCACATTTCCTGTCACTCTTCAGCTGTCTCTACCAATAAAGCTTGGAAAAAGCCAAAAAATAATCTAAAAAAAAATGTAGGTTAGGAAATCATAATAACCACCAGTAAAGGCTGAGGAATTAAGTCAAATCTGAGGCACGTCACCACCTTCACCATCACCATAAAGTGTTATGTAAACATTACATTCTAATTAATAATTAACTAAAGCCTGTGAAAGATATTTCTGGCATGCCTGGATCTAAAAGTGTCATTCATTTTTCGCAGAAGCGATGTCACATGACAGAAAGACAGAGCTCTCCAACAGTACAAAGGATGAACAACTGTGTGAGGACATATCACGTTCTTTGATAGAAAGTCAGAAGATTAATGTTAACTACAACTTCCAAAGTGAGTTTTGTAAAGAAACAATCACAAAACTCAAAATTCATTTGCCAGCACCACAAACGGCTGGTGGAAGCTAATGCTGAGACAGTGTTCAGAATCCTGACAAGACAATCAGCAGCTTAAATCAATTCACTTTTGGATTTTGGGTTCATTTCAGATTAATTCAGCTACTTTGGTGCAGTGCTTCAGTCACAAAGACTGAAATTTTCATCTTAACAACAACGGCCAAAACTCATTCAAACATGATTTCTCAGGAATTAAGTAGAAATAATTAAAATTGTTGGTCATAACATAAACCTATAGGATGGTTATATGACCCAAGAGAGTCTTGTGTTACTCTATCAAGCAACAAAGACCATGTTTAAACAAAGAATGGGAGTTTATTTACCCATATAAGGCTCAAAAACTCAAATCTTCTTCCACAGGATTATGTGAGTGTTCTGATCAGATCCGATTGGCAATAAATTGGGTCCCACCCACCTTAAACCAGTGAGAAAAGCACAAAGAAAGAAAAAGAAATTGTGAAATAGCCAACACTGGTCTTTGGCTGAAAACTCATATTAGATCACATCACTTAAGAAGCCGGTTTGAGAAAATAAGCTTTCAGTACTTTTCAGTAAATAATTCACTTTCATTGATGCTGGTTATTCTAAGGTGTTGCCCACTTTGCTTATACAAGGCAGTATGTACAGGAGCAGGAGGATAATGCATAACCCAATCATAAAACCTTCTTCTATATTAAAAAAGAAAAGAAAAATGCCTCTTTCCTTTTTGTGAAAAGGCACATCAAGCGTCTTTGATTTACTGCTTTATCTTTTTGCAAGCGAGCTGGAAAAGTGTTTACACAAAATGCTTTAACAGTTAGGATTGTCTGATTAACGTTGTGTGTAATGAGACTTTTAATGATCAGGAGTCATTTGTGGCCTTCATGCTCTCTGAAATGTCAGCCTGATTGAAGTCCAACCTCCTGTGTGCAGTATCTTGATAGCCGATCAATAGCCTATCACCAGTCCGTGGCAGCTCTCACATGTCATCAAGCTAAAAACCATAAAGCAGCAGCAGCTTGGCTCAATGTTGCCTAGCTAGCATTTGTGAGCTGCATTTTTTTCCAAAGTGTTATTAATCCACCTTTGGAGTTCCATGTCTGCCAAGTGTGATTACTAGCTGACTCCATCATGGCGGATGTAGACAGGTGATTCATTACAAGTCATTTATTTTTGACAACACTTTAACAGTGATTTGATTGCTTTCTGCAATTCTTTCCTACAAACTGTAATGCAACCAAAATCTTCCCCAACAGATCAGTAAAAACATAACATTTTCAAAATAGTAACAATTAATTCAGCTGCGATTTGACCTGCTGTCAAGACATTTGCACTCGCTTGTCGAACGCTCACTTGTCTGTGTTTTCAAAGTGCGTCAATCCCACATTTACTGTGCACTTTTCTGTCAGTTTGGGCAGTTTTGATCTTGTTTGTACAAAATGTTTCCAAGTCTTGGATGCAGGAGATGGGAATATAAATGAAATGCCAAAGCTGTGGTGGTTGGCTGGTCGCTGTGAAGAAAAATGTTTGCTAGGCTGAACTTATACCAAGAGACAAGACCACTGGCATATAAAATATAAGAGTATATGGCTGCTGCAGTGACATGTTTTCCACACAAACATTCAGCTGTGCTATATTGCCTTCTAAACATACTGCCGCTTGACTACACCACTGGCTGACTACAACCACGTCATATATTTTTAAAGTTACAGCCATGCTTGGAAAGTGTAAATAGAATGTTACCTTTAATTTAGCTGGGGTGCCTTGTGATGTGATTTCTACAAGCGTTTCTGAAACCACTGACCCACAACACTTGCCCACTTGATTCATAATTCAGTGTGCATTGCTGTTATCTCTGCACAGGAGCATCAAACGTAACTGAAATACCCATTGCATTTTAATGTATTAACATTTATGTTAAACGCATATCGAATGCAGCACCAGTCTTCATACAGCATGCATAAAAATCAGTATGGAGCGCTCCACATGCATATAAACTACTACATAATACAACATAATGAATACTGCATACTGTGTTTTCTTCATGACACTCCTTATTGACCTAAAATCTAGTATATACTATAAAGTACCCTTATATTTGTCTTTATGTTGTGTGTTTTAAACAGTGTATTATCAGTTATAACTAGCCATGCATCGAAAGACAAACTGGCTGTGGACAGGGAAATATAAGAGATTAATTATAGACTATACTGATAAAAATGAAAGTAGCCTCAATGACGTCACCCACAGGTTTCCTTGTTTGAACTTGATAAAAAATGAATCCAAAAAAAAATATTTTGACACTGTAGAAGAAAAAAAAAATGTGAGAAATAAATTTAAACGTGAAACAGAGTTTTTAAAGTTAAAGTTAAACAAATATCTCTTCATTTAGCTGTAATTTGCATCGCCAAATTGGTGCTAATGTTTTGTATTATGTTATAATTCTTCCTAAGACAGAAAGGTTAAACAAGACAAAAAGTGAAGTTATATTTTTCAAAAGTTTGTAAATGAGTCATTACAAAAGAGGTTTACACCTTCAAATACATTCATACAGCCTTCTTTTTGCACACTTTTGACATTTGTCTTATTCGAACACAGTGAACTTGATTTACCTCTCGTAACAGATGTAACACATGTCCATTGCTGTTTTTATCCTCAGATAAAAGAGTGAAAAACACTTTCAGAAAATCACTTTCTCTGCAAAATGGCTCTCAACAGCGATATATTTAAGAGAGCCATCCCATGGTCGTGCAGGGGGAAGAGGGGCTCTGAGAGTGTAAGGAGGATGTGCTAACAGAGTGTTTCTCACTTCCCTCTCACTTGACAGAGAAGAGATGAAGTCCCTCCAGGCAGCCTTGCAGAAGCAGCTGGATGAGGCAAATGAGAGAGCAGAGAAGCAGCAGGCCACGGTAAGAAAGAGCTGACCTGACCATCAACATCCGGCCTCTGCTAACCAGCCCCGTCACCTGTCACACGGGCCCCTCAGTGATCCACGCTCATTACCAAGCAGCCAGCTCTCTCGCCTCCTCGCTTCACCACTTAATTGAAACTCTCAAAAAATAGCGAGAGAAAGCTTTGCGTCGTCTCACCAGCCCCTACGCAAAAATTACCAGACCAGCCAAAGGCATTATAACCTCAGAACATGTACTTATCTATCCATCTTCCCATCTAGCTTTCCATCTCTCCATCTGTCCTACCCAATATGCTGTCACTTTGCTTCTAATTAAATTCCACACAGGTATCTTCACTAAATGGGAAATTCAATTCATTAATCACTTGGGCTATATAGCAGTGAAAAGTGTCCGTCACCCTTTCCCAGAGCTCAAGGTGATGTCTTGAAACTACTATGTTATTTTGTTTGGCTCAGAGTCTCTAACACTTGCACTGCTACCACCGTAGTCTCCCTGGCGAGGGGGTTGCAATCAGCAACTACACAACTATATGACATTAAATCCTACACACAGGTCCTTTAAGGGGGTGGAACGAGTTTTTACTTGATGACTAATATGACTAATGAGAAACAATCATTTCATTATCAAAGTAATTTAATTAGTCTTCTGATAGTCTTCTACATGGTGACGAATTAGAAGAGCAACTGTGGCTGTAGTTCTGTGCTCTGAGCTGGTTCAAATGAACAGAGGACACGGGAGGGGCAAGATGCATGAATATGGGTGAGGTGGCACAGATGGGATCACCACTGCAACATTAGTGAGTGATCGCCCAACGGCCACTTGACCATTTATATGAAGTGAATATGCACAATGCACACGTAAGCTCACGTTTGTGTCGACTAAACATTTCCGCTCTGGTCATTTCAAATGGGATGATTTGTTAAACTAAAGCAAAATGTTTATCACACCGTAGGTAGTCCACTGAGTTGTTGCTGTTGAAAGTTGTGGTCTATCTTACTGTATTGTCCCACATTTGTTTCCTTAAAATTATTAAGAGCAGCTACCTCTTTTCAACAAATCAGCATTAAGTGTTTCTGGCTGCTCTGACAGTAGCCCTGAATTCTTCAGTGATGTTCAATATTTGCCAATAAAACACATGTCCAGTAATAGTCCCCGCTTTTTATGCACAGTCACGAGGTTTACCATGCTCCGTGATCAACAATCAGATCATCTGCACCCCGAGATAAACAACGGCGCAGTAACATTTTAAGTGACATTCGTGCCATTTTCCTAAGACCAGTGGCAAATCCCAGTTGCTGGGTTTTATGGTTTGAATTTGACATTTATGTTCTGTTAAATGGTATTTATTACCAGTGCCGAGATCCGAGATTAAAAAGACCTCTGCAGCATGCAAATGCCACAGATGTTCAGCAGAACCATGAGATTTTTTTAACTGGTGTCCACATAAAATTCACTGAGAAAACAGGGCTTCCAAAAACCACAGAGAGAATCAATATTAAGAGTGTTAGAAGCACCCCGCTTGCAAAAATTTAAATATTTATTGCAGCTTCTGTTCTGCAGAAATCACCAAAAGAACACACAAAGCAGAAGGGGAAAAAAAGTAGTTAATATGCCGACAGGAAGATTTTTTTTTTTTGCTCCGAGTGTGCATTTGGTCGTTTGTGCTAATCAGAAGCTGTAATGAATATTTTCATTTTTGCAAGCAAGGTGCTTCTCTAACTCGGTGGTTTGGAGTCTTGCATTCAAAGTATGGAGATAATGCATATGCAACACATTCTTATTTTAAGACCTGTGATCTGACACCTTCACATTGCTTGTTTTGTCTGATCGACAGTTCAAAACCCAAAGATATTCAAATTCCGATGATATAAAAAGAGCAGTGCTGAAACCAGCAAATACTTGGTATTTTTAGACAGAATTGTCTGTCCATCTCTTTGATCCAAACTGAAATACCTCAACTACTAATGGACTGGCAAGAAAATGTGGCACAGAGAGTGGTTTTGAGTATGCTGATGTTAGCATTTAGCTCAAAGCCACGGCTGTGACTAAGGACAGCCTCACAGAGCCTCTAGCATGTCTATTGACTAGCCTTGTTGTCAGATGACTGTCTTTTTGGCATTTCCTAGTGATTGACCAATCAGTTGAAATCAAATTTAAGATTTTGAAAGAACAAGAACAACCTAAATAAAGAAAGCTGAATACAATTTCCAAAGCATTCCTAACTCAGCAGCTGTTTCTTGTCTCTCGTTTGTTGCTTTGTTTGCGGAGACAGCTCATGAACAATGTATTCAATTATGTAAATGCAAGACATTACATTGTAGATCCTGTGTACTGTAAAATAAGTAGAATTGGTCTTTTCTCGTTTAGTCTAAGCACAATGTGAACATTTCGACCTAATCTAATTAAAAATAAGACTTTTTAAGACATTTTATGGCCTTAACTTAAAGGTCCAGTATGTAAGATTAACACAGCTCTATTTACATAATATGGAATATAATGTACATTACTTAGTTAGTGTATAATCATCTGAAAATAAGAATCATTTTGTTACCTTAGAATGAGGATTTTATATGTACTGATGCTGTGGGTCCTCTTCCACGGAGTCCGCCATGTTGCCATATTCCTACAGTAGCCCGGAATGGACAAACTAAACACTGGCTCGTGCTAGGCTAGGCTCTGCTAGATAGGGTGTTTCATGATTTCCATGTAGTTCAATTGTTTAACGTTTAAAAATCTCTATAGTGTTTGTGGTTTACAATTATATGAAACAAAAAGAAAAAACAAAAACAAAAAACAATAGTTCTTTGCTGGACTAGCAAACAGGAGCTGTTATCATATTGCTCAATTTTTTCCCTTTTAACTAGGAATATAAATGCTGCATCAGGATGTGTGTTTTTCTTTTTTTTTTTTTTTTTTAACCATTCCCGGCGGCTGTAGCGGTGACTGAAAGGCTCAGACATGAACCTTGATGTTATCGTGTCCTGCTCGGGGATGTGAGTCACCTGGTGAGGCTTAGTTTACAGTTCCTGGGGTGAATACCTGGTATGAGGTCACCAGCCCCATGAATCCTTTCCTCTTTGTCCTCCACACTATCTTGATGACCTCTCTCAAGGACACACAGCACTTAAAAAAACAAAACACAAGAAAGACAAAACCTCGACCTATCTATCTCTCTCCCTCACAGACGGAGAATTCATTCTTTTAAAGTCCATGGCAGCAGTTTGCCATCTGCAGTTGGTGTTTGAACCCGTGTCTGGCTGCTAAACACAAACCACAGGCCTGCACCAACAAGACATGCTGAGCTCATGATAAAAGGATTGTGATAAACAAAGATATCACTCTGACATGATAAGCATATGGGCTATTAAATCAGGCACACAGTGGAAAATAGGCAGTCGCTCACTGCAGGAATAAACGCCTCAGCGTATCATATGTGCCGTGTCTCGGATGGAACATTTCTGAACACTTTTTATGCTAAACTAACTTTGTAAGACATGAGAGAAATATAATATGTGACAGAGGTTTTTATCAGAGTTAAAAAGTCTTTAAGGCTTGATGGGTGGCCAGTTGAAAAGCAGAAAAAAAAAGTGTTTCATTACAGCAAAGGGCCCTCTGTGCCACTGTCGGTTTATAAGGAACGGTGTTCATTTATGGTGGGAGCCCGGATATATTGCCTCAATGTAAAGCGAATGTAAACACTGCTCATACTGGTTAAATTAAAGACAATGAATCAAAAGCTCTTTCTGCTGCTTCCACCGGCGTAATCGCACATATTCAGTACACTTAACTGTTAATGTACAGAGGCGGCTTTAATTTTCCTTTTTATTCGGTGAAATTAATGAGCAAACTCAACGCTACACCAGGGCGTCCTTCTTCCTCTGTGTGTTCTTTATACATTTTTTACTATTCTCAGGGGCAGTGACAGTGACTGAACATGACCTTTGATGTTATCATGCCCTGCTTGGGGATGTGAGTCAACTGGTGTGGTGTAGTTCACAGCTCCCCAGGGTGCCTCGCTAGAAAGTAGAAAAAAAAAAGAAAGAAATGTGACTTTGAATTTTACCCCCTAAAAAGGGGATTTTTTTTTTTTTTTTTTTTAACATTGTAAACATTTGCTTCTGCAAAACATAATAATTAATTAATAATTGTAGTGCCCTGAACTTCAAACTGTAAATCAACATTATTAAAGTTGTTTAAAGGATAAATCTGGTAATATTCTATTTTTCTTCTTTATTATCAACAAATCCATTGAACTGTGGTGTGTATCCAAAGCTTCATATGGGAGCCAAACTGTAGTATCCGTAGCATTGGCCTTCATTACAACAAATACGACCTCTGTAGTTTATTTTGAGCCCCTCACACACCGTCCTGCTACTGTAACTAGGCAACAGGCCACCAAATGTGTATTAATCCACAGATGACACTAGTCCCCCCAAAATACATTATTATTTCTGTTTGAGTAGCCAAGTGTTTGCTAAAATCGACAGTGCCCACCTGTTTTTTAAAGATTTACGTCTTCAGTTGTAACAAATGTTGGCTAACAGCCACAGACTTGCCGATGAGGTCTTGAGTCTTTGAGTATTAAGAGAGAAAGAGAGAGAGAGAGAGAGAGAGAGAGAGAGAGAGAGAGAGACTCACGATTTGATTTAATTCCCCTGTCAACAATGCACAATGATTTCTGAAACATCTCAGTCAGGGAGGAAAATTAGCACTAGCCACCAGCCAAATGCTGGTAAAATATGTGAACATTTATCTCAGTGCCTCGTCCACGTTCACATTTTTAAAGGTTCATTTCTTTAATACTGCACATGGCTAATTTGTCATCAGTTATTACAAGCACTCAGATAAATCTGAACTTGGCTGATTAGGCTGTATTCTTTATGGCTGCACATGTTAGCTCAGAGTGGCAAATATGGTTGGTCAGATTCATCCAGTTTGTGCTTCCTAATAAATTCATGAAATACAAAATGTTCCCAGATGTCCAGTTTCAAAATGCTGGGTGTGTTTTTTATCACTCACTGCTGATCTCTGCCTCCCTCCGTCACATCTCCCAATATAATGAAGTAATGTCGGCTAGCCAAAGATGTGCTGTTAGCTTAACAGTTGCTCACGATTCAGTGCAGAGAGCAACGTTCCGACATCATGCCATCACTTTAACGTAGGCTGCAAACTCCCCGCCATGTACTGTAAATCAATGTAGAAGGTTCCACATTCACACTGAGATGCATTTTTTAATTAAGAAAAAGTGCTAACTTCTAATTAGTGAGCATAGTTTCATACCGTTTGTTGACAATAACAAAAAATATAGAATATCATCTACCCTCATCCTTTGATATTTGAGTCCAGTTAATCAGATACTGACACGGTTCTTGGTAAATGTCCATGATCACCTTCATTTAACACTCTTAATTTCATGTGCTTAAATGCTTATACCCAACATCCATAACCTTCATTAAATATGTTCACTGATTTGAAAAATGCATGAAGAAGTCGGGCATTCAGTAAGATGATGTTCCTTTTTGTACTTTTTGTCTTCAGATCAAATTTCTCAAAGTGGAGATGGAGAAAAAGACCAAAATCATCAAGGATTTACAGCAAGAGGTGAGTCATCAAAGTTTCACTTGAGGCTGATTTAACTCTCACAACATAGAAGAAGGGGAAAAAAAGTATTCAATATCATTAATCCTCAGCGTGTGCCTTCATAAGGTATATGTGTAACCATAAAAGGAGAATTTACTCTAATTTACTGATCAGGAACCCACGTCTTCCGCCTTGTCTGCTTCCATTTCATTTAATGATTCTCTGTGTTTGCCAAACGCCTTCTGACAATCTCCAGAGACTGGAAGTGAGAGCTGGTAGTTTTAAATCAAAGGTGGACATACGCTGGCATGAATATAACTATCTTACACAGTGATTTGTAAACACTGGAGTGCGTCTTTGATCATGACTGTGATTATGACTGTTTTTGTCTTTTTGTTGGTTGAAAAATTGGCCTCCCTTCTTCTTCCTCCTCTGCACTGGATTTCTCTCTGCATGATTGTTGAACATCAGTGTAAAATAGTTCGTCTAAAAAAGATTTTTTTCTCTCTCTTTCTTTGATTCTGAGGGGCTGACACCAAAATCTGACATTTACAGCTGATGCCTTAGACAGCTGGGGGGGAAAAAGTCCTACTGGCAAATACCATTGTAGCTGTACTGAAAATATGTGACACCACATTATCTACCGTTTGGCTTGTTATCTGTAGGAATAAATAAAATGCAAAAAAACCCCATCAAAACAACATGGGCCCATTAAATGCAACATAGCTACATCGGCTGCAGCTGCTGCCTTTAAAGATGCTTACTGTAGGTGTTTTAAGTTAGATGTTTCCATTGTTTGTTTTGTGTGTCCATGACAGGAAAAAAGAGGAATGAAATGTCAAAATGAAACTTCTGCAGACCAGTACTGTGACAAATGAAATGAAATCATGCAGCACCAGCCACTTAATTGATTTTACCAAACTAGCAAAAGTTATCTCATGACACTTTTCATATCAAACCGGTCTAAACTGTTCTCGAGCTGAATCATGGTGGGCAGCCATCATTGACAGTATGAAGAATGGAAGATGTGTCCTTGAAGTCAACCATAGGTTTCTGATCAGTTGTTTTGAAGCTTAAAAGCCAACGATCTTGGTAATCTAAAATCTAAAAATGGGCAAAGACGCAGAATGACGCCTGGGTGTTCGAACAAACCATTTGTAATGGCACCCACCTGTCAATCAAATCGGCCATGTGGTTTATTGACTTGAGATTGACTTGTTCTGTAACCAGCCTCAAGTGGACGTTTGAGGAACTGCAGTTTTTGGCACTTCTGCATTGGCTTCACTTCACAGTCACGGAAGTTGCCGCTTGGCAGCCATCTGCTGTGACCGGTTGAGTTAAATACACATTTCAGTAATAATTGAGAAAGCTTTTGGGATGATTTATTAGACATCTGGAACCTCAATGACATGACAAAACATGATACTTTGTTTATTATACAAATATACCCAACATTTATACAAGATTCTGTTTGTAATTAGAACATAAAATAGGTTACAAAGCCGCATATTGTCCTATAATGGCACACTGTGGTGTTTCGAACTGCCTGCAGGCCATCTTAATTACATCACAAGATCATGAGAAATTATGATGAAGAGAGAAAATTACCACACCATATTGTTCACTGCCGCAGCGAGAAAATTTTTTCCAGATGTTCAAATTAATTTGAGACCAATTTTGACTAAACCCTCCTTTGGTAACATGATCAAGTGCTTCAAATGATGAACCAGACAGTGACATAATGACATCAATTTAGTGAGATCAAACTGTTTCGAGGAGTACCTGCCAGGATGCAGCTTTCTGTGGATTTGTCAGACATGTAACATCACAGTAGATCAACGATAGAGCAGAAAGAATGCTGCGATGTGTGTCTGTGTTTAGCTATTTAACTGGAGGACAACATGAAGTCACACTTGGAGATATATGCATGAAGCCATCCTGAATTTCACTGATTTTGTGGTTTGATCTTAAATTACATGTAAACTAGCTTTATGACACATCACAGTGACATTTTCTATGCATTTTCCCACCATGTAGTGCACTGCCCTTCAAGGGACACTGTGAAATGTTGCTAACACTGTGGATATTACTTTTATGAGTGTGCAGGCCCCAAGTATGACTGACAGGCTTTAAAGCCAATTTGACATAGTGGCTATACTGTGATTTTTGATCCATTTGGTCCAATAACATTTGGAAAGTATACTTAGCAGAGTGCTTAACTGGAAGCTAGCACACCACAACTCACTCACAAATGTGCTTGCTCTAAGGATCAAACAATGCAGAAGCATATGCAGAAGATAGAGGCACTTTTATGGCAGGAAATTGAACCCTTTGTTGGCTTTGTTTGCCACTAAGCAGCTTCCATAATAACGAATGGAGCCCTGCCTTTAATGCTGTATCCAGGTCTCTTTACACATCCATAGTGCCTGTGGGTGACATGATACACAAACACGCCAATGATTTCAGACAATTTCACTGATCTACATGGAGCGGTAATGCATCAGGATGTGAAGCAATGTGCCATCAAAGGCAGGGATGAAGAAGAGGTCGCTTTGCATGATTGTATTGAAGAAAATGTCTTAGTGATGAATGTAAAGGGAACCTACATGCCATACCATGGTATTGTTATAAAGAAACTGATATAAGTCTCATCAGCATTTACATTTTTAGTTAGTATAAGGTCTAAAAATAAAATCTCACATAGCAGTTATATTTAACGTGTGAATGCTGTATATTAAATTTATTCCTAACTGCTTAACTCTGTAGGAGGTAATCAGAGGTAAATGTGGAAACACTTCTATAATCAATCAAGTGATTTTCACAGTAGGACATTGCACATGTTGGTAATACTGTGAGGAAGATCGTTTTAACTGGCTAAATGACCCATAGAGGAGGCCATGATTTGACTTTGTAATGAACAATTAGGGATTCCTTTACTCTTAAACACCGTCTTGATTTGGAAGTAGAACAAGTACCAAGACACTGAGAGGGAGGCTTTAAAATGATCTTTGTTCTAATGGTTGTCACACTCAGTTCAGTTTACTGCTAAACCTCATTACCACGAGTCAATCCTCGATGTACACACTAATCTTGCCAAAACAAAGAGCTGCCATTGCCAACAGTTTGTCCTGAATTGGAGTTAGCTGGAGTGTAACTGAAGAGAATATGTTGTTTTTGGTTGAGTTGCCATGTAAATGCTTGTGCACACCCGCTGAAGCAGCATTGAGGTTCTGACAGGTGGACTAGTATAAACAGAAAGGACCCTTTATAGAACCATTGCACCCATCATATAAGTGCTCCTTTGTTGACATTTTAAGGTTTGTCTTTTCTCCCTCTTCCAGATCTGCATATCTCAGAGAAAAACGGCCTCTCTAGGTTTGAGAGCTTTTATAATCAAATACAGAAGGGGTCATTTGTGGTCAGTGGAAGTCTGAAAACTTCTGTGGCATCTGTGACACTCTGACATTTAAGTCTTGGCTACATGCAGGGAATCATGAGAAACATTTCCCTGCATCTATTACACTTGTGTGACTTGTGTGAGAACACTTCTTGTGTGCAGAAACTCAAAGGTCAGAAGTGTTTAAGCATTATCATTTTACGACCCCGGTTTCCATTCTCCTCACTCGTATGGTACGCTCTCAACTTTGAAGGACAGTCATATGACAATATTTTCAGATAAGGATATACATTATATATGATTGAAGACCACCATAAAAGATCTGACTGTGACCTCAGACGTGTTTTTCATTAAGTTCTCTATTCCCATGCTTTATCAATTATTTACCATCTGTATCCTTTATTAGTTTTCTTAAAGACAAACTAAACAAAACCAGCAGGAGCAGATAAAAATTATGAATATCACAACATTATATCTGAGCATGAATTATGCACCCTGTCATGTAAGATACAGAGCACTTCCTGCGACCACCTCAGATGAAAGCTGAATTGAGGAAATGAATATTAACATGAGTCAATGCATATTTTACATCACTATACGTCTATGATTTTATGTTAATCATTAGCCTAGGAATATTTTACCCTGAGTTTTCCAGTTCATTGAGTACACCTATTTAAAACTAATGCAGTCTTATTATGCTACAGCCCTGCATTAAATCCTCCTTCATGAAGATCATAATGTTCAGATTTTGTTGAAACTATGACAGAGTGTTGATTCATGGTTATTTTGTATTATTTTTTGTCTCATTGAATTGCGTCATACTCAAGTGTAAACCTACTGTAACCTCACCAATAGTTTGTCAGGCAACTGTTTTGAAGCCTTTGGCATTAGTAGTGCTTGGTTTTGACTGTACACTAAAATATGTTTCTGACAACATTTGAGGAGAGGAATAGTCAATGCAGTAACAGAATCTCGATTTTATATTTGATCAGCGCTGCCGAGTTTGACTGTTTGTTCTTCACCAAGCTGATGCGTTGCATTAGACGGACTCACTTAGGCTGACTTGTCAATCACATGGAAGCTTCATCTGAAACCTGCCCTGCTTCATGGTCTATTTTAGACCATAATTTACAAATTGAACACCATGCTGTATGAGAGAACACTTGACTCGACTTGAACCATAAACTCATATAGAAAGTGTTTACTAAAGTAATGAATCTCATACAATGAATTCTCCTTCAAACTCAACAATCAGACCTTTTTTGTTGCAACCAGTGGATGTTGGTCATTAGAAAGAATGCAGGTTGCAGACCTGGAAGCTGTTTCCACCAATTATACTGTCTGTGGGTGTGCTGGGAGATGTTTCTAACATTTTGTCCATTCAATTTGTATCAATAAAAATTGCCAAACTATTAGAAACTTCTCTCTGTTTGACATAAATGACAAACTTATACATCACATCCTGACTGTAGGATTTATTGCAGCGCTATTGCATAAAGACTGCATAAATGTCGTGTATCAAATAAACACCTAGCTCAAACTTTCATTTATATATGCCATATTGTATAATGGCATTATTCAGAACTGCAGTCTGTGGCCTTGTAATGTGTATTCAGATCCCCAATAGAGGTGAAATGAAAATCTCTAAAGCTAACCATATCCTTTGTTTACACCAGAATTAGTTTTTTAAATGTGTTTTTCTGTCACACATCACTCTGAATTGTGTTGTGGTGTCAATGGGGAAGCTTTACAGCCGCAATTCACTGTGAAGTCATTATCAATGATTTGCTTTCAGGGCTTATTATGAGTATTTTGAGGGAGAATGATTTACAGACTGACTTGGATCCTGCTGGGATTCATCAGGTTCTCGTAGAGCATTGTAATAGACACACTCTCAGCTCCTTGCTGCTGATGCTGATGTTTTTCAGTCTAAAATGGCTTCCCATCATTGTCTTCTTCCTTCATGTCCTCCTGATGTAATTTCAGCAGCTAAACGGCAGAAAAAAATCATGCATCGGGGCATTTACTGGATCTCTGTGATACTCTTACCGGGAAAAAAAAAGTGACAAGAGACTGAAGTAGGCAGAAAATGGAAACGGGATTATTATGTGTGCTGAACGGACAAAGACAAAGCAGATGACACCACTGAAGTTGATAGAGGCATAATATTATATTTTTGCAAGTTCCGCAGTTCTTTTTTTGATTTTAATAGATTTACCACCGCTTGATGACATAAAGTTTCATGTTCACGACCTTCAGAAAGTTCCAAACACTGAACACTGAAGAAATACGATGACTAGTATCAATAACAGTGATGTTAATTACAGCAACAAAGCACGGACGAAGAGACAAAATGAGAAAAGAAAAAGCATATTCCAAAGGCAGCGTGTACTGTCTAATGTTTGAGCAGTAGTGCCTACATTTCTGTCTTATGAAAAACTTTGAAAATAATTAACTGCATGGCATTATTGCCTTCAAGGATAAATAGCTTCCTTGCGCCTCCACTAGTACATTACTCAACACCTGAATAGCCACTGCATTAACACAGAGACTCTATCAGAACTAATTTCACACATGTGATCACTGACATTCACTCAGAGAAAAAGTGTACCGACAAAAATAGACGTCCAAGTCAAATGGGGGGAGACGGGTGAAAGCATGCAATGTCACTTTTTGCACTAGATAGACAGGTGATGTACAGCCTGATCGATTGCGCTCACATATCGGGGACAGCAGGCCTGACTTGTTACGCTACAGCGATGGCAGACTTGACATCCAGGAAGGGTGACAGTGTTTATTGTAAAAGAAAAAAGGTCTAGTCAGATGGCAAGGATAGATTAAAGTGCAGAAACATGTTATGCATATACAATTAGTAATATTTATGTTTCATTTATGTTTCACTGACTAACTGTGTGTGTATGTAATGGTGTAGTAAGCAAATAATTACCATGAATAACCAAAACACCATCATGAGTGAGTGAGCAGTGACTTTATGGTTTCATCTAGCATATAATGAATGATGTACATTTTTTTATTCAGCTTGTGATCCCTTAAAACAAACCAATGTGCCATTTGCCACCCTAACTTGCAGGTTGTGCAGTGTTAGCCACAGAGATATTCACAGATTGATTTGTATAATTTAGAGACATGAGGATTTTAAAATTATTCAGTAAGGCGCAAGAAAAAATAAAAATTCAAGTGAAGTCTAAAAATCTTTGTGAACTGTTCTCTGGCTGTTCCACTTCAACTGCTTCTACTACAGCTGCTGTTAGCTCAGTCTGTAAGCCAGGCTGGACTTTGACTTTGGGTTTTCAGGCTATTTATTTATTGATTGATTATAATCAATAATCATTAATAATTATGATCAATAATCTCGTCATACCAAGATTCACCTTGTGGCTAGAGCTGCAACAGATCACAAAATTCACAAAAGTCGTATTACGGTTTTGAATCAGATCAGATCATTTTTCAGATCAGCCCAAAAAAAGGGGGGGGGGGTTTATTTCATTTAAAATGTGCTAATTCTGCTCTGATTTGGCTCTCTGAGAGTATACACTGTATAATCATGCTACACTTTGTAGTTTCAGTCAGTGTCGCACCTTCAGCACCATCTAATTGGTTACACATCACAAGTAATAGCCTATTAACATTGAAAGCAAAGCAGAGAGGATTGCAGCTGGGCCAGTGAAGAGGGAGGACTGTTGTGTCGAAGGCGTAGGTATTTCCAAAGTAGCAATAAACATCACAGTCTTATGATTTTTATTTTTTTCTCTGATGACAAGCATCCCCTGTTGCCCAGTTACACCACTGAGATGCCCGAAGTCACAGCCTACGGGATTTCATTGCATGTAGATGAAAGTGACAGCTCTTCCACCCACAGCCCACACCCATTGTGCTTCAGAGTAAAACACAGCATGCGTCTGTCTCTTTTCACTGCAACTTAGCATTGAAATTCAAGGAAGGAATACTTTAAAAAGTAACAGCAGCAGTTGCTGGTTAAATTTAGTCTGTTGGTGAGTGTTGCATTGTGGGAGGGTGGTCCAAAGGGATTGATAATGATCCATTTCACCACTATTTGTGAACCATTGGAGTAGTCTCAGCCTTCAGGGTAAATTATGTACAAAATGTTTTTTTTTTTTTTTTGCATGTCACTCAATTCAGTTTATTCTTCAAATTGAACACGAAGTATAATGTTATCCAGATGCTAGGATGGTTTGGACATTTCATTTAGATGCAAATACAATCAGGACAACCAATACATTTGTCTTAGGTTGCTATGGCAATATGCAAACATGGTGTACAAAAATAGTACAAAAATCTCACACTATATATGCATATATGTTTGAGCCAGATGAGCCCCAACAACATGAACAACAAAAACAAGAGAGCAGCTTCAGTATTCAACCCAACAAGAGATGTTTGACTGCCTAATGACTGTCAATCAGACATCAGAGATGAGAGTAGTGTCCCCCCAAACAAAAAATCTATCAAGCTAACCAGGAAATACAATTTTAGCTGAATAACAACATAGGCACAATCAACAGCAATTGATGCCATTTCTAAGAGCTGATTGCAAGACTACCAACTCAATCAACAGTTTCCTGTAGCTTTTTTTTTTAGATTTGTAAAAGATTAATGAATGAGTCTATGATCAGGAAACTAAAGCTTTGATTAGAGTTCAAGCATAGTATTATGTGCTGTTTAAAAAAGGCAGATGTGTTTACTATATGCCAAAGCGCCCATCCTTCCAGTGTCAGGCCTGTTTCGAGGTTTCTCTTTCACATAATCCTTTTGTATTTTCTCACTTTTCATGCAGAGGCTATGTACTTTCATTTTATGGCATCATGCTCATTTCACGCAATTTCCTGCACCGAAACGGCTCTCTCCACAAGCGGCATTGATTCTCCTAACACTGAGATCGGGGGGAGGGGGACCTAGAAAGGTTGTATGCGAAACCTTGGTTTCGCCATATAAATCACACAAACTCACACACACCCCGACATACACACACACACACACACACACACACACTTCAGCCGACAGCTTAGATTTCAGTCGACTGTGGCTCAGGGTGTACCGGAGGATTAACAGACCAGGACCTGTGGACCTGTCTCCCCTTCTCAATCGGTGTCAAAAATGTATTCAGGAGTAAATAAATGCACATTATCCTGATTGATATCAACCAACCAACAGCTTCTTCCTTTAAATCAGCTGCTAATACTGGTCTTGCTGCTCTTGTATAGTTAAAGAGGAAATGGCTCTGTTGGAATCATTATTTATTGTGCACTGCATTAAATAAATGAGTTTTCGCTAAAATACTGAGTCAGTGTCTGCTCCCCTGACTTTGACAGGGAGCTTGTTCCAAACGGAGAAGCACTGCAACTGTCTCCTGCAACAGTGCATGAGAGCAGTGCCGAAATCAATTCAGGAAGCAAAAGCATAGGTTGATCAAGTTTATCAATTGAAATACGCTTAAAGCAACAGTGAGTAATGTTTCTACGAAAATAACAGATTTAAAATCATTTGAATCCTCCTGATTTGCAGTCAGGTGAACAACAGCATTGAGTTTTGTGTGTGAGTACAATCACCTGCGATAAGTATGTAACACTTACGGTACTGAGTCACAAACCACCAACTATATTTATTTTACTAAACTACTGCAAACTATAGCTGCTGTTAGCTCAGTATGTTAGCTCAAGCCATGGGGAGTATTAGTGTTTGTACCACAGATGTTTTGGACTATTGGGAAGATGAGGTTTTCAGGCCCGGAGCATGGGCAAATGCTGACAGGGAGTGGAGCTAGTGTCGTGCCGGAACCGGAGCTGGGCAAATGGGCACTGTAACTGGGCTCAGCAGCCTCTATGGGCATAGTGATAAAGGCAAAGGGAAAGAGTGACCGAGCATGAAGCCGCCAGACCAGAGTAAATCTGGGACTGACTTTTAGTCTTTGGCAGGAGCTTTGTGAAATACAAGGCTCAAAGACAGACGCCAAGTTGGGCTTCTTGCTGTTGGACTAGTCAGTAATATTAGCTGGCTGCTATGTCTTGTGTTGTTGCACTTGCTTGATGTTTGGCTCTTAGCAAACCTGTCAGCTCTAGTTTTTGATCGTAAGGAATGTAATCATAACAAATACACATGTATAGATGTCCATATTTACAAAAGTCGTGTTGCGCTCTGAAACTAAATCGCAAAAATACTTTCTACACAATGTTACTTTGACTGTTAATGTTCCTGAGGTTAATAGTGATCTTATTTGGTATAACATATCAGTGGATCACGCATGGCATCATTGTAGCCACACTGTTTTGGGTTAAATCAGAATCAGAAGTCTGGTGAGTGACTTCTTTGCTCCACAATACTAAACAGACAATTTTGTTCTGGGTTTGTGTGCAAGTTTCAGGAATAGTTTTGCAGTGACATGGTTTGAAGTGAAAGTCTACAGGATTTAGATTCCATGAGCGGATATGGATAATACCTGCAGTGGATTTCAAACAGTGCTTTTGTGATGTGAGTTAGACTGCAAACTGTGTCATCTATAGCAGCAGCTGCTGTGCTGGAGATATTTCCTGGCATTGTTGTTTGTTGATTCATCATTAGGATGGCTGCTTATGCAAAAAATGACGTCAGGATGGGTAACCTTGTGAACATTCTCCATTCAATTTTGTTTTCTTGTTTTTTTTTTTTTTTAATTTATTAGAACTGATAACCCAGAGCTCAAGAATTGACAGATATCGTAAGGCCTCATTAAATCCCTATGTGCAAACAAAACATAAGGTCCTCGACGAATACTGAGCTTGTACATAAACACAGTGAGCAAATGCAGCAGTCTGGAAAAAAAAAAAGCTATTTAGAGAATATTCAAATCATGAAGTACAGTAATTCTGCCTTAGCGTGCCTGTAATGAAATCTGGAGTGGCAGGTAAACCTGAAAGCAGAATGTGTTAGTTCAGTGTGTCATATTAACAGGAGGGCGTGCTCCTTCTGGAAGCCAGAGGGTGGCTTGTATTAAATCTGTTTCCTCCCAACACTGCCAAAGTGCTGTAATATGCAAAAAGATAAATTGCAGTTGCCGTCTGTGATATAACCAATACAGCAATCTTCTTTTATTTACCGGTAATATTTTCTCACCTTCTCACATTGCATATATTATTCTCATAACCAGGGATAGTCCAATTAGTTTAAAACCATAAACCATTTTCTAACAATATTAACGAGTTTCTAATCTATTGGTGTGCTGCACAGCCGAGGGATGCTTCACCTATAATGAATTGTTGCCTCCAAAATATCTCCACATTTAGCAGCGCTTGCTGTTCCGAAATGAACCCCGATGTACATAACAACACTTGTATTGCTGTCACAGTCAAGTTTTCCATGTTTGCAATTCATTATTTGTGCGGTTTCATGTGACAATCAGAAGGAAACAAGCTCCCTTTTCTCTTTCTGTCAGCAAACAAACTATCACAGCTCATCCAGAAATATCCTAACACCTACAAACAGATTTCTTTGAGAGATTTCAGAAACTAAAAATAAATTCTAATCACAGCAAGTTTGTAATTATCTGAGCACCTAGTCAGGATTAAAACCTATTTAGACACCCCACTTCCCACCACAAGCTATTTCAATTGACCCAGCTACCAGCTCTTCACCTGATTAGTTACAGACCAGGTATCATATTAACTCAATAAATCAACAGAGAAAAAGAAATTGTGACATTCCAAACCATAAAAAAAGTTCTGTGCAATAAAGTGAAATGACAGGAACAAAGTATTAAACGTGAACTGAAATTTATTCAAGACTTGATGGAAAAGGCTTTGTTTGCAATTATTGCTTCAAGACCTTTCTGTATGAAGCAACTAATGGTAGATGACAACAGATTCTTCTCAACAATTCCCTGGCATAGTACTTGGCTCCATTCATATTCTTTGATATCTTGGATTCTGCTAGTACCATGTGAAGAGAAACAACCCCATGCCACAATAATTCCACCTCTGAACTTCACTGTAGGCACAGTACAGGTAGATAAATTTCTCCTCCAAACACGGTGTGCTGTATTGTTGCTGAAAAGTTGGATTTTTGTCTCATCTGACTGTGCTACATTCTCCAAAATTCTCAAATTTTGTGTAGAAACATTTAAACAAGCTTTAACATGCCTTTTCTTCAGTAATTAGTCTTTCGGGGTGATTGCGCATGGAGACCATGATGATGGAGTGCATTACATATTGTTATCTCTGAGACAACCATGCCTGCTGCCTCTGGGTTTTTCTGAAGCTCATTTTGAGTGCTCCTTGGCTCCTGGACTACTCTTCTACCAAACCTTCTGACTGCCCGGTTGGAAATCTGGCCAGTTGATGATGGAGTGATATCCATTCCACTTGTGGATGATGGCCCCAGTGGTGCTTATAGGAGCATTTATAAGTTGAGAAATCTGTCAGCATTCAGTGCCTTGCGATGTATCTCAGGAATGTTGTTTGTGAAGGTCTTGGAAAAGCTGAAACCTCTACCCATCTTGAGATGTTCCTTGTTTGACAGCTTGGTAACAAATGATTTGCTTGCTTGCAGGTGGAGAACCCTTTTTCAAAGAGTGGAAGTACTAACCTACCGATTTCTGTATCTGTATATTCAATCTGTATAGTTTTATTGAGTCAATACCAATGTCTGGTCTAAATGTCATGTGAAAAGCTCCACTGGAAATGTCTAATGATGACCTGTTGAATATTTACTTTGGCCTTGGTATTTCAAGTAAGTACATATTGAAAGAGGGTTGTTCGAATGACATGGTATATACAACCTAGACATCTAAAGACCCATGCTATCCAACTTTAACGTCTAGACATCTTTTGACCTGCAAATCACCAACTCAAGGCTCGCTGAGATGTATAATCAGATGGCCTTATTTACACAGTCGGAGCTCTGACTGAACCAATATGTTGCTTCAGATCCTGATTTAGTGCGAGCTTTGATGATCCAGAGTTATATATACTGTTGCATTTTCACAAGCCATCAGAAAACTCTGAATCATATCGACCCTCGACTCAACATCAACAATCAGCCAGAGAGTAACCCCCACCATCAAAGGGATACTTCTCTCTGAGCTTTGCGTAAACTTGAAGTGAAAAATCATACTTCCTCATTTGCAATGTGTGGGATGTCTGTCTGGGTAACTCAGCCACCTGCTGGCAACTCCTACATTTATGCATAAGTCTTAGAATTTCTTCTAGAAGTGGGATTAAATTTGTGTCACTCTCCACATTGTTTTGCACCTAATACTAGATTCTCACTCTGTGGTTTCATGGATAGTGGTGCTGAACTCAAATGATAGAAACTTGTATGAGAGAGGTAAAGACAGGCCGTATGCGTTCAGAGGGCTGGTGTCTCGCTGTCACTTAGCAGCGTTGCTTTATTCCTCACAGCCTGCCATGGATATTGATTTCTGGCCCTCAGCTTCCAGACAAGTGACCAGTTTTCTGTGGTATTCAGCTGTGACACAATAAAGTGGACGGTCTATTTTTTACAGAAATACATCCAAGTGCTTCAAAACTGATGAAGGCGGCGGGTGCAGAAATTTCTTTGAGATGTTCAGAAAATAACATTTTATGGTTTTTTTCTTAGTTTATTGTACCTAGAGGTCGTCTTAACAATCACTGTGGCTACACAGGACATCCAATTTCAAAATGTCCCAACACCGTGAGATTGTGTCAAGACATCAGAGAATAGTTCCAAATCATAAAAACAGAGCCTTATTTTAGAGAAAAATATTTCTCGGAAAGCATTACAAGTTTTCCTTTATCATTGTTTTGATGAAAGTTTTATTGAAGGAAGTCCTGGAGTTGGAATGATTATTTATCTCTTTGATTTGTTAATCCTAACATGTTTTTTTATTTGACTGGGGAAAAAATATTAATCTGGTGACACTAATCCCATATAAATACACACAACTCTTCTCCTCCCACACTGCTATGAAGGCGGTAGTGGAGACTGACAGCTGCACCACCAGACTATTAGAGGAGAAGAATGCTTCAAAGGCTGCAAAAAAGGCTGAATTGCAGATTCGGTGACTTTGCCCACCTGTTTTAACCTGCATGCTTATGAAAGGAATGTTCTTTTATAAAATTCAGACACTGTGTGATAAGTGAGGATCTAAAACTTTCTCCAAATTCAAATTACTCTGAGTAAAACTAAAGTTTTAGCTCAATGTGACTTTTCACAACTTTTTAACTGATCAAACTGGTAGATAATAATCACAGTGTTTTGTTTGCGCTTTCCAGTGTACTCAGGCTGACGTCCTAATTGAACCAGACTGATATTCTGAGGAGATGTGGTTAATAAATTATTAGTCATCCTCCTCTCTAGCAATATTTACTCATTCCTGTGCAAATCCACCAAGCCTGTAATGTGTAAATTACCTGAAAAACATCACTGTAGACAGAGGTTATCTAATAACATTACCTGTGAGGGTGAGCTTTCCACACTTTCCTGTGAACTTGTTAATAGGTTTGTTGTAAATCCAGTTGGCTTGTATTGTACTTTTTAAGCATGGAGAGTGCTCCATGTGTAGTCGAATCCAGAGAAACTCATTTGTATTACTATTAATAACTTGATAGAAAAAGACATTTGCTTGCCCTGTGTAAATTCAACACACTAATCCTAGATTTGGATTTAAATTATTTAATTACCGAGGTCTTCAGGTAGCAGTCAAGTATGTGTAGAGCTTAAAGAGGCTGTAATCTTATAATAACCACGGGTGACAATGTAAAAACGATAGTGACAGCATGAAAGGGATTCACACAGTGATGAACTTACAGACATTCATTATTATATTAAAACTCCCCTCATCTGTACAGAGCTTTAAAGTGAGCTACAGTTCATTATTTAGCTGTCTGGTCCGTGATTTTACTTTTCTGGTTCACCCTCGCCATTCTCACAGTGTTGTTTTCAGCTTCAGCAGTTCTAAAAAGCTACAGTACATAATCCTTAGCATCAAAGAGCAGACAGTTACTGTAGCTGGTGAACATACTGGAGCATTTGGCATTTAACTAAAGAGCCAGATATTTCCCTCAGGAGATGGCAGGGACCAAAAACAGAACTAAAAGAGAGTGAAGTGATTAATATTGTTGCTCCATGTGCTATATCAACCTATTAATGAATATGATTCAAATATAAGCAAAACTGCATCTTTATGCCTCATTCTGAGACACACAGTGATGGGAAAACAAGAATAGATATTCATTTAGTATGTGTATAACTCTAAAGAATAATGAAATGTACTATTATGTCTACAGCTTTTCTAATAGGCAATGATCCTCTAAATACCACAATAATAGTGTTATACTGTTTGATTACTTCACTTACTCAAGGTAATACTTATGAACTGTCTGTTCAAACAGTGTGTTTGCAGCACAGTGAAAGCACAAATGAAATATCAGTGTTCAAGATAATTATATTGCACAGCCAAGTGATGACTTCATGAGATTATATTGCTCATATACCAATAAAACTGACAACATAAAGTGAATGGTATTGACTTCTATTCTTTATATTTCCCTTGCAAATATTTTAGTGTAACTCACAAACACCTTAGTTCTCAATGAGATGCAGAATAATTTACATAATGAGTACAGCTACAGAAATTGTTGTCACAAGGCAACAACAGTCAAGTGCCCAATTCAGTGCATTAAATGAGTTTACTTTCCAAACAGCAATACGAATGTTGAAACCAATAAATCAGTTCAATATCATTTGTCATGACTCAGACCAACAAGGTGTAGTCAGGCATGCTGGAGAAAGATTTGTTCGAATACTTGGGAAAATGGGAAACAAACAAAGTAGCTCATGTCCATGCTGGGAAAGAGACTCAACAACCAACCTTGAGCCATCAACGCCAAAGTGATCCCAACTCTAATGTTGGGATTTTATTACCCTAGCTTTAGATGTTTTTGTCCAAACTGTACTTTTTTTCAGTGTCTTGCTCCCTGTCAAACTACAAACCTGTGTAACCCACTCTCCCATTTGTGCCAAGTAGTTTTAGTTGCCTTACCTTAATCATAACCATACCATAATCATGTAATCATGACTGGGTATTTTAGGAATAATTGGCATTATCTAATCTTTTTGTTTAATTTTCCCCTGAAACCTTGATGAAAGAAATTTAACATTTAGTAACTGAAGCTGACTGAGGCCATCTATGAACATGATGTCCAGTGGGCACAGGATAACCATCATCAGTTAAGACTATTAGAGCTTTTTGTTCCACCTTAACACTTTAATTCAGAGAGAGTGGATAGCAATGTTTTGGACCTGCGGTCTCTATCAAGGTTTGAATTATTCAAATTATAGTAATATTAATTTGTCTTGGCATTCTTGATGTTTTAGAGGTGCGATGTGTGATTATTCTCTCAGATAATTAACCCTTAGCATTAGCGGCTTCACTGTCATCATTTCTGTCTGATTTATCAGAATGTTCTGCCGTATTTGACTCAGGTTGAACAAATGAACAAATGACAATGAATTAAATGACTAGAAATGATTAGTGTCCTGGTGGGTGGGTTAGTGCAGAGATGTACTGCAGCTTTACGATTATGCTGATAGTAATTGACTAACTCACATAGAATACTTCAACTCTTCTCTGAAACGCCAGGCCTTCCCAATTTCCTTGTGAGGATCAATAGAGTTCACCGTATCTCTTTTCTTTGAATAGCCTGAAGTCTTGTCAAGTATCATACACAAATACTCAACAACTGTTTGATGAATGAGAAGAGGTAGCATCTATAAAGAAACACCAAGCTGATGCATATGGTCAGGTCAGGTGGGGATGTGGACAATATTCATATCAAATCAATATCACATGTAACATTGGTGCATCTGGACTAAATAGAAGACTCATAATTTCATAAGCATAAAGTACATGCAGTAATAATAGTCAATGCTGGAGTATTCATATCTTTTAAACAAGTAAAAGTAGCAATTAATAAATATACAGATACAGTTGCAGTACTCGTTTTTGAATGTTGTGGTGTTATTTCTGCATTAAAAGAAACTTAAATCTATTCATAGTTATGTCTTAGTTATGTTTCAATGTCTACATTATTTGCTTCAATTATAGCATGCAAAGTTGTGGCGAGGCACAATTCCAAGACCCATACAATGTCCAACAGAATAAACAACCCAGTCAGAAATATATAAGATCTTTGAAAGAGACAAACACCATCAACCTGACAGGCGAGGAAGCTGCCTCTGGACCAGCAGAGAACCACAAGACAGGATTTGACCCAGCATGGCCACCAGTTGGTTAGTACTGGTGCACTGTCTGCTCCACTCACTCAGGGCACGGCAGCAGCTCGAAAAAATTCCATAAAAGCCTGTGCTGCTGGCTCAGCTTGAAGCAATAGCCTTTGTTAATGTTAAACACTGACTGCCTGCTATGTTATGTAGCTAGTAATACCTGTAGACTGCACAGATACATCATCACTTGAATCTACGCTGATTTCATTGGCTGAAATGGAGGACATCTGGCTACAGATAATTTCCTTTTGAAAAGGTTTTGAGTGAATGAAAAAAGTTAAAAAAGGTGATTTGTATCAAAAAAAAAAAAGAATAAACTGTAGGCTGTGATTTTCAGAAAGCTAAATAATGTCTTCTGCAGACAGTAGATTTGACAGATGTTTGGCTCCTGTCTTGCACTTCAGGATTTCCCCTTAACGTTTTGGCACAGTGTCTAGCCAGAGATTATGGCACCATGGCAAAACATATTACAGTTTTTTTTTTTTTTTTGGATTTCGTTCACATTAACGCCCTCTTGTTGGGTTCATCAGATAAGAACATAAGGGATTCAATATCTCTCTCAATGATAAAGTGAGAGGGCCAACAGATATGGGCACATCTTATAACCAGACTTTGTTCCTAGTACACAGTGTACATACTGTATGCATATGATTATGTGTCAGAACAATGAAACAGTGATGAGAAAGCAATCTTTTCACTTATGCATAATCCCCCCTTTGACCTCAAGAGGCCTTAAGAAACTGCAAGATGTGTTCAGCTCAAGCTGCCAAATGCCTTGTAAGATGTCTGGGGGTATGTCATATTTAATAGCTTATCCAACAGTGAACGTTTGCTTTTCTAAAGCCAGTAATTTATATTAGATGTGTTCGACAGCTACATAACTGCAGAACTTGTGCAAGTCCTGCCACAGTTTTTCTTGCAATGCGAGTTTATTTTCTCTTCCTTCGACAAAGCAGACAAGCCTGTTGGACTGTGCCGACAGAGAATGTAATTGATTATGTTATGTGTCAGATCTGCTCATTAATATATGACGCAGGCTGTCAAATAGACAGACACTAGAACGTGTTTTTGTTTTATTGTAAATGTACTTTTCAAATTCTAAGAAAGTCCAAGATCCATGGAAAAATCAGTTGAATAAGAGATAAAACGGCTAAAGTTTCTATTCATAAATGATACATTTTTAATGGAGACATGGGGAAAAGAAGGTCCCCAGAGTATTATTAAACGTTAATTATTTAGAAAGTTTTACAATTTTTATAGCTGAGCTGACACTGAATGACAAGCCAAGTTTCTGTTTCTATCCTCAAGTCCATTCTGCTTGATCAACAGCCCCGTTTTTTGGAATGCCCGTTTAACAGAGATCATGTAAAAACTGAGAGTGGAAAAGTTCAGTAGCAGATGGAGTTTTATGGCTCTGTGCTCAATGTAGTAAGAGTTCATCTAGATTCAAGTAGTTCTTTTGTGTTGTTGGAGCTTTTACAATCCATGACCCCGTGACTTTTAATTTAAATAAATCATGTGACAATAGAAAAAAGTACAATTCTTTCAACAACTGGTGTTCAAAAGGCTTTGGTACCTGAATGAATTCTAATACTTAGGCAGCTGAATATTTTCCAGCTCATGATTATGAAAATTATGCCGTGGGAGCCAACCAAAGTCATATGGGATACATGAATAAAATGCAAAACAAAGGACTTTATTGTTAACTTAAAATCATCCATTCACTATCTATAATAGCTCATCCTTTGCAGGGTTTAGGAGGGAGCCAATCCCAGCTGACATTGGGCAAGAAGCACCAGAAGCATGTACACCCAGGATAGGTCATTAGTTTATCACAGAGCTGACACATAGAGCCAAACAATCGTTCACACCCACATTCACACCTACGGGCAATTCAGAGTCATCAATTAACCTTTCAGCCTGGTAATGTCTTTGGACTGTGGGAGGAAGCCAGAATAAACCCACGCAGATACAGAACATGCAAACTCCACACAGAAAAGTCCCACAAAATCGAAAATTCTTCAAATAATCCACTGCTATTATTCCTCTTTGTTGACCCCAGTGACTCACCATTACAATATTTCAAGGTCCATCTGTAGTGAAGTCTAGAGAGCCAGAATGGAGATTTTCTATGCCAGATAAACATCCCTTCAACCACTGCCACCCAACAAAGTGAATAAGAGCCTTACAGTTCAAAGCTATTTCTCACACCAATTTCTACAAAGCCAAAAACTGTCTGGCACTCTCATGGTTGTACAAAATTCAGATTGCTGCCAGCAGCCCGGACAGGTAGTAAAAAGATGACAAGCACAAGGGAAGCTGGGCGAATTGTGATGGCTATAAACTTTTATATGAAATTAACAAATTCAAAGTAAAATCTCTAAAATAATGTGACAGGTGTAGCGGGTTTCCTCGCTCACTGGTCCCATCTAGCAGTATATACAGTATATATACTATCATAATGTTCACGTACATATACCTATAGCAGAGCAGTGAGTTTCCAATGATGCGCTTGACCCACAGCATCATTTCAACAAGCTACAAACTTGACTTGAACTTTTTATTGTCTATGGCTTTCAGTGACCTCCACTGGAAATGGTGGCTCTGTTTGGGTTTGTGTGCACAGTTCACTGCGACATGAACAATGAAGTCATATATTCACAGCTGGGATGTGTGAGCTCTTAATGAAGCAATGCGACAGAAACATTGTGTCGTTTTATTTTCTGTCATTACAATGAAGCTCGCTGACCTTTGTAAGTTGAAACATGTTGTGACAACGGTCCCTCGCTTGAACCACCCAAGTGTTGTCAGGCAATCGTGCACGCCGTGGCTAGTGTGTCTCTGTTTGTTGAAAATAAAAATATCAACTCCAACTGTGTCACACTTTTGATGGTTTATTTCAGCTTTGCAGTCAGAGCTGCGTATGAGGAGCTTTATCTCAGTTTGACGGCGGAAATTGAATTTGTTTGTGGCATAAATATGCAATACAGAAGAGTTAATTGCGATGTTAATGTGGGAAAACACTTGACCAGAATTAAATTAAAATATTTGTTATCAGAATAGTTGGTTTCTTACATTTCAAACTACGGCTATAAGTATCCAACGCTGATGTGTGTTGGGAAGTGTGAAAGTTGACCTAGATGGACAGTAAATATCAACACTTGAGGGCTGTCGACATATCAGCACTTCATAATGTGTGAAAATAACTCTACAGAATTGAGTCAAATAGACACTTTTTGAGTGCTGGCGAGTGCTTCGCTTCATTGCTGTACATGAATGAATGTTTTATTTTTCAGTATGTTTTATTTAATAGAACTTTACATCATCCTTCTTACATCATCATACCCTGAAATTTTTATGCAAACGAGAACAAAATGTGATTGAGCAGTTGAAATCATCGCTTAACTGAAAAAGATCATTCCTTAGTGAAGGCCCTTGAAGGCCCTGTGACAGATTGAGAGATAGATTGTGTTCAACTTCTGCGTGTGTCGTTGCATTTTTCTAAATGGAAAATATGAGCAACATGTAGATGTAAGAGTCCTTTTATTTTCAGGTCGGCAGACTGACAGCGCTGTGGGAATAACACTCTCCGACATATGTGGCTCAGTGTATCACATTTTGCATAATGCGCTGTGACATATAAGCTCCAGAGGATCTCATTTTCACTCTGAGTATGTCCCGGGGCTAGACTACGTCACATTTTCTGACAGCTGCCAGTTCTACATGTCCTCGAATGGTGGTCCTTCTGTAGGGGTGAGAGGAGGTGCAACTGTGAGGAATTGATATTCATCCAGTTTTTGCCTGACTGAATCACAAAACAACTGCCATCCCACCTCATTACTTCTGCTCAGAGTGCATGTATTGTATGTGTTGTACACAGTACAGTACAGGTGTGTGTGTGGGAGTGAGGACTGCAAAAGGGCCAAAATGTTCTGTATGTGAGAAACTGCCACTATTTGAACTGCATCTAGTTTCTTTGCTCCCTGCTAAATTATAGTACTTGAAACCTGAACCTCGCCTCAGCACCATGGTAAAGGTTCAGGTTCCTTTTAATCAACTAATTATATGTTGCAGAAGATATGTATTTTTCTAACAAAGTACACTATGGCCTCAAGTTTTACTGTGGAAGATAGGTCCAATTAGCTAGTAATGCCCTGACATTAGTTTTAAGTGGCAGTTTTGATGTTAGAGATTGCCAGGACTTTTGTTTTTACCAACCATCCCGTACCAGCCCTTCATGACACTAAATATAGTCTATTATAAATATTTTCAAAGTACAAACTCTACTTAGTGGTAAAATTCGGCCATTTGATGTTTATATACCCATTGGAAGTGGAGTCTGCAACCATGCTAACAGCTCTGTAAGCTCTAATGTTATAATGTTAACAGTCATATACTGTGTCTTAAATAAACTTCCATTAGTACATACACGTAGTACACTGTGTATACTATGTACTTCCTGGCATTGTGCACTAATTTCGTCAGGTTAGTGTTGTCTTAATTCATTGCACACTCAACTTTTTGACCTTTGCGAGTGCACAGGGTGCTCACGGTACATTCGCCATAATTGTCAATGTGAACGCACTTACAGACTCAAATAGCAAGTGTAAGTATGGAAGCATGGGAATTAAGATACAGAATTAGTTTAATGTGCTGACTAGCAATTGGGACTGTCAAATGCTGAGTACAGACTCCAACAGTTGTGAGGATATTTCACTGAAAACATACATTTTCAATTAATGGTGGTGTTAGCAGAACTGATCCTCTGTGGACTGTAAATGTTTGTACAGAATTTCTTGGTAATCCATTGGATGACTGTGAATAACAGAGATGAATGGTGTACAATATATTGGTATTGACAATGACTGTGATATTTGAAACATGAAATATTGATGTTAGATCTATTTCAATGATATCCCACATGTAAATAATCTAGTTGTAGCTCTAGCTCTTAAATAATTTGCTTCTTTCTGTTCTCGCTTTGTGGCTCACAGTCAGTGTAAAGATTCTTTCTGTATTTTGTTGTACAGTTATAGTTAAAACTCTCTCTACCTCCCTTTTATCAGGATAACGCTGTTAAAATGAATTATTTGGGAGATGATGTGTCTGACATTGAAAATCTGATATTGTGACAGCCCAAGCTGAGATATTTTAGTCTAAACAGGCCGACGGACAGACCACAGCATGGCTACAGAAATAAGACACATTAATTATTCTAAATGCAAACAGATACAGCTGTGTTGTGAATGATTGTCATTGAGCACTAAATTATCAGTGCATTCAGTTTGTGCCATGACGCAGAGTGAGAATTGTGAAGGTGTCCACATCATTTATAAGTAGATGTCAAGGGCCAGCTGGAGGATGCACAATCCACCCCTCCTACTGTATCCGAACTGTCCCCGTGGTTCACAGCCAACTCGTCACCTAATAACATTGAACTGTCTCCAACATCAGCAAATCTATCATCAGAGCACAGCAACATAATAGCCAAATGTGTTATCTCCCCCTAGATTAATTTAATGTGCTGTCTATAAGCCGTAATTGCTTATGGCAAGATCGTATTTCCCCAAAAAATCTGCCACATGCGGCTGGAAACACATTGAGCCAGACTGAGGCTGACTCTGAAGGGCAGTCCAACAGACAGACGTCCCAACAGTATCTGAAGTGTGGTGCAATAAAGAAAACATAAAAAGGACGTAGCCTTCGGCCTTTATTAGTATTCCCCAATCTGTGTTGTTCTGATCTTCCTCTCGTTTTGAATAAAAACAGTGAAACAACTTTAAAACATCCTCCATAATCCCCCAAATTATAGAAATTTAGATCATATTGTTCATCTTGTATTGTTGTTTTTGCTGTCTCATGCTTTAGTTGGCAGTTCAGATCAATACTTTTTCTTAATTTTAGGATTCATACATTACAAGATCATATTTGATTTTACTTGGTACATTTGAAGTGTATCATTCCATTTATGTGTTACAAAACTGTCAGTTTCATCCCACAGTTGTGTCACCATGTTGACTGTCATACTGTGGCATAGAGATGAACTGTTTATATCCCAAGCCACCCATCATCTTCCATGTGAATCTTCCTGGGGGCTGCCACCCACATAGCAAAAACTGTGATGAGGTTTTCTGGTCCATTCAGTGTATAGTTAGGAGATTACAGCCTTTGTTAAAGCCCAGCAACTCTACAGTCTTTGGCAGTGCTCAGGACCACCCTCCTGGCATCCACCATCATGCTGTTTCAAAGTCTGTTAGATCACTCCCTAAGCCCGTACACTGTAATCCGTTCACATGCAGAACAAGTGTGAAAAAGGAGTTGCTGTTGCATGTAGCATAAACATGCTGTACGTGCCGTAGGAGAAGAGAGAGCGTCAACTTCTTCTGCAGGGCACCAGTTTCTGTTTGTTTGGTCACAGAGTTTAGTTTTCGTGAATTAAAGCGGGTGAATGAATATTCATTACTCCCACTTGAGCTCTGCTGGATGGGTTTGAAGAATAGACCCTCGGCTACAGGTAATTAGCTCATTGATAAACTCATTAAGAATTTTAAATGTGTTGTTGAGTCAATGAAAAGGGTTAATAAATCTCAACTGGTTGCTATGATGAAGTTGCATCTAATTACATTTGTTTCTTTAGATAAAACAGAAGTGGTACAAGCTGTTGTCTCCCAGGATGTCACATAGAAAACACACACGTACAGACACACACAAACCCTAATACACTATATGCATCATTTGTTCCATGGATTATGTTTTATGGTGCGGTATTTTCTTTTTACTGCAGTATACTATTTTTACCGAGTAGTTTTCTTTGTCTTAGAAATGTTATTACAGTGCAACAGCCAGTCTAATTTGAAATCGCTGCATCGAATGACCTTCTCTTAACTGCAGATTCTGGAGCCTGTACAATTTTAGCTTTTTTCAAGCCCTAGCGAAGCTTTCGTCATGGCTGATTGTGCTGTTTTATTTGGTCATCTTGAGATGTGGATGGGTACTTTGTGTTAAGCAATCAGTTGGTTTAGGACCGATCTCACTAACAGATCATTGTCAATTAAAAAGGGAAATGCCTTCCCTCCGAATGCTGTTATTACCTTCAAGTCCCATTCCCTTGTGTCTTTATGCCCCTCTCCTGCCTGTGTCATTTGCTGGCTTCCTTTTAAATACACGGTAGTGGATTTTTATTCAAACTCATTGTAGAGAAAAAGATCTTGGTATAGTGGTCTCTTACACTAAGCCTGTGGCCAGAAAACCTCTTTACCTTTGACTGTGACCTCTTCTTTTTTTTTTTTTTCTTTGGAAACAGGGACTGTAATACAGATGTAGTACTTATTTCACCATGGGTATTTGAGTTCTGGCATGAAAGAAAATGAGATATTCACAGAAAGAACGAAGAGATTGTTTACTATTGTTTCAAGATATTAGGTTTTGTCTTACATGGCACCTGGTAATGAGAGTAGTGCCAATCTCTTTTTGAAGTTTTGAGCTTTCCAAGTTGCTTTCCAAGTCAAAAATCACTCCTGGGCCTTCAGATTGTTTATAAAACTGGAGCATGGATTTTAACTGGCACTGAACAACGAGACCTCATGACCCCTACTTTGGCATCTCTCTACTGGCTGCCAGTCAATGATTTTAAGGCTTTACTGATCACGTTTAAAGTTCAGTGGGGGTCTGGCCCTGAGATATATTTCTGACCTTTTAGATGCCTATGAGCCCGAGTGCACTTTCAGATCCTCAGACAGGGCACTACTGACTGCTTCTCAGTCTGGTCTGAAATCAAGAGGCAACCAAGCACTTGCTGTCAGAGCTCCTCAGCAGCCAAATGCTGTGCTAGAGAAACAGAGGCCCACTGTGTCAATAATAGTTTTTTTTTTTTGGTTTTGTTTTTTTTATAAACCAGCAAAAAATGTGAGGGAACATGCAGTCCAGAACACAGAGCAAAAACCAGTGGCATCACTTCTTTCTTTCTTTTCTCTTTTTCAGAACAAGAGCTTGAAAAATAAACTGCTCTCGGGACACAAACTTTGTGACGCCTATGCTGAAGAGGTAAGGATTTTCAATTAGCACATTCTGTTTTATCACATACATAATTAATTCTCAGCTGCAGCCACTTAATTGCTCATTGTTCATGGAATAGGTGCAGCTCATGATAAGATTACTGATGACACGCTTTGCTCTCTTGTGATCAAGTGACGTTAACAAAATACAAATTATAACATCTGAGGAATGCAGTGCTTTGATTGCATTTATAATTGAGGATTTTGATGTTCTCTTATTGCTTAGAATAAAAGTTATCCACGATTCTTTAGATCCATAATTGTAAGTGTGACTTGAAAGCTCTTGGTGGCACTTGTACATGTTGAAAGATTCACAAAAAATGTTAGAAATTGTCCAGTTCTGTCTCTCTCGCACACACAAACTTGCCTAGTTTTGGCTCTCCAGTGAATCCGAGAGCAACTCGTCTCTAACAGCGAGCTCTTTGATGGCTGTACAGAGCAATCCAAGGAACTCGGCTTGAACTGAGAGCAGTTTGAGTACATTTCATGTGTGTCATTTTTGCTGTCACCTACTTTTCCTCTTTTTCTACTTCGGCTCTGCTCGCCAGTTGTTACAGTCAGCAGCGTCCGCCAGGTTCACATCCTTAGCAATGCCTTGAGCCGAGCTTTGAACTGTTGCTTTAGCCTTCCTGCTGACCAGTGCTGATGCTTTAATTTAGCCATGCAAGAATCTCACAAGGCAGCGGGCTCCTGCGGGCGTCCTGATGATATGCCCGAGCGAGAGCAAGTGGTGCTGTGTAATTGTGCGCTCAATAGTTACGCAGTTGTGTGGTTGGTGATTCCGAGCATTCCCTGTATCCGGGCTACAGTATGTGGAATAACTTCAGATTTTTACAACATAAAGCAGTGTGGTGATGCAGCAGACAGATTGATAGATGGCAACCTTGGTGTGGAGAGATGGATATTTTTCTTCAGAAAGTCCCCAGGATAGACCTCCCCCGTGGGAGCTGAGGCTTGTTTGATCAACACTACAGAGGATATCACCGTGGTTTTTGAATGACAGAACAATTATTAGTAGTTTGCATTTTAAGGTGAAGACCAACAATTATGAGCCTGGCAGGTATCAAAGGGGAAACTGATATTTGAGTCTCTGTATGCCTGAAACATGTTTGTGCCTTTGAATTATTAACCAATGCACTGAAATTACTCAATTCTCCACCTTGTCTCATTTCATCAGGTATCCTTAGTTCTGTACCAATAGCTTATTAAATCCATTATAGAGAGCGTCAGTCTTGAGGTTACAAGGTTAACCTTTATTTTACTAGCATTTAGTTCTCAGTTTAGCTTCCCATCGACAGGTTCTTTCTTCCGTTTTTTTTAAATCTGAAACATAATACTGTCAGTATTTTCTGTCCAATTTGAGCACCTCTTAATTTTGAACTAAGTGCTGTTCAAAACTGTGAGCATGGAGGTTAAAAGGCATTGATTGAAATGTATGATCATTTTGAAGATGTTTGTGGTGCTGTTGAAGTGGATAACGTGGTACTGACAGGTGTGTATTACTGAGTCCATCCATTTATATTAATGAGAGAAGTTTGAATTTGGAAGTTACAGTTACACACCTATTAAACACGAGTTAGTGTTTGGAAGCTCTTGATGTTGAAGAGCTTTTCATCGACCCCGAAGTATACCTCGACACTAAAGTTATTCTTACTGAGACAGGAAATTGGCGTCGGAAATTACAAGCCTTTTTTCTTCTACAAAGTCTCCATCATTGCTCAACATCCCTGACATTTCACCAGCTAAATTTATCCAAGCCATCATCACATATTCAAACTCTGAGATGATGATGGTACATTCGACCATACAGCCAAGTCTGATTATAACACTTCTGGAGTTGGGAAGAGTACAAAGGCACTGAAGGGGTCTTGATTGAAGTTGTCGGTCAGTGTATACTGAGCCAGAATATTCGTATAGCAGCGGCAAAGGAAATGATTTAAATGGTGATAAAGTATGACTCGTTGGCTTTGTGCTTGTAGATGATAATATCTCCATATCTCTATATCTCAGTCCTCTTTCTTTAATACTGAAATGTGTTCTTGTCCAGTGCTGATTACTTCCGCTGCACTGTTATTAAAGCAAGTAGACTTCAAGGTCTCTAGGGAGTAAATAGCTGCTAGAATTTTCTTGAACACAGGTGGATCACTGGAGGTCACTGTCTTCAATTCCCTTGGGAGGCTATAAAAGTTGAAGTAAATCAGCCAGAGGAACATTCTTCTATGCCCCTACTTCCATCCTGGAAAGTTATTTATGTTTAAAGGGGAAGGGTTACAGACTGAACCTGTAATCACACTGTAATCACTGCAGAGTGACAGAGCAAGATGGATACTAAAGCTGGAGAACAATTGCCACCAGAGCAGGAAATTGCAAACAACATTATTCTATTATTGTTTGTCTGTTGGGAAGGCACTGAGAGATGCTTACTCAAACATAACTTTTGTTTACGGGGTCTGGATTCTCATGTATGCTCTGCCTGTATGAAAGCAGTCGTTTTTTTTTATTGACGTACTGCATTTTTCCCTGCAAGTCATGGCGGTGGAGGCCCACCCAAAACATCAACATTTGAACCTAGATTAACTCCCTTTAACATTTTTACCTTTGAACTTTTACTAAATTATTGCCTTAAAAACCGCATCTTCATGCTTCAAAGATGTTTTCAATTAAGATTCAAAGCTTGGGATAAAATCTTTAAATCTTAAAATCAGGGCTTTGAAGACACGTCCAAGACAAGAGATATCTTTTTTGCTGGACTTCAAAAAAACAACTTTCTAAGCACAAGCTCCCTTTGTTGCACATGATACATTTTAAGACTTTCTGTGAGTAAACAGCAGCTTTTCTTTATGTGCCATTTGCGTTCTCGTCTTGTGAGAACTGGCTTTGGGAATTCCTGCATTGTATATTGGAAAACATTTCATTCAGTGTGGTAATCGTTTTTTAGTAAGCTGCTTTAACTTGGGCTAGGCTTTTGCTTTCTGTGTGAGGTGGAGGATCAAGCATTGTGCTCTTAATCTGTGTTGTGTGCTGAAAACTACTCAACTAAAAAATACATGAGATTACATTTTACCAACATATTATGAAGGTTGTAGAGCCTGTGAAGCTGTGAAGAGCAGGCTGTCCTTTGGAGAAAACGATAGTAATTACATTAAAATAAATATCCACAAAATATAATTTAATGAGTCTAAGGGTATAACTTGATTAACAACAACATATCTGTTAACAATACATCTTCATAATATGCAAACATATTTCACTTTAGTTGTGTAGGCACTGTAACTGATGATTAATTTAACTATTAATTAATATGCCATTTAATAAGGTGATGACCATGTAATTACAGCCTGACATCATGTTTAATAACATTAAATAACAATGCCAACATATTTATGTCTAAAATACTGAATGTTTTAATCATGCTGCTTTATCATTTTTTATCCTTTTTTTATGGGATTGGCATTGGCCTTTAAGAATGATCAAACAGGTTGTGCAGGTGCTAAGTCATTTGGTCATTTGTTTCAAGCTCATTTCATTCTGGCACAATTCTGGACTCTGTTAGCTGTTATGAGGGTAACAGGGCTAATAAGACTTTAGTCCTTGTTATTCCAGCTGTCACAGTCTTGAAAGAAAAAAAAAGATGTTTCAAGGTGCGTCATTGTTTGCACCAAAATTATTTGAAATAGTTACATTTTTTTAAACCAGAAACTTTTCATATTGGTTCATATTGGGTATTTCTTTGTGCAGTTTTCTTTTCTGAATCTCAGAAATAGGTTGGAAAGAGAATAGTGGACTTGTCAAAGTTCAAACATGACCGTATGAATGGGGACAGGTCACTAGGAAAAATGTATCACAGGCTTAGTGAAGTTCAGGCAGGAAGCTCGCTGGCAGGAAGCCATTGGCCTGACTCAGCTGTGTGTTTGTTCACTTCACCAATCACAAACACTTAGCAAATTCAGCAGTCCATTTAAATTGAAAAGGAAACTTACCAGGTCTCTGCTCCTAGTGCTGCTGCCTGCTTTCCATATCTGGCTGTTTTTGCTCTTTATCCGCTTCATTGTGGAAATGTCGTGCAACCTTTCTGCACCAGACGGTGCTGTCCTCAGGGGAAGCATCTGATAGCTCGGGACACCTGAGTCGAAGTCAAGGTTAGGACCGTTCAATGAAGGAGAGCGACATGTGGCATTAGAGATGCCATTTAATCTGTTGCCCATCTTTATCACCTATTTTCTATTCTGTCAAATTTATGGTGTTGCTGCACAGTCATCATTTGGATGAAGGATGTTACACCTCAGTATTTCAGCTCTGTCACTACATTCACTACTTGCATCAGGATTTAATGGAAACATCAAGTCACCTGAACCTTATGCAGATAAAGTATAAGACGCTGGATTTGTGAGGATTTCCTAGAATGACTGATTTCAAGGTGAATGGCCCCATGTAATTAATTCTACAGGGCGCTTTGAATGGAGCAGTATGTCACCACCATCTTGTGTATTTTGGGACAATTAATGATCGTGGAAACAGATTGCAGTCTTTAATAACACCAGTTCTTAATATTAAAATAAAATACATTGCAATAATAATATAACACCATGTCAGAACCAGCTAACTGCTTTTATTCTTGCACTAATAAATTTATATAAAGCAAGTCTAAAATTTCATGCAGGTTCTAAAATTAGAATATAATATTATGAGGTAGATGCATTCTGTTTCTCCGATTTCCATCATGACATGTATGACAAAGTATTTAATTGAGAATTAACAAAGTTAAAGTGCAGCACTACTCGTGCTAATTAATGGATAATGCCGGCCAAGATGTGCATTATCAGGAATTAATGAGCGATGGGGAACGATGAAGTCAGAACTGTCATAATTTTGCAATCAGTATTTGGTAACACCTGAGGGTTTAATAATCATTACATCTCATAATGTTCTTATACAATGGAAACGTTGTTCACTACTCCAGTAAACAGAACAAACCTTAGATACGACTCGGCAATGGGAGATATATCTAGTCCGCTCAGCTCATAGTTTTACTATCAAGATTTAAAGTCAGTGACAGTTCTATGATTGACAAACAATAAGTAGGATTTGACAATATGTTTAATAGCATGACAAGCTAGCTATCATCTACATCACTGTCTGTGTAACTTTCTGCAAGCTGCAGACTGAATTCAGATAGCGAAATGGATGTGAAGTGATGCTCGCGCAAACTGAAGTCAACTTCCTGCAACATGTGTGATACAGTCGGCATCCTGTGGTGTTCAGAAGCAGTAAGACTCAATGTTTCTGTGTAATGTATTTCAGTCCATTAATTTAGAGTGGTGAACAGATAGATGGAACTACTTACAGTAGGAGGTGTCCTTTATCAGGAAATAATGGACACCCTGCAGCCAATCAGCCATGTATGCTGCTCTCAGCTTTAGTGATACACCCTGCAATACAATTAGTTATTTGAGAGGGGGCGTACAAGAGCAGCTTCAAATAAAACAGATGTATCACTGTGCTGTTCACTATCCATACTGAATAAATCAGCATGCAGAGTGAAATGATTGAAATAAAATATGTACTTCAGTCAGTAAGTTTGGCTGCCAGCCAGTCACAGGTCTGCCTCAGCTCGCATGATTCAGCCAATCAGACACACTTCACAAATAGGGCAATCTGTTTAAATGGGGAAGGAGATGTAGCAGGTCTGTGATGCTGATGTGCTCCTGCTGCGAGCGCACATAAAGATGTATGCTGAGGATGTCTATCATCACCCTGCGGTGTCATGTCACTTGTTTGTATCTGCTTTAATGTAATGTGAAGCAGTTAATGGCACATTGAGTCGAGGGCACAGACCGTACATACAAAACTGATCTAGTTTGTGTAAAGCAGTGTTTTGTCGTCTATCTCTCCCAGTAATGATGTAAGCCAGTTGTTAGTTGTCTTTCCTGACATAAAGCTTTGACAGCTACTGTGAAGTCGTAAAGGAAGAATCGAAATTTTGAAAGACATCAGCATACTGACAACTTATGAACACATACTCACATTAAAGTTTTGACAGTCTCTCATCCACCTGATAAATTTCCTTCACGACCAAACCCAACTCTGCCTGTCTTGGCTCGAAAATACTTTCTTTTTTTTCTTTTTTTTTTTTTATGATCTCCATGTTTCCGAGCCAAAATGCCTCACACACTGTGTCACACTGTCGGCTATTTGAACTTGGATAATGAGAAGCCCTTAAAGGCTGTTGTGCAATACTTTTTGGAATTACGTATTTAGATGTAGAGCTGGATGGTGCGGCTTCAGCTTTAACTCAAAGTTACTGACACTGTCTGAAAATGAAAGAGCAAAAAAATCTATTTCTGAAAAACTAATCAGCATCAAAAAAAGGGCTAGTAAACTGGACACAAACTAAACGCATGCTGAGGTGAGCTGAGGGGATAAAAATGTGGCTGGATCAGGACAGGAATGGATGGAAATGTACAGAAATATGTACAGCTGATGTATTGATTTTGTTACATTTCAAATAAATTTGGCATATAAAGCTTCAATAACAGATTAAACATGATTTGGCTGCTGTCTGATTTTATAAAGAATAAAAGTGAGTGAGTGATTTCCATTATTTAACAATGACAAAGAGACCGCATGCGTTTCTGTGGGCTCTGAACTAGTGCCACATTTTCTGGTTAGGAAATTCAAAATGAATTTAATTATAAAAAAAAACCTTATTTAAAGCTTCACTAAATTTTTCATATTAATAATGGACTTTTAAATGGACTAATGATGACTTTGTGTAACATTAAAAGTCTAAGTGCTTCCACTAATGAACCCGCAGACCATTATCACAACCCACAGCTCTACAGGGTGTTTTAGCATCTTCCAGTTCATAGTTTTGTTTTTACAGCGCACAACTTTACTGCTCTCATCAGGGTTGTTTCCAGCCAAAGCAGGCAGCTGTTTGCAGCTCTGATAAACCCACTGTATGGCACCAAAGGAACATAGTGAAGCAGCTTAAGAGCTAGGTCTTTTCCTCAGGTCTCTCAGTTGGTCTAGACCATTGACAGTATAAAGAATTGATGTCATATCCGTGACCAGTGTCTGTCATGCACAGGATTCTGGAGAGATGTTTTGATGCGCAGAGTGTGGTGGCGCCAGCCGCCATGTTGGCAGACCTGCCTTAAGGCTAATCTAAAAATTGGGCTGAATGAAGCCTGGGTGATTGACTTGCCTGTCAATCAAAGCATCCACACTCTTAATTATGTATAACTTTAAGCCTTAATATAATTTGAACGGGTTAGTTTATGGAAATTCACCCTCAGTACAGTTGTCATGAATGGGGAAATTAACTATAGAGACCAACACAGTTTGTACCAGGCTGTAAACATGTTTATTTCTGCTGTGAAGTTGGGCAATGTAATATGAGGACTTATGGAGATCGACTCGTTTTGTAACCAGCCTCAAGTGGCCATTTCAGGAACTGCAGTGTTTGGTGTGGTATGTATATTGCATTTACAGTTTGTTGCATTGTCCCAAAGTGGACAAAAGATAGTTTAAAGACTGTTTTTTCATGAACTTCAAATAATATTTATCAAGCAGAGAGTATCCAGCAGCATCCAAAATATATTATAATCTCAAAAGACCAAATCTGTCCAGAATCTGGCACATTACAACATCCTCTATTTGTCTGAACTAGTCATTAACAACAAATTACTAATAAATCTAGCAGAACATAAGTGTCAAAGACACACTTGTGCACACATTAACATGTCTGTCCTTGGGACAGACTGATGCAATTTAACAGTTTTGTCATCATTCTCACAAGGACGATGGCTCACATGGATACATTAGTTGAATATTCAGAAAAAGGGTTAGGGGAGTGTTGTTACACTACACCACCAAGTTTATAAAATACCGTGTCACTGTATCGTGTTTAGTTTGTAAGTATTTGAGATGCAGCTCCCACCCGTGCAGGATTTGAACCATCACGAACAACAAGGGAGAGATGCTGCTGTGGTTCTCCTGGGCCGTGGAGACAGCTCACATGATTTATTCTGAGTAAATAATAGGCCAGTGTTTTGGAAATTCTGAGAGCTCAGCACATTTAGAGATTCAGATATTTGCATTCATAAGTTAACACTCCATGGCGTGTGACTCTGTAGCCTCTTTATGTGATTCATTCTATTACCAGCAAGTATCTCAAAAGCTCCACTTAACTGATGCAAATAAAATTAATTTGCTAACATTTAATTTTATGGCTTGGGCCACAGAAAAACAGATTTAATCTGAAATCGAATATATGGCTTGCCTTCTGTGAGTTGGAGTTTTAAAGTTAGCACTGTGTTTATTTCACCTTACAGTTTTTTTTTTTGTTGTTGTTGTTTTTTTTGGTTTTTTTTGTATTATTATTTTATTTTCTTATGAGGAGCCCCAGGATGCAATTTTTAAATCCAGTTACACATGACAGAGATGGGTGTCATGGGACATGGAAGCACCCTGGGAAGAGGAATAACAAGATAAAGATTCTCATAAAAAAAAAAAAAAAAAAGGCACAGGTGCTTGTCAAATACACAGAACTCTTTGAAGTGAATTTGTCCCTCAGCAACCGTGTTCAGTGTGCTTTGGTGAAAGATTAGACCTCATGTCACATTTTTACTGCCTGTGTCGAGGAAGTATAGAGATCGACGTAGACAGATAGATAGAAAGAGAGGTTTTATAGAGACAGACAGTCAGAAAGAGATAGATACAGTAGATGGGTAGAAAGAAAAGAAATGAAGAGACGTAAGTCAAGTTTCTATCCAAATATAACCCACATTTTAAACAAATTTCCAAAACATGCACAGCCGGTGGCACCAATTCTCCAGTCAGACGCCATTAAACCGTGGCAGGAGAAGGCGGAATTGAATTACGTCATTAAAAGAGCTCGAGTGAAACCTCAAACTATGAAAAACCACTTGGTAAACACGATGGATATATGGTATTTACTGTTTGTCTGTTTCATGCCTTAACAGGTTTTTCCTGCCTTGGAAAACTTGATCAGTGCGTGTACGGTTAGGGCTCAGTGATATGGCTTAAAATTATATTTTTAGACTACACTGCCATATGATGTACACATTAATATGCTTATTTACTGTAGAATAACATGCTGTAAATCCTCAAATAGTGCAAACATGAACATGATCTTGTAGAATGATTTATGGCTGTAGATTAAACTACCCAACACTGTGAAGTAGTTGAAATGAGCACGACCCTAAACATCTACAGCAGTAAAATGCTACATAAACATTGACGCAGCAATCCAAAAACATAATATATAATCATAAAACATGGACAGGGATCATTTTACTGCTTAATGAGTACTAATTAAGGACATTTTGCTGTGACCCGTTTGCATACTTTACCTCAGTGAGGTTTAGAGTTTACTAAATTTAGAATATTATACATATATTTCTTTATATTTCTCTGTCAGACACACTCTCACCATTGACAGTATAAATAATGGACAGAGTATCTGTTGACGTCAGCCAACAGGTTTCTGAAGAGCATTTTGAAGCTCAAAATCTGTGGCACGAACAAGCAGCACCCAGCTGACACGCTGTTAATTATTCATAACTTCAAGCCTAAATATAATTTAAATGGGGAAGTTATAAAAAGATTCAGAATCAGTACAGTTGTCATGAACAGGGATGTTAGTTATACAGACCAAAACTGTTTTTTGTACCAGGCTGTAGACATGTTTATTTCTGCTGTGAAGTTGGACATTTTAACATGGGGGCTTACGGAGATTAACTCGTACTCAAGTGGCCGTTTGTGGAATTGCAGTTTTTGGCATTTCCGCCACAGAAACTGATGCTTGCTAGCTTCACAGTGGAGCACTTAATGTTCTTTGTTCAACAGTTGTTTGATAAAATACATTTGGAGAGGATTTGAATTGCTATTTTTATTCAAGAAAAAAATGCTTTGGTAAGGAGCGCTAGTATCTTCATCGATCCATGCATACAGTATGAGACGCCTTGTTTAGTCTCTTCAGTGTAGCAGAAATGTGTGCATGCGCTTCACGAACGTAATGGTTTATTTACAAAGTCTCTTTCTGGTGCGCTTAGTTGCATTTTGTTTGTACTGATATGTCATCTTTTCCACCTCAGCCAAGCTTAAACAGCTTTTTGTAATATTTAGATTCAATGTTTCATGTTTTTTTTCAAAACAGCAAATTGAAAATGCAGAAAAAAAACACATACAGAGAAGGAGATGAAGATAGATGTACAGTAGATATGTTGAAGGTGATGGATTCAGGCTTCAGGATGAGTCGAGGCAGTTTTATTTGCATACCAATTAATCACAGTTTAACTCTGAGAGGACTTCACAGCGCCAACGGTTTTGAAAACATCTTCTCACCTCGCTAAAACACAGAGAGAAGCCCTCTGTACTGCTGCAGAGTCCCGTGTGCAGGCTTTCAGCGTCCATGCTCACATCATGAGCAGCTTTGAGGATGGCTGTGTATCAAACTATCTCGGAGACAGCCTCTGTGTTCCATGTGCCCACTGATGTGGAGCAGCACAGTGAATGTCAGGCAGCGCTGGTCACTGTGTCTGCTTGGGGGGCGGCAGTAAAGATCCGCTCTGTTTGTGTGTGTGTGTGTGCTGCTTACCAGTGACAGGCCGGAGCCCATTGTAACCTAGGAACCTGCATGTGTGTGGCGATGGTGGAGGTAATGTGTGTAGTGGGAGGGCGAATTCAGGTTTAGACAGTGGGCAAGAAGCCAGTGCATGACTGCATCATTGTGTGGACTATGCAGTTCAGTGAAGGGGAGATTTGATATTTTCTTCCTCTCAGTAGAGCCTTCCTTTAAGCCAGAGCTTTGCCCAGGGAACACTCACAAAGGAGTCTTCTGCTGCAGCTGGCAGAATCCTGCTACGTGATCTAAAACCAATTTCGCTATTTGAATAAGCTAACACTTATTTCCTTATCTTCTCCTTGCAGTCCAAAAAAATCCAGGCTCAACTGAAAGAACTGCGGTACGGGAAAAAGGATTTAATTTTTAAGGTAAGTTCAAACTAAAGGGGTGGAGGGGTGGCTTTATAGTAGCCTCTGACCGGGGTAAACAGGTACTTGAGGCCACCTTGAAAGGATGATCCCATCACAGGAGGGTACTCCAATTAATTCAGTTTGCAATTACAAAGACCCTACCGGTCAGCAGCCTGCAAAGTCAATTGGCCAGCCTCTAGTCCACATGCTGCTAAGCCCCGTCCTCTGTTTTCTCCTCTGCAAGATCCACCCAGTCCTTTTCAATCATGGGAGGTATGTGGATAAATGATGTGGACAGCGGTGGATGAAGTTGATACAGAATTATGCATTAGATCATACAAGGGAATCTACCAGACACAAATTACATGTGACACCATGTATTGCTACAATTCAGCGGGTACCATATATTATAGAGCATCTGAAATTTGTCTCCTCCTCACATACTTGCTCTGTGAGCACAATATACACACAGTGGCAAACAAGAAACTGTTCTGCTTCCTTCACTGCACCTTGTATTGCAAGGACTAAATGTTCTCAGATCTGAGAGCTTACGTAATATTTATTGGCATTTACTGGTACATGGACTGACCTTTCAGGCCTTGTTTGCAGTGTTAAAATGTCAGTCGAAATTTCTTCCACAATGCCCCACGATGACATTTCTTAAATGTATGTTTTGATCCTTCAGACCCATCATTTCTAAAGCTGTGTCAGACATAAATGAATAAAAAAAGGACTCAAACCTCACAGACTGAATTTTATGCTTCCAGCCTAACGCTGGAATATATTGTCCCTGGATGTCCTGTTCCTTGTTCTATTTCCAGCCTGTGAATGATGGATGCATTGACTTGTTTGCTTGGTGTCACTGCTCGTAAATCGTTGTCTCTAAATTGCATCAGTCACTCACACAACACAACCTTATTGCTCAATGTCACCAAACGTTTCATGCGGAGCTTTAAAACATTATGGTCTTTGGTGATTTGCAGTTGCAAAAAGATAAGGCTAATTTAATCAGACTCTTTGTCAAACAGTCATCTTTGGGAGATGACATACAGTCTGCTTTTTTTCTGATTGAAAAGGTCACAGGGATATGCATCATGTCCCTCTGACCCCCCTGAGCCCTCTGGCTATTCCTGAACTCATATGTATTCCACATATGCTGTGATCAGAAGCCCAGCGGGGGGACGCTGGTGCAGGAAGTAGAGAAGAGTCACTCAAGATACAGAAATGTCATCAGCCTCACGGGGGGGATGTCAATCTAGGCACCTTGACCGGGAGGCAACTGAATTGGTTATGATGGCTGTTGTACCATATCAAACTGCATTTTGCAGCACCATGTCACAGCACAAAAGAAAAACACAACGACCTGCCAAGACTGGAGACAGGACAAAATCAAGAAACTCCAAAACCTAATTATTTTATCTCGGGGACCATTCGGTCTGTCCTGGAATTGACAAAAAGAAAGAAAACCTAAAAGACAAAACAGTGGACTGTTTTGACAAAATGCAATAATGCAGATTCACATAAAAATAAGGACATATGTACTGCGCCTACAGTACCAGAAAAGGAAGACAGTGTTGTCAGTGTTTTCTTCACTGGAGAATTTTCCATTAATAGTCCTCAGATTTGAAGGACAACTTGAAAAAGAGACTCAACTCAGTGAATCCAAAGCATGCAGTCCCAATACTTAACTGTAAACACTACACCGAGACAGGTTCCCATTCGCTTGCTCAGCCATAACATTAAAGCCTTCAGAGAAACTGACGGTGCCATCCTGGCATTTCCCTACGAGACTTTATTTTTGGCAGCCGTACTCAAGCCTTCACATCTTCTTCTCTCCGTCAGTCCACTTTTAAATGTACCCCTAGAGCTGTTACTCCTTCAGCTCAGAAAAAAAAAAAAAACAGTACATAAAAATGACGGCTTGATGTAGTTGCATGCCTCGTCTAGCGGAGTGGCTAGTACCCCACTGACCACACACACCTTCATAATAGACTCAGCATAGAAATATGGAGCTTTAGACTTGGAGGTACTAACCCTGAAAGGCAGCATTTCTGGGTCAGTGGCCATGTGCCTGCAGGCCTCAGAGGACTATCCGCTGATGATGCTCTATGTAATGGCTCTCTACTGTAATGCTACACAGCAACATGCAGGCACTTCTAAACACACACACACACACAGTCTACATGTTCTTTAGAAGACAAAGTAAGGGCATTTCTTCTGTGTGTGTTTGTGAGCCAATAGAGGCTGAACTCATGACTATCAGTCCTACGCTTCCTTAAACTTATTTCATCTTAATCCAGCACGTAAACATGTACTGTAGAAGCATTTCAGGGCAGCTTAAAGTGCAACATTTTGTTCTGCTGCTCTGAAGGAAACGATTTAAATTTCATTCTTTTGTCCAACCGTAACATCATACTACGTCCTCTGCCAGTAATTTAATGGCAAATATCCAATAATATGTCGCTAGTCTCTTCGAAATTGCAGTGTTTTTTTTTTTTTTTATTAGTACCCTTTATCCCATTTAAAAATAATTCAAATACATATCAGTGAATGCCTATGCATTTCATTTGCCACACACACATGCCACAAGCTTATATACAATATATATATTGTATATAAGCTGGCATGATTAAAAAATGGATCCAAACTTTATTACCTTTCAATTTCCTCTTGTGAACCTGCCCAACAGCTACAAATGACTTTGTGCGATTGTCCGAAACTCCCTGTAAATGAAAAAAGAAAAAAAAAAAATCTTTAGAGAGACTGATCAGATTCTTTGCCCTGTCCTTGACTTTCACTACGTGACTCCTCTCTCAGGGAAAACTTAAACATCGTTTCAGCTACCCCCGTCGAGTGCTAGAAATGACAGACGTGTTCATCATGAAAATGACCACTTTGCCGGCAGAAATCGAGATGAAATCAGCAAACATGCCAAGCGTCCCCCACCCCTCCCCCAACTGCATCACAAAGCTCACCGTGGGACTACATACAGTCTATAAAACTCAACCAAATCCATCAATCAGCCACGTCACCCATCTATGATTTTTTTTTTTTTCTTCCAGAGATTGTGGTTGCTGTTTGTTGGGTTGGCTGACCTTGGGTGTTTCAGAATATAAGCCTATGCAGTTTATCATTTTGAGAGGCCAGTAAAAGACACCCAATAAAAGTTCATCGCTAAGGCCAGCTACACTGACTGCATGCAAATCATCCCAATATATAAGTTTCTTTCCTTCTCGCTGATGAATTTATCAATGATGAAAGACTCCTCAGAGGAAGCTCTGTTGATCCTCGTATGGAGTAAGATTGGCTCATTTACTGAAAGAAAAAAAAGAAGAAGAAAGCATGTCCGTGTGGTAATTCAGCTCAGGGATTTAACCCAAGCACTGATACTCATTAAGGGGTTTGATGTTTCAAGGAGGTCTACTTTCATAACCATCAAGATGAAACCTTTCTTCTCTCTAAAGGACAGATGTGTTCTTTTTTAATGTGGCTTTGAATGAACTCATGCTCGTCTGATTCTTTGTACCCTCTGGATTCTGCACTTTTCTATGTTTCATGAAGCAGACCAGCGGTACGACTCAACAAAGCATTTTTAGGACTAAAATAAGGCTTTATCAATATAATACAGCTATGATTATGAAGGTTTATGAGCCTCCAGTACCCTCCTGCTAAGAGACACAAGGGATTCATTGAGTGCCTATAATGTACATGAGGTTTAGTGCTCCATCAGTGTGTATATATGTGTGTGTATGTCTGTGTGTGTGTATGTGAGGTGTCATAAGGCAGCTTTTAGAAAGTCGAGACAAAAGTGATGATCGGCAAAATAATAAAGAGGAGTCTCAAATCCATTTGTGCTATAGATTTGTGTTACTGATAGCGCTGCAGAGGCTAGGCGGGGACCGAGAAATGCTTTGTTTGCACAGAACAAAGAGGGTTCAGCTGATTCAAAAGTCATGTCTTTCTGCAGGGGCAGCAGCTAATGGACCTGGAGCACAAGTTAACTATAGCCAAGGAGGAACTGGAGAAGACCGCACTGGATAAGGTGAATAACACGGCACAACATTTCTTTATTTGTAGGTTGTTTGAATTTGAAGCAATCTCTCGTCTGACCCACTTTAAGCCCTGCAATGTCAAACTCTGAATAAAGAAATGGCATCTCAATTATTAAATGTATAAAGTATGTGATATTAGGCTGCATAAATCCATGTCAGAACTCCCAAAATAAGAATTTTCACAGCAATTTTCTCATTACTGGAGAAGTATAGTCAGCTTCAGCAGGTTGAGCACATGCAGCAGCTTAAATTTATGGAGGTATAATGTTATTTTTAAACGTGGTTATTGACACACTGTCACTGGGGGCAGGTTAGATGAGTTAAAAACGCACAGGGAGAAAAGTGCTGATTAGGAAAACATTTAATTCTGGCGTTCAGCTCAGGAGAATTGACATCAGAGGCTGTTGTAAAATAATTAATCCGATCATTATGTCCATTATTATTATTGATCGAAAGTAAATGATCTTTTGAACATTCCTTCTTGTTTTTCTATTACCCTGGTGAGTTCTGCTTCATGTCATGCCTAACGATGCCTCCTAGCTGTTCTTAAGTCGCTTTAAAGCATGGCCTCCTTTAATTTCTCATGTGGAAGGAAGGAGGGATGGATGGAGGGATTCAGAAATCTTCTCGTGTGTGTGTGTGTGTGTGTGTAATCTTGTTTGGGGACAGGAGTCTCAGATGAAGGCGCTGAAGGACACAGTTCACATCTGCTTCTCAGCTGTCCTGCACAACCAGCCCAGCAGCAGTCACAGATTTCCCACCTCCCCCACCCACTTGTTCAGATACTCATCACTCATCAACAGCTCCAGAGTCACCTTTCAGCAGCCACACGCCAAGGTAATTCAGTATTCCACCCAGTTCCATCTGATTAAATGTTTATCTCATAGAAGTCCAAGGGTTGTTGTGAAAATCCAAACCTTTTTATATTTAATGATTCGGTCGAGTGATGTTCTCAGTCTACCATATATCTATTGTAGATGAGGTCCTGCTGTCCTTGAACTAACAGTACTGTACGTCTCACTGCAAGACGTGATTATGTGCGCTGCAAAGACAAGCATTCATGCATAGCTAACATTTATACAATGTGAAGTGAAAACAGTCTCATAGCTCTGCTTTTGTTGATGTTTAAAAGGCTCAAAGATCACTGTAAGCACATGTACTCATCAAAAGCACTAACGTCGCATGACATAATTGTTGAGCGCATTCAGACAGGATCTGGTGCTGTGGAGAAAACGCATTTTCCATTCATTCGAGTGGCGGTAAGGCGTGACCTGCGTTGGAGAAGATGAACCAGATCTAACTTTTGGGGAAAAAAAGACACCAGACGTCACACTGTGGCCTCCAATCAGAGACTCAGATCAACAGAGCAAACACCTCCACAGTCAGCCTGAAATGTCCCCGAGGCTGAGGCCATCTCTGCAACTCTGATACTCTACCCATCATGTACACAGCTTCTAAATCAGTGTCTGTCTCACAGTTTATGCTGCAAAATAGTGACACAGAGAAGTTTCCTTTGGTTTGCATCTAATGGTTTGAGAGAAAGAGAGCGCGAGAGGAAGAAACCAAGCATCGGCCAAGAGACCTAGACAGTGAATGAGAGTGAGCGAGCACCAGCATCGATAAAGCCAGTTATTTCCTGATTGTTTCACAGCAGTCATGTTCAGCACATAGACACACTCCAAGCGCCCCCACTAACTCCCACACATCACTTGCTTCAGCACCTGATACTACTTTTAGTATACTAGTTTTAATAAATGATTTGATCAAGGTCACTATGTAATCATTGTTTCCAATAAAACAACAAATTTTCATAAACAAGTCTATGAATCTGTGGTAACAAAATCCTGATCTCTGCTTATTTCATGTAAATAATGACCTTTTTCTCACTTAGAAGTTGAGTTTAGCAAAACAATACACACACCAAACACTGAAAATTAAAGTGTGTGCAGAAAACATTTGAGTATAATGTCTCAGTCTACTCTGATTTATTATCAGTGGCTTTGTACAGATGTGAAATCAGTCCTGACGACACATTACAGAAGTAAATAAATACAGCTAGAGTTCAGTGTGTTTTTTAAACAGGAGTTAGGGTTTAATTTTTTATTTTATTTAATTTATTTTTTTGCAATTTCATCCTTAAATTGTCAACTTAAATTACTCCCAGGACTGTTTGAAAGTCTCCAACTCAATTTCAAACTTCTGCTACAATTATAGTTGAACTAACAACACTGTTATCTAACTAATGTCAGCGGTGAACACTTACCGCAGCCGTAATCAAAATATTCAGAGCGACACATTTCGTGCCATTACATGTCGTAGTTGTAATCATGTTTGATTGCAGTGTTTTTATAAGCTGCTCCATTCACAGTGGCCTTGAATGAACAATGCAAAATGTTTTTTTTTTTTTTTTTTTTTTTTTTTTACAGCTCTTTGATATTACACGAGATGTGACCAACAGGCCTTTTTCACAGCAGACATTTGCATTAGCAGGAAAAGCACAGGTATAATTAACACCATTAACAGTGGCTCTGCTCCATCTAAGTGCATGAGTAGGCCATGTCAGGGAGCCAACATGCAAAACAGTCCTGCCCTGGAACAAGCGGAGCTAAATGGAGTGCAGCCCTTATTAAACTTATTAATTACACCTGTGGCTTTTACTGCTCTGACACGTGTCCGCGATGAAAAGGCCTACAGAGCCGGCTTCACCTCACAATATCTGGCCAGCTTGACTGTCAGCCACTCCGGCTTAAATGCAGCGGTTACAATGTCTTAGGATGAAAATAAGATAAGTTTGTTTTGTAAAGTGAAAATGGAAAGCGAGCTGGATTTGGGATTTGCTTCTGTAATGCTGGAGTATAATTTTCTCTCTGACTTTCCAGATAAGATAAAGCAGGCAGCTGTTTTACTTTTTTTGTCCCTCTCCTCTCTGTAAACACTTTTCAAATTGAAATTCATTTCACACTGTAACTCGCAGCTCGGTGACATCATGGAATATAACTTGGTGCCAAAATATTCACCTCACCGCACATCAGAGCGTGCATAATGCACTGTGTGCGTTATGAATTTAAGTGTTAGCCGATTATTACCTCCTTTTCAAGTGGCTATTTGTCAATCTGATGCTCTGAGTAGCGCTCTTCGGAGAGAAATAGCCCCGGAAATAATTACTACCAAATATAACAGTTGGGCAAACATGACTCCAGAGGTTGTTCAGAATAATAACATGTCTAAATCAAGCAGCAGTCAAGTAATTTATGTCCATCTTTATATTCTATGCTGTGGTAGCATTGGAAGTTAAGCCCTATTACAGTAGGGCATTATGGAAGTTTTGGTATATTGAACTTAAAATTAGTTCTGTATGAAATTTTTAACTCAGTGTGACGCAGCCTTTGTTTGGAGCCTCTCAAAGTCAAGGTCACAGTAGACTCAAACGAAGGGCTCAGGATTTAATCCCTTTCAGTTTAAAAAAAAGTGACTGCCGAGAGGATTCATTGTAAAAATAGGATTATACCTTCAGTGCAGATATTGCGTTTTTTGTTTTTTTGCAAGTGAAACACATTTTAGGACCAAGTGTTTACCCAGTCGATACCTTTTTGTTCTTCAAAAACAACCAATATTGACTCATTCAACAGTCAACACCTTTAAAAAATGCAGCAGAATATACCCATCACTTTTGTTTCGTTATGTTTCTCTCTACCAAGCAGTCATGTCATCCTCAATCAGACATTAGGTTAGTTCTGATTTCTGAAAAAGCGGGCGCTGCAGTCGCTTTGAAATCATCAAGTCAGCCACAGCGCCGCAGTGCCTTATCTCGCCATGATCCTGGTGAGCAATTCTGTCTCTAAGAGGCTTTTCTCTCCTAAGACCAGTCGCAATTTTACTCCACATCTCTTTCGTGGCTGCCTAACAGATCTGACATGCCACTTTTGTTGTTGTTTTTTGTCTTTTTTTTATTTTATATATATAACTTGTCATGTTTCGGTACCACCATGCCCACCAGTGTCTCCACTGTCCCACTGCTGCGGCATAACACAAGAAAAGTGGTCCATAATTGACACATTCTGTCCACATTTAAACTTGTCGCTGTTGGCACAAAACAGGTTGATCCCGCCATAACAAGTGTGTTTCCACTTCATCATCTAGCCAACTAAATGCAAACACATGGCCAAAATATAAGCGTCTCACAAAAGAAAGGAAACTCAAGGTATGTGTCGGTTGATTTTTCTATGCTAATGAAGTTTATACTTCCCTCTTCATTAACATACAAATAGCAGCACTCCACTTGTGAGCAGTTGCTAGCTCCATTATCTCCCGTGGCCGCTGCACCCTCTGACGGGCTGTCTGATAAATCTGAGCTCGCCTTCTCTGTAAAGATTACCATGGCGCTCCATCTGTCCACTCTGCCTGCGCATGTGGAGGTGGGTCAAATCTCATTTAAATCACTGCCAAATTTATTTTAAATTAAGTGGTCGGGAAAAAAAAACAACACACAATAGCTCTTAACTGTGCATTAAAGAGCCAAGCAGCCCACAGAGCTGAGAAAGTCGGGTAACAATCCACTGACAGAGAGGCAAAATGTCAAGAACGTGGCTCTTTGATGACCATGTGGTGCTCCTCATTAGGCTCATTAACAGCGTGAAAGCACTCAGTAGTGTTATTATTACATCCTTTATCTTAGTTTCTGTTGTGTAGTTTTGAACCTTAGTGAGCACATAAGTGAACTGCAGCTGAATGCATTTAGTTAGAGATGATAATATTTCTAAAAATGCATGGCTAATCACATGCTAATTGTTGGTGGTAATTATTTTGCACGCAGCAGGGTATGATAGCATTTCCCACCAATGTAGAAGGAAAATACGCTCCAAAGCTTTTAACATATGGAGGAAGCCTTTATCCACTAACTGGGTGATAAAACATACATTTGAGTTGCCTGAGCACACTCAGACTGAAATCCGCTTTGTGTTTTTGATATCTAAAGTGAGTGAGTGCAGGGATATTTGTTCAAGCACTCACTGACACCACTTTGAGCTTCACGCTCAGAGTTTGAGTTAACATAATGGGCCTTAAGCTCTGTTAGACGCTAAAGATAAGACTCCAGCAGGCCTTGCACACACACACACACACACACACACACACACACACACACACACACACATACATACATATAGCACAGATATATACACAAAGCTCTTCTTGCTGGTGAAAGATTCATTAGTGTGAGGATGCAGAGATCAGCAAGATTGGACTGGAAGTTGCTTCATATTTAACAGTCTCTGGAAGAGAGCCAAGTCTTGTGGTCTGATAGCATGCAATTTTCATCAGAGTAATGGGAGATGATGTCTTAGATGCTCGGAGCACTGTGCCGGAGGAGGAATCGGGCATTTCATTGCCCTGCTCTCAGCACTTACTATTTACTTTTATGATTGTTTCCTTGTCTATATAAATCGACGGGATATTCATCTCTGCCACACAGGGGGGATTAGTAGGTGGTTGACATTTCAAAAAGAAGTAGCTTGGAAATGTTTACCAGCTGAACTTGGATGGCAGAATAATGCTTCCATCATGCACCAAATGGGGGAAACCTTAAACATACCGCAAGGAGCTTTCAACGGGTTATGACAAAGTCAATTTAATGCTGATGCCTGCGAAGTCGTTTTTTGAAATAGTTTGGAAAGGGGCAGGCACTTTAAAAAAATACTGAAGTGATTGGATGAACCATCTGTCTATCGCAGGTAAACTTCAAACAATCAGATCGATGAACCATATGATGTAATCAAACCTTTACCGGAGCCAGTTGGGAGAAGAATGAAAGCATAATTTCCATCAAGAAAAACAACACATGGCTGTGAAGTAAAGCCTGTAGAAGTGCCAAAAACTGCAGTTCCTCAAATGGCCACTTGAGGCTGGCTACAGAACAAGTCCATCTCCATAAGCCCCCATAATAAAATGTCCAACTTCACAGCAGAAACATGTTTACAGTTTGGTACAAACAACAGCTTTGGTCTCTATAGTCTGATTTTCTGATTTAACACACCTGTTCAAATTAAATTAAGGTTTAAAGTTGGCCGCTTTGATTGACAAGTGGGTGCTTAAGCACCAAGGCATCATTCAGCCCGCCTTATATCCACCAATGATCCACGTCCTTGCTGAAGAAGCAGGACTACCAACATGGTGGTGGCCAGAGGGTGGGTGACCATTTTTTATACTGTCAGTGGATAGAACTGATGGTAGCAGCATCTACATTAACCTTTTTAGCAGCTGCCATTGTTGCTTCTCACACACATCGTCCCACAATGTTAAATGATGGTTGTAGCTGCCAGTTCTTCCTCATAGGACACAGACTGCTCTGAACTACTGTGGTTTCGACACAAGTGTAGAAGCTTGGCAGGGTGGATCCTCACAGTATTTTGAGATTCCAGCCTTGCATGGTTACTGAACTACTTTTTCTATATGGTTCTTCCTCATGTCTGCCATTTGGTTGAATTCTAAATCAGACAAAACAAGGCCATGTCCTGCTTTTGTCCATGGGGTCACCAGAATCAACACAAATTAAGTTACTCGTAGCTGTTATTTTAAATTAAACTCTTCTTACATGCTGAACTTTCACAGTTTGTCAAGTAAAGGTACAAAAAGAAAAATGTTTTTAATTTAGAAAGGAGAACCAACTATCTTTTGATTCAGCTACAATAAAACAGAACATTCTCTGATAAGAAATCTTGCTGGTTTAAGCATTTTTAAGCGGCCATATGGAGACCAATGCCTTCTTTATTCCCTCTACTGTAAAATTCTGCATTTCTTGATGAATGCTGTCAGACGTAATAAATAATGCATGAAATGTTCGCCCAAAAATGGTCACCACGACAAGTAAAGCCAATCTCACTGAATCTGCATAGAAAGATGTTTCAGCTGACAAAGTACGAAAGCAGTTTGACAGTGACAGGTTAAGACTGCTTGTGTTCATCTTGCAACCATCTTGCTTTATGCTCTCAAGAGACCACTTTTGACCCAGTTAAAGAAGGTACTAGTCTTGTGCAGAAGACTGACTGCAGCAGACTGACAGAATTGGTCTTGGTCTTATATTCCTCTTTAAACAGTTTTATTTCAAAACAATTGTGTCTGGAAACTTTTTAAATAATAGGAGCTTACTGAATGAAAAAAACATCCATGTATGATATGAACGTCTAAAAAAATGTTGATAGGAGAAGTCAAAGATGTACATTTCTATGCTGCTTGTAAATGCCGGGGTATTTCACAACGCATGTCAACTGACAGGTTGGCCTTTCTAGTGCTGAGTTTTGGTCTTGACGCCTACGTGAGTCACTGGCCTGTACCTCAGCAGCACAGTTAGCTAGTACAGATTGTTCCGAGCACAAGTGGCTGACTTTCCGATGACCTGTTGCTGGAGCAGTGAATAGTTTGTCCCTCATTGTGAGTGAGAACTTGAGCTGCCCCTAAATAATGTCAACATTTCCTATGCAAGAGGGTCAAGCAGAAGGCACTCGCTGTACTCGGGGGCCCTTAGCAGAAAACATTCTCCACCACAGTCAGTGTAGTTTGGAGAGGACTCATTTCAGCTGTCAGGGAACCTGCAGGCAGAATGTATTCACTAACTTTTTTTTTTTGCACTTGAGATCTGTTGATGCCAAATTTTGAAACTTTACGGTCATACATTAATTTTGAAATGAGAATCTTGGACTAAAATCTGCTAAGGGAGTAGGTCATTATGGATTACTTTGCAGGTGGAGAAGCCATGGATGCTTATTTACATGACTACCAAGGTCTCCAAAAAATAGCTTCAACTACTGTAAATGATGACAACAACAACAGGCACTAGGTTACTCTACTATATTAATACTGCATGTATTGTATCCTAATAGAAACCCCATGGATGAATTATGTATTTCTCAAGTTATATACAGCCATGACCCTATTTATCATGGACATTTCTGATGAAGCCACAGTTTGAAATATATTCTAAATGATTATATCCTACTGCCAGGAAGTTGTTGTTATGGAAAACAAGCTATGAATTTGATTTCATGACGTGTTGAGAAACAATGAGAAGTATACATAACGGCCAGTTCCTGCCATGTCACCCTCCGAGAGTCTTTTTTGGCCCCTAGAATACACACTTCCTAATCCACTGATTCAAAGCACATCAACCTTGCAAGAGGCATGTTTTTTCTTACGGACATCATTTCAGATTGTACTGATATAGATTGCTCTACTATCTCCAGAGAGAACCTTTTCATCTCTGACTGTCCATCATGTTTTCCTTCCACCGTCTGGACATCGGCTTTTTCGGTTTTTACAGTGTTCTGTAACATAATTGTCCGTCACACGCATCTCACACAGTAATAAGTGAAAAATCTACCTCCCAGAATCTACGTCTACTTTTCACACAGATTCAGACATCAATTGCACGCTGGTTTTACGGTCCAACATTTGGGACCTTCAAGTCAGTCAGCAGACATCTGTGTGTTTACATTTTATTTCATGAGAAGATAAGACCTGAACAACACTAAAACCAAAGATTGCTGATGGATAGACAAAGGTTTTTGCTTTTAATAATTAGCTACTTAGACATGTAACATAGTTTATGAAGACATGCCTATTCATACACTACATGTTCCCTTAGTGACAAGTACAAGAAAACGCCACTTTCCATCATCAAATGCAACAAATTTCATATGTAATTATCTGACTTTGGAGGTACATCAAGTACAGGTTACATGAGAGAAATTTAGGATGGCAAATGTTGGTCTGTCTTTTGGTCAATCCACCACTTTTAGTCCAGACTAAAATATCTCAACATGGATTGCCATTAGAACTGTGATAAGTCAATCAATCGATTAGTTGTTAACAATTAAAGTTATTACTAACTATTTCGATAATTGTGTCCACATTTTCTGATTTCAGCTTTGCAAATATTTCCTGCTTTTATTTAGTCCTCTATGGAATATCTTAAGATTCTAGACAAAACAAGACAGTTGAGGGTGTCTCATTGGGTTTTAAGAAACAGTGATCAAGTGAAAAACTATTTTCTATTATTGAGAAAAGTTTTTGATCTTTGTCCCTGCTTTGTAATGGCTGAATATTACTGTTGTTTTTTTGTTTTGTTTTTTTGCTCTTTATGCTGCCTGTAATGAAATAAGCATCCCGGCCATATTTTATTTACTACAAATAAATAAGCTAATTTGAGTAAATGAGTGAGTGTTAGTGTATTAAACAGAATTATGGACATTTGAGTCAGAACTGTTTACTTTTCCAGAACCTCAGAGCCGCTGCTGCCTCAACAAGCTGTTTACGCATCTCAGTTTTAACCCCATGTTGATATGTTCTCTTTTTTTTCTACAGGATATCTCTAAAGTGCAGAGAATTGTCACAGGCAGTAAATCACCCGTGAACACTGGAGTAATGAGGAGAGAGAGTGGCGGAGTTAAAGAGTGCCAGATGGAAAAGGTGAGCCTTTGGAGTAATTAAACTGTAATGGCCTATGTGACCTAAGGGCCCGTATCTATGAGGTTCATCTGTTCACTGAATTCATGCTCAAGTCCCTCATCACAAATCAAACAAGCCGCTTTAACGCCAACTGTCTTTATTAGGTCCATTAATTGAAAAATTGCAACAAGTTTCAGCTTGATGAAATTCTTTAATACTTTATCGAACTTTTAGTTACCGTTTCGCTGAGTCAGCTCTTATTGCAAATCATCAAAGGACAATTTAGCACTAAATTAATTGATTAATCAACTGTAGCTTGATCCACATAGTTTGATATTCACTTGATCAAGTAATTTATTGAGTAAAAAATACAAAATATTTCATCTCAAATTTGAGAAGATTTGTTTCTTGACTCTTTAAGTTGAATATTGTTGCAGTTCAGACTGACAAACTGAAAAAGAACTTTCCTACAACCTTTATAAAGGTAGTTATATGTATGTTTGCATCATATGAAATTGGTGTATATCTATTTTCATAACTACGTGTTTAAACTACAAAGTTACCTGAGCGTGTGAACTATTTTCCATATTTTAAAAAGGACCTATTAAATGTGCCACAGGGAATATTTATACAAGTGTTTTAGAGAGTTTCAGAATACATTGGCAATACTTATAATCTATTAGTTGTCAATTATTAAACAATCTGGAGTTCCAGCTTCACAAATCTGAGAATTTTCTGCTTTTTTGTTGTTGTTTTTTTGTTTGTTCTTTGTAAATTTAATATATTTGGGTTTTGGTGAAATAAAACAATTTGCAGACATCACCTGGGGCTTGTGGTTGGTATTTTTTAGACTAAATAATTAATTGAAAAAAATCTGACTGATAAATCAATACTGAAGGTAAGTTTGTTGCAGCGCTAACAATGAGCCCACCGTTTTGTTTTTGGTTTTTTTTTTACTGCAGATGCAGTGAAGATAGAATTTGCACATTCACAGTCACTTCAAAGAGCTTTTCACAACTGCGCTCATGCAGTGCAAGCATAGTTTTACGCCTTCATTGAAACTTTTGAGGGAGCTGAGTGCCTCGCTGGCGCTTTGAAAGCAGCTATTGAAGAAGGAAAGAAAGAAGCAAACTGACCTCTACTATTCAGATTATTTTTGTAAAGGACTTTACTTCCTCATAGTCCCAGACTTGCTTCTTTGAGATGGAGGCAACTGTGAGCAGTCAGTTATCAGGAAGACTCCGAATGAGTATCTCCAACCCTGTCAAAAACCAGGAGGATTTGAAGAAAACAGGGGAGGCGAACAGGGTCCATAAGGATTTCTGACAAGTGGCTATCAAGAACTATTACAGATTTAAGTTGATAGACCACCGGAGACAGGGGAGTATAGAGGTTTGCCACCCAAGGAGGAAATTACCCTCTGTGGAAGCCGTGTCAAAGAGATTGTTCTTTAATGAAATCGTGCCAAAAACAATGTTCACTGGTGTCCCTATAATTGATTATATAATTTTGGCAGGGTTGTAAAAAAAAAACCTGCAGCAAGAAGGAAGAAACATTCTGATACAGATAAGAGCAGACATATTTGAAACGGAGACTCCGATATTGTGTTTGCTAGCGAACACGGCCACATCCCTCCCCTGTCCTCCTCTCCCTGTAGGCTTGGAGGAAATGAGAAGAGACAGTTGGTATGAGTGTGGATAGCTTGCAGTCTATGCTTCAGTTTGAAAATGGGATGCGATAGGTCTGCTGCAGTCTAACGAAAGATTTGCTTTTTCATAAGCAGACTTAACTGTTTGAATTTAAAGAAATGAGATTGTCTCGTGGTGGTTCACTCATTTGTCACTTCATGTGCATCCACATATTGTCATGTATAGTTGTTATTGTTATGTATAAGGGAGGAGTAATTACTGGAGATCTTGTAGTGACAATGTTCATCCTGTATAAAGCTTGCACGAGAGCGATATTAATCCCGGGGGAACAAAATGGCCTCAGGTTCATCACAGCAGGCAAATGATTGACGTTGTTATTAGCCATGTGATGTAAAACATCCTGTGGGGCTACGACAAGTGATTATTTTCTGCATTGATTACTTCATGATTGATTGTTTAGCCTATAAAATGTCAAGAAGTGCTGAAAAAAATGTCTCAAATTCTTAGAGCCCAAGGTGACGTCTTTAAATTGCTTTTTTTTCTACTAAAGAAATTGTCTAATAAAAACTGCAGAACATTTTTTTTTATCCAGCACACATGTAAACAATTTATCTAAATTACTGTCATAAATCCAATGAGAAAGTTAATTGGATGATTGTGTGTTTGTAGAAGAAGTCAATTTAAAGTTTTTTTTTTTTTTTTTTTTGTAAAAATCAAAAGGGCACATTAATGTCACTGATACGGGTCCATTCATCTTCGTCTGCATTTTCATTGAATAAACACAGCTGTTGACATAACTTCCCAGCATGTACTCTCTACACTGCACCGTGATGTTTTCCCTCTACTCCTTATAGGCCGGGGGCAACTGCTTCCAGAATCAGACGGAGGAATCAGCCCCGGAAAGTAAAAAGCTACCAGAGCCACAGCAGGTGAGCGCAACTCCAATTTATATGGAAGTGATCACAGATGTAGATATTTCAAAAAATGACTCTTGTTTGCTGTGGTGAATTCTCTGGAGCCCCCATGGGAAATTATTAATCAGGTAATCAGTGGAAATGTCTTACAGGATGAGCCTGGTGTTTTTCTATAGTTTCCCTATTTTCGACAAATCCCAAAAGACCAAAACTAACAGTGTGTGTTGGAATACTTTCCAACTCTCTGTGGCACTCAGCCCCTCAAACCATAGACCTTTTTCACAGCAGCCATTTTGACATGAAATAGTAGGTAAACATAGGTGTTACCAATGATACTAATGAAGGTGCTGCCCAGCACTGTGTGCTCACAGAACCAGAGCAGTGCTAATGTTTGCACTGGTACCAGAGTACCACTGTGAAGAAGAGGTTTTCAGGCCTGTGACAAGGAGGGAAATGCAGACGAAGCACACAGGAAGTATGGTGGGTGTTAAAGTCAGTAGACCTTTTGACATGAGGTAGTATGGCAAACACAGGCGTTACCAATGATACTAATTAAGGTTTGGTTCCATTCAGGTCAAACAGAGTCAGGGTGCTGGTGTGGGGTTCAATGGAAAGTCTCTGCAATAAATGGAACAGTACCTCAGGAACAGCAGCATTGACCCTACTATTTCATGTCAAAATGGAGATGTAAAAAAAAACAAAAAAAAAAAAAACATAACAAGTCTAATTTCTTTAAAAAGGTTTTTAGCAAACGTTACTCAAACAGGAGTAAAGGATGCATTTGTTGGGCCTATTTTCAGCTTTGGATTAATTTAGTACACCGTCTATGACATGTATCTGGGAATCAAAAAAACAAAACAAACAAAAAAAAAATGTTTTTATGGTAATAAAGCAGCCGGTGCAACTTTGTGGCTGATTGAAGTGTTTTTAAATGGACAACAATGGAGATCTGTGCACGGAGAAATAGGATACATCAGACACAGAGAAGTATTTAGTGGATCAAGTCATTGTTGGTTTTGGTCTTTTAAATAAAAACATGCCTTTTCAATAAGCGAGCTATTTATAGAAGCCTTATAAATTGTTGCATTAGCCGACAAACACAAAATCAAGATGTGAAAACTGTGACAAGCGTTTTAAAGGACTTAAAAGAAAAGGAAGGCAGATCAGTGTGATTACACAGTGACTGACAACTAATAACCTAAAAACATGAACTCAGTGTGCAACACAAAAAAGTCAAACCGAGTCAAACATCACACATGAAACCCGTGCGCTGAAAAGACGCACACGGCCTACATCACATCCCTAAAAAGAAGGAAACCAATCTGCTAAAACCTAATATTCAGGCTGCCAGTGTTACCTACACAGTATGTGCTTTTCAGTGCCCTGCCAAAGCCTCAGTATAACTGCCTCCCTCATCGTATTATTGAATTGAGTCACACCTGTTTGGTGGTGGCAGATGGTACAGCAAAACAATGCATCTCATTTCAATGCAGTGCAATACTGTGTAACTGAGCAACTGTCTTGCATTCCAAGTGGCAGTCATCCATTTTTAGACACACAGACTATTTGCACAAGAATACGAGAATAATTCAAAAGAGATCTCGACAAATGGGCAGATTTGACTTCACTGGTTTGTTTTGTGCCAGAAAGAGATTCAGTGAGAGTCTGACAACTGCTTTTTTTATGTAATACAAGAGTGGACTGTGTCACTGATTCAAAGTGCTACAAGATAATGGTATTCTGTTTTAAACTCAATGCAGCGAAACAGCTTTACATAGCATGTTACATGTTACTGAAGTAGAAAGCAGATAATTCCCAGAGGGATTTGTGTTCAGCATCCAGATCAGCAGAAAATTCAGTAATAGAAAAAAAAATCTGTGCAAGTGACCAATGTACTGCATATTTGAAGAGTTTTCTCTGAAACACTTTCTAAAAAATTATATTCCACTTTTTAGGAGCTGTAGCAAAATTGGCAAATAAGCAGAAACGACACTGTCGCAGCTGAACTAATGACTTTTCAGACTGTTTTCAGTGTTACCTTTTTTCCCTCTCATTAATTGGTGAATTTTCACATTGTGTTGCAGCACTGATTCTACAATCGACTCTGTTGGTATCCCTCGTGCACAGCACTTGCCATTCACAGGGTAGTAAACAATTTGATTAGTAATGATTGGCATTTCGGTCTCTGTGGATCAATCTGCATTAAAGCGGCCTCTATTCCTGTCACTACTCCACCTTCATTATGTGTTCTCATGTTCGATTGACTCCAGGACTGAGAACCTGAGTGGCATCTCCTCTTATACCCAAATGTTTTTGGAAGAAAAGGCTATTCTTCTAGCCTTGCACCTGTTGTGTTTTTGTACAACACAAAGAAAGGTTTAAATAAAACAGAGCTACATCTGAACTTTTCAGGTGTGATATATTGTACAATAAGGCTTACTCTTTTCACTCCGTCTCCCCTGGTGGACTGATCAGACAAAGAAGCTCTCACTGATGTGGCTCGAACATCGACAGACTGACAGAGCAACACTGCATACCCACAGAGGAGTTTTCAGCCAGATTAACCACAGTGTCAACAACATGGAGGAAAACAACATTGTTCCAGCTTTGTAAACATACTGTGTTGGCTTTAAAGCCACAGTATGCAGTCTGTATCTATATCTGCATGGCATTAGGTGTATCTGCCTGAGTCCATCATTAAGATTCTTTCAGAGTAACACTTTTTAAGTAAAGAAAAAAAAAACTCCATAACACTTCTGCAAACCCTGGCATTCTTAAACAACAGAGTATCTCTGAAGCACAGTGGCATCAGTGTTGTTTGTTTCTGACATTCCTGAATTCGTTAAAAAAGGTGAGAGCGGGAGCACACTGGCTAGGATATAAAAAGCACACGGGTGACTGTGAGTAAAAGTTTAAACATCTACTAAGACAGATATGCCATTGTTCAAAATCATCAATTATTAATTACTCAAAATAACAATAAACAAAGTTTGTGGATTTTTGATTGTTTTTTTATTTCAGGATTTTTTTTAAAAAATAGACAATATGAGGCCCGTCCTGTCTGTTTACGTTGGGCTTAATTTCCAAGATTACTAAAGAAAATGTTGATGGTGTTTTAGTTAGCTGGCAACATATTCCAAGAAATAAAAACCATCTGTCTGCAGTGGCACAGTTAGTTAGTTAATTAGTTAGTTGGCGTGCACCCACATTCACCAACACCTACAATGAAACAGAGCAAGAAAAAAAAAAAAGGTTACACCCTCTTTACGAGATCCACGGGGCAGGACTGCAAAGCAGATGCTGTCCATAGTACTTCTCCATGCCTATGAAAAACACAGTGGCACTATGAGTCTAAATAATGACTGTATGCATGGTGCAGTAGTGAAAACAGGACCAGTGAAAAGTTTGGACTCGCCTTCTCATTCATTGTTTTTTTTCTATATTATAGATTAACGCTGAAGACAATTATGAAATAACACATATGGAGTTATGTGATAAGCAAACTAAAATATGTTTTTATACTGAGTATCTAGATTGGCCATCCTTTGCTTTCATGACAGCTTAGCACACTCTCTGCTTTCTCTCATTTAGCTTCATGAGTTCATTTAGACTGATTTTCAGTCTTAAGGAGTTCCCAGACGTGCTGAGCATTTGGCTACTTTTCCTTCACTCTGGGGTCCAACTCATCCCAGACCATCTGGAGTGGGTTTAGGTTGGGTGACTGCTGAGGCCAGGTCATCTGACGCAGCGCTCCATCGCTCTTCTTTTTGGTCAAATAGACCTTAAATACAGTAGGCTGGAGATGAAAAATAAATGATGGTCCCCCCTAAATGCCAACCATGTGGAATGGCATGTGACTGCAGAATGCTGTGGTACCCATGCTGGTTAAGTGTCCTCCATGCTCCTTGGTGGGAACCACACATGCAGATAACATCCCAGACATCAAACCAAAAATCTAAAATTTGGACTCATCAGACCAAAGTCTAGACTTCCACTGGTCCAATGTCCATTCCTTGTGTCTCTTGGTCCAAGCAGTTTTCTCGTTCTTCTTCTTCCTCAGTAGTGGTCTATTTGCCACTAATTACTAATCAATTATTTGCTGTTTGACTTGATTCACAGTCACACGCTTTGCTGAGATGTGGCTGCTACTTGAACTCTGAAGCACTGATGTGGGCACTAATCTGAAGTGTCCTTAATTGGGGGATTTTGAGGCTTGTTACTGTAATGAACTTATCTTCTGTAGCAGAGGTAACTGTTGGTCTTCCTTTCCTGGGTTGGACCTCATGAGAGCCAGTTTCATCATAGAGTTCGATGGGTTTTGCGACTGCATTTGAAGACACATCACTCTTCAGTTCTTGAATTTTCTGGATTGACTTACCTTCATGTATTAAAGTAATGATGGACTGCTAATTCTCTTTACTTAGTTGTGCAGTTCCTGCCACAGTAATCTGTCATATGTATTATTTTGTAGTTTTGATGCCTTCAGTGTTAATCTACAATGTAGAAAATAAAAAATAAAGAAAAAACATTAAACCAGAAGGTGTGTCCAAACTTTTGACTGCTACTGCAAGTTGCTGTTTTGTCAGACTGTGCAATTGTTTTAACATCAACCTGACTGCTGACCTTGGTTGGTGCTGCTACTGACAACGCTGTTCCAAGTTTTACTAAAAAATCCAACTTTGCAGGAAAAACTTCCTTAAGGTAGTTTTCCTGAAGATTTTCCTTAAGGTAGTTTTTGCTTGGTGATAAATAAGATACACACAAAAATAGTAAAATCCTAAACCCACATCAAAGTGGGTGGCAACCGAGGTTGGCAAGAAGCCACAAGAGTGCATTAAGTGAGAGATGGTTCGCCTGCAGATGAAAGTTAGAGTCTCATTCGCTGAATCACAAACTGTACTGGAGTTACAAGTTGTTATTTTTAAACTCTACACAACTGCTAAATTATGTAAATTTTTATGGTCAAATTCAAAGTTTACTTTCAAGCTTCCCTGAGAGTGAAGGGATAAATGTAGAGGTGCGTGTTGCCTCCTTTTGTTTGTTTTGCTCCGAGCCAGGTGATAGAACTATAACCCACCGCCATGCAGAATGATGTTATAATAATTTGCGAGCAGCTAGCAAGCCTTAAGGCATTCTCCAAAGTGACATTGGTAAACACAAAACAGATGCTTTGCTTGGGGAATTGGTTTGTAGCGCCTGTGTGCAGTGCTTAAACATGCTGTTGCCAAAAATGACTCGAATTATTCAAAATACCAAAGAAGATTGCATCCCATTAATAAAATACGTTGGAGCCCACTAGTTTTGTCTTTAAAATGTTAGCGGGAGTTTGTGCAAATAGCAGGATGACAGAACACACAGACAGACACATACATACGCACACTTTAAGGGTGCATTGTATTTCAAAGTGCCACTGAACTGTAAACAGACTGCTGTTACTGCTGGTGGGTCTTCAAACCCCTCAAAGCTGCTGGTTTTTCATCCCACCAGGTAGTTAATTGCATTCATTCCCAAGCGTAACTTGTTTTGCTGATAGTCAGAATAAAAACCAGCAGGACTCTGTAACTGTGTGCCAATCCACAGGCCCCATCTATAATCCAAATCTATTACATTATACATACAGGTTATTTTTAACATTAAACTTTAATCTTAAAGACCCCGTTTCAAGTACCAAAAATGATATTGCCTTGTACTCCACACTCCCACATTACAAGTCTACATCATGTTCACAGCTACCACCCAAAATGCATCTGTGTTAAGTTACAGTTCACACTGTGAACTCAGCAGTCTGCAGAGTTGAGACCTCTAGCAGTGCCATGGGGCAACATGAGTGGGTCGAGGTTTTGTTTGTGAGCAAGACAAAGCACAAGTGTTTCTCTCAAGAGTGTTTCACTCTTTTCTGCTAAATGATGGCAGGACAGGCAGCAACAAAAAGACTGCTGCCGCTGAGCAAACTTAGATTAAAACATGCACTTCACACTGTTTGAAACATTAAAGATCAGGAGGAAAGAAATGCCCTCTTCATCTGTTTTGGTAAGAAACAATGCAACTTTTGTTCACACTACTTTTTGGTTTTCAATGGTAAGTGACAACTTTCTGACCAAGTTGGAAAAGAGGATTGCTCTAAAGCCCTATTAGCTTTGATTTCTGTCCTGCTGAGGAGGAGCAAGCCGGCAATGACACACTATACTGACTTTTGCTGTCATCCCATTTGGGGAGGATGAGAGGCTTCAGAACAATTCATCCTTTCAAAAGGTAGCACCTTCATTTGGCTGCAGGCTCTAAAAGAGACTTTGTGTGGTTAGAAGCAGGACTGAGAGAGGATTCAGAAACTGATTATAATGTCCAGTAATGGTAGTACAAGGCTAAAGACTAAAATTCCACCGGGCACAGATGCAACTCGTTCTGTGTCCGCGGCGGCCACCGGAGCTAATCGTGGTCGTTCTAGTCAATGTTTCAAACCCCACCGGCAGGTCTCCGCTCGGCCGCACCGAGAATACAAGGTTGTCCTATTTTTGATCAGTCTGCACAGAGCAGCTCGAGCTGGCCGGAAGTCAGACAGAGAAACAGCATAAAGAATCTGGCTGATTTTCAAAATAAAACGCTCCATTAAAAACAGCCAAAAGGGAAATTAACTTTGTAGCATATTTACATATTTCGAAGCACATAAAATACCAAATCTAAGCAAGTTAATAAAGTCTGGTGGGCAAAAGCTCCACTTGTGGAACACTCCTGTTGGGGTTTGAAGTCGTGTGGAGAACGGACCAAAACAGCGTCCAACCACTTAACTATCCGTATTATCTTTAACTTCAGAAATGTTTTTCTCCTCGTTTTTGCATCCCACAGATATTTGGGAGCATTTCTTTCTTAGATTACAGGACCACACACCACCACGTCTACTGAGGAATATTCTTGTGTCAGTCTTGCTCATTAGCGGTCTTTATCTTCTCAACCCAACAGCAAAGGAGCCAAGCGCAGACTGGAAAATTCAACACAAAGCTCTCAGCCGACAGCGTGGAGGCAGAGGGAGGCAGCAGCAGCAGCAAAAAGACAAAGCCACATGAATACAACTGAGCGGACGGCATATCATCCAAAATGCAGAGCTCCTGCATTGCCTGAAGGATCTTTCTAAGAGCACACACTTGCGCACTCTCACAAAAAACATATGTGCGCCCACACATACACACACACACACACACACACACACGCACGCACACACACACAGCTACACATACGCATATCAGCATTGTTTGCAAAAGCTGAGACACTGGAATTGTCAACAAATTTCAAACTGTCATCTGAAATCCTCCATAGTAAAATGGCATGCATTCTAGAAATTCTTTTTAAAAAGGTAGCAATGGCACTGGTAACTTGTTTCATGATTGTTCATTTGTTGTTTACTTATCTGAGTTTTATTCTAAGTGAGGACACTGCTTTATAAATGTGTGATCTTTCTAGAAAAATCCCTTTGCACTGGTGAGGTCTGACACTGTATCCTGTGATAAATATATCAATTGACAAATAAAAAATACTCCTACTACTACTACTACTATTACTACTACTATTACTACTACTACTACTACTACCCAACTTAGAATATTGTTTGTCACTCATTGTAGCAAGGTTAATTTACTCCTCCACATTTTGAAATATAGAGGCTCAAGTTGGCTGGCCAACTGTTCAACATTTAATATTTCAGCACTCTTTCTGCCTTTAACACTCCAGAGGCAAAGAGCCAAAGACTCACAATGGGTCGTCTCCCTGAGAATGTGCCATGCACTGAGTAGTAACTCCTAGCTACATGTATCTGTGTTCTCTGACCTTTCTGTGTCCTTTCAATAAACTGTAATTTTCAGTAAATGTGTGAAGAATAAATGGTTCTTTGTGGGAAAGAAATGAGTGAATATGTTTGTGATCAACAGTTTGAAAAGGTTGCACGTTGCAAAGACCAATCAGGATTTACACCTTGTGAATATTAATTACACGTCCGATACGACCAGGAGAGTGTTATGAGAGAGGCACTGACATCTGAGGTCAGGACAAAATCTGTATTTTTCCAGAAGGAAACTATTCACATCATTTTAAAGCTGACTTTGTTGAATAATTATTTGATACAAATGAGTGGGGTCACAGCATGACCTTTTTTTTTGTTAGCTGTACAAACTGCAAATCCAACTTCTTGCTGAGCACTTATTTTACTGTGACCTGGATGATTGCAAGTCTTCATACAATCACAAGTTGTGGAAATTATTCAAGGAAATTCATTCCTCTCATGGTTTATTAAAGTCTTACTTGACCACTACATCTGCTGCCTCTGTTCCTGTATAAGGTTGACACTAGCCAAATGCAGCCTTTTAATGTATATCTTGTGTATGTGCAGTCAGCCACGAAGTGTCCATTAGAGCCTATTATAGATTTATTTTATTTTTTTTAATACAAAAATTTTGAAAATGTCAGTCACAGTATCCCAGAGCCCAAAACGGAGTCATCAAATGTCAAACAAGGGTAGTGTTGGATTGGTTTCCTGTTTTGCTGGTCTAATCTGGTGTACGAGCTTAAAGTTTGATTTTGTGCAAACAAACTGAACCACCATTTCTCGTCACGTCCCGTTCAAATTAAAATAAAAGACAGAAGCAGACATAGCAGCTACCATACACTCCGATCTGTCTGCAGCACATGTAGCGTTTGCAGTGTAGCATCACAGCTGAGCATACGGTGGTGCAGAGTTAGCAGTGTCTTTGTGGTAAGTTGCTAACTAGTTTGTGAAATACGTCGCTGGAAAGTCAATAAACAATGACTCCATCATTTTCCATTTCCTATCATGCTTGTCACATGTTAGAGGTAAGTAACCAGCTAATATAGTCAGCGACTTTGTAGAAGTCTGAAGCCTCGTTTTGAACCTCTCCTTTTTGTCCTGCTAATGTTACTCATCAGATACTGCATTACGCTGTTGATACAAACTCACAACTTCCTGTAAATGTTTCAAATTAAAAGCCATCTAGTGTTTCAGTAGAAATCAACCCTTCATTTCTTAAAGCTTTCATTGTGAAACATTTAAAGTAAAATGTCGCTGAAAACTTGCAACGCCTTTCTTATATGGGAGCAGCCGAGTTTGACATCTTGTGGTAGGATTCTGTAATACTGGTCCGGTCCAGTCTTTGGCCTATCTAACTGGTTTGAAAATGATGATTTGAAATTATTTACTAACTAATGCATAATCTAACTTTGTCAACTTTAACACTGTTTTTGCTTTTAAATGTGAACAAACAGTATTATTAAATTGTATTTAACCACACTGATATAACTTACTGACATTTTCATAAAGAAAAAAAGCACAACACCTGATAACACCTCATAAATGCAAATCAGCCCTGTGAGGCACCAAACTGAAGCAAAGATTCAATAAGTTAAAACAGTTTTCTCCAAACTAAACAAAAATATGACTTCACTGCATGAATGTCTAGCAGGGGGAGGAAAAATAAGAGAAACTGGAGGAAACAGAAACAACTGGAGGTCTCAGGGGAGTTCTTACATCAATCAGAACCACACAGCAGTCACACAATAAACACAGGTGAATAAACAAGGAATTAAAAAGTAGTTCAGCGGTCAAATATGAGTAGAGAAAGTATGTAAATAGATGAAAACCGAACTGCACTGAAGCCACAGCCATTCCCCCACCTTCCATCAGTCTCCAGCTGCACTACAGAGGTGTAACCCTGCAATGTTACGACAGCATGTAGAGTATGTTATGTCACCGTACACCATTTTAAAACCTGATCCACATCTTGAGAGACATCCCTCTCATATGTTTGGAGTCTGAAGTTGTTTGCGAAAAACTTCCATGGCTCCTCTTTGGGGGGTTTTGACAGTGTCCAACTGCTTTAATCAGCTTTGTGCTCACAGCATCCCCTTCATGTGACATTTGGTGTGGTCACTGGATCCAAGAGTGTCCATGCTGGAAAATGTTAGGCGACAGGTGCACGGCTCTATTTTAAGGCCCATAATCCAGGCCCATTTTTTTTGCAAGTTTGAGAGCCTCCTCCAGGTCAGGTGTACGTCTTGCTGAGAAGGAAACAAAAGAGCCTGTCACCAAATCTTGTAAATGCTGCCATTAAACCTCAGAGCTGACAGTGGCCGGAGCAAATGGGGAAAGATGTTCGAGCTTGCTATGAAGTAAACAAGCTTGGGATTTGATCTAAGAGAAAGTGTGCTTTTTCATATGCCATCTTCGTTTTACTGCCTCCCATTCACTGCTTGTGAAAATGATGCGGGTTTCCAGGATAATTAATTACTTAGACTTCACTTCTTGCTGAGCTACGCAACAAACCAAAAAGCCAATGGGAAAATGGGTTATGTTTAGCACGAATTCAAAACACTGCCTATTGTAAAGCTAATACAATTCATTTGCTTTACTATTGTGGAGAGACAAGTCATAAGCCAACAACAAATCCAGAGTGCTTCTCTTTACACAATAAGAAATGTGTATGAAAAGAAGGAAGCGGGCTCCTGCACAGTGGCAGCATTAAGTTCATTCACACATGCGGTGCACTGCTTTCTGACTAAATAAAGCTTAAAGCAAAAAGAAAGTAAACACCTGAGGACAGATGACATGTATCCAGGATCACTTTCTAAAACAAAGATTTAATCCCTAATGATCTGTCCAAACCTAAAATATACAGAAAAAGTACAGCAGGCAGTCTAGTACAGCTTTGTCGTCTAGTGACATCTAGGTCAGGTTGTCCTGTTTCCGTATCAGTAAGAAAGGATATTGTTGTTCTTATCCATAATGAAACTAGCGAGCTGTGCTGAATGTATAATAACAGCAAACCATCGGAGGAGTGATGCGTTGAAGCTGGAGATGTCTTGATCCGATCCTGCTTTATTTTAAATGGATCGGCATCAGTTAAAAATAAAGCCGATCAAAATCTGATCTTTTCTTTATTAGACTCTGTTGGGCCTTGTTCGCCTCAGCCTGCCAGTGTTGTAGCACTGCTCTCTTTAATGAAAGATGGGCTCTACACAGTTGAGCGTTTCGCTGCATATTTGAGTGAAAATTAGAGTGTGAGGATGTGAAAAATGATTTGGTTGCGCCGGTGATTGACTCTGTTCTGACACCTGGGTTGGCAAAAATTCGCTGTAAGCTCAAACCATAACAAATCTGTTATCGCTCCTCTCTCTTTTTCATTAGCAAAGAGCAGAGTGAAAAAAAAAAACCATTCCCCTGAATTCTCATTTTTAGCCACCATAGACCGTCACTTTCAGTCAGCTGAACTCACAAACGTCACTGGCTGCAGGTCAGCTGTTGCTAATTAACAATAATTTGATGAATAACTTGACGGCAGGCCAGAAATAGTCTTGGCTGTTGTCTGGTTTGTGTGCTCTCGGCAAGCAGATGTCTATACCCTGCCAAAGATTGCTTCTGACGGGTATAAGAAGCATCACTTTGGAAGACGACTGTACAACCTCGAGTGGAGCGAGTGTTTTTGTAGTTGCAACTCCATCCATCCTCTCTCTCGTGAACAACCTGGTTATGCTGAGAGGGTCAAGACTCTAAAAGGTTGAGAACAACTGCTCTAGAGGGTCAGTGATCAGTAGTTGGATCAAGTAGCTTGTGAAAAATAAGACGCACCGATGAACAGGGCGACAAACACGACACAAAAGCATCTGAGAACCTAATGTTTAAGTATTTTGGGTTCTACACCACAGCTGAGGGTAAACACTTGAGTAAACTTTCTTTAGTCCATGAGGGGAATGTTTTTTCACAGCAGACATTTTGTCATCATCTTGTCATAGTGGGAAACATACAGCTGTCAGTAATAACAGTAACGATGTCTCCATTTTATTCAAGTGTCCCACTAAGCTATGACAGTGAGCCGGCATGCACAATACTAAGGCCATGAAACTAAAGAGGCTAAATGGAATTCAGCCATCATTCATTGTCAACTGTCAAAATGTCTTCAATGAAAGAGGCCTGTAGTGAAAGTCAGTATACTGTGGTCAGTAGTATCAGGTGTCTAATATCATGTTATAGTTTAATTTGCATTTCCAAGTAGTGTTATCATTTATGGCATTGTTTTCCTTTTTCATTTTCCTCAGGGCCAGCTGTGAGGTGACGCACGGCCGTCCACTAATCAGAAGATCGGAGGTTCGATCCTCCTCAAATTGCTCCCGAAGGCTGTGCCATCGGTGTGTGAGCGGGATGAGCTCCCAAACTGATGAGCAGTTGGCACCTTGAGTGGCAGCCAATCCAGCCAGTGTATGAATGTGTGAGTGAAGACTGGAAAGGTGCTATAACAGTATAAGTACAGTCCATTCACCACCAAAACATAGCTCTATGAATAAATGATCAACACTGCTTTGGAAATTAGACAGAAGGAAAAAGCATGTTCACTGAAGAGGTAAATTGAAACTACCATGATTTTAATTGCAAAGATGTGCATGGTACATCATCACATAGTAATAGCATAGTTTGAGTAAGGTTATTGCTCAGCACAAATAAGCAACTACAGCTGGGACGTATCGTGCCCGGTGGCAGACAGAACAGCACAGCGACGATGAGGATTATATGGAACCAATCTAAACATGGATGGTATCATTACGGCCCAATCCCACTGGACAAGGCCACCGGAGCTGATCACGGCCATTCTAGACAATGATTGTGATTCTAACAGAAGCGCTGCAGTGTGTTTTAATAGTGTCCCAGAAGCGGCTCTCCGCTCTGCTCCAGACAATACATGGATGTTCTATTTTGACCCATGCCGTGAATAGCCGCATCAAGCAGTACAGAGTAGATCGTGCTGGCTGGAAGTCAGACATAGAAATGCTATAGACAATCCAGTCAATTTTCAAAATAAAACAAGCTGCGCAGAAAAAGAAAAACAGACCAAAGGGAAACTATGCAACTATGTAGCCTACTTACTCATGGTAGAAGCACATAAACAGGGGAAATTACCATATTTGAGCAAGTTAACAAAGTCTAGAGGGCAAAACACTTCTGAGACACTCCTGGTGGGGTTTGAAGCTGCATGGGGAATGGACCAAAACAGCATCACAGACCCATCCTCAGAGGGATATGGGGGTTATTCTATAGGCATTACACTGGGCAATCAACATTCACTTCATAACAAGTTAAAGCAAAAAAGCTGTCCATTTTCCACTTTATGTTTCTCTCTACTGTAGATACTCAATGCGCCGCACTCATTACATTTCTCATTACAGTATGATGCCATTGTAAAATTAAAGATTAATTTACATTTCACCACAACCTTCCTTCCCTTTTGAAATTCCCGTCTGTGCTATTTTCACACCTGCTCTTTGGTTTGTGTCTGGGACAGAACACATCACATCTGCCACATTCTGCCTCACGATGACTTCTCATGTGTTTCACTCATCCGATCCGGTCTCAAGTTTCTCTAAGTGGAATTATCTTGTCAGTACAGAACAGTATCAGCACACCTCTGTAGAGATCGGTCGTGCAGTTTGGGCAGCCTCATGTCGAAATGAAGGACAGAGTATGCCGAGGCCTTCATTGATAACCATCCAGCTTTTTCATGTGCCAACAATGATGCCTTTGATAGTTACCCAGAGTACAGTGAATGGTACAATGATGAAACAAGGAGTAATTTTAGTATGATTTAATTCTTCACACCTGTCTACTATTTTATGCGTTAGAGAATAACATTTATTTTGCAATTACAAACAGAGAAACAGGCGCGTGGCAGAGATTCAAGACTGCAAAGGTCAGCTGTATTATGACGGAGAATGGCCCTCGCTACTTAAGCACACAAACCTAATTAAACACTGACTCTAGTTACACCGCCTGGAGCTGCCTCCTCTTTTTAAACTTCTGCGACAGTGAATTTAGACACACATGAACGACTGCAAAATCTTTATAGAGCGTGCACAAGTGTGTCGAGATTGCCCACTTCATCTGCTCTTTTATCCACAGCTCTTAAAGCTTGCTAATGTGATGAGAGAGTAAATGATTTTAATGAGGTGGAGGGCTGTGATGGAGGAGCTGCTTTACGCTCCCATCAATTCTGAACGGTGTGGGAAGCAAACCCGGGTCAAAAAGCCGGTGCAGATAAAATTTTCAAGTAGTTGCTTTAAATCTGAGCACCAGAATGAGGACCACATAAGCACAAGGCGAGTGGTTAGATGTCAGTCACAGATTAGCATTGCCTTTGACTTTTAATATTCTCCTATAATTGTATAGTACTCATTAGTGCCAGGACTCCCACTTGGCAAACACCACACACTTGGCACTTAATTAGACTTCAGCCATAGTAAAGTATTTACAAAAACACATTTCTTGGACATGCTTGTACCCCAGGTGTTTAAAATGTGTTAATTCCTTGATTAAATTTGTCAAGCGCTAAAACCAATTAGGCAAAATTATTACCAGAACAAGGATGTAACAGAGGTCTTTTCTCCTAAATGAGGCTGCTAAATTTTGACAAATTGAGACGAGATATTTTCTCATTAACATCTGAACCAAATACCTATTTTCCCAGAGAATGTAGTTGGTAAAAATAATAATTTTCTGTATGAACATGAACTTTTAGACATTTATGCAATACAACTCAACAGACATTACATCAAAATTTACTGCCTATGTCTTCCCCTACCAGGGTGGTGAGAAAACTGGGAGTCATGATCGATAACCAGCTAACCTTCTCTGATCCCGTGGCCTTGGTTTCCCGATTATGCCTCTTCACATTTTACAACATAAGAAAATTCAGCGTTTAACTGATTCAACATGCTACCAAACTCTTGATACAGGCTGTGATCATCTCGTGACTAGATTACTGTAACGCCCTCCTGACGGGCCTCCCAGCCTACAGAGTAAAACACTTTCAGATGATCGGCTGCCTTCAACCAACCCAAAAACATGTTACCCCACTGCCTGCCTACAACGTAGACATCCACCTACTCGAATGTCCTTATACAGGCATATGTTACCTCCTCCAATGAACGACACCTGCTTTTGCCACCTATACAATACTATACAATCAAGGCAATCCAAACGTTTCTCATCTGTTGTTCCCTGTTGGTGGAACGTCCTACCAGTTTGTACCAGATCAGAGGCGTCCTCCTCTACCTTCAAAAAGATCCACCTCGTCAGAGAGTACCTCATCTTCTAGCACTACCAACAACTGGACATACTAAATCTGCCCCCCTTTAGAGCTGTCACTTGATTCAATGCGAGTAGTTCTTACTGCTGCGCTAACATGACATTGTCTCATTGTGCCATGATTGTTTCCCTTTTTTGTAAGTCACTTTGGATAAAAGCATCAGCTAAATGACCAAATGTCAATGTAAACCGTGACATGTCAGCTACATGTGGCATAAGTCAGTCATATATATGCATTTTCATAAATTCACAGTAGATTGACTTTCTCAACATTTTCAAATTAAAGTATAAACTGTTTCAAAAGGACAGCAAAAGACGGCAGAGCTCCCCGCCTTGACCCTGAAAAATATAAAATAAAGTTTGACAAACCTTCTCTTGACTTGCTGACCAGACTGGATTTGATCTTGTCACATATCCACTTAAGTGTGATGTCACTTCAATCCATCTCTACTACCATCTACTGTTTTTGCAAATATCAGCAGTTTCCCGCTCTCTACACTCGCTCCCAGACCAAGTATAAAACACCTTTTAACATAATCCTTTAATGTCAAGGAGAATGTGGTAAAAAGATTTTCATGGTCAATCACTGTTCATCTTATTGCAAAGCTAAAGATCCTATTTTTTTGTTCTGATTTGACACTTTTTAAGCAGCATGTTATATGTGACCTTTAACTGTTCAGAATCCACTTCATCCCACATTAAAATTCAGAATAAAACATGCTGCCACTAGAGGCAAGGTCTTCTCCAGTGTCATAAAAAGAACCCAAAACATTACCATTCTGTTTCTTCTGAAACAAAATGCAAGACTTATGCATGCCACATTTGTGCAGAGCATTAACTGTGCATCTACAGATGGATGAACATGGATGAGTGACACACACGCACACTGTGTCCTGCAATCCAAACAATCTTTCTGGTCAACAGGACATCGCAGCCGCTGCCCTCAATGCTTCCGGCTTCATCTCGTCACATATTGTATTTTCACTTACAGCTGGGGAGCAAACCCTGGTGTACTTTCAACAGAACAAACTACACCTACCTCCTCATTTCATCTCAAAAGGAGTCATTTTATGATTTAATTAGATCAGAAACCAGTCCAAAAGGGACACACTGTGACAGAAACATGATCAAAAGAATTTAGTCAAAATTATTAATTGGACTCTTAGGACCGTTTGTTTTTTTTAGTTTGTGAGTCTGTTTCAAGTTCTTGTCCCCCAAAGAAAAGTTTCAGATTTAAATGCAGTTTGGTGAACGTATTAATTCCACACTGGTGTGGATCTTAGATTGAGTTTTCCTGCTGTTCATGAGTATCATCAGCGTTTCCCTTATAATAGTACAACAATAGTAGTTGTTTCAGAAGATGGTGCGTTCATGGTTGCAACTGTGCTGTTCTGAAACATGAGTCAATCTCTGAGTTGTTGCCTCGCTGTTACCATGGCGTTGCCAAAAAAAATCTGAAAAAGCAGTAAGTTAATTTTGGAGGGGGGTCTGTGAACTTAGTTGAAGATTCAAAATTACCATGTTCATTTTAAGCTACGTGAACTGAACTGGGGAAAACAGATCTCAGGAACAGGCTGAATGGGGAGCTCTTGGGGGGGCCTGCATGAAGAGTTCAATAACTAGGCCTCCTGTGGCCAGAATTTCCATATTTACGATGCCATGGTGAAATTTTTCTCCAAGCCAAAGAAGATAAAATGCTGCAATGAATCATGCACACTGTGTTGATGGTGTGCTAATGTTTTGCAAATGTTATAGGTTACACAGCTTACTTTTATCCAATCCTTCCCTTGTGATCATTTTGTTTTAAGTCATAAAAATACAGGGCGAACATAAAATTTGAATGCAAGTATAAATTGCAGACCGCCTGCTGCGACATGCCAGCATGCCATCCCAGTTTAAATGCTGGCGGGAGGTTTGAAATCCAGAACTAATGGGGACTAGAAATGGACCAAAAATTCAGCCAGATATTGGCCGATATTGAAACTATATTGGTGTATACACTAGCTGTTAAGTAACAAGTTCAAAAAGCGTAGAAAAATTGACGTCAGTGATAGAGCCAAAAGGTCAAATTGGAATAGTAAGGCTGGGTTTCTAATGAGAAACGAACAAATGAATGAAAAACCACACCAGAACAGTGGAGAAGGGTCCCAAAATGAAGAAGAAGCTGCTCAACAACAGATACCACAAAGTCCTGGTTATCAACGACTCTGATAAAACTGCAGTACAGAAATACAAAACTCGGTTTTATGTCATTATGAAAATGAGTGGAGAACCGCTAAATTGATTTTTCAAGTGTAAAATGTCATGCTTAGCATGATGTTTGTCCCAATTCTTAAAATTTAAGGGATCAGCATCAAGATTGCTGTTCATCTTAAAAAATAAATAAAAAAATAACCATTGGCCAATATATCTATCTGATTTTTTTTAAACATCAGTATCAGTACCATCAGTACCTTAAAAACTGCATCTCTTGGTCTGTAATGAAGAGTATGGATGGGTGGGGGTTTTGCATGAAGCAAGCTGTGTTTGTGCTCTAATGAGACACTGCCTAAATGTCACACCAGAGGGCCACCTGAGCCATCCCAGAGCCTCCATGATCAGCCCAAGGGCCCCTGCTGCACTTCCAAGCAGCGCACTTCTGGTGAGCTGTTTTGGGACCTTTGGGTAAAAAAATGAATAGTGACCCTAAATGCCTCTTTGTAGCTGCAAAGCTTTAACCTCAACTATTGTTTTTACATCTGATCTTCTCGGAGTGTAAACGAGATTTAAAGATAAATTATCTAATCATGAAGCATAAGGCAAAAGAAGAGAAGGTGGATGAGACTGAATAGCAGCTATAGATTGCAGACATTCATTTTGTGAAAAAACTAGAACAAAAAAAAAAAAAATACTTCCATATTCTAATAATGGAAAAACTCATCTTAATTCCAATTGCTTTATAATTACACCTCCCACGTTTTAGTTATGTAAGCTCTCATTTCAAAGCAGACCCCTGAACAAGACAATTTTTCAAGCCTTGAGAAATTGTGAAGAAACAATGATGAGCACTTTCCTCAATTAATGCAAATGGCCACTGTCACAAAATGAAGTATCCTCCTCAAATGAGCTATGAAAGGAAAAATAAATAGAATGGTAATCAACATTTTCAAACAGTTTTACAAACATTAACATACAGGATGTGTCACACTTTTAAGTACTCAACCTTGATGGTGTTTTGTATTCTGTCATGTACAGTTATTTCATTGAATTCTCAGAGAACGGCATGTTCCCGCTCATGAACCTGTAACCTGTATACACCTTTTCACCCTGCCTGCTGTCTGACATGGTAATGGAGACAGCAGCGGGCAACATCAGTGCTTCTATTACTCTGTTTATATTAAATAATAAGAAAAAACTTAAACACCGGACGTGATTTGAAGGTTACTTAAGATGAAATGAAAATTCAGTTGTAATCATAAAGACAATTCTGAATAAACCCCGCCATGATGAAATACTTCCACAGGGACATTATGTAAGGTTGGACAATTCAACCTCATTTAGTGGCCGAGGAATTGCAACAACATTGACAGGTTTCTGGCACAGCTTATATCAAACAAGCTTTTTCAAGGTTTCACTGCCTCATAGCACAAAATGTCTCTAATATATCTGCCCAGGGTGGATAGGCCTGTTGATCAATACCAATGAGGCGAGTTAGGCTTAAAAACTCGTTTTCCGGTCTTTACCCCAAACCCAAACTAAACTCACTGTCCTCTGAAGTTTGACACCATTATTATCTAACGACTGGCATTAGAGATTGAAGATTTTGCCAAAAGGACAGAGACTCGTTCAAAAATATGACAAAGTCAGGGCTGCAACTGGTGATTGTTGTCATTATCGGACTTCGCATGATACACTGATCTCTTCTTTTCCTCTCTCACTCTCCATCTGCACACACTCATGCCCCATCAATACGTGTTACTCACTTAGCTTCTTCCCCAGAGTTTTTCTGGTGGATCATGGCTGCAATTGAAATGGTGGTTGGTCAAGCTTGAAATCCACTACATATATTATTATTATCATCATCTCTCTCCATCTATCTGTTTATCTATCTTATCTACCAGTTTGCCGTCCACCAATGAACTCGGTTCTGCTCGAGCTTTCTCAAAGTTTTTTCTTGCCACCGTCGCCAAGTTTTTGCTCACGGTGGGAATTGTTTACAGAGTACAGTCTGTACTTGCTCTATATGAAAAGTGTCATGAGATAACCTTTGTTATGATTTGGTGTTATATAAATAAAACTGAATTGAATTATTGATTTATCTGGCAGTGATTTTCTTTAAAAAAAAAGAATTTTAAACTAAGGTCACAATCCAATGGTCGCCATGGTCATCAAAGATATTTAATGTATCATATATTATAAGGAAAGCATCAAATGATCTCATTTGAGAGGCTTAAACCAGCAAATGTTCAGCATTTTTCTTGAAAACTCATTGAAATGACTGATTACTCCAACTGTTTAACTCAATGAGTCAGCTGTAGACAAAGCAGGATGGTTATTATACTATCTGCATCACAATCTGTACCTGATCACTGATGCTTTTGCTCTATAATGAGCCACTCCACTTTCCTCATATGCAAAAGCACTGACTGCGAGACAATGCTCTGCGGGTTAAAACAAAAGACTGCGAAAGGCTGCAGCTCTCAGTAAAAATGTGCTACATTCACACACTCGCTGAGAGCAGTTATAATGTTTTTACTAAAACGACTGGGCACCATTAAAGTTTGGATGAAAACCATGTTTCACTAATAGCAGACCTTCTCCAAAGAATGGATTTAAAAATAAGATGCAGCTAAAAAATAAAAACAAAAAAACACCATGTTTTGAATAATTTACTAATAACACATGCAGGCCTTTGTTGGAAATTGTGCATCTCCGTTTTAGATGCTGTGAAAATGCTCATTAAGGCCCTCAGCTATCCCAAACTTATAACAACTGTCAACTCTCTCATTAATGCCAAGGCCATAAAGATACATCCTACAGCGTCTATGGCTCTGGGTAACCTTCACTGGCAAATGCGCAGCAAAACACTGTAATGGTCAAATGAATCTTTCCTCTCTCTCATGCCAGTTAGCACTTACAAAGCAAAAGATACTGGACACAAACGCCGCTGCATGTGAAGCTCAGGTGGGATTCAGGTCCTCAGTGAGGATATACACCCTAATTGTAATGATATATGTGGTAGAGAATAACGCTACGTTATTTAGCGATGATTTAATTTTTACTTTAAGCAACACCATGGGTCTTTAAATAACTATATTATGATCACAGGAACAAGGAAATATAATTTTAATATTTCATTGGTGCAGCCCAATAAAGATTATATGAAAGTCCCATGTTTTATTAAGCAGCAACCCAGCGACAGTGCGCCTTCTGTGTACTGCACCTCCTTTCACAGTGCAGCTGCGAGAAGGCATTTGCATGTTTTTGCTAGATCATAAAAAAAAAACTATTTGTTAGTAAAAATGTCTGGAGAGAAAACTTTGCAGAAAGGAAGAAAAACTGGGTACAGAAAGTAATTGTTTCTTAACAGAAGGCTGAAGTTGCTGTAGCACCAAACATTTGGCAGCTCAACAAAACTCTATTTTAAGTTTCAATTAAAAAAACGTTAATTGGTATCAGTATCTAAATGTTATTCTATGGAAAAGGACACACTGCCACTTAACAAACGAGAATGAAAGGATTGACTGATGGTTCAGTCTAACATGCTTTTTTTCAGAGCCTGAGCTTTTTTTTTTTTTTTTTTTCTCCATGTTATTTGTATGCTGAGCACAATACAAACCCTGTTTATATAGTGATTTAATGATTCTTGCATTAGCCTAATGGATTTTTGGCCACAATGATGCAGAAGAGCTCCGAACAAAGCTCATAGACGCACACCCACACGTTATTGCCTAAGTCGTTACCAAACAATTACATATGTACACCCCCAGCGAAGCTGCAACAATAATCGATCGACAGGAAATTAATCTGCAACTATTTTAATTGATTAAACATTCTCTGGTTTCAGCTTCTCAGATGGCAGAATGCTTAGCTGTGCTTCCTGGGATTAGGGGTAGGTGCACTGGTACCACAGGCCACCGCAAAGAAGAGGTTTTCAGGCCCGATGGAAGCAGGGAAATGCAGACCCAGCCCTCGGGTACACTGGGATAAGTCAATGACAGCAATGGCATCTATCACATGATGTGTTTATTAGCTTAAATTGTGAAAGAGGCAGCTATAAAATACAATGTAGCATTTTGTGAATTACACCCCTTGCAAAATGACTTGTTTCACTCTCAGAATTTGATCCATTCAGTCCAATTCATCCCCATTCTATGCTCAGAAATTTGACTTTATTGGTTTCATGTGCCACCAAGCAGCCTCCATAAGAATGAACATCTGTTCCCTTTATACATGCATTATGCAGACGGGGAGTGACAACCGAATGGGCATTTACATTGTTATTTCCTGTTGTATCTTTCTAATGCATTGAACAGCATCTTCTAACTCTGGTTTTGAAAGATGTTTTTGTGAATAAAGTTTACTTACTTCTATAACCTGGATTGCAGGGAAGATTTTATACCGTTCCACAAATACTAACAAACCCCACTCACTCCCTTTCAATTTGAGTCTCTCATTCTGTTGTTCATCATGATGTAATTAGCAAGACACATAACAACGGTATAATGATGCGATACATCTGCTTTTGTTTTGGTGGAATTGGAGATTTGAATTTTAAAATATGCAAAAAACCAAAAAACACACACACTGTAGACCTGCACAGCATGGTGTTCCATATTTTATTAAATTAACCCGCTGACTTGAAATGCAAACACGCTATGTGCACAAAAACTAGAAGAAATACTGTTTCCCACCATTGAAGGAATAACATAAACACAACAAAAACACCTGAAATAGTGCAATTACAGCAAGTAAGGAAGACCAGAAGCAGTGTGGAGCAGTCTGGTTAGCTTTCCAATTGTTTCAGAGAAAATAGACACTCAAATAGGTTTTCTACTTTAAGTGACATTTCGAGGTGAGCAGATCAGCAAAGATTACTAAATGTTTCTCACTGTTCACAGCTAAAATGTGCTTGTACGACTCGAGGAAGGAGACCTTAAGCAAGAATGTGAAACAAATTGTTCTCGATCAGCTGTCAAGATATGAGGAGTAGTCTTGGACATAGCCTTGTTATACCTTTGACTTTAAGTTTTATTAAAGTGTATTTTCAGATGAAATCTCACGTATCTGTGAAAAGTCAGAGCTCAGAAAAAAAAAACAGCCTGTTTTCAGCTTTGTGACAATGTATTCTCCAGCTAATCCAAGAGGGGTTTTAAATAGTTTATCTTAAGAACTAGGAGAATTTCTCAACCCATAAATGAACACTTAATCCTGAGCCTTTTTGATAAGGTTACTTAGAATACTCAGAACAGGCCGGTTTTATTCTCACTGGAAGGACTTGCCTGTGATTTCAGATGAATTATACACAATAAAAAAAAAATATGCTTTTTCTGGTTACTGTCTCAGGTTAAGAGCCCTGCATGAGCCAAACGGAGCTTTTGGCTTAGCCTGACCGTGGCTCGTGGTGTTCAAATGCAAGACCAAGCCCATTACGAGGATGACTGTAAGTACTCTGATCCACAAAACCATGCACACTACTAAGAGGTGCATTTATTATACGGCTCAAACAAAACTACCAGTGCTACTGACGGTTCTTCTTGTCTTCTTTTTTGACAACTGAGACAACTTTGTCAACTGTTTCACTGTGACTGTACTGACATCTGTGCATAAATTGGCACTGGAAAGGAGAGGAAGTTAAATGAGCCCAACACCTGACCTGAGCCCAGTCTGTAAAAAAAAAAAAAAAAAAAAAAAAACACAAACAAAAAAAGCCAGAATCGACTCAGCAGGTCAGACATCTTACAAGGGAGGGCAAGTCAAGACTGCCGTGTCACAGGAAAGCCTGAACAGACTCACAATGATATGTATGCATGAACAGAGAGCGAGCCACTGTTACCTTGTCAATAATTTCAGTTGTTCATGGTGCGACAGGGAGAGAGGAGAATGAGGAAAGAGTGGTGTAAATATCCAGCACAGGGAAGGACAAAGTGGTGACACGACACGCTGACTGGCTGACTGCCACCAGCCTAAAGGTGTTGTTGGACCAGAATTGTCAAGGTGAAATAGGCAAAGTTTCATTTGTGTTTATAGGCTAAACTAAAAGTTAGAGGAGCCATTACTTTCAGTTAAGTGCAGTTTATGCTGCAGTGTTACATAAGGCAATATGTGGTCAAGGAAAATAAAGTTTAATATCAGTGTTAAATCTTTTGAGACTCTGAAGTGAGAATTTTGTTGCCAATTAAATATTTTTCATACTTTTGGCAGCTTTTATATAAACACAATCAAAATGGCCTCCAGACCTGATTTGATTCAAAGTCGTGGCAAAAAAAGGTAAAGAAAAATAAAATACACTGCATAGCCTTACAAGATGATTTGATCTGGACTGGGGTTGTTACTTTTTATTTAAAATTCTAAGTGTCATTCAAGCATGGAAAACAATGAAAGAATCTAAATGTAATAACCAATTTGAACAACAGTCTAAGGGTGGTTTTAAAATTCATTATCAGCTTGACCTGGTGCATGGCCCATGGCTCACATGATTGGATAATTACAGCACCAAAACATGTGTAACAATGTGTAAAAGTACACTGCAGATGTCAAAATTACCCCGAAAATATAAGGCTGTTTGCCGACTTTGTAAAAAGCAGCTGCTTTCCTCTACAATGACAACAAATCTGAGGGCTCAGCTCATAACCTGACACCAAAGTGAGGCAGCTAAGGCACCAGAAACAAGTGGATCAACTGTACAACCTAGTCTGACTGCCTACATGTGACAGAGCACCATTATATGACCACAAGGGAAACTAAGATTATACTGGAGGGTAAGACACTTTCTGACCAGTGACGAATAGACATTGCTGGCCACACATACTGTGACCAACCATAGCTAACTGAACTCATGCATTATGCTGTTTGCGCTGCATTTGAATTAATTCCAGTGATTACTTGTTAGTTTGAATCCCTTTTTTTGAAAACATGACCTAATGAGTGAGGGCCACATGCCTTGAAATTAGAAGTCGAAAAGCATTCAACCATGATCCATAAAAACACCTCGTTTCTGCATGTTTGAATCATGAAATTGAACTTCAGCACTGAGACATAAATTAAACCAAAAACCAAAAAAATATTACTTTTAATCATTCCATCTTGTGAAGGGCTCTATGGTTTCAATAAAAAATACTGAATGCAAGTCTCGTTCAAAAACAAGGAGACAAGGAGTGAAATTAAAATACCGTTATTTTACATGGCACTTCTTGTGACGAACAAAGCTGTTCATCAGTGTCAGCAGTAGCTTGCACACCTATATTGTATTTCACTAATGACTTAAGTGGGAGGATGGTTCTCTGTCAGTGTGCATGCCTATTGGTCAAACCATGGAGGTTATACATCACCATCAATAAAATGGAAAAAGAAAGAATAAATAAAGCGAGGGAGTGAAGGAGGATGGAAGTGAGGGAGGGAAAGAGAAAATGGGAGTCGGGGTAAATCTAAATTATTAAAGCAAGGTTTGACATAATGTGCAGCAAATATTTTCTTTTAGGCCTTATGCACACATGACAAATTCATCATAGCTACAAGCACATCTTGACAACAGAGTCACATAAACCATTACTAGTTCTGTATTCTTCCTGAAGTGACAATTCAAAGAAAAGGAGCCTTCCATTTTAAGACTATCTCTATTTTTATGACAGTAAACTGGAGTTTTGGACTGTTGGTTGACGTACGATGTCAACTTTTGCTTTGTTTGTTGACACTTTATGTATCAAAACGATTATTGATTCATAAATAGCAAATGTTAACTGGTAGTCACATCCATGTCAGTATACGGCAGATGTTTGTGAGATGATGTAACAAGAATAACATCTTATTCCTATGAGACCACAGCTGGTTCGGCCTGTTCACATTGGCTATTTCACATCAGGACTAGTTGAAGGCTACAAGGTGCAGACAGGTTTGAAACTGGCAGCCTTGTGTTACAACTGCAACCTAAAACTAAGCTTTCTATTTCAAGAGAAGGAATTGTATCTGGGTGGTATAGTGTCCCTTGACCCTCTTTTCACACCCAATGTCCCACCTCTGATGGATAATTAGCTCTCAGACCTGCAGCACATCCCATCCTTATCAACAGGAAGCTGCCTCAAATTGACTTAGCTGAACAATGCCCTTGGATTTCAGTGTCTCTCCCAATTTGTTCATCCTCATTGACTTGACTGAATGAGGAAAACAAATTTTCACATTTCATTTGGGATGTAAGCAGCCATGAATCTAAACCCAGGATGGTGAGCAAAAGGACAAGTTTTGACCTTTGGCACAACTGCTGGGCAAATTACATTTAAAAGGTCAGTTTTATTAGTACAGAAAAGGCCACTAGCACCAGACTAAGGCAGATCTTATAACCATCCTGGTCAAAAGTCGCTAACATTTTAAAACAATAATCCTGTGATAACTCGCATGTGTAAAAACTGGTCGCAGTTCGGGAAGCTCAAACTTCCTCTGCTATGACGTTCAATATGTCAGAACAGTTCTTCACATCAGCCGGGAAAAAATCTGACTTTTTTGTGTCTGGCATCGACGTGAGATTCAAAGATTTCTGAGACCCAGTTTTCAGTCTGTCTGTGGGAATAATTGAGGTGGAAACCCACAAAGAAAACAGTGTGTGTCTCAGTGATACAGGAGTTCACCTTATATTCTCATTACAGCTCACTCTCGTTTGTTAAGCCTATGCTATAGAGAATGACACCAAGTCTCAGTATGCTTTTACTACTGAGGGGTCACTGGAGGTGGAGGACTTCTCTCCTCTATCCTTCATAATCTCCCATATCTGATATTAAAGCAGACAAGGAGGAGATCCAAATGTGTCTGCTAGCTCCACCTCAAACCCCGAGGGTAATCTGTGAGCTCTCAGAGGATGACGCTGTCAGAGAGCAGAGGAACAAGTCTTGGAGTGGTATGACATCCCATGTTATGAAACGAATATTACATTCTCTGCAATGAACCATGTTTGGGGTCAGTAGTCATCACGATATGGAAATCAACAGGTTTGGACCTCTAAATCTGTGATGTAGAACTTGTGTCTGAACATTTATGAGCAATTATTATACTTAATTACATTTTAAAGGATTTTCTGAGCAAAAAATATCATTATAATAAATCTCCAGCTACTGCAATGAATGTTTGTGTTTCATGTGCTTTCCTTCGGTCATGGTGGTACAGTAGTTCAGTACCTCTGAGTGCCACACGGTAAAAGTCAGGAGAGGCTGTTTCAGCAACAAATTCATAAGGTCTGTGACATCTTTTACAAAGCATAATTTTCTGGTGCATGTCAGACTTTTCATAAGCAAAACAGCATCCATATGTCAACCACAAGGAAATATAAGACATGAACTTATATTCTTACAAGGCATATATTTTCAGCCCTTTTTAAAAATATAATATAGATTTTCCACTTTTCTTTGTAATATATGAAAGTGAATATTTATAGGAAAATAGAACAGCCACATTTACTATTTTTTTTCACAGTTCTATAGACAGACTGATTCATCGAGAAATTAAAGCAGATTTATCAATAATCCAAATAATTGTTAGTCGGGGCATTAATTTAAAATATAACACTGGTATACGTTGTATATCAGCCAAGTTCTAGAAAAGAGGAGTCTGTAACAAAAGAACCAAAGTGATACTATTTGTGTAACAGAAGAATAAATTGGATTTAGTTTGATAATGCCACTACCTGTGAATTCCAACACAAACTCACTTCAGCAAAATGCCTTTAAATACTGCCTTGCTGCTGAGACAGTAATTGACAGATGCCTGGTGTTTTGTTGAGCCAGTCTGAAGTAAGTAGGCGGCTTGATACAGGCCATATATCAAAGCGGAGCTCCCCAGCTATGACTTACAGGCTTTATTAAAGTGTTCGCTGAAAGTCAGCCTCAATGAGGCCCAGCAGGTACGAGGAGTAAACTTCTGAGAATTCCTGCATATAAATTGCAAATTTGTACCTTCAAATTAATAACTCGCATGCACATGAATGGCAATTCATATCTTTAAATTGCTTAATTTGTTGTTCAAGATTTAACTGTTTGCTTGAATTCATAATTTGTTTGCACAAATTAACATGAAGATGAAACAGATGTAAATATTTTGTAAAAATATGGGAGAACAGATTGTTATTGTGTGGGGCACTGTTGGCACCTGCTCGCAGGTGGTGCTGAAAACAATGGGGGAAATAAATGAATGCAAAAAGTCAGTTCACAGTACAACTCCTTTACTCTTAGTCCTGGGAATCAAAGGCAAGAGCCAAATTCTTCCATTCGCTCTTGGAGCGTAGCGTCAGTAACCTTGTTATGTTTGAACTTCATTTTAGGAGACTTCTGGGTGGTGAAACCAAGAGGCAAAGTCTCTGGCAGCAACTCCAATTTCAGTGGCCATTTGGAGTGAACATATAAATTGTTATTTTGAGAAGATACAGACTAAATGAGAGAGAGAGTGAGACATAACTTGCTTCTTTGTATACCTGTACACAATGTTGTTACCTCTGCAACAACATTCTCGTTCTCATTTTCTCTTATATGTAAGAAAAATACAGGCATACGACAGATCGTTTGTGATTAGCATAAGTAACACTCCATAAGCACCATACGAGGGCAGATATTGTGCCGTGTGCAAAAAAAAAAGGCTATAAGAAGAATAGTGCGGCACAAACGTAGACAAGGCGCTCTTGACAATCTGAGTGTGATTCATCCTTCCCATCGAATATAACAGCGTGACCTCTAAGAACAAGTTATCTGCATAAAGACTGCACAGCCAGAGCATCTGAGAGCAGTATGAATGCATGCAGTGTCTTTCAAGGGCTTTTATAGTACTTCTCCAACCCACAAACTGAAAAACCCAATCATTATAATTAATCTAATACCTCTAATTATTCAAATTTGATTATATATTAATCATGCATTTCATTGTTTCTCAAATTTAATACATGTTTCTTTGTGTTGGAGAAACAATTTGTGAATTGTGAAAATGAGATGTTTGTCTTACCTTTGTAAGAGTTTTCACAGCAGCCACTTTGACATGAAATAGTAGGGTCAACGCAGGTGTTAGCAATGATACTAATTAAGGTTCCTTAATTAGTATTATTGTATAATGTTCCCTGTAAGGTTTTATGCTTTGAATGAACAGTACGGTAGTAAATTCTTCCATATAAAAAGCTTCTTTTGGCCAAAATGGCTCTCATACACAGCATGGTATTGGCATATATTTTAACCCCTCTAAACACAACTTGGGCATTGTTAAAAACAGCAGCATTGTGATAATAGAAGCTGTCTCACAACCTGTACTCTCCAGTTACCGGGAAAACAGAAGATCCTGTTGGGTTTGGAGGTGAAGTGCAGTCGACTTGGGGAATGAGCCCATCCATGAGCTGTCTCTGTGCTACAGCAGAAGTCGTGAACAGCCTTTATTGGCTTGTCTCACAATATGAAAAGCCTATAATGATGCATTGTAACTGACTGAACCGACTGAAAGAGAACTGTAAATACCTCCCCACACACACACACACACACACAATTTCCTCATTCCTGCCACCCACTGAGACACCATTTTTTGGGCAATAATTGGATAACAATGTGACACAGACGGTCTTTGCTGGGCAAGAATGTTTGCTGGTAATGTAGCAGTCATTTGTTATGGTTTGTTGGTGTCTGGTGAGACTTGAATGTTTCTGTCTAATTTAGTGGTTGTACTTTTAAACTGGAAGGATTGGTCGAGATTTTTTTTCCTTTTTAATATCACTGTAAATAAAAAAAATCTTCAAAAATGTTCTTATGTTTTCAGACCATACCACTGATAAATAATCTGCTCATTATGTTCTATTGGTGAAGATGTCAACTATAGATTTACAACATTCTCAGTTTAAGTTCTACTGCTGCATTTGGTTGCATGTCGTTCTTCCTCCCGTTCCCCTCTCATTTCCGGACTATATAAATAAATAAAAGAAACATCAATTGCAGCTGTACATGGTTTGCTCTAAAACCACAAAGCCTATTCAACTGCGAGACAATCTGACAATGGAAAACTTTGGAGTAGAAATTACACTGCCATTCCATAAAAAAGTTTCTTTTGGTTTGATTTGAAATGTGTGTTGGCTAATTCAAAAAATGTGAGCAGCTGCAATTCCACACCGCTAACGTATGCCGAGCGAACAAAACATGTAGGAAAATTGCTCTGTGAGGAACGGGCGACAAGTGAAGGCTGCCATTCTTTGTTGGTTTCACCGATTTAATTCACTCAAGCCATGCAGGGGAGATGAAAAACAGAGGTGAGCGGCTGATGGGAAAGAGGTTTGCGAGTGAAAATCAAAGAATGGCTTTTGAACAAAGCGGTACAGTAGGAAGAGTTTATTTTGAGAAATGTGAGTAAAGAGAGTGGAAAGCTTCTGATCTTTGCTTTTTATCCATTTTTACATAAAGTACCTGCACTGATTTTCACCATGTTCTTCAACTATGCTGTGATCCCAACACATTTTCAGTTGCCTACATTTTTTAAAGAATAGAAAAACAATGAGCCCTAAGTATAACAGAAAATAAAAACAGGTTCTCGTTCTTTAACCGAATCAATGTCCCCTTCAGCAAAGGAACTCACCTACACGGTGTACGGTATCCACTATGAAATTGTCACAGCTGGATCCTCGCATCACACGTCACCACCTTAATTGTTGAATTGTCTCAGTCTCGACTACCCAGAATGGGTCTGATTACTCCTTCAGTGCTTCTCATGGTCCCAATCTATTTAAAGTGGTGTTTCCAGTCAATTCCTTGTTAGTCTCTTGTGTTTTCAGACACAAAACAAATCACTTATTTTAAAAATTACAAAGGCACTCAAAGATAGCATGATGGAATAATGCCCCTACCTCTCAAGTTTAAGACGTCAGCATGCAGACATTGACATTTGTAGCCAGTTTTATACTGTGCTATGAGTTTAGAACATATAAGCACAGTAAGCACGATTTGTCTGATGACATTTTTTGTATTATTTCTCATATGTTGGAAGACCAAGATGCAAATAAGCCATTAGGCTTTACTATGGAGATGAATACTACAGGGTAGAGCTACAGTGCGGTTTTTAAAATAAAAGCAATCCATTCTCTGTTGGTTTTTGTGATAACTTGGCCAAAGGGTTGGCAAGCAATTTGTGAGCCAATATCTAACCTTTTCCCACCATTTTTAAATATGCAATCAACTATCTCCTCCCCTGCACACCTATACAATATGGGATTGTTGTGTTAGTCACAACAAATACAGTTGCTTTGTTCGTATTAAGAAAATTCAGCGTTGCTGCTATCATTCAGTCACTGTGGGCACTTTACAGCGCTACAATAATCTCTGGCTTCATGGTACCATATATACAGTGAGGCATACATTTTAAATTTGGGGGAAAGAGAACACTAGGATCAGATCTGTTCTCTGTATTGGCAGACAGTTGGTGCACCTTTACAAGTCCACCTGTTGCCCTCAACCATTTGCTGAAAACCTCCACCCCACCTCACTTTGGAGCAGACTTCATACAGCCCAACCACTTTCCTTTGAATTGTCATTAAAGCCTTGTAGATATCATCTCTTTGTGTTAGAAATGGAATTTGTTTGAAGCTCTGAGTTTAGAGCCTCGACCTGGAATCAGATCCTGCAGAGTGCAGTGTTTGCAGTGGTCCAAATGGAAGAACAAAATGTCAACCTGTGGGGAGCTTGACTATTACAGAGTGTGAATGAGAAGGCTGTTTGTGAGGCACCGGCACATCTTTGAGCCCTTCTTGACTACTTAATGAGCATCCTCTGACAGTGTGTTTTTCAGTTAGGCAAGATGAGATTCACTGTGTGACTCTATCAGCACTATCTATGTGTGATACACAGTGTGTCTCCACTTTGCACAAATGACTAAAAGCCATCGCAAACAGAAGCCTTCTTATCAGAAAACATCGGATTTGCACCTGCTCTTCATCCCGAGCACTCAGACTGAGACAGCTCCAGTCATTTCAGCTGAGATATTAAATGAAACACCTTTTGCCTCTGTGTCTGAGCGGTTATCTGTTAAACATGATGAAGACTTTGACATGATTCAGTTTGACTGAGAACAAAAAAAAAAAAAAAAAAAAAAAAAAACGCAGCTTTACCATCCAGTGTGAATGCTAAAATATTTTTTCACCACCCACGCAGCAAGAATTCATTTGTATGTATCTCGATGAGAATGCCAGAGGAAGTGCCTGTTATTGACATTTCTGCTATAGTTGTGCACACATAGAAAAAGGCAATCATACTGTATAACACCAAAGAACAGTGTTTGATTTAGTAATCCAAATCTGATTTGGATATTAGATTAAGGGTTTAATTTTTAAAGAAAAAACATCAAACATTCGATGGTAACACCTTTTGAAATATGAGGATTTGCTGCTTTTTGTCTTCCATCATAATACACTGAATATATTTAAGTTGTCTTATTGTTGGTCAGACAAAAACAAACTATTTTAAGACATGTGACAAACTGACGGTTGTTTTCTAATGATAAAATGTGGAAATAATCATGAGATGCAAGCATCTGAATGTTACAGAGAAACTGTTTTTTTTTTTTTTTTTTTTGCTTCACTGGTCACTCAGATGCTCCTGTACCCGTGTGGATAATTACTCCTGCCTCTTGAACACAGGAAACACTCATTTCCAGAAGAAGTCACAGAGATAATTTTCCATGCACAGATGGACAACGCTGTTATCTTTCAAGTAAGTCTCCTTGTGCCTGCACCCCTAATTTGTCAAGGACATTTGATTCACAGAAGACGCTGGTTTCATCTCAAGTACAAAAAAAAAAAAAAAGATTGCATGTCTTTGGTTCAGACTTTCAGAAGGGGGTATTATCCATATCAAGACGCAAGCGCTGTTGTGCTATTTGTCTTTAAGCTACCCCAGTGGTTTAATGTAGGGTACACACAGGTATATTGAGTACTTATTTTCCAGTCAGCAGACTGACTTCTAAATCCCCAATTTCACCCATTTGTGGGTCAGTATTCATTGCAGAATCTGCAACCTCTTCTGTGGCTAATGTTGATTTCATAATGATACTTGCTCTCTGAATTCAAGCTGCACAGTGTGCAACTACTACTGGCCCATTTTTGGGTGAACTAAATATGTAAGAGTTGTCTTACATGTCACTGTTTATAACACAGCATTTATCCTTTGCTGGATGAGAACCTATAAAAAAAATAATAGAATCAAACAGTATCATGCATTATTTGACCCCAAACAAGTAGTAATAAGCAAATCTGATACAAACTAAATACAGTACAAAAAAATGATATTCCACACTTCTTAGATATTAACAAAAAAAGTCCTAGACGTTCCTTTTTTTAAACAACCTGCGAAGAATGCTGCTGCTACTGGACACATTGGACCAGTTGCTGTGTTTCCCACTCTGGTGGGTTTCACATTTGAATAAGTTATCCTACTTCAAGTGGGCAACAACATTTTAATTCTTCTTCTTATCTTAGTGTTTTCTCACAAACTGCTTTTAATCTTCTCACCTTTCTCTTCCTGCTCGTTTGCCCAAACACACACCTACACCTCTGTCTTTTCCTGCACGCGCATCGGTTTGCCCAGTCTCTGTTTCTTTCTCTCTCTGTATCATCACCAGGGACAGCAGTATTTTTATAAAGTAGCCCACAAATTCCACACACACCATTTTCTCAGCAGCAGGTGAGCTGCATGTGCAGGAGGCTTCTTGTTGTTGTTGTTGATGTACTCGATCGAAACCAACATGGTACTGACATGACATCAACACCAGCCAGGTGTGTTCGCTTGTTCTTTACCTGGTCTGTGCTTGTAAAATAAACACCATAATATCACTCCATCTCTTTCTCTCACTCTCTGTGTTGCTGTGTGATTAATAGACTTTACAGGAGGAGGAGGAAAGCGAGGAGGAGACTGTCCACTAGTTAATCGATCACAGATGGTGTTGCTCTGATTGTAGATCTGTTTTTTTTTAATAATGTCGGTACTTTAGATACTATCGAATGTGTAATTAATAGAGATCATATAGTTTTAAGTATGTGGTATTGATAAAGTACCAAAGTATCAATACTTTTGACAACCCTAACTAAAGCTCACGGCTCCCCTGTTGTTCAGATGCAACCGCTTGCAAAAATGCACACCTCCATAACTTTTCTCTGTTTGGTGGCTTAATACCAGGAATGTGTTGCCACATCTCTGATAATATGTAATGGCAACAAAAGGACATTGACAGACATTTTGTAGAACGTGCCGAGTAGTAATAAGCTGCTTAGATTTGATTTGCTAATGTCACAATAAAGTGTCACAGCAAGAGCACATGAAAAAGCACAGCCATGTACTTCAACTATGCTGTGATCCCAAATTATTGACTTCATTTTTAGTAATCCTAATGGATTTTTAAGATGTACACATACCCAAAAGATTACTGTGTTTCTGGCTGTTTTCTCTTAAATGTTTCAGTGTAAATCAGCAGTTTCATCTTTCAGCATCCTGAGATTAACACACTGAGGGCTCTTAATTACATCAAGACATCGACTTCCCCAAATGAATGACTTGAAAAAAGATCAAACATCTGGATTTTTAATTATTCAGTAATAATAAAGTCTGTTCAATGTCAGAATCAGCTCAAAAGGAGCTAATCTGTAATGGGCACTGCTGAATTACTCAAATCTACAGAGAATAAAGGTGTTTTTATTGCTGTTGAGGTTAATTTAAAACTACATTAATTGGATGTTTTTCATTTTCCTCTTCCTCATACCACACAAACAAGAGGCCACAAAGCACATGCTGTGGAAGCTCATATACACACCTACGGCTAGAACCATTGGTGGTGTGACCTCTGCTTGAGGAAATATGGACTTTTTTTGGATTTATCTTGGTACAAATAGACACAAATGAGATGAAGAAGAATAAGTATTAATCAAGAAAAAAATGTTACTACTAGATTACTCAGTATTTTAACTCTAAAATCATACTTGCATGTGAAAGTGGTTGCTTGTAGTGACTCGACAGAGAATTATCATCCAATTCTTCAGTTCCTTTCAGCTCCATGACACATTTTGGCATCTTTCAACTCAATGTTTTGGTTGTCTGGCCTGCTCCTTTATCTTTTTGGCTCACTCATCGCTTCCTTTAACCTTGTTTCCAGGTACAGCAGGCAGCTATGAGCAAATGAAAAAAAGCCTGCAAACCCAATGACATTGTATACAGCAACAGTCTATTGTCAAATCTCTAACTGGCCTGGAGTTAATTCAAATTTATGAAAGGCCACTTTGGCCTTTGAGAAATACAAATTTATTAGAGCATCACAGCCAAAATGTAGGGCACCAAGGCCAAAACTATTCAACAAAAGTAGTTAAAAATTAGCTCGACCTCAAACACCAACAACAGTAAAAAGGGAACATTTTACTGCACAATGAGTACTTAAAGTACATTTCGCTATACTAATAACTTACATAATACCTTTACCTTTGTAAGGTTTTGAATACAGAAGTTTTACTTGTGACAGTGGTAGTTAGTATTCGTACTTTTATTAAAATGAACACCTCTGTCTGTATAGTTAGCACATCCACATACTAACTGCACTCATATGTTCCCAGTGGAGCCTTCTCATTGAAGGAAGGTGGGCTTGTGGGTGACCTGTATGTGTGACATGTTTGCTGAGACTCCATATGTCTCTTTGCCACAGCACACTGCTAGTTAGCAGCTCTCAGTCATCTGATCGTGTTTGACCCGCGGCTACAGTTCCAAAACATATTTGGGAGACCTCCGGTTTTAGGTGATTTTAATTGTCTGACTCAGCCTGACTCATAGCAGCTAACAAGCTAGCTTCAGTCTGCTGTGAATAGTGCAAGATGGTGCTGACATAACGTCACATAAACAATGACTTTTGTGTCTATTTTTGTGGCAGAAAACACAAAAACAAACCCTTTCAGGAGCTGGTAATATGTAATGGCAACAAAAGGACATTGACAGACATTTTGTAGAACGTGCCGAGTAGTAATAAGCTGCTTAGATTTGATTTGCTAATGCCACAATAAAGTGTCACAGCAAGAGCACATGAAAAAGCACAGCATGGCTGTGCTTTTTCATGTGCTCATGTGTACTTCAACTATGCTGTGATCCCAAATTATTGACTTCATTTTTAGTAATCCTAATGGATTTTTAAGACATACACATACCCAAAAGATTAATGTGTTTCTGGCTGTTTTATCTTAAATGTTTCAGTGTAGTAGTCTAGACTTTTTTGTCTATTTTTGTGGCAGAAAACACAAAAACAAATTAAGTAAAGGACCTTCCCTTCTGTTAACACTACAACAAAGACGCTGGCAATGTTCTTAACCATCCTCCGGTTACAAATGTGGGAGTTGAAGAAAAACTGGCCATGTGGGTAGTTAATTTTGAAAGGGGCATTACATCCACACACTGCGGCGTCCACAGCACTGGTCGTCTGCTCTAATTAACTCGAATAAACGTGACAAACTGTTTTCATTTGTGTGAAGTCTGAAACTCTCTAACTCCATCCTGTATTTTAGGAGAACCTCTCTACCTCCAAAACCTCTAAACTTTTTCTGCATTCATGGAAACATTCCTAACCGAGAGACATTTCATTTCCTTGCACAAGTGATGATTTCTCAGATCAAACGGAATACCAAAGAAATGTCTCGTACTGATAGAAGAGACAGCCTGAGTTTGATAAATTGATCTTAATGAAACCAGCATGCAATTACAGCATATCGAAATACATCAGTGGTTTCTAAATCAAGTCACGGTTGCAGTTACACCAAAGAGCAGTGGAAATGCATTATGTTCAGCCTCAACCACGGCGAAATCATTAACGTGTCAAAGAACAAGTTGACTCATCGGTAAAGTGACAACGTTGTTTGGTGCAAAAAAAATCAGTGAAGTTGTGATAGAGGTTAATGCGTACAGGGAAACGACAGGCAGGAGCAGCCAAAGGAAAGCGCCCTAATATTTACACTCCACACTATGATAATTATCTGCTTGTGTTGGCATGGTGTACTGTAATCAGTACGTGAGATCAAACCAAATAAGATGGTGAGGAAGAAGGAGGTGTTTGCTGCAGGAATCAAACACTTTTCCTGCTTCATCATCTACTGTTTAAAAACATCAGAGAACCAAAATGTAGATATTTACTATATGGCTTTAACAGAGGCCAAGGACGACGTGGAATGACAAATATCAGCCCTCAGCATCGAACCAATAGGTACAAGTCTCATCTGACTTATCATCCGTTATTATCTGAGGAGCCTTGGAGTCGTGTTTGCTCCATAATGAGGCCAGGAAGGAGTAGCTGTTGCAGAGTTGCTTGAGGGAGAAGTGTTTGTTTCCAGTTCAGAATGAGATATATGTTTATTGGCTACAAGAATAATGAAATCAGCTCCGCATAATGATTTTTGAATTTCTACCAATGGTGTTCCAAATGTTTGTCCACGCCACGATTCTTAAAAAAAAACAAAACAAACAACCTTTAGTAAAATGCCTTGTGGTGCAGCACCTATCGATGTTGTTTGGTCCTATGGGTGCACATTAGTGGGAACTCCAAGTAGGATTTTTGCGTTGTTGAGGGATGAGCTGCACTTTTCAGCGCCACATGGCCAGCAGCAAGAGCAATAAACATCAACAACAACATAACACACATCTTGTAATGGGAGTGGGTGGGAGCGTGAGAAGGCAGCAATATTCCTGTTCCTCTGGAGAGAACAAAGAAAGACACAGGGATGGAAAACCCAGAACAACAAAGGTGTTTGCTTTACCCTTTCATCTACGATTTTCCTAATCTAGGTTTCCTACTGCTGACTGGCCGTGCTTTTACCAACTCGACTCAGCACGTTAACTTAAACTCTTCAAGTCTTTGATCTTAGTTCACATACTCGAAACAATAATCATTTATATAGAAATGGTGCCCTGATAATGGCTGAATCTGGCCTCAGGAATAGCATTTTCATATGTAAATGGCACTGCAAAACATTCCCATCTGCTATATTTGCCTCCAGATGGACTTCTGAAGTACTTTGGTCTCTTTCCCGCAGAAAATCCAGAAGCTTTTTAAGACAACTCCCGTCTACCCAGCCTGGTGATGGTACATCAAGCCACCCATTTATGTCTAGAAAGCAAGTTTTATTGCTCTCCCGCGGTGCTGTCAAATGAGTATCGGCATTTTGTTGTATTGCATGAGCAAAAAAGCAACAACAGGAGTGGTCGCAAAAAAAAAAAAAAAAAAGAAATCATACTTAATTTACCATGCTCTGATTTAAAAGCTAAGGGACAGCTAAATTATTCTCTAAAAGTTGGAAGGATGAAACGGCAGCACTTCAATGAACCTTGAAGGACAAGCTGTTGGGTGTCTGACAGCTGAGTGGCATGAGGGTAATCCTCCAGTGGTGTTCAACCTTTTTAACTAGTGACCCCTAAATTAAACAGAGAGGATTGTTTATATATTTATTTTCCTTTCAGTTTTTTCCTTTTTTTTAAACTACTTTGTAAAGCACACACATTTTATACTGATAAAAGTGTGTTTTATTTTTTTTAGTTCTTTAAAGCTGAGAATATTCAGCTGACAATTTATGACCCTTGAAAAAAAAACTTCTTTCAAAAAAATTGAAAAGCATAAAGAAATGCTGCTAAGTCTAATTTTTTTTAAACTCTCTCAGATCACTTTATTGATGCTGAAACTATTAAGCATCATCTGGATTCAAGTAATTTCCAATTTCCCCTGTCAGGACTCTTTTTTTAACCTCATCTCCAAACCGAGGAAATTAAAGACCACGGAGCAAATTGGAAACTCAGAGTATTCGCCTCAAATCAGCAGATGCAAAACAAATTATCTGCAGTTTAAAGGTCCAGTGTGTTAGATTTAGTGGCACCTAGCGGTAACGTTGCAGATTGCAACCAAACGAATACTCTGCCATGCCTCACCTTCTACTTCTATGCATGTCAGAAAAACTCTGGCTGCCAAATTCACATTAAAAATGAAAGGCCATATCTAGATCAGCGTTTGGTTTGTCTGTTCTGGGCTACTGTACAAAAATGGCAGTTAAACATGGTGGACCATGGAAGAGGACCTGCTCTCACTGTAGATATAAAGGTCTCATTTAAAGGCAATGAGAACATATTGATTCTTATTTTCAGTGTTTCATTTCATACTCCTGAATCTACGGTGGCTACGTGTGCAGAAAACACAAATGTCCAGAGCCAGTGTTCAGTTTCTCTTTTCTGGGCTACTGTAGAAACATGGCAGTTTAACATGGTGGGCTCCGTGTAAAGGGAACCACAGTGTCTGTAGATACAAAAGTCTCATTCTAAAGTAACAAAAACCTAATTATTCTTATCTTTAGGTGATTACACACTAATGAAAACATAGTTCTGAAGATTAGATTCTGCAAAAAAAAAAAAAAAAAAAAAAAACACTGGACCTTTAAGTTTCAGGAGTGAAATGAGTCCGTACCCTGTACATGTAATCCTTTTATATGCTTGATATGCCAAAAATCACGACGTACAGATTAAGCGTGTTAGTTTTATAGAGGTCATGGGAGATAAAAGGAGTTTCTAAAGGAGGTCTTAGGAGATTCAGTAAGTTTAAATATATTATGCATCATACACACACTTCACAAACTCTCTAGAGGTTCTCTTTACAGATCAAAGCACTTCCTCTTTCTGAAATAATGAGGGACAGAAAAAAAAAAGTGAAGATATCCTCATCAGACATGTCAGTCCCCCACCTTGAATGTACCATCAGCAACCTGAAGCCTCAACTATTATTTTAAGGGAAATTATTTTAGTGAGTGTGCAGCCTCATGCCGAGCTGGGAGACAAAATAAAAACACATCCGGGATGCGGTGCAGACATTTGAGATGCCACAGCACCGGTCCAGTTATTTAGAGGAGGAACATTACATGGTCAAATCATTTTGCATCATGAACTCACCTCAAGCATCTTCACCGTGGCACCATCCTTTTCACTCACACACACACACATAAACACACACACTCACAGGGTTTCCATGGAAACAAGGAGTCTACTGTTCTAGCCTCCTTACAAAGTGCTGCAGCCTTACAGCAGACCAAACCCGCCCTTGTCACAGCGCTCCAAGAATGCAGCACTGTCTAAAGCAGCTGCAGATAAGTTCACGTTTTCGTGGAATCTTGGAGTGGATATTATTAATAACAAACTGTAAAAAAAAAAAAAACATGAATACCAATTATATACTCATGTCCCATAAGTGTTCACAGTCCCTGGATAAAACCCTCCAAAAACTAGGCTACGCCTATGATGTTTAATCCCTTTGTCTGAAAAGACCACACAAAGGGATTTTTAACCGGATGTTAAACCAGCTGTAAGAGCAGGAAGATTTTCTATAGAAGCACGAGTATTAGTCCTGGGAAAAGCCGTTGATAACAAGCCCAACTGCACTCATCCACCCAAATGTGCTTGACTCATACTCCTGAGTTACAGCATGCCTGACGACGCCTTCCCCAATCTTCAAGAAAAGAACTTGATGGGAAAAGCTGCTGCTATTTATTAGAAGAAAAAAAAAAAAGCCAGAGCGTCGTGCATTTCTTTTATTGAAACGACTTTTTGTTTTTTCATAATCCTGCTTCCTATTACTTTTAGTCAACAGATAAAAGAAAACTTAAAAATATGTGATGTCATTTGTTCATTTTAATTAGAAACTTTTATTTCTTAGCAGGAACAAAACATGCAAGACGAATATGTCTCAGTGGTGGTGCAGAGTGACATTTACTTGGTATTTACCTACATCTCAAAGTGCACTTCTGCTTCACAGTGCTTACTGATGAACTCGGATCTTGTAAAACACTCCCCTGGATGATGATCATTTTAATGCTACAGATATGGAGAAATAATCCACTGACCAGGTGCTCGAGCATATATTACATGTCTGAAATGTAGACGGATGGAGAGAAGGCTCATTTTACTGATTAATATTAAATTTAAGAGGGGTTAGTTGTAAATCACAAAAATGGGTGAGGAGATTAAATGCATCACTCCCAAGTATGTGATTTACTAAACCCAAAATGCATTTTATTGCTGCTGAAACCGTGTTTTACCTTCACATCCTGTGCTGAATTAGCCTGTGGATGACTAGCATCAGTGCACTGCGTGGAGGAATGAAGAGACCAGAAAGAAAGGTCAAGGATGGAAAAAAGAAGAGGAGGAATACAGAGATGTTAATAATAGTTCTTATTTTAAATCAGCTTGAAATAATACAGAATACAAGAGAACAGCAAAACCTCCAGAAGATGTTTTATTAATTTGATGATAAATGGGACATCATGTCCAAGGATGGGTATTTCAGCAGATCGAGCATTAAAGAAACATATTGACTTGGGAGTCTATAAATCATCCTGCAGCTTTCTATTTTAAGCCTAAATAGACATGAAGTACATGTACACAATCAGTGAAACTCAATGTATTCCCCAGAAATTTCATATTTCACTAATGATCACTGGATCAGTCACAAATGTATGCCCCTAATGTATTGTGTTCCTGACAAAAAAAGCCAGCATGAAACCCGCAGTCCTCTTCTTCTGTAGATTTTTTTTTTTTTTGCCATCATGTCAAACATAACCTGCAACTGCCTCGTGTCAGTAATCAGCGACTGCATTTTTACAGCTATGTGACTGTTGAACCAAGAGGCTGTGGTTCAACTCGATTTGCATGAAAGTATGCAATTAAACAAGGCGCCGACACCGCTGTGAGAACTCATTTTCATGCAAGTGTGTGGCTGGACAACCACCAAGTGTGTTCAAATCGATGATTGACCAAGCCCTGACCAGCTGGCTAGCAAAGGTAAGAGACCACGAGGATCACAAGGTGAAGAACTCAGACTCGAGTAATCAGACCACTGTAAGTGGTCTACTGTGGAGATTTTCTTTTGATTAGCTCTTATAGTGACCGTGAACACAAAAATCTCACACAAAAGGTTTTGCTTTAAAAAAAAAAAAAAAGGTGCTTTTTTTTTTTTTAAAGACGAGTGATTAAATGATGCGATTATCCAAAAAATAACTTAAAAAGTAAGAAGTGAAGTAGTGTCTAACCTTTCTGTTAAACCCAGAAAAAAACGTGTCAGCCAAAAGTTTGGGCTTTGATTTACCAGGATTCAGTTTTGACTGAGGAAGACAAGTGTCTTCAGTCAGTTCACCTCCAACTGTTTGCTGAGTTGAAAGGCAGCCGGGTACTGTAAGCACACAGATCTATTCTGATCGAGCTGCTTCTTTATTTGAAGCATTTGATTCTGTTTGGAACAAAACATTTTGTATAAAAATGACAACTTTTGAACAACTAGAACTGAAAGACGACGGTATAAAAAACTGATTTAAAACATTTTATATCACAGGAAATGAGTGTTACAATAACTATCAATGTGGTTTGAGCGTTGTGGGGCTGGAGGCTTCTAGTTAAAGTATTTTCAAGGAGTATTTGGCATTCAACCATTTCATAATTTAAAGGCCAGGCATTGCATTAACTGAATATTTTCTATAATTTTAATTAATTTATTTTTCTCTCAATGTCCTAGTAAATAGATAGTCTGTAAGATGTGTATATTATATATGCTTCTGACAAGCGAATGCTTATTAAAAAGGCTTCATGTCTCAATATCATTAAAACAGTTAGAAAATAATTGATTATGATGGAATTTTATAACTGTGTCCGTCAAAATGACAACAAGAAAGTCAAACAAAACCATCAAGTTCCCTGTACATCACTACTATTCTATCATGGGTGCAACCACTGACAGCATAAAGAATGGAGGGCGTATTTGTGACGTCACCCACAGGTTTCTGAAGAGTCGTTTTGAAGCTCAAAATCTGAAGCTCTGGCCGCCGCCATGTTGGCAGTCCTGCCTCTTCCACCTCCCGGCTAATCTAAAAATCAAAGATGTGGATCATCAGCAGACGTGAGGCGGACTGAATGATGATTTCAACATGGAGGCCTATTGAGATTGATCGTTCTGTAGCCAGCTTCAAGTGGACTGCAGTTTTTGGCCTGACTTCACAGCCACAGAGGTTGCTGCTTGACTTACCAGCACTTTCAACTTTTTCTTTTTATTGGAGTGCTGCTCTGCTTTCACCGCACTGAAGAACATACACTCATGTAGTAAACAAGCAGCAAGCAAGGAGTCATTAAGAGGCCCCACTTATTTCATAATGCCATATTTACTGGAAAGGCCTTCGAATTAAATAGTAGCATCTCAATCCAAGGCCTGATGTAGATCTTCATCACACAGTTACATGCTGCACACTTTATACATTCACACCACGCTCTGCCTCGAGCACGTTCTCCAAATAGTGATCAAAACTCCACACACACCACCATACCGACACTGCATCCAACCCCGGGTTCAGACCCTGCCTCTATCTATGGAAAATAATCTAAGTGCAACATCAATCTTGGTAACAATGGGCTTTGTACTGGCAATCAAACACTAATGGAACAACTGAACTTGTTGCCTTGAAACAAGCCCATTCAGCATTTAGTGAACCACGCTTTATGGGCAAATAGTAGCTCCAATTATGTAAAATAAATAAATACACCAAGACCTGCAGACATGGAGTGGCCACCTAATTCAGCTTTTGCAGCAGTAGCTTCAAATGATAAATTGAAGCATCTATCTCGGTTATTATCGGATAGATTTTCATGCTTTTCCCACCCGGAGCAACCATGATATATATATATATATTTTTTTTTTTAGTTGCCTCTGAAAACGGGGAGGCAAAAGGGAGGCAGGCTTGACATAACCCTGCCTGTGTACTGTATGTCTGACTTACTGTGTACACTGGAAGTGGTGGGGATACACAGCAGCAAACATCCACCAAGGATTTCCCAGCATTCAAGAGTTGTAGTTGAACTTTGGCTGCTAACATAGTGTGTGTCTTTGCTTTCATACACTTCTTATGAGCGTTTTCCTTTAGGGGAACAGGATAAGCAGAGCTCTGTTCTGAGACAATAGAATATAAGTGTGGAGTGACAAAACTGCATGGGAATTGACTAGTTTATACTCATTACAAGAGTATTTTTTTTACATACTTAATGGCACTTTACCTAATTCCCTAATACCTAATTTCCCTTTGGGGATGAATAAAGTAATCTATTCTATTAATAATAAAGAGTCAAAAACAAAGACTGCACTACAAGATGAGACACTCGTCCTAATCACACTAATGGGCTACATATCCACACATGCATGTAATTCTTGTAATTGTTGTCTTGTCTTGTCTTGTCTTGTTTTTTACGAGCAAATAGTAGTTAGCTAGTAAGATAGTCCACAGATTTGTTGACGTTGCAGAATAAAAGGGAAATCCCAATGGGCATGTGTCCATCATGTCATGGCCACAACGCTGTTTTGGTCCATTCTCCACCAACTTCAAACCCCACCCAGAGCATTTCAGAAGCGTTTCGCCTGCCAGACTTTGTTAACTTGGATTTGGTCATTTTTCCTGATTCATGTACTTCTAAATGTGCAAATATACTAAGCAGGTAAATTGTCCGTTTTTGCGAGACAGGGCATGCAATAGGTCAAGCTCATAGTAGAGTGTCCTCCGTTGTTGTTAAGGAAGCATTGCAGAGTTCATCTTTGAACCTTCAATGCTGGCTTTAAAAAAAACTTTTGAAAGTTTTGTGAGATTGCCTTATTATTTAGGCTGAATAACATGGTCAGAAAAGAAAACAACAGCAGCTTAAAACAAACCTGTTTCTGTAAAGTACCAAAGCAAGAACTAGTGTGATGTTCTTATCGATAACAAAAGCTGCAGTGAAAAGGTCAGGGCACAAAGTCCAGTTTTCTACCAAAGGTCAACGTTGTTTTCCTTTAGCTGTGAAGGCATTCTCCTATAATCCTATAAGACCTTCACACTCACACAAATGTCTGCAGTTATTCTGGCTGATAAAACCTGCGCTAAGGTTTGAGTTTGGTTTCGAGCTATACGGGGGGGAATCAAATGATGCCACCTTTTTCATGGGCGGGCTCCAAATCACAATCAGCACAGTACTGGTTTGTGCCAATTTATTTCAGGCAGAGTTTCCATTATATTTAAAATTGATGTGCTAAATGGCATATTCATGTTGAGCCCACCACGATTAAAGAAAAGAAAAAGGGTGAAAGGAGAAATGCCAACCAGGGTGTGGTAAACAAAAATCTTGCCATGGCTGACTCCAAATGGAAAAACACTGTATCTATTGTCCTTGCCAAAATTTGCTAATTTGCAGATATGTTTCCACGCTGGTTAATGTCCTGCACCTGGGCAGCTAATTAGCAAACTGAGATTAGCAGGGCACATTTTTTGAATGCTAATTCGGTGGCTCGTTCAGCAAGGTGCAGGACAAGACCTGTGTGCATGTTTTTAAGTTAGATAAGGAGACCCAAGCAGGAGAGCTAATATGCAAGTTGTTCTCTGTGGCAGTTGTGCTGCATACCTGCCTCAGTGTGACTGTCTGCTCCGGCTATGATTGACTGGGCCACATCTTAATAAAGTCTCCATCTACAGAGACAGATACTGGAAAGTTACATCTTTGAATTAATGCCACATTTGGGGGCACTATCATGAAACCAAAAATGTAACTTTTCTATTGTTTTCTGACACACACACACACACACACACACACACACGTGCTGTAACATAGTAGATACATTATGTCTATATTTACTGAACAACTCATTCAGAAAAGGATGTGTTTCAACATAGGCCCCACTACCTGCCACTGTTTGATCATTAATTTATAACATACCTGCAACACAATGTTGATAGAACGGCAGGGGGACTGATACTGATGCAATAATCAACGCTCAACAATCCTTCATCCGATGCTTGAGGTATACCCGGACAGCTGAATGGAGTACAGCCAGCGATAAAGCTTGCAACAGCGCAACAAAGGAAGGAATCAGTCTTTTCAGGTTCACACAGCAGGTGTGTAATCAGGCAAATTAAGTGGAAACACCTATGTGGACGGACCATGAATGTTTATAGGTTTTAACTGTGACCACAGACTTTAATTGGGTGACTTTAGTTGCCCAAAGTGGATCAGACAAAACAGGCAGATCTCTTTCCCCTCTTGCATGGTCATGTAAAGAACATTCTCCAAGTCATCTTTCGGCTTTTTCTTGTTCATATCTATTTAACATTTCCCCCCAAAACAAGATTCCCCTGCAACAATTTGAGTCTTAAGTTTTGCATTCCTTCCTTTTTGTATTCCTTGACCTTTAAACATATAAAAGTTAATTACAGGTCACTTTTCTCTCGGTTTTCTGTTTCCGTGTGCTGGCTGACCCAGGCAAACTTGAAAGAACAAAACTAGGGGGAGATCAGTGGGTTTAGTGAGAGGAGTCATGGCTCTCATTCCTTTGCCAATGTGAGAGATCTTTCTACGTTTGATCATTATTAGAAGACCAAGCATCAAAGCTCCTGTGGCACCCTATTGTTTCCTTCCCCTTTTCCTTGGTAGTCTACGCCTTTAGACCTTCTCACAGAAGATATTCAGACATGTCATAGCAAGGCAAGCACGGATTATTCACGTTTCTGTTATGAGTATTTACATCAGTGAGAACTAGGGCTGACAGTGTAGGCGAATTTGGCTGTTCATACTGAATCTTTCTGTTCAGTGCCATACTAAGCAGCCATATCAGCCAACACGAGTCTTGTGTTTTACCTGTAAGACTCACATTTTAATGCTTTTCTTTGTGATCTGTGATGTTAAAACATCAGATTTCGACTCCCGGGCTGCTGACAGTGCTGTCAGCTCAAGAGTAAAGTGGTTTAGCCGACTTCACTGACAGTCATCACCGGAGCAGAGAGCGTGGGAGAAGCCAACAAACTGAGATTCGGTTTGTTAAGTTTACAGCCTGTTGTTCTCACTCTTTTCTAAAGATCTATTTCCCAGGATGCTTTCGGTGGTAATCTAGCCGGGATGCTGGACAGGTGTCACATCAATAGGTTTCCTTCCATGGAAGATTTTAAAAGACATACACTCTATGGCTTTATATGTTCAGCCTACTGACAAATCTAAACTGAACTGTACACACCTGTGTGTACAATTACAATTACAAGATGATAGAGATCTCTTGATTCAGTACAATCATAATACTCAATATATACTGCAGTTCCTATTCTACAAATATTGCAATTCGATATTACAAATACACACACACATATTTATTTATTTAGGTCCATTTTACCATAACAATGCTGCATTGTAGTGAAAAAAGTACGATTATCCAGTATTTAGCCGGTGTTTGACCAAACATGCTAACTAATTTAACATTATTCAACAGTGTAGAAACAAGTTTTGCGCAAAGCAATGTTAATCTATGCACCTAATAAAAACCACCACAGTTACCGGCCAGCAGGGATGAATATTTGCATTTTATGGATAACCTAGCTTGAATTATCCTAGACTCAAAGTCACAACTCGCAGAGGTGTCAGAACAATAAAAGACCTTCATTTATCTGACAGAGTAAACAAAAGGCTGGGCCATTTGCAAAGCTTCCAACCATTCACCTTTTTATTTTTCAATATTTATAACCTTCGTGGCAGGCGGAGTTTCATCCATTATCAAGTGGCGGTTAATGTTGGGGATTTGCCTTCCCACCTAGGTCCGTTCAAAGTGACCAGTAATTGACCGGGTACCCTGGCTGGATGAATTTTATTTCCGTTGACAGCCCATACTGGTCAGGCTCCTGTCATATTGGAGAGGTCAAGATCTGCCAGTAAACAAATAGCATGTGCGTCATCAATCGGTTTTCAAGATCAGTGACTTGAAAACATCAATACTAATCTTCCAATCATATATTTTCACTCAATCAATATGGACTTCCCTAGTGTATGTGATATATATATATAAATAATATTTATAACTATTTGAGCTGTGAAAAGATAAAGATTTCCCTCAAACTAATTTCTGTAGTAAATGAGTGGAACAGTTTTCTAAAGCAGATAGTCTTGCGATATTTAAGAGGTCATTTTGAATTAATGTTCTTAAGATTTTTTTTAATCACAGAAACAAAGAACTGAAAACTGAACCCAAAAACGCAATATCATTTATTATTTGGAGAAATACTGAATAAGAGACCATTTTTATGGCCACCGAGGATGTGGATGTGTTTTCTGCCACACAACTGCCACCGCTATGAAGAAATTAAGCTCACTCATGGGTAAACTTTCAAATAAACGCTCCATCATTTCCCATATTCAGCCTCCTACACAGTGAACCAAAGCACCCTCACATCATCAGGGATTATATTGTTAATTTTCTGTCGGCTTTCGGTTTTATTATTGCTCAAGTTCACATATTAACCAGCTTGTGAAAGTGATATGAAAGATTTTAGATTATTTATATATAGATATTATTTAGATATCAGCTTTGCTATAATGAATACCACAATATGACTTATCCAAAGAAAACAAATGGCCCAAAGGCCTCCGTCGCCTGCAAGTTTCAGAGGATTTCTGTGTGCAGCAGAGGGGCTTGCCTGTCAGTATATCACACGAGGTTTGTGAAAACTGGGTCAGAATGAGGCAAAAGATTTAAAAGTGGAAAATGTGTACCTATGCTTATTAAAGCATGTCAGGCTCTGGGATTGATTGAACTGCACGGGGTGTCTAACTTGAGGCAAAGAACATTTATATTTTGAGATTTTTAGATAAAGATTTTTCAGCGAGCATTACATCGATTACTCTCAGAGAACAGCAGTGGCTGAGATGTGAGAGATTACAGATGTCAAGACATTTTTAAGCAAATATTCCTCATTCACACATTGCCTCACCGCGTGTCTCATGAATAAATTCTCGCTTTATTGTTAGGAAAGGTTAATAAAAAAATTCCACGCTATAGAGGTTGGCAGAACCTCTGATTTTCTTTGAAAAAGCGTTGACTTGTACAGTGCGGCAGGCTGGTCGCATGGGGGAAAAAAGTGAGACAACTTCAATGTGTCTTCTTTTACCTTACACATTCACCCTTGTATCCTCTTCCCTCCTCGTCTTTTATCATCAAATTATCCTCATACAATATTCGAGTGTTCCTATCTTTCCTTTCCCTCATTGTTGTGAGGTGATGTCACCTTGACATGAAGGTGGAAACATCTTGCATTTCCCCCTGCCTGTTTTATCAACGGCCTGACCCGTGGGTCGCGTGAAATTCTCAACGGGGATGGACTCGCAGCGGAGCGTCTACCTTTATCTAATTATATGACAGCTTCAAGGGAGGGAGAGAGCTGCGGCTCCGCGATCCCTTCATGGTGCCTAATATCCCATTCCTTTTCATACTGGATCTTTTTGTTCAAAGCAGCCCCTTTAATGCTCGCTGCACCCTCATCACCCAGGCACTGGGATAGAGGGAAGAAGAGGCACAAGCGCAAGGCTTCAAGCGGGGGGAAAAAAAAAAAAGAGGGTGAATAGTTAGCTTCACCGATCGCACCTATTGAAGGAAGTGTTGGATAGATTGCATCACTTAATATTTAGATCCGTCCTAAAGTTTTCCGGTGCGGGGCCATCTGCGGCTCAGAGCACCAAATGAAACGAAGGCTCGGTGTGTGTGCGTGTGTGTAGAGTGTGTGTGTCGCAGAGTACTGAAGATGCAGGATTTTGATGTCTTTGATCTTTATCTAAAAGCCCAGTTTGATTTAGATCAGAACCTCAGAATTTGCTTTATGCGTGTCATTACCACAGTGAGTAATAATTCATGTTAATGCTACAGAATAGTTCCATGTACACTGAAAAGCCTCTGTCTCAGTGCTGCATAGTTGATGAACAAAGACGTCAGGTATTTGTAGTCATGTTTACGTTGCAGTATGTTATAAAAATTAATCAGAACTGGTTCATTTGCTTGACTCCTAACTTGCTTTCATGTTCATTCAATCGTCTTGTGTATCATTATAAAAGGTTCACCGGCTGACACAGACTCAGTGAACCCACTTACAGAACCAACATCTCACACTTTGTACTATCTTTTAGCCTAAAGTTTGTTCATCCATTGCTCATTCATCCATACATCCTTTCTCTAACACGTATCCGAGGGTGGGTCGCGGCGGCAGCAGCCTAAGCGAGGTAAGTCCAGCCACCACTCTCCCCAGCAACATTTTCCAGCTCTCCCTCGGGGGGATACTGAGGCATTTCTAAGCCAGATCAGATCTATAATCTCTCCACTGTGTTCTGGGTCTACCCCAGGGTCTTCTACCAGTTGGACGTGCCTGGAAAGCCTCCAAAGTAAGGCACTCGGGAGGCATCCTGATTAGATCCCTGAAAACACCTCGACTGGCTCCTTCAGACATGAAGAAGTAATGTCTCTCCTCCAAGCTCCCCCTGGATGTCTTTGCTAGCAGGACTAGCCACAGGTTAATAGTAGCTGTTTAAGGCAGCTGCTAGCATTTCGAATGTGAATGCTGCCAAAACCATGATACATTTTTTCAAACTAAAACATTTTTCAAACTGTGGCAAACTATATATAATATTGGAGCACAGTAATGTGTGCTGTATGTTGCTGTAAATTGTGAGTTGAAGAGGGAGGTCTGCTGTTATGTTTCATAGATTTTCCTGAACTGAATCTATACGCTCTGAACCAGAATACCAACACGCCAGAAGAAGACATCAAAACAACTACTCTAGTATATAGTACTGGACAGCTATTTAAAAAAAATATCCAACCAGATATTATTGGAGTTTATCGGGCTGGAATAACATTGACAGTTATTTTCATAGTCAATATTTGATCATTTTCTCAATTCCAAGCGATTCTAAGGTGACTCAAATGTCTTTAGTCCACAACCCAAAGATATTCAGTTTACTGTCATAGATCATTAGAGAAACCAGAAAATATCACCTTGAGAAGCTAAAATAAAATGTTTTATCTTCAAGAAATTACTCAAAATGATGATTCAATTATCAAAAAAGTCGGCATATGATTTAAAAGTTGATAACTAATCAATCAATCGACCCATGGTTGCACATCCTGATATCGGTTTGATGGCACCAAATCTGGCAACCCGACTGCTGTTTGCCAAGAAAAAGAAAATAATTTCCCCCTAAAACTTGTTTACATTTCTTCTTCTGTTAAATAGACATGTTTAATCAATTAATGAATCAATTTATTTGTAAAATAAAACAGGCCAACAGTATCAACCTGCCTCCGGCTTGACATTAATCTTATTTCTGGGGGGGAAATAGGCCGAAGCATAAATGAATCCTCTCATGATCATTTTTATTTATCCATTTCTTACAGTTGGTCCTTTTTTTTAAACTTACTTTAACTTACTCACCTACTTAACCTAAGAAGGTGCCACTTCCCTCCTTTTAAACACACTATAATGGAGCTTGCACAAAAATACATGTCCTTCGCCAAAAACACAGCCGCTAAAGGAGATTATGCGAGGACGGATATTAACCTGCTACCGCCTCAACATGGCACAGAGGCAGACAATGTACTCCCAACGGGAGACAAAAGACTGATATAGACATACAGTATCGAGGTCATGCCTACAACTAGTTCTAGTTCAGCAGAGTGATGCATGAAGTCGGGTAATTAGTGACACTCTAAACTCATAAAATATCAAAGCAAAATCTTGAACTTAAACCGTTTCAGGGTCGTGTTCTCCTGCACTGCAAGCTGTGTTTGTGAAAGCACAAACTGACTGTGAGACAGCATTATTTACATTTGTTTTGCATTTTGTGCCTCCATATTTATGCTGTGACGAGAACGGTTCTGGTCTGTGAGAAACCGTTTTTTTATAATGCGAAAAATATGTTGTCTTTACAAATTGCATCTGCAACCTGGACATAATTTAGGTCAGTTTTTTTTTTTACTTTAGTGGCAATAGTGTCAGAGAGTGCTGCAGCAGTAACACTATTCAGTCAAATTAGACTTTCACTCAAAAGCCAATATTTCAAAAAGGTCATTCAAAAACACGACACAAAGGTGGCTTTCATACATTCGAGGCTTAAATCACATTTATTAATGAGTTTTCTGACAACACTTTGTCGGAAAACACGCTGACGTTCACACAAGTCTGTCTGATAATAAGCCTAATTAAAATAATCATCTTCATAACTCTCATACCAACTGCTATAATTCAGTTTAATCTCATAACAAGCAGGTCTACTTTGTCTTCCAGTTTTTCTTTAAAAAAAAACAAAAAAACAACGCAATTAAATAAAAAATCACTGACAGCTTGCCAAGACTTCTTAGATATCTACATAGTGTATGCTGGAATTAATTACTATAGTGCTTAACTGTGGAGGAATTTTTGTAGTTACACAATTCGCATTAAGCACACAGAGACTGAGATATTTACACGACTCTCCACTTACATTTGTAAGTTTTGCTACAATGGCCCCATTTAAAAAGCAACATTATGTAACATTTCTATCTTAAGATAACTGACATGCAGTCTCTGTCATTCCCACTCTGCTCCCTGTTCGCCTGTTCTTGCACTACATAACTTTGTGCTCCGGGTGGGATCACTGTAAGTATGCACCGCTGTACAGCACTAAGTCACACACCACCAACACTGATTTTAGTGAAACTGGATCATATTTTATGGAGAAAATGTTTGTCCTCCAGCGGCTCTGCCTGAACTCTCTGTGATTTACAGCTTCCTTATGGACAGTGAAGTCAACTGCTGCAAACTATAGCTGCTGTTAGCTAATGTTAGCTCAGTTTGTTAGCCAGGCTGCATGGACTGTCATCTCAGCTGTTTGTCCCATAGGTGTTTTGGACCACTGGTAATAAGGAGGTTTTCAGGTCCAGGGTGGGGAGGGATGCTGACGTGAAGTGGAGCTTGTGTCATGCCAGAACTGGAGCTGGGCAAGAGGGCAATGTAACCAGACTTGTCAGCCTCCGTGGAAATGCCACAGACTGAGTGTTACAGACTAACTATTTTTTTAAAGAATGAATGTAATCATAACATGCATGTGTATAACTGTCCATATTTACCACAGTAGTATTTCTCTCAAACATCACAAAAATCAAATGCTATGTTGCTTCAGCCATAACATAACAGCAAAAATATAGGAATACATTTTACTGCAAAGTAAACTTATCTGAAAGTATGCCTTTAGTCGCATATAGATTCAAAAAGAGCACAGAAACTACACAAACTCTAGCTTCTCTCATGTTTACTTCATCTCTGCGGTGTCCTCTTCTCAGAGGTATGAAAGATGAGGCTGCCATCAATCACAGATATAGGACAGAGGGCGGTGAGCGTACACACAGGAGAGACCATCTTAAACTTTAACCCAATACTGGTGGTCTATGAAATCCATGCTGTTTACCAGCAAAACATATATATGAGAGGCCTGGTGCATACAGACACCTGTACTGTGTGCCAGTGCAGGGTTTAATCAGTTCAATTGAAATGGAGCAGCACGCCAGTAAATCACACCGCACAGCTCTGATAAATCACCAAACAAAACGCTCTTTTCTCCTCACAAATCCACATCATCTGTCAGCTAAACTACATTAACGGACACCTGCAAGTCACACACACACACACACACAGAGTGACAAACTGTTGCACTGCTCATCAAACCAGCAACAAACATCATCACAAAGTGACTGATCAGAGCCAGCTGTCCTACCTGTGTCCGACGTTTTTCTTAGTATGTGAAGAATAATCCGTCATGATAGTCAACATCGTCATCTTCATCCTTCCTCAGGCCAAACATCCAACTAACGTCAGTGTAACGTTTCTTCAACCGTCTTGAAGATTTGCCTTCACCGTCCTCTGTGTTATGTTTTATTTGTCTGTTGTCTGTCACCTGTTTCCACCTGGTCAGTTAGCCCCTCACCTGAAATCGGAAATTGCATGCTGCGTTCAAGTACATGTCGTAATTACGAGCAGTTCTATGAAAGGGGCACTTAATGCCACCCCTCCTGGATGTTATTAAGAGTTCACAGTGTTAGTTGTAATATCTCGTACTTGGCTAAAGAATAACAAAATAATTACATTAAATTGCTGACACATGGGCCACAAATGCATCACGACGGACAGTTTTTTCCCCCCTATGACACTGACTTTCACCCTCAACTCCACCCAGGATCCAACCCGTTAGATTAACATAGGGTTTTTCTGACTGTGCATTACATTAACACATTAATATCCTCCTAATTAACATACATCTTTACATATTTTGCATATTGTGAATATTGTGCACACTACCTGGTGAACACTTGCAGATTCCTGCACAAAATATACAGCTCTTTTCATTTTAAAAAACATATTATACATATATTTATATGATATATTTATTATATTTTTACTTAATGTTTGTTATGCATCAGAACACCAGGACAAATTGCTTGTATGTGAAAACCTACTTGGCAATTAACCTGATTTTGATTCTGAGTTATGATTACAAATCCAGTATTAATGCAAATACTCTTTGTGATCCAAGAAAACAGTTCTGCTGTAAATTCTGCCTTTACAAATTTAATAATGTTTATGTATGAATTCTAGTTTGCAGCAGCGTTGAACTGCATTACATTGAAAGGAGTAAGGGTCATATTATGAGAGACACCTTTAAATATAATGCACTCCAGCACCATCACCCACTGCAACCTTTTTATTCTCTGCCAATATTCATGTTTTTTAAATGAAATTACTGCTATTAAAATAAGTTCAACCTTTTTACTATTCACTCTCTTCATTTGGATGGACGGAATCAGACTGCATAACATTTATGTCTTTCCACATGGTCACTGTGTCAGATTAGGGGAGATGCTGGTTATGTCCTGATTTGGCCGACACACTCACGTCTGTTCTGTGAAAGCTGCCTTGCAGTCTTTTACAACATTCATTTCCTGCATGGCATGAAAAGACAGACAATCCTTCCGTCTGGACCTCATGACACATCGAATCCTTATCCTGCATGATGCTTTGATTTTATGCCTTGCACCTTGTTTGTGTTATATTTTGATTCATCTCCCACTATGACACTGTCTGCAGGAATACAATAATAAGTTGTCGCACCCAGCTCTTGTTTTCTCACCACGTCTCTCGGTTCTGCCATTTCCAGCCTGATAACTGGTGTCTGATCATGGGCATCTATAGGCATAAAGTTACTTAAAAGTAAAGAGTGACAGGAAGTTAAGGCTGCAGGATGCACCTCAGCAGGATCAACTGTACCATGGTGGACTGGGGAAGGCAGTGGCAGAGGAAAGAACTTAACCGCTTTGAAAACTATTCAATTTATCATCTGGATGAAAGACAAACTGAAAGACACTGACTGGAGGGGCTTCTTCTAGCAGGTAGTGAAGGATGAAACAGACACTATCTGCAGAGAAAGAGAAAAAAGCTGAGAGGAAGCCGCTCCCTGAGCCAAGAATACCAATTGTTTATCTTAAGTTGACCCAAGAAAGAAGCACAAATTCCTAAAAACTACTGTAGTGACAATGCTTAGGCAGGCTGGAGATTTTACGGCTGTCTGCAGTATGCACACTTGAGAGCCGGCTGTTCCTGGAGAGATGGGGATGGTAGAGGCAACAATGGAAATGAGAGCCAGCTATGAAAACTTGGAGAAAGAGAGCTGCAGGCAGTCATGACTGCAGATGGTTGACAGCACGACATTCATTTCTTCAGTGGAAAAGTAAGGAGCCATCAAAAACTCGAACGCTGCAGAGTCGTTTTAACGATCGGGACGAGTGATCCTCGGACCGAGCATGTGACTCAGACACGAGCTAGTTGGGCTCCGGGGAATTTCTGGCGTTTTGCTTTCTAGGACAGCTGACGTTAAAAAAACAAAGTCATTATGGAAGAAGATATATTGTAGTTTAATCTGGTAATTTTCACACTTTTCTACACACTGACTGTGCGATGGTACAACTTAGTTGAATGTGCTCAGGTCAGTGCAGCCTTAAGAGAGCACAATTCTCCACTGTTCTTTGCTTCAGTTACTATTTTTAGCTCTCCAGACGGACATTGTGTGGCTGTGGCTCTGACAGGAATGAGGCCATCTGAATACAGGGAATGAACCTGTGCCAACTGAGTCTCACCCCCTCTGCATATTCACTGTCCAAAACGTAACATCTGGGACGTTTCCCTGTCAGCCTGATTTCCACACTCACTGTAATGCCCCACTTTAATCAAATGATTTGCTCGTCTATCTGTCCCTGTGAACCATTATTTGAAAGGCCAAGTGACAAATTAGGGGATTGCCAGACAGGGTATGGTACATGACAGAGATTTGGCTCAAGTCTATATGTCATACTTTGAAAATGAATTGAATGCCGTTGTAACAGTTTAAGTTTTGATGGATAGATGCATTACCGTGTATGTGTGTGTGTCTGTGTTGTGAGCCTGCAGCGATCCACAATCAGGTGGGAATTGTCAACCACTGGCGCATTTGTCCTCTGCTACTTTTGTACCTAGCAGTGTGCACAATCAGCTGCATCATTTTCCACTCTTCTTCTCTGTTTATAAGAAAAAGAAAAAAAAAGAGTCAGAGGTCCTATCAAGAGTCAGTGTTTAGTTTGTCCATTCTGGGCTACTGTAGAAACAAGGCATATAAAACAACATATAAAACATATTTTCAGGTGATTATACACTGAAAGTATAGTTATGCATATGATATTATTACTCCATTTCTGACATATTCTTTAGAGAATAGAGAGAGAGAGAATAGAGAGAAAGAGAATCACCAAAATCTCACCAAAAACACACATACATTTAAACTGTTGCTTTCCAATATAGTTTAAAAAGGTCAAATATATATATAAAATACAGAAGATAAAAAAAAATCTAAAATTCATGAGAGAGGTATCAATCAGGTATCAATCATATCGAGAATATTTCCCAAAATGTCAAATTAATTCTTTACACAAGTGTAGTTTAGGCATGATATTAGACTGAGGTGTCCAGATACAGAAAATAAAATACTCCACATCATATTTTTTTGTAATGCACATTATCAAAAGTTCATATATTTCTTGACTCTACAAAGTGATAATTCACTTAAACTCTTTTATTGCCAAACACCACCTGCAAAATTTGAAATTTGATTTGGTTACATGATTATTTTAATGTCCACAAACAAAGAGTTAACGTGTGCCTCCCATGTGCCTTTATGTTGTGTGTTGAATGAAATGATTGCTTTGCTCAGACACACTGTATAAAATCTGACTCATCAGATACATTTGTTTTCTATTATAACAACAGATCATTACTGGCAAGAGTGGCTTTAATACTTATAAGCTTCACAATGTATTCAGTCTGACACCTTGAAGATGCTTTTCATCATTTGTCTAATCCGCTGTATTTGCTTGACATTCAAATACCTCTGTGCAAGTCGATTATAACTTTATTTCACTGGTTTTAATCATAAAGAAAAAAAGTTAGTTGCAGAGTTTTAGGTACATCAATACTGTTTCAAATCTTTTAATAAATCTTGATGATCTCTCCAATATAATTGTCTCCGAAGCAGCAATGATTCTGATGTTATTGAATACAGGTTTAGCTGCAGAAATATTCAACTCCTGAGACACTTTCCATCCCAGAAGGAAAAAGATGAGTTTCTCACTGACTATTCACAGTTCAACGTGTGCCAAGTTAGCAGCAATTTTCTACTGAGAAGCTGTAAGCCCATGATTAGCTCCAGTACTGTAAGTATTTTATGGTCCTGTGGCTTTTTGGTTACGTGTACAGTATTTGGCATGTTAAAAATGAAAAGCAGCCGAACCAGTAGAAAACCTCAACCTGGTTTGACTGTCAGAGTAAATTTATTCAACTATTTTTCATGGCTATGTTGCTGAAAGTTCAGCTGCTGTACATTTGCATTTGTAGTTCCAACAAATTACACTTTATTTCCAGAGTACATGTGCTAAAATTCATGTTTGGTTAGCTGTTGTGGTTGTTTGAACACTTTGACTTTATGCCTTAAACTAGATAAGTTCAACTGACCTTAGGTATGTCAAATTTCAACAAGCATGGATGTTGTTTTAACCATCAATCATCAAAAGTTTTCCAAAAGTCTGTTTAAACTCTTTGTCCAGAGTTATGCAGTCATACTGTACAGCGTATGTGACGACAGCTGAGTCAGCCTTAGGCTGAAGTCAAATCAGTGAGAGATGTATTGCCTAATATAGATGGCAAATGAGGATTGATGCTTTAATTGCAAAATAATATTAACCTCCAGAATACTGAAAGGTAATAGAAATATTAAAGTATCCATTAGGGGGAATTCAGTTGGAAAATTAAGGCATGGATTTTTTTTTTTTTTTTCCTCAGGACACAGCGGAGACCGGTGACTCGATACTTTGCAGGAACCAATTTTAGCTCATGAAGTTGGACATAGTGTAATCTACACCCCAAGAAAAGTCACCAGATAGCGAGCACCTAGCAGTCCATCTAAAAAGAGGGAACAGCAAGCTGATAGTCCCCTATCAAAAGCATAGCAGTGGCCATAATAATAGGTTTCCAGGTCTAATCTGACAGTGGGGCAGTCACTGCACGCTGACAATTGTATCCGAGCAGCATGTGACTGTATGAAATTTGGCTTGGAAGCCTTTTACCATTCATACCCAAACAGCACATATACCAATTCACCGATGTGGCCCTGCTGCCCTTCTGCTCTTAGTAAGACACAAACCTGTCTCATTTAGCACTCTATCATGCTCCCGCTACTTTTCTTCCACCACGATGTTTGACCTTCGTCACCGTCTTGTCATTATCCTGTCAGCAGGGTGCTGACTGCCTCTGTGCTAGGTTAAATAGGAATATTGTAGTCAGGGTGAACATTAGCAGATGATATCAGGATGGTGAATAGATTGACTCTTGTTTGCGATGCACGTCTTCATTCCTAAAGGGTGTTTATGATGCCTTTCAGCGGGAAATAAGTGGTGCCTCTCTTCTGTATTTTGTTGATAATTGAATCAGATAATGTGCTTTGTTTCCAGAGGAACCAACTGGATGAAACAACTTTGTAAATGGATGACCTTGTATTTATATGGTGCCTCTCTGGCTAACTGCTCATCAGGAGCACTTCCTAGCCATCTACACACCGGGAGCCAAGGACACTTTGATTGGACTGGGGGAGCTGGGAAGCAAGCAAGCAACTCTCCTTACTTCTTATTCTCTAACTAGACAACTAAACTACCATGTGAGCCACAGCACGTCATCACAAAATGTTCCATTAATCACAAAATGTTCCATTAATCACAAAATGTGTTTCCAGTCTGACATTTTGTGAGATTCTGGGTTTTTTATTGAAGCTATAAGGACCCCTGAGGGAGTCCGTCATGCCCGGATGCTACAACAAGTTCCCCACCGAAGCTTCCCAACAATGCAGCAGCAAACCAACGAAGTAGAGGAGTTCACGCTTCACTCACAATTTTTGTTTTATTAATAAATCACTTGAACGTATCTTGCTAATGGTGTGGCCCTTTCTAGTGAACTAACATTTGTTTCTCCCCGTTCCTCAGCTGTCTTCTGTCTGCTTGCTTACCCCAAAAGTAGGAGTAGTTAATTGGTCTACGCTTCTAACTCCTCTCTCAGAATATACAGCAGTATAAGTTTTGACCGTGTCTTTGTATGCAAATATGGCTACTTCTTTTGCTTCGTTGGAACTAACGTTGCTGTCAAACAGAGTGTCTTTGGATTCAAGATTGTTACGAGATAGATTTTAATAAAATCCTTGAACCTTAATTGGATTGCTCAAAAGTGGCTGTGTCATAGCAACTACAGAGTGATACAGTGCTGTTACAGAGAACTGTTGGGGTGCTGTTCATTATGCTAACCTGTCTTCCCTCACTTGCTTCCTTTCCTTGTGTCTTAGCTCCTCCCAGCGAAGATGCGAAATGGAGAGAAGCAAGGACATAGGAGACAAAGCTGCCAAATGAGAAATCCAACAATCACCGACTAATTTCTGTCAACATAAATCAACAATTCACCAAATTAGATGTAAAAAAAATATTCTGGTAAAATGACTGTTTTTGTCAGAGGAGCTTGGTCTGCTCACTTTAGAGGGAGCGTATCATTTAATAATCCTGTCAAATAGTCTTATTGTTCATTGCATTGCATTCACTTACTTGCATTGTCATCTGCACAATAATACATCGCATAGCTGTGTCAGATTGTGCTGTGTTGATTGTATTGTAAATAAACGACAAGGAAGCTGCTGCTTTGTGTGATGCCACAACACTTGCAATTAAATTATCCTCCATGCTCTAAAGTGTTTATCACACACAGGGCACATTGTATTACATCCCGCCATGTAGCTATGTTCTATTATGTTACCTGTAGATCTGTACATGCCACCACAAATTAAGCGCTAAGTAAATAATCTGTGTGAATGAGGATTGATTGATTAATGCTTAGGATAATCTTGTAGCTAATTATCCCAGCCTTGTGTGCTATTTTTACCTCACGTCCACAACCACTTGATAGAAGGCTTCCACGTAGGATACTCCTGTGTTTCCTCACTCCTTCTGGAAGCCTCCTCTTTCCTCATCTCCTTATGGTGCATTTAAGGGTTTGAAAGATCCTCCACGATGGCGGAGGGGGAATGATTTCCAGGTCACAGAAGGGGAGAGGACATGAGGAGGCATTAGTTAGTGCAATGAAAAGCACCCACGGCGGTCTCCCCTCACACCTCTCTTGCCCACATTGTTAGATTTGCCAACTAAAATGCAATCCATGATATTGCTTTGCTAATTACTTCAACCCACAAGCTAATAGTCAATAGAGCCCCTTTCAAAGCGGATATTTTGGCATCTCATAGCTGCCTTCATTCAGGTGAGTTAGTTCCAGGCTTGAGCGTACTGGCTCACTGAGGGGATTTTATTATAAAAACACTCATAATTTTATTAAATATATTTGGCATACACCGAGAGATAAGTGAACAATAAACTCAGCGACAAAGGATAAAACTTAACCATGCTGTACTGGATATATTTAATAATTTTATTTATTGAACGCAGGCCAGTGCAGGATTATACAAGTAACAGTGAAAACTCTTGAGAAGGAGAACAACAGCAAACAAAACAAAACAAAAAAAAAAAAAACACTGAAATAAATAAATAAAAGACGACAAGACAAAAGGAGCCTGAGAGTTAATAGGATCCCTAGCAGTGTACAGTACCAGTACATTTAGAAACTGATTTGGGAACCAAGACAAATATACACCACCACCACTGCACCAATATGCACTTACCACCGTTATATCCATGCCAGCAAGACAAAGGAGATGAACTTCAGGAGGAAGACGCCTCAGTCCACACCGGTGATATTAAAGTGGTGGGAGCATACACATACCTGCATGTCAACAATAAATTGGACTAGTCAAACAACACAGACTTCCTGTGCAAAAGGAGTCAAAGTTGTCTCCACTTGCCGAGGAGACTGAGGTCCTTTAGAGTGTGCAGGGCTCTGTTAAAAACTTTCTGTGACACTGTGTGACACATCCTCAATGCATGTCGTCTGCAGGGAGGTGGAAGACTCAACAAACTGGTCAAGGGGGCCAGCTCTGTCCTGGATTGCCCACTGGACTCCACAGAGGAAGTGGAGGACAGGAGGACGTTAGCAGAGCTGACATCCATCATGAACAACTCCTCTCACCTCCTGCATGAGACTGTGAGAGCCTTAAACAGCTGCTTCAGCAACAGACTGCTACTCCCACCATGTAAGAAGATCTACCACAGGTCCTTCATTCAACAGCTGTCTGATTCTTTAACACCAGCATGACTTCATCACTTTCTTCTACTAACATTAACATTTTCTTATCCACCTTGTGTATACGAGCTGCTGTGGCAAGTGAGGTGTGGGCTCATTAAAGTCTGACAGGTAGACCATATCCAAAACTATACACACTATAAACTCCTCAACAGGACAACTTCTTTCCCATTTCACACCACGATGTGTTACTTTAAAATTGTTTTTAGAAATCATTTTTTTCTGAAAGATACTGGCTTTGCGCTACATTTTATTTTAAAAAGAATTTATATAAATATAAATATTTGGCCCAATAGAATAATTATATGAACTATCTGAGGACAATGCTCTCCATCCAGAACCCCCAGCTGCTGTATTTAATGGTCGGTCAGCGTGACCCTGACCTCTTCACTTCAGCAGTGAAGAGACTACAAACCACTTGAAACCGAGCTGAGACTACAGGCCTGTTGGCTTCCTGTGTGAGGACTGACATCGCTCCAAGCATCAGCTTTTCTTCTTCTTGGAACTATTACACTCTGCTCTCTGCTCCAGTGTCATATTTACAAGCTTAATGGTCACACTTTGAACTTTGAGCTTGTTTGCAGCTGACCTTTCAAAGCGACTGAACTTTGTTTGAGACCAAAGACTGTACAGTGGTAAGCTCAACTGTCACTGTCATGGTGTTTAGTTACTGGACCATACAAGTTTAAAGGGGGTTATTTTTGTGATGACGCACAGTGCTTGATGGAGATTTATGCCTGCAAAAATGGCATGTTCGTCAGGCTCTCTAAGGACTTTTTTTTTTTTTTAATCCTGCCTGCACCTGTTTGGAATTAGTAAGTCACCTTGAACTTAAGTGTGCCAAAAAGGGAGGAGAGGCACAGGCAGGTGATTCAGTATAGTGGTTGAAAAGGTAGCAAATATTATCTTGCTGCACTTTATCACCCTGCATGCTCGAAGAACGTCAAAAGCACAAGTCACAGTCATGTTCTGTGCCTTTTCCAATCGATTTGTACAAGAACACATCCCTAACTTAATGGCTCTTTTTTTTTTTTTGTAGACGTGTCGTCAAAGTGACTTTGACAATGATTTCTCAAGCAGGAAAGAAAGCGATTAAGAACATCAGCCTGTATAATGACACATGCAGCAGGCATTAAAAACCAAAGTGATCATAAGCAAGACCTGCAAAAACACGCACAGGCACAGGACCGCCCACACACATGCACTCACAGGATAATGGTCTACAGCGCTGCGTACCATTGCCTCTGTAGTTATTCAAGAGAGACACGCATTAGTAGAAAACTATGTGACAGACTTGACAGTGGCATTTCTGTCTCTTGTTATTTTTATTTTATTTCTATCAAGTCCATGTTGCTCTTTTTTTTCTGACAAGCAATTTGATTATGTTCCATCTCTACGTGCCTCAAGGCTGCCAAAACTGGAACGCTTTCTGTTGGTTTGATTTGACAAATTTTGCTTGTGCAGTGCTTGAATAATTGGAACAGGGTATTTTTTTAAATCCGTAATTTTAGCTTCACTAATGCACATAAAAATCTAGAGCACAAGAATTCATATCCCAATGGAAACTCTTAACTCTTATCTCATTGATAATGAAGTCATCTTAACCACGTCACTTGCCAGCTGTGCAGTAGTTACAGCCACATCTCTCATGTGTCAGGAACACCCTCAGTGGTTGCACCCTCTACTGAGACGTGTCAATACGTCAAATGAAGAGTCATGAGCAGATTAAATATTTCCCTTTCTTACTTCTGGAGTGTGTGCAAAGAAACGGTTTCATGGTGGTCCGACAGCGGCAGAAAAGTAAGAGAGAATCAGACAGAAGGTGTCAGAGAAGCAGTGATAGAGTGGTGAAAGCTTGGCAGACAAGCTTGCAGCAGAGTGGCAGAGAAGCAGCTCAAGGGTGGCAGGCTGGTTGCCTCTGTCAGGCTGGAACAAGGTGCCTCTGTGTTGACTGTATTTTTTGCTGGATTTTTGCAGTATTGCCTGAGCCTATGGGGTACTTTATCATTTATTTATACACGGTGTTACTGTGGGATAATAATCAAAGCGAAACAAGTGAAACATTTACCAGCATACAGGTTTTGAAACAGCAGAGCTTTGTTCTGGTTTTGGATGACCACCTCGGAAGAAACCACTCGAAAGAAAGTAGCAGCAAGGCTCATTGAGTTCATCGAAATGTCACAGTCTTTACTTAAAGCTTTCAAAAATGTACCCTGTGGAGCTTTTGACCGCTAGCCGCTTACGAGTAACCCCGCTTTGTTTGTTCATGTGCAGGCACGAGCACATGGATGATACAACACAACACCTGCAATACAATACAACACCTGCCACGCTTCATCACTATTGCAATGCCAGCAAAGGCAAGTGGAGAAAAAAAACTACTGGCAGGGATATAAACAATGCTGTTTTTTTTTTTTTTTAAATGGCCACAGCTGCCTTTGCAAATGTTTTATGAGGTGGGGAATGCATTCAATACAATTGTTTTTTTTTTGTTTTTTTTTCAAGGATGTAACAAGGACACAATGAATGTAAACACAAACTTTCTTTGTTCAGGAAAAACTCCATGGAACACCTTTAAATAAATCTCACATACTCTCATAGCCTACTAAATATAAGATGCCCTGCTTACTATACATCCTAGTTTTTGCTACACTTGTTTTTGGGTAAAGAGATGTGAGAGAAACACTTTAAAAGGTCCAGTGTGTCATATCTCAGGGGCTCTATTTATAGAATATGGGAGAAATGAAACATATTATTCATAACTATCTTTTCATTGGTGTATAATCATCTGAAAATAAGACTTGTTATGTTTGTTTCCTTAGAATGAGCCTACGGACGCAGTTGGTCCTCTACCACGGAAGTAGCCCAGAAGGGACAAACCAAACATTGGGTCCAGACAGGGCCTTTCTCTCTAACGCTGTGAAGGACGGAGTGAGGCGAGGGGGTTGCAATCAGCAACTACAGAACTAGATATCACTAAATCCCCATGCACTGAATTTTGTCATAATTTATATATTTTAAACATATTGTGTTGATGAGAATACAACACTGCTGTCAATTCTTCACAATTAAATCAATTGCCAGTTCAATCAGATATTGGTTGCTTTTATTTAAACTTTCTGCAGAAACACATTTAAATACAGTTAACAATTCTCTTCCATGTACTTGTTGCTGCCCGGCATCTCATGCGCAGGTCATCCAGGTAAAACAGTTTATCATTAGCAAGCTGGTGCATCCACTTGGCTTCTGTGTGTCTGTCTTCGAGGTCCAGCACGCTACAGCATTAAAAAAGGAAAGTGTGATTAGACAACAAGCTCTACCTGTGCCAATCAACTCACCTGACACTGTGCTCCTGAGCCGTCCACACACCTCTCTTTCCCTTTTCTGCAGCTCAATGCCAACTCAGCCCGACTCCACACTGCCGGGTTTCCAGAAATGTGGCTTGTGGAGGAAATCTCCAGTGAGAGATGAACAAATAAAGAAAGTTACTCTGATTTTGTTTTTGTATTTTGCAATCAGAGTAAGAACAAAATGAGGTTAGGAAGACAATATAAGCATGTAATATATGAAAAGATCATTACAAAGAACACCAAGTGTTTCAGTCGAAAGGTCAGAGGCCCTCACTTACACAAAGCGGTTCAGAGTCTGACAAAGACAGAAAGAAATGTACATTATACATTTTATACAGATCCTACCCTGCATGTGGCGTGAGCACGGAGAAGTTCAGCTATCTCTCAGAAGTCTTCCCATAATGAGGAACCTGCTTCTTATTTTAGCCATGAAGGTTATCAACAATGACAAGAGACAAAGAAACATAATGAAGAACCTCATTAAAATAACAGTTATTCATGGCTGACCTCTTCACAGGACAAGAAAAGCTGCAAACTATAATCATGTTCTCAAAGAAAAATGCACACAATAGAGCACATATATATAGTTAAGAGTTTATTAGTGTAATTGATACATTTTATAACTACATGGCTCTTGTTGATCATGCCAACTTTGCACTCGCCAACTCCACTGTGGAAATTCAGGGATATGAGAACATGCAAAACAATGAATATTGGAGAAAACTGCTCGAGTCTTCTAAAAACAAAACAGGATTTTTAAGACTTATTCGATAGAGTAGTGGGATATCGTACAGAAAAGAGTCACAGGTTGGTGCAGTTAGGACTGAGCCTTTGGGTACAGGGTGCATGCACAAATTACATTTGTCTCTGAGTCTGACAAAGTGAATACAGAAATTAGCTCCTGGAATAGACATTATGGCTGTAATGGGCTCTACATCCCAACACTTTTACCTTCAGATGGTTGCTCATCAGTCTGGCTCCTTTCAACCGCACGCCCCTGCTTTTATTCTGAAATAACTTAATGATTCTGGAGAGTACAGGTCCAAAAGGGAGAGATCAGAGCTGACTGAAATTAGCTGCACTGTCTGTGTGTGTGCTGTAAAGGAACACGTCACCCAAAGGCAGCTGCATTCAAAAGCAGACGTAAAATCAAGCACTTTTGGTAGGAGGGCTTCATTGTTGGTTTTAGTGTCTTCGGGGGAATCGTTAATAATAAAAAGAAAGAAACTTCATGCTTTTAAGAGTAGCTCTACATATTTAAAGAGGTGCTTGTAAAACACTGTCATAACTCCTTTCTTCTTTGTCCTTTTTTTTCATTTCCCTCAAAGACTCTTTTGTTTACTTGTATTATATTGACACTTCCTGATCTTCCTCTCTGATGTCTTTCTCTGTGACATTTTTTAGCTGTCTTTCTTCCACACTACAAGCGACTTGCTGTCGCTTACGCCACTTTGGTTCTGATGTTCCCCTCTTTGTTTTCATGAACTCCACACCTCTCCATTCCTGAGTCATATACTGTATGACATCCTCCGACATGCTGCATCTTATCTGTTCTGCTCTTGGCTCCTCTTTTAGCCCGTCTAGTGCTGTTTGTGAGCCGGTTTCACCATTCCCTTTTGTCAGTAGCCCTAGGCCATTTTACTCTGGATGTTTCTGCCCGCTGGTCTTTTTCCTTTCTTTGGCTGCTTGAACTCTTGACCCTCCAGACCTGACATTTTAGCATTTGTATGTACGGCTTGGTGTCCTATGTGTCACTGCACTTTAACAGATTGTATCTTTGAGAGGTACTGATCAATGGTAGGTCTGCCGGGTCTTTTCAAGTTTTTATTTTCGTGTAACATTTATATTATTGGTAGTCTTTTCTTCCCTTCTTCTACTGTTTGTGCTCACATTTGTGCCACTTTTAATCCTGTTAAGTCATCCTCAAACTGAAAAATTCTCTCTCATTTTTCACTTAGAACTTTTCATAATTTTTAGTGGATGTAAGCACCATGTCGAACCATCCATGAACGCAGCTCTCGTGGGTTGCAAACCCATTAGATCCTCAGTTGGGTCTTTCCACTAGCATTAGCTATTGCTACTGTTATTGTTATTGCTTGGACTTAACAACAGCTGTCAGCAGCAATATTCTCAGCAGTCATTAGATGAATCTCACTGAGACAATTATACACAGGGTCTGAATGGAATGAACTACATGCTTTACGCTGTGGGGCTGAGCTGTGGCTCGGATGTTGAAAATGAGTCGAGGTCATCAGTTAAGTTGTTGACTGACTTCCTGTGAGGGAATCGCTGACTGTAACCTTTTAGTCAGACTGATAAAGTGTCACATTAAGAAAAAAATGATAATAAAGACGGCACGGAGACGATTTACTGTTGACAGTGACAGAGAGAGGCAAAATGCTGAGTAAAACCAACAGATTTAGAGAGCGAGGAACAGAAAAGAGGAACAGAAAATAATGCAGCATCAGGTTTTCTTTTAAATAAATTAAAAATCTATAGTGAATAGCCACATAAGGCCAAATAAGGATAGGAGTTCACCGTGTGTTGGCCTGCTTTCTCACTGAACCCTTCATGCCAGTATCTCAAAATGCTGGAAGGCTGTGTTTAGGCGTAATGCATACATTTGGAACATGTAGCCAAACCTTACTTGGCACGTACAGTCATAACACTTGGGGAAATACTGTAGCACTTTTTAATAAGATGCATTAGTCAAAATTAAAGCAAGTTTCAGTTAATGCTCCAGAGTGATTTCAGGTCATGTGAATCATAAAGCATAGGTCAAACAAAACGATCGCCACTGGACTTCTGTTATTAAAGAGATCTTTTTCTGTTTATCCGGGCTTCTTTCTAATGGCAGGCAGGCAGGAACATCCTCAGCATTTCTCCTGTTGGGATACTCCTCGCTCCCCTCGTGGATGAAAGCCTAATTGATGTCATCTGTTAAGAGGGCGCTAAAAGTTCAGCACCTTGTTACTGTGATGTCCCGTCTCCAGGTGACCCCCGCCGCCCCCCTGTTTTCCAGGACCAGCGGGGTGTGCTGAAGAAATGCCGAGGCAGAGATTTCACAGAAGCATTTGAGAGCACTTTACAGAATGCCTGCGAGTTTAACATCTTCTAGTAATGTGGCACAAAACAAAACTGACTCAGTGGGACGGCTCTAAATGAACAAAGCGAGACGTAGAACTTAGTGAAAGTAGATGTGCTGTCCTGCAGGCATCCTGGGTTTGTGCAGCAATCACGCATGGTTTTTGGGCAGCTGGCCAACCCGCTGTCATCCTGATTGGAGGTGTTATCTCTCTAATAGGCTCACTTTCCTCCAGAAATTAGAGGACTAATATAACCCTAATGTAAGAAGCTGCAGAAGGACATTTCTGTCCTACATGCGCTATGTAGGTCATTCCTCATTATCATAATCTTTTATAATACAGAAACATGACCCCGATGATGATGATACAATAATGCTTTTTGTCCTTGGAAATAAAGCTAAGTCTGCAGCAACATCAGCAACTACTGCTGATTGAATCACCACCGGGTCTACGACACAGCTAATGTGCAACAGCAACTATCTTTATGGAGAAATGTGATGAATAAATCTGTAAAATATAACATATATATATGAACATATATTTAATTTGTTTTTTCCAACAATATTCACTCACGATGTTATTTGATTGCAATAAACGGATCCAAAGATCACCAAACTAACTACATCATGATGCCAATTTGCCAACTTGCTTACTTTTCTCCAACCAATCTCTTTTTTGTCCGGTCTCTCTTTAAATATGAAGCATCATCACCGCAGGTACAGACCACTGCGTCAGACAGGTGGAGAGGCACGAGTGGAGACAAATCCTCTTTTGAATCCCAAAGGATTCAAAGGATCCCAAAGGATCAGAGCAGAGTCATTTAGTTCGCAAAAAGCTCCGGGTCTGCCTCTGGGCCTTTCTCCTAAAGCTCTACTGGACTGCTGAGGCTGGGGTCGGCTAGCTGCAGCTCTGTCCGTCTGCTACGACCGGTTTTCTATTTCTTCGTCCTCTGCAGTGATCAACTCTCAAGGCACAAGCAGGATTACAAACACAAAAGTACAACCTGAAGCTCGCTGTTTAGCATGCTCATTTCAGTAGATATCTCTGCAACACAAAACATGGATGCCTGGTCACGGTCAAACATAGAAAAAAACAACAATCACTTGAAGCACAAGACAAAATATTCTTTATCCTTTTATTACATTTAAATGAAAATTTGATTTTAGAATGTATTTGCATGCAGTAGAAAAACATAATTCCTCCTTCACTGTTAAAACCATCACAAATTAACATAAACCTGCCAGCGATTAAACTTCCCCACAAAACTTACAGATTAGTAGCATGCATAGAAGCTTAATCTTGAGGCAACTGGGTGGGAATGACAGAAGACTTCAAGAAGTTCATTTGACTGACACTGAAAGCGACAAAGTCACAGTCGACAGCGGGCATCACATTTTATGGGGGTAGTATTTTTGGCCGCTGTTGCGTTGAGAACAAACTTTCCAGGGACATGAGACAGGGAAGAGCAGTAGATTGAAATGGGACCCTGCAGTGTTACATGAGGGTTATTTAAGGGAAGGGATTTGAAAGCAACACGAAGGGGATGATATTCTTAGGCAGTGAAATCACCTGAGGACAGAAAAAAAAAGTGTTTTGGTAAAGGAAGGGAAGTGAGGTAGAGAAGGAGACACGGTGATGATCAAAATATGTCCTCCAAGGAGCATGAAGACTGGGTGAGGTCATGCCAGGATAAGTAAGTCTGAATGACATAATTAGGCAAAGGATAATGAGTGTGACACGTACTTATGTGTCGATACATACATAACAAGGGTTGGAAGTAAAGTCAATGAAGTCGTAAAACACAGTTATAAATGTACAACAAATATCTCCACATAAAAGAGGAGTTCCAGGGAAATCACAGATTCGTGGTAAAAATAGCAAGTTGAAATCCAATACATGTTTTTTCTCTTGAATTGCAAAACTAAAATGTTGCTCGGGGCAGAACACACAAAACACCGCAGAGACAAACTCATGTTTCACAGAAGGAGATGGCGAGCACTCCAGTGTGAACAACGACAAAGAATATGCACAAATTGGGATTGTATCACTTTCACAATGGAAGATATATATATCACATGTCTGGAAATGAATTTGTACATCAGCCGTGGTTACTTTTAACTACACTTGCAAATTGAATCAAATAACTTTACAACCAGAAGCTGTGTTTTTATTTCATTTGTGAGTCATAGGTGCTATTTTACCTTCTATTTATAGCATCACAGGGTTTTATTTCCACCCAAGTGAAACCAAAGAGTCTTGATTTTCTAAATTAATTACTGAGATTTCCAAATATCTCGAGCACGGAAAGGTCTTGAAACTTAAGTTTAATAAACTCTTCAGGGCAGCGCTTCAAGAGAAAGTGATAAAAACAGGACCAAGCACCTTCCACTTAATGTCTTCTATTCTGTTAACAATCAGAATAGGAACCTATTTAATGTAAAACTGCTTCATGTAAACACCTTAGTGAAAATAAATCTCCATGTTCTGAATGAAATTCCCATATTTGTCCATACTGTTAGTCTCCTGGGTTGAAGGTGTACCACTATATAATAGTTAATGTTAGTTTTGACACACAGCATGACGGCCACTCTGCTCTGTCCTCTGTGAGCCCAACTGCAATGCTTTTATCTGCAGACAGCTCGGGGCTTTCCTGAAAAATAGGCAAATTAAACAACAAAATATGTTGTTATCAGCGTGACAGGAAACATCACTCTCTGACCTTCCTATGTGGACTTTATAGCGCTATTATAACGTCACCTTACTTCTTTCTTTGCCCCCGTCATAATTAATATTGCTGCTAGAGGGCTTCCTCGACATGAACATATGTCGTTTTGGGAGCTCGTGCTGAAATGACTGATGCCGCCGTCTCTCCTGAGGGTTGCATGTTGTGGGGAAACCAGCCCAGTCGCCGATGTGACGAAAACAGAGTCAAAATAATGTGACTCATGGGTCACTGGAGTGGGACTGTCTGGGAAGCAGGTATCAAGAGTCAGCCTCAGGCCTGGCATGCACAGTGCAGTGAGCATAGCAGGTGAGTATCCAGCCTCTTACTCCTCTTTCCCTTCAGTGCTGACTTACTAATAGCAGCTTCCCATTTTTCTCACTGTGACATTGTAGAAGCAAGTGACATATTAGATAAATTAAACAAACACATACTATGCATGGTATATGAAACAGACCTGAATGCAACACAGGTTTGAATTTGTACGTTTTTGTGCATGTATAAAAATGTGTCTGGCCTTTGGAATAAATTCTCTGTGAGTTCACATTAACTCAGTTTAAGTGTACATGTGAGACCACTGAATACACTTCAGGGAAGACCTAAGCACTCTTCTGGGAGTAGCTATTTTAACTGTTTTCATGAGTTTAAACTGAACTTTTGTGGAAGTTAAAAAACTAATCCCATGTAGAGTAAAACACAACTCTCACCTCGACTTAGTTTTAATGTGAAGCTCTTTCATCGTGTTGAAACAGGCAGTGTTTCATTTAATGCTCAAAGAATTCATATTTGAAAACAGCAAAAAGGTTTTAGGTAAAAAACGATGACACATGATTGATTTCATATTGATTTGACTACAAATTACTTAAATTTTTATTGAATGAATCCATACAGTGTCACAGTGTAAACATATTACAGCAAACATTCACATTTAAAACAAATGTTGAACAAAAGTTGAATCATTTGACGTGTCGCTACTCAGACTGCTCGAGTCTGAGATGGACAGTGTTGCTGTTTGACTTGAAGAGGAAGGCCCTTCATCATCCCGCTGTAGGACGGGATGATGAAGGGCCACAAATATATATATATATATATACACACACACATATATAGTTTATTAAGTAGTTCAGCGGTTTAGTGCAGCATGGGAAGGAGGCGGCTGTGGAGGGCAAACAGACTTTTTTTGGTTTGTTTTTGTGTTTTTTGGTCTCACTGAGTTTTCTTATCTTTCTCTCGTGGGTGTCATTGCCTTGGGCCGCCCCCAGACCTTTAGCAGGGAGTCGGTCCACTGTGGGTCATTCCCAGCTTCTCATATTGGGCTGCCCCCAGACCCTCTGGGAGGAAGCCAGTCAATTGTGAGTGAGTTATTATATTGTTGTTATTTTTTCTTTTTCTGTCTAGTTTTTCGGCTGTTTTAGGGCACAGAGCCCTCACCCACCATGCCCGTGTGGTTCAATAAAAACCTCACAAAGCATGATAGAGAAGTCAATGAAAAGAAGGGAAAAGGGAAACATAACTTAAAAAAAATCATACTTTGATTATGATTTATCAGAGAAGGATTTATACGTGTGTGTACATAATGACAAAAAATATATATTGTTAAAAACAGGAAGTTGATTCAATAAATACAGGTGAACTGAACGACTCATTTCCATCATCTTATCAGGGTCATGGAGGGCTGGAGGCAATCTCAGCTGGCAGTGGGCGACACCTGCAAGTCGCCAGTTCATGGTGAACAACCATTCACACTGATATTCACACCTACGGGCAATTTGAAGTCACCAATTAACCTACGAGGAACCTTCTTGCTGCAAGTCCACAGTACAAACCACTGCACCACGACAGCAAACCTCATTTTATCTTCACTTGCTGGTCAGTAAAGTTCCTGCTAGGCTGCTGTTAGCATCAGAGTTTCTTTGGTTTGCACTAAATGAAACCCTGATTGGTTTGAATAACATACCATTTCATTGTTTGCCTCACTTGTCTGCTACCTGCTTATGACAGCAAAGGGAGAAAGATAGATAGATAGATACTTTACTGTCATTTAAACCTGAGTATGAGTTGTTTCTCAAACACATTTACAGTTGAAATTAAAAAACGCAGCAGATTCTTGCTTCTGGTCTTCATCTAAACGCTCTTAAAGGAAGCAGCTCTTTGATCACTGGTGTATTGTTATTTTATCCGCCCTTTTTTATAGCAGCCATTACACATCATAAGCACACTGTGTGCTCTCATATCTTTGATGAACGTCCCACTGAATTGTCTCGTTTTTTTTTTTTTTTTTGTCAGTTTAAGTGCAAACGGTGCAGTCTCCCCCCACAGTGCGTCTGTTAATGATCTCACGCAGCTGTGCATGTTATTGCTCCATCCAGGAAACAATAAGATCATCTGGTTTCAGAGTTTTTATTTTTTTTATTTTATAAAGTTACCTCTCCAGGTTTTTAATTCACTTCTGTTGATCACTTTGTAATCGCTGCCCCGACAGGTGTTCCTGCTGCTCCGATCGTTAACTCTGAGAAATTATTAACTGTGCAATCATCAACACATCACTTCACTGTTCCCTCTCATGATTTCCTTCCAAGCTGACTTGTTAAAACACTTTCCATCAATTTCACTCAAAGACCGGGGTTTGCCTAGACTCTCTTCTTTTAGATATTATTCTCACTGGCTCCCTCAAACAGGTTATGTGATACTGGAGAAGGCAGTTGCTTGATCTGTGCTGGAAACTGTTCGATACTGGCTGTTTTATGCCACAGTTTTGGACCACATTTTGACTTCCATCTTGGAGAGTGAATGGATCCAAGAGGCATTTTCGATGGACTGAAATCCGATTTGGCTTTTGTTACTCAAAAAATGTAATTCATTATTCATTAACCTTTTAAAAATAATATTATTATGGTACGTGTTACTTTACTTACCCTGCCAATAGTAATTCATCACACTACTTGTTGTGTAACTTTTCCGTTATCGTGTCTTGTCTTACACCCTACAAAACTGGCAATTGTGTTCTATGTCCTCAAAATCCAGACTTTGTGTTTTCCCCGGTGAAGTGCAGGTAAGGCTTCAAGCTAGGCCAAAATAACAACCATAATCCTACCTACTATTTATGTTACCTATGAATCCAAAGTTACAAGCGAGATGAAAGCACAACTGGCTCAAACTGACAACGAGACACTCGTGATTTTTTACCTTAGGAGTCATCTGTTCTCTGTGACCGGTGTTACTCTAAATATCTATTTGAAAGACAGAGAGTCAATCACAGAGACATTTCATCCACCACATGTCCAACCACAAGCTCCACGATTAAAATCCAGTTTTGGTTGTTTAGCTGCTGTCAAGCTACAGCTGTCCACTACGGCCGGACGTTATCGTCTTTGGTTGGGTGCATTTGCACAAGATGAGCATTAGCTAGTCAGTAACTGCCTGCACACAATTTACATCTGACACCAATCACAAAATCAAAGTAATGGGAGAAATTTCCAGCTGCTGAATTTGGGCGTCACTTTATTCCAAGCCAACTTGGGGATGCGCAAATGCGACGGTTATTAAAAATGGGGGATTATTTATACATGAGACACTTGAAATGAAAAGTATAAAGTCAGCCAGGGTCAGACTACATGATATTTCCGTGAATATAGTCCAATCTGACAGATGCAGAGTGTCAAGTCTTGTTAGGAATGACAACAATCATTCATTTAATGTGTTATAGGGTGTCATATGGATGACTTCAGCACATCTGGGATACCACACAACATCATGAAAAAAAATTTGCATGTTACATTTTTATTTCTTCCCTTCATGACAAATTACAATAGCAGCACTAAGCGCTCTTCCATGCACGACTGGAAACATTGTACAATGTAAGAAAAAGGATGTTAGCGCTGCGAGGTGGAACTGTGGGTAGGGGGTAACAGGGGTAAGGTCACAATCACCTTTTCCTCATTTTATAGGCTTTTATGAATGTGAGAAAGCCGAAGACAAAAACATTGTGTAGTCACACCCTGCATGAGTGAAAAGTCTTCACCTCCAAAAATTTAGAGGTTGTAGCACCGAAGGTAGAAGCTATTTGTAACCCCTGCAGAATTTAAACCACCCTTCTCTAGATTTGTAATTATCATCTGATAAATGCATACTCCAGTAAGTGCTCAGTGTTAGCACTGCTTGACCTAAGCCCACCCTGGGATGTGATTAATCATGTTGTTGTAATTGATAGACTACGGTGGGCTGGTTCTTTTTCTACCCATCAACCCAGTCTACATCGGTGATTATGCATCTTCATGCTCCGTTCTGGGGCCAAACTGTTTTATTTAACCTTTGGTTCGTAGCATTTGTCAGTAAGCATTTTCTTTAACTGCTTTGCCAGCAGTGTTCAGAGCCAACTTGTAGCTGTAAGTTGCCATTAGTAAATGACCATCTTCCTAATGTCAAGTGGTAATTGTTCTAAAATTGAAAAATCTTGTCATTTTCTGTAGAAAAATATGATTGTCCTTTAAAGCCTTTTAAATCAATTTATCAAAATGATATTGAATTCTTTGATAAATGTTTAAACAGCAGGCTACAGAATTATTTCAGACATGGATTCACTATCTAAGGCGCACTGATAACTCTGTTTTTGTCTTCAATAACATGGAGAGCCTTATGTATTTTTAAGCACTCTTTTACATCATCTCTTTTCAGTGGTTACAAAGCCCTCCGCAGAGATTCACCATAGTGTTAAACCTAATCATATCTGGGGGCGTAGCTTATTTTAGCCTCACTGCAGGGATGCAGGACACTGTGAGTGGCCCAGTACCCATTTTGATTTACTTACATGTCAACTGTCATATTTTAGACATTGGGATTTTTTTTACTTTCAGGCTTTACTTAAGTCATCGTCAAAGAATGGACCTAATATACTGTACGTGGGTTTCTGAAGAGCCGTTGTAAAGCTTGGAGTGTTGCGGCTCTGGACATCTAAAAATGGGCAAAGACGTGGATCGTTGGTGGACAAGAGGTGGGCTGAATGAAACCTGGGTCCTCAAATAATGGCATCCATCTGTCAGTCAAATCGGCCACACTGTTAATTCTGCATAACTTTAAGCTTTAATCCAATTTCAATGGGTGAGTTATATATAGATTCACCATCAATACAGACCAAAGCTGTTTTTTTGTACCAGGCTGTAAACATGTTTATTTCTGCTGTGAATTTGGACATTTTAACATGGGGCCTTATGGAGACTGACTCGTCCTGTAGCCAGCCTCAAGTGGACTTTTTGATTTGAGGAACTACAGTTTTTGGCATTTTCACATTGGCTTCACTTCACAATCACAGAGATTGCTGTATAATATATCCATTTGAACAAATGGATTTTTTGATTATATACTCCAGGAGAATGTCTACTATCTCTACTATTAATAAGACTAATTTATGACTATGGATTAATTAGTGTCATCTAGTTTTTATCACCAAAAATGTATGACAAATGATCAATCAATGTAATTAAGACTACATGTTAAATATTATTGTAAATTGTACTGCTTTCTATGACTAGATATTATTACTAAATATATACTAATATCAATAGTTTTTTATAATACCACCTGTATCACACCACTTGTAGTATTCTTATAACATTTACTTCAACAATACAGTTATAACTGCTACAGTGGACAGATACTGCTACTGTTGCTCATTCTGGCTACTACCCATCAAAATTAAACATTTGTAACATGAAAAATCCTTTTTTCTTCAGCTTATCCAAGGCTGGGTCGTAGTAGCAAGGTTGTCAAGACACTCCTCTTCGCAGCTATGTTTTCCAGCTCCTCCTGGGCCATCCCGAGGCATTCCCAAGATGAGACATATAATCTTTCCAGCATGTTCTGTGTCTACCTTAAATCTTCCAAAAGGAAGGCGCCCAGGAGGCATCCCGATCAGATGCCGAACCAGCTCAACTGGCTCCTTTTGACGTGAAGAAGCTTTGGCTGTGCTCCGAGCTCCCTCTGGATGTCTGAGCTCCTTACCCTATCTTTCAGGATGAGCCTTGCCTTTCAGCTCAACTCCCGCCTTGCCACAACAGTCCAGTAGAAGGCTTGCATGACCACTGAACCACCTGTCTAACTCATGCTCAGTTTTACTCTCACTCATGAACAAGACCCTGAGATACTCCTTCACTTGGGGCAGAAACTCACTATTAAACCAGTGGGAGCAATACATACAAAATTTTTGAAACAGCTAGACCTAGCTGGAAGGCATAAAACTTACATTATAGGAGACACAATATGCTGAATGTAAATGATTATAGTATACATGGATTAGATTAATGCCCAGTGTCTTCAATTCAGTCCTTTGTGCACAGTCGTTATCCACTTAAATCCAGAGAATCCAATGGTTTTGTCCATTTCTGCAGAAAATGACGAGTCCTTCCGTCCTTATAGTGTCCCATTTATTCCAGAATCACATCCTTAGAGATCAGAGATTTCCACATGAAAATAGAAGGAGGGTCATCCTCGACCCACTCCACTCTGGCCAATAGTCACGGCTAGAGAGAGCTACTTAATTAACGTTAGGTCCATGAGTTGGTTGGAAATTCAATCTCCTGACTTTTTGCAGCAGATAAGTTTTATCAGAATCCCCCAAAGGGTCTGATGGCTATGCGTTTGATGGCTACTTACATCATCATAAGTCAGCACTAATGATCCTGATGTCTGAAAATGTTACATTTAAGCTATGTTGTTAGTATTTTCCAAATTTTACCCGAGAAAAAGATTTGAGGATGAGTTCAAACTGATGATTTTGTCATCTCACATACACTTGCCCAAATCCAATATGGAGCAGACCCCTTGTTTAACTACAGTACAGTAGTGAATCAGGGCAGAGGCAGGAGGTCTGGTTACAAAAACACTGGGAACATGTAACAGGCAAACAGGCTTAGCTGGCACGCAATGTCAACAACGCATATGGGCAATCTGGCAGCTGTGAGTGTGAATGTGGCTCGTACATTCACTGAGGGTTCATTGAGGCACAACTGTGCAGGGAGGAGCCGGGTCAGGTGGTAACAAGTGGGCAACTGGTGGACAGGTGGTAAAATGAAATGCCAGAAATGATGAAAGAATAATTATTAAAGAAAATTAATTGAATTAAGTAGAGCCAGACCCATATGGGATTTCGGAGACTGATACTTCAAATTCACAGATTATTCATTGTGCTGCTTTTTTTTTAGAATAAAATAAAATAAAAAAACAAAATAATAAAATAAAATTTAAGCGACAACAACAACAAGAATCCAATTATACCTAAAAAAATTATACCTACCTTCTATTTGTGTGGAAATAATTATAGTAACATTAAACTTAAAGACTATATTCTTGTAATAATTAATTGACTGACTGAAAAATTCTTCAGTTAATTAAGAATGAAAGTATTTGCCTTACTGTTCATAAAAAAGACAGATTGAGGGGGATCAAGAGTCAATAAACCTCTAATGAGACTTACATCTGTTATTTCAGGTTTTCTAATAGAATTTATGAGAAGTCTGCTTTCTTAAACAAATGATAAACTTTAATATATTTAAGTTAAGTGCTCTTAGCTCCAGATCTAACTGTCAAAGGGCTGGACCTATACAGCCTTTATTGTTATTATTGTTGTCATAACTACTATTAGTTACATCTCCATTCAAATTTATAGTTACAGTTATCATTATTATTATTGCTGCTGTGCATCTCTGTCTCTCTCTCTGCTCAAACTTTCTGCCTCCTTAACAAAGTTTTTCTTTGGCAATTTCACCAAGTGCTTGTTCATGGTGGGAATTGTTGGGTCTATGTAAATAATATTATAAAGAGTACAGTCTAGAGCTGCTCTATATGGAAGCTGTTATGAGATCATTTCTATTTGGTGCCATATATATATAAATAAAATTGAATTGAAACTGAACTGCAGAGAGCTGCTGCTTCTCTCTAACTCGGTGCTGCTTGGCACAGTATTAGAAATCACCGTTCACTCTGCTGGAAAAACTTTGTGTGAGACACCAATATATGACGACAAGCAGATTTCTGCATTGTATACCAAAAAAAACCCCCCAAAAAACAACAGTTTTCATACCTGTGCATACTGGATAACATAGATGCCGATACTTATATATCTGTGATAAGCCGATAATATCACCCTAATTAAATGTCACAACACAAGTTTGTGCCTTGCTTCCATAAGTAATACATGAAGCCTACCTATACGGCCTCAAGAGAGGAAGAAACTCTGAAACTAAAGCGGGAGATAGTGTATTGTCACCAAAACAGATCTCCATATAAAATATGTATCCGTTGCATAAGGGACTGTTACAATAGTTCCAACTTGTGTTGTGTTGCTACAACTACTGCTCCTGATATAACTGTGACTACCTCTGCAAACATGATTGCAAACACCAAGATTTCAGTGTGCAGTAGAATAAAGAAACAAAGGGCAGAAATATAAAATAAGTCGAACTGTTGTGATGCTTCATTGGTGACAAAATGAGGCAGTAGAAAGCAGACAACATATGCTGGCATCTTTTAAACTCCATGCACTTAAAATACAGAAGCTAACACATTGGATCAATAGTCTATGACAAGGGATCAAGACATTGGCATGTTGTTACCGAGCCCTGAAGTGCTCCAGTCTCCCTGCTATGTCAAAAGCTAAGTCATTATATTCCCTACACCTGTATCAAGTTCCTCCACCCAGCTCCTCAAGAGCTACACTAGTCTGCTGCTTTCACTATGATGCCCCGAGGCAGTGCTGATGCGGTGAAATGTGCTGTGAAAATGCTTGGGAGAATACCCACAACTCTCCCGATCAATAGGATTTTTTCCCCCCTTAGAAGTCAACACTGTGGGGAGTTAACTTAGGTGAATTTCATTATAGCAACAAGCAACATAGTAGTTTAAAATCTGTGGCAAGGATATTAGCTCTGACCTTTACTTTTATCTACCCATCATTTCACAGGAGCAGCCAGTCCCTGGATGATATGCGTCTGGAGAGCTTGCTGGATAAGGGTCGGGCACCACATATGTGAATGTCACATTGTCGGTGTTCATTGTTTGTGGATTAAAAGAAAAGCCAAAACAGAAGACGTACGTAAGACACTGATGTCTACCCTCTAATAACCCCAGAGAAGAGGAAAGTCACTGTGTTTTAAATATTCAAGTGCTACTTGTAAGCTTTAATTGTAAGCTTTTTTTTTTCAGGGGGTTTTAAATGAGAACAAGTAATCAAGGGTACAGGCTGCCAATTGAGCCTTGAATTGTAATGTGTTCTGCAAAGAGCAAAATAGATAGGCATGAGTGAATTTAGCCTTTTCCCTCCCTGCTAATTCTCCTACAGTATCGGAGAGAATTGATAGGGGAAAAAATGCCAAGTCACTCAAGCTTTTCTGGAAGCTCTGTAGCAGGGACAAGACAGGCCAAAGCTGATACCACACTGCCCTATATGCTTATATTGTAATAACATTTGAATAAAAAAGAACTGCATATGTCTCGCTGAAAGTCAGTGCAAAAAATAAAAAATTTTCCAGGTCATGTCTATTTTTACTTTGATTTTATTTTATTATCAGAATGTTGAAATTTGTGTAGCATCTCAGGACATGCACTCTTTCACATACATAACAAAACCCAAGAGTACGTGGCTGCAGCGCAATCAGTCAGTTTAATCGCTCACTTTTACATTCAGAGGTTCGTCTACACATGTGCACAGGCTCACTTAGAACATGAATAAAGCAGGACTAAATAAATACTTAACTGGTAATAGTGCTCATCAAACTAATCTTTATTCATTGATTACAGTTTTAATTTGTTTTTCGGGTGCACGGATTGCTAGTCTAGTCTTGTTAGTGTAAATTAATGGTTAAACTGTTGAAGGTTATCATAGGTAATTGGACTTTATTTATTGATAAGTGGGGAGTCCCAGTTCACATGGCAACCCTGATGACTCACATGACGGCAGTTTGAGTCATCGACCCCCATCCACATACCTTCATGCAGGTGATGTCAATGGTCCAACGTAGGGGCTTGTCCGTGAGTCACAAGCCTCTCAAGGCGTCATCAACCCAACACAGGTAATACCTGTGACTCCCCACTGTTCAGTTCGAGACATTGCAGCAGATTGCCGCAGTGTTGTGCGTCGATGTGTAGAGGCTCGGGGGGTGCTGAATGCAACCACTATGACACCATGACTCCCTCTCTTTCATTCACTATGTCCCTTGACCACTGCCTGCTCAAACCATTGGATGCAAACCAAAGGAAACTTCTTTGTGTCTCTATTTTGCAGCATAGACTGTGAGCCAGACACAGATGTAGAAGCTGGGTACATCAAATAAATCAAGCCAGAACACAACAGGCAGAGTATCAGAGTTTAATCTATGAATCCACCTGGATAGTCTCAGTTTCAGTGATATTTTAGGCTGACTGTGGAGGGCTTTAACCAGTCCCCTGGTGTTTTTGCTGCAGTGCCAGATTTGGTCTGAATTGGGCCTTAGACCTGAAGAAGTCTCTTGGATGAGAGATCTTGTGGTCAAACCTCGAGCTGTATGTTCTTTTCCTTTCCTTATTTGTAAGTGCTGATGTCCATGCAGATGTTTGCTGTATAACTTTTTGACCCAGGTTCTCAGCCTTCTCTCTTCAGCGTTACCTTATGATGGCTCTTCAGGAAACTGGCAGTGAAACTTAAGTTCTGTCGCCTTCAGATCTTTTCAGCATCTGTTGATAGAATCTGGAATAATTTTTCCTCTGTATGCAACGTCATGAAAATGTTCATCATCGAAAACAAAAACAAAGCTCTTTGATATATTTCTAAAAGCTATGCATTGTATTGGGAAAATGGACACTGGGTCAACAAACCTCATGGAATAAACAAGCACTCAGTGCCTTTGATGTTAAGAGATCCCACTCAGTTCAGCAAGCTGTCTGTCTGCTAATTTTAATCATATTAGAGTCACATTCATCCTTCACGTATTATACAAAGCCACACTGCCGTAAGTAATTAGAATGCATTAGACACCTCTTGTGAAATACACAGCAGCTACAGTGAGAGCGGCTTAACCCTCCAGAAACACAACACTTCAAAGAACTCTACATCTCAATACTGAAAACAGATGTCATTTGAAAAATCGTGCACTGACACCGATGCTCGGAAGATCTGAAGTCACTGGTCATCAGTTATATCTCCTTTATTAAAGTACGCTGGATTTGTAATGAATAAGAACTGTCTGCTTCGAGAGTTACCAGGTAATCCTGACGAATACATCTGCCCACACCTTTTCATCAGCCAAAGGCTTTCCTCACAAGAGCGGTGCTACATCAAGATGATAGAGGAACTGCAATTTCTACCGTAGCTCTCAACTGGACCTAATCTTGATGGAGCTAAATACAAATTTCTGTAATTAAAACAAAGAGATAAATAAAATGTCTGTGACATGTGTGTGCAAGATAAAGAAAAACGTAACCTAAAGTGAGCTGTGTGTAACAAAACTAGTACAGGAGAGTCTTTCATGTAAAATATGATAATATATTCATTATCTAAGTAGATATATAGACTGTTAATATAAGATGTGCCGGTTTATTCATAGCATTTGGCTTGAAATTGCCGTACGACTCACTGCCTTGAGTAATTACCATTGACAGTATATAATTAGTGGACTGAGCTTCTGGGTCTGTGAAATGAAACCAACGTGGACGTGTCTTAAACCTGCATTCTCTCTAATGGCCAGCAGGGGGCAGCGCCATTGGCTGCAACAATATTGTCCGATTGTATTGAGTCTTATGGGGAAATAACCCCACTTCTCCCACTGATTTATTACCTCAGTAAACAGTTTCCTCACAAGTTCATTGTGTCAATTACTAGTCTATGTCTTCTTCCAAACTGTATGATGTTAATTTTGTAGAGAGTAAAATAGATGATAAAGCAGGGTATGCTTTAATTACCAGCCAAGCATGTCACCACTTTTTCCTGCTTGAAAACCAAAATCATCATCAGCTTTTATTGGCCAGGCCAAGGAGTTTGACTTGATCAGGAGTTCAAGGAGTTTAATCTGAACATTAAACTATTATGTACAGATAAAAATATACATGAATGTACAAATATATATAGCACCAAAACAAACAAACAAACAACAAAAAATGGCAACAGCCATGAGCTGGAGGCTTCAAAATGGTTGTCAACAACCTAATGGGCGATGATGGGTTTACACAAATGTAACAGTGGCAGTATGTATATATTTGTTATATATAGAATAGATACTTTATTGATCCCTTGTGGGGAAATTCTCATGTTTTGACATATATAGACCTGAAATACAACCACACACACACAAAGGGCTCATAGACCATAGACATGCAAATGCGGAGAGATGGTGGACTGATTGGCAGCCACGTAGCGGGTGCCCTGGGAGCCGTTTAAGGTTTCATTACCTTGGCAGTACCCAGGGCGTGTACTGGCTCTGACACTGTCTCCAGCTACTAGTCCACCCTCCATACTTAGGTCCATGCCTCCCTCCAGTTTCCAAGCCAAATCTATACGGACCAAGCTACTGCCACCCCATATCTGTTGGTCTTGTGTGTCTTATCCAGTAAATACATACAATGTTTCCATTTATGAGTCTTACAATGATTTTTTAAAATAAAGCCAATCTTAAAGGTGGGGTAGGAGATGTTGGGAAAACGGTTCCAGCAAGCTATATTTTGAAAATACACACCCATGCCTTTTCTTCAGACCTCCCCTCGAAACCACGCCTTCAAAGTAATGGAAGGGTCTGTATTCATTCATGAATGGGTGAACGCACAGAGGGAGAGGGAGAAACGGACTGAAGTTTGATGGACGTGTCAGGATCCAATCGTAATGAGCAGCCCCATCAACGTGATTGGATGGTGTTTTTCCCATGATTTCGCCCTCTAAACCTTCTATTTTACTGGCTGCAATTGGGTTTTCAAGCAATATGGTAAAAAATGCTCCCAAAAACATCTCCTACCCCACCTTTAAGGAATAATTTTAATGTCAGACTGTAGATGATGTGCAAGTATTTTGGAATGACCGATCAGGACTACACGTCCTTTAGTAACCAAAATGTGTGTCGTGCATGTTGACATCGATTGCTCTAATAGTAACTGATGGCAAACAATTTGGTTGCTGTTGCATCAATTACAGCAACTATCACTGTGTGCACAGAAACTCAATCTTGTACACATAAACACACTCACTTAGAAACAAATCCTCCATTCGCCATTAACTCATCCTTCATTCATACTGCATATATATCCACTACGACAGTCTATAAGACAGTATCATCCAGTGGCTGCTGGCTTTTTATCCAAAGTATGTACTGCAGTCCCCAAAGGCCTGCACATCTTGTTGAAACAAATGAAGGAGTATATTTGTTGTTTTAACAGTCACTACAGTGGAAAACAACAACCACCTCAGGTTTTTTAGAGCTGAATCTCAAATTAACTTCGACCAGTCTGTTTCCCAATGCAGCTTACTAATAACAACCAGAGATGTGCATCATTAATTCATGAGTGGTGGGGGTGGCAGTTGAGATGTGTTGATGCCTCAGAGGAGGGTAATTAAACAGATAGAGCTGTTTCCATGCAGTAGTAGTGAGCTTGCACTGCAGCGCCACGGGAGATGAGATGTGTCTGTTGATGCTCGTGAGAGCCTCATAATTTAATACAACCCTGAAACGCACATGTACTGTATGTTGACTCAATCTACTATGAACTTCAAAGTGTATACCAGACAGGGAGGTATAACATGTGTTGCTCTTGGGTGTTTTGACAGAAAACCTGCTCTCAAGTGCTGTTATCAATATTACACATGATCTCCTGCTTGCTCAAGACCAAAGAGAATATTTAGCCTGCAGTTCATTTACTGACGTATTTGTTTACATTTGAAACATATGGAGATATTAACAGAGGTCTAAAGTGACTAAGTACATTTACTCTATTGAGATGAGACTTTTTTTTTTGGAGTATTTCTAATTTTGGAGACTTCAGAGTTGTTGAGTTACAAACTTTTCAGGGGAAGAATTAGAGGTAAAACATGCAATAAAGTAAATAAAATGATGGATTTAGAGACATTCAAACACTTCTGACTGCTTGCTTCTGACTGATCTGATGACATAGGACATGATTTGCTGCTGACTTAGAATGGTAGCCTATATCATCGCTGTCTGATGAAAACTTCCAGATTTTTTTCTTATATCTTATCTTTTTCCATACATTTAATGTGCATATTCTCATCCGTCTATGGTCTGCATTTAGTAACTTAATGAAAAGATGTTTTGTTACATCATGTATGTAGAATAGTAGAAGGAAGAGAGCTTTGCTTTACGGGTGCACCGTGGCCACAGGAGCTGATTGTAGCCCTTTTAGTTGTGTTATAAAAGCATCTCAGTAGTGGCGTCAATCTGCATAGGGCAGATTGAGCTGGCTGGAAGTCAGACACACAAACCGCATAGAGAATTTTCAAAATAAAACATCCTGTGCAAACTTCTGATCATAAAAACACCCAAAAGGGATTTAATTATGTAGCCTACTTTCACATGATAGAAGCACATAAACCACAGAAAAATGACCAAATCTGAGGAAGTTAACAAAGTCTGGTGGGCAAAACACTCTTTGTTTCACACTCCTGGTGGGCAATGTAGTGGACCAACGGACCAAAAACACTGTAGGAATCCAAGCGGGATCTCTCTGAACTGAGTTAGACCAACACACGCACATCAGTGTCAGATGGTCATTAGCCTTGATTGTGCTGATTTCAGTCTACAGTAAGATAGTAAAATAGCTTTGATTAGGCCACTGTGCTATGTTGAAACATGTAGGACAGCCTTGTTATTGATAGTTTAGCAATTGAGGGGGACATACAACAGGAGAACCACCGCCACAGTGTCTGAACCATTTATCAAAAGAAAGAAAGATTCATACCCACTTTCACTCACAATCCACGTAAATCCATTTAAAATATTAAATGGTTCACTGGTGACTGTGTAAACATAGATTTTCATATTTGGTGCTATATATGTCTCATTACAGTGGTTAAACAGATTTTTCATGCTGCTGAAAAAAAATCTTTTTGGACAAAAATGTCTCTCATCGTACAGCGACGACAAATACATTACGACAGTGTTAAGAAAAAGTGAGAGGAATCATTTTCCACATTGAATCATTCATAATTAATACTACTTTGATATGATAAATCATTTCACACCAAATATCCTTTTAATTTCTTTCTATAGTTGACAGAAATTTGAATGTAGTGCTTTTTAATTGGACTATTATTCAGTTCATTCTGTACTTTTAACTTAAATGAGGTGTGTAAGTGCTCGTACTCCCTCTTGATGTTGTCTCGCAAGGTTTCCACTTCAGAATACACCTTCAAAACCCAATTCCCTTGATGAATTTGTAAAGAAAAAACTGTCTTAATATGTCTCCAGTCGATGCCGCCTAAAGTCATTCATTGCATTTTTGCAACAATGTGCATGTGCAGCTTCAACTGTGGTGAAAGACTGTCAAATGAAAATGAGTGTGTAGGAGAGAAGGGAATAGTCACTCAGACACATTTATCTTCATAACTTCATATATTCAACCCACTCTCACACATACTTTCAGTGCATGCTTGATAAGTGGATTTTTTTTCCAAACCTTGCTATTTTAAATATACTCAGAATCCAGCAGATGGTACATAATGTTTTTACTGCCCCTCAGGACAAAGTGCATTAATGTATTACATCTGGAGGGTTTGAAAGCCGTGTTGATCAATACCGATGACTAAACAATTCCGCTGCCAGATCCTGGATTTCTGGCTTTCAAAAACCCACTTGCTGGCCCGAGCTGCTATGGTACAAACACTATTAGCTCCCAGTCTACCACTCTGATGCTCACCAATGGAGGACAATCCTGCAGTAAACAACCACACTCAGACACAGAACCTACAACAGAATTATGTAAGATAATATTTTGTGTCTTTGTTTGATATTTTTGTCCTGCTTGTGTTGAAATTCGTTAAATCTCATGCTGATAAAAAACCAGTGCAGGAGCGGAGCACAGGTGCCAGAGATTTGTGCTGGACAATGAGCTCTGTCAGAGGTAAAGTGCAGCAATTGCCACTGCAGACCTGGAGACATTGATTTAGATGGACATTAAAGAACATGTCAAACCTGCACAATGTTAATGTAGGCCAGTACAATAGTCTTCAATATAAAAATGTTTCCAGCAATATAATTCACTTTTGTACAATATTCAGTATGTTTCAAAAGAAACAGTATAAAAAGTCGCACAGTCGTCCTTAAGGCAGAAATCAGCCATAGAGACCAAAACTGTTTTTTGTACCAGGCTGTAAACATGTTTATTTCCGTTGTGAAGTTGGACATTTTAACATGGGGGCTTATGGAGATTAACTCGTTCTGTAGCCAGCCTCAAGTGGCCATTTGAGGAACTGCAGTTTTTTTTTTTGGCACTGGCTTCATTTCACAGTAATGGAGACTGCTACAGAACAGCTACATTTTCAAACACGACCTTATTGTCACAGAACATCAGTAGAACAAATGCCAAGATACTTTTTTGCAACTATGGCTCATGTTAACAAGAATATAAATTGCAGATATGTTAAAGGACACCTGACATACCCATCCACAACACTGACCTCTGCTTTACTATATAAAGAACACTCTATTAACTGCACTTGCTGTTGGCAGCTGAAAAAAAATGGAAGGTGCAGAAACGTCCAACGTGAATGTAATTTTCTTATACTGTGCTGAGTTACTTACATTGCTCCTTCTAGACCAACATGAAAGATTACAGTATTAAACATAGAAAACAGGTTTAAATTTAGCTGACTTAAAGGGCAATATGATTTCAGGCATGCAGGGTGAAAAGGTAGGCGGTGGAAAGGTAAACAGGAGTCATACAGAACATACAGAGGACAGAACATACAAGGCATTACAAGGATATTCGTTGTGTCAGAGCTATGACCAAGGTTGGCAAAATGTCTAGCAGCTTCCCCTCTGCAAGCTTTAATTCCAAAAAAATGTGTATAGCTACTGATTTTAATGACGGCTTCCTGTCACCCGGGTAAAGATGTGTAAAATAGTGAGCTGATGTGGCAATTGGCTTGTAAAAACTCCTACACATAACACTACTGGCATGAAGCGTGTTTACAGGATGGTGTTTGCTCTCATCACAGGGGGAAAGGTAATGTTTTGGAGAATGAGTGGTCATGTGGGTCAGGAGTGCTGTGGCATTCAGGTGAAGAGTCCTCTGAATTATGAAGATACATTTTCAATGATTCATTTGAAGTCTAAGTGACACTAATAAGATGAGCTGAGAGATAATCGACCGAGTCAAACTGCTGGTACAGAACACATTGAGAGCCTCTGTTCTCCTGCAGATTGATTCTTGCAGAGGCGACCTGAAAAAAAAAAGCATCACTATTGAAGCTGGAAAAAAGGGGGTGTAGTGGTGCATTGATGAATTAGATGTGCCACAAAGCATTATTTTTCTCTGATGTGTTTCAAAGCAATAGGTCCAGAGGCACTTTGTCATTGCTGTCTTCTTCCACCAGGAGAAACTCACTGAAAAATATATTTTCTCGGTGTAATTCCAAATTTGATGGAGAGTAAACTGACGCAAGGTCTTTAGGTGCACTCCATTTTTGCATTTTCAGTCAAAGAAATAATGACCATCAGGGAAATTATAGTAGTGAGTAGTTACAAGTAACACATGAGTAAAATTTGTTTTTTTTTTCTTTTTTAAAAAAGGAAAGAGTACTATACTACTCATGTTGCCTTTTATAAAATTGTGCTCACACTCTTCATTCAAGTGTATTTTTGAGCCAGTAATCTACTTTTACTACGCTACATTTACCATTTATACCAACATGGGGACTGAGTGTAGCTGGGGAGTTTGTGACAGAGGAGCGCCTCCACTGCAGATGTTGCCAGCTGCCTGGAAGAAAGATAATGATGATGATGATGATGCCGGAGCAAAACCCAGAGCAAGAGGCAGCTTCCAGTAACAATCCACGGCCACATCTGTCTGTGCTTTTTATACCAAAATCTGAAAAAGACATCAGTTACAGGATAAAGTGCTTCCTGTGCCTCCTGAAAAATACTGACATCTCTATTTTTAAAAGATCCTTTTCAAACCTAACCATAGCTATATTTTTGTATGTGTAACGTTAATCTTTGATGGTATAATAATGACATTAACTAGCTAGTGCTCTGTTGGGCTTTAGAAAGCAGTTAACCAACTGTAATGCAGACTTCAACGTGGTAAATTGATCGCATTACATTTTTGTTCCACCTTTTTCGGTTGACTTATTCAAATAAGAGTCACTGTGTGCTCAACCAGTTCTGCTTCTCTTACCCGTAATGACAAAAATCAATTGAAAGGACGATTTAATGGAATGTACAGTCCATATCCTTGGAACTCGGGAAACATCGTATCGGGATCAGTTCAGATGTTGTATCAGTTCAGCAAGAATCACTCGTGCCTAAATGACAAAATGGTCATATGACAATATGATTATTTCAAAGACTACTCATGAACTCCTGATCTGCTGCATCTATGCTGATAAATTTTAAGCAAGTAAAACTTCTCATTCAGGAAAAAGTCATGGTTGAAACTGGACCATAGTTGGGACACCACATCTACCCTGACTTCCCAATAACAACGCCATGCTAAATGTTGGTTGTTTTAAGCAAACAACCAATGCTGTTACTTTCTGGTGAGTGATAGTTTGGGTTGAAACGTGTGCATGTGCTGTGCATGTTCCTACGTCTAATCAAAGTGTCCTGGGTGGGTGTCTAGGTCTGTAATGTTGCCATCTGCTTTTCAGTCCATCTGTCTCTCCCTGTTAAATAACTAATAAGAGGGCAAGATGGCACAAAACCGCAAGAACATTACAGAGGGAAGTGACAGGGGGGATACTCTCAAGGGATCGCTATAATGTGCCAAACCAGTATCCCAAGGTACTGCATATATGTTGGATGAAGCCATACTTTCAAAATTTACATCTAGTGCCAATGTTCAGCGTCAATGCAAGAAGCAAAATGTAAGGACGTGTAGACTGTGTTGGTGGATGAGGTGTGAAATCCAACTTTCGTGCAGGAGAGCACAGACTGTCAATTAATGTTCACCTTTTCATTAAACCAAACCTTTACCAAGTGATTTGCTTGCCTGTAACACTGTAGCACAGTGCTTCAGTACCCTAATTATACCATAAACATGGTTAGTCTGCAAAAAACGTGATACTTTCCTAATTTCTTATGATATCGTGGACAGAAAAGGACTTGTAAAAAAAGGACAGTGGCAACAGAGGGGGACATACATTCAGAGTAAAAGAAATTGAAGTCATTGAACATTACCCACGGATTTGTAGGGCTGCCTGATGTTGACATTCTGCTCTTACGGTAAGGTTGACCTTGCACGTAATCTCAACGGGAAACTGGGGATCACGTCCTCCCCAATGTTCAAAACTGGGAAATAATCAAATGAATGTACTAAGGGAAGTGTCGTATCGCAAAAGAAGCAACAGAACAACACACCTGCTGGTAAAAAGAGACAGCAGAGGTGAGAGAGGAAGCAGACAGGAAGCAGATTGATGAGAAGTAGGTTGGAGGTGAGCACCAACATGTTGTGTTACTCAAACAACACTCACATAACAACATTGTTGGCGGCATGTTGCGTGTCCCAGTTTATCGGGAATGGGAAAAAAAAGTTTGTAGAACTTTTCTAGCAGGCAACCTCCATATCACCTCCATATATCATATCACGAAGCTGGTTATCGCCTGTCTCTGTTAACACTTCGGTTCACAGCTCATTCATTGTTATAGGACACATAATTAGAAGCATGAACCATGAAGCAAGTGAAATGAGATAAAACGCTCAGGTGATAGCACCTGCAGGAAAAATCAGTTACAGAGATAATAACAAGTGAAGTGTAAAGAATGTAATCACATAACTAGAACATAAGAAGCTTTAGAAAATAATAAATGAAAAGTAAAGCTAAGGCTATCTTTGATACAAGCTTGAGTACTTGTACTTGTTTTTGTCATATAATGAGCAAAGTATTCTGAGAATTTATGCGCATAAAAAACACATCAACATATCTACTGGTCCTTATTACATTGTTACATTGTTGCAAAACTCTTTTATCAGAATCCTGCAGGACTGATGACTGTGTTTGATCAGTGATCAGACCGACTACCGATCGAGTTATTGGCATGTTTTGATGTGATACTGTGAAGTGAACCTGCTCCAAAACATGCTCATATACAGACTGTGATACAAGTACCAGCCAATATATATATATATATATATATATATATATATATATATGAAGATTTTACCCTCAGAGTTGACCATGCAATGATCCCAAGATAGGCTTCTTTTAGCCTAACTAGGCTAATGTATCTTATTCTGTGAGAAGTGATAGAAATCAGTGCCAGTGGAGAAGCTTGCTAGCACTAATGTTACTGTAGCTCGGCATCCCACTTCTTGCATATCTTAACAGTCCCTCAAGAGTCTCCTGAAGCGATGCTGCTGCATAAGCTCCGCTAATTTTTCTTTTGCTGAGAAAGTGGTCGTCTGCAGCAGCTTCTTATTCTTTTTTTTTGCCAGGCTTGCTTGAGATAAAGGGAAGAGGGAGAGTTTTGACATCATGGGAGCATTTAGTCTAGCCAATCTGACCGGAATGCATTTGGGTTGATTTACACGAAGATATAAGATATCCAGATACAAACATAAATGCGGTTATAATGCCAAATTTATCAACAATGGCTTTAATTACAAGGTAGATTGTGTTTTAAAAGTGGAGTCTACCTTTACCCTCTTGTGACTCTCCATTACAGCAGTCTAATCTTTCTTCCATCCAGCCCTGAAACTTTTTTAATGGAGTGAACTGTGGATCTGTGCAGTGAGTACCATAGGTGAGATACACTCTTATATCCCAGTCTAATTCCTCATGGAGGAAGAGTGAAAGGGGATGGTGTGGAGAGCACGGCAAAGTACGATTAGGTGGCATTAATGGGCTTTTAATTTAAGTCTGAGCTTATTAGATGTCAAACACAAAAGGGGCTGAATGGATTTTGGAGATGAGTTGAGTTAACCCGCTGTCAGGTGAGCACGACACCTTCTCCTTTGCTATTCCCAGCCGCAGAGGTGCGGCAGATTATGTGAGAGCCAGCACTCTGATCAAAAAGAAACACAAAGCCTAGACTCACACACGAAAAAAAGCGAATCTCCTGTTGATACCAGAATAAAACGGGAAGCGGTGCTGCGTGACACATGTGCCTTTTCTACTTTGAAGTCTTTTTTTTTTTTCATCCATTAGCTCAAAGTTGTTGGTCAGCTCTCATTGTAGCTGGTACAAGCCCCCATATTCTCTGCCGCAGCTCTTAAATCACATACAGACACTAAACTCAATTGGATGGCAGTGCAATGCATATTTAAAGTGCATTGTAGGAGACAATCTCATGGCAGCTTTACAGTGAATATAGGGAATAAAAGATGGCTGAGAAAGAGCATGTTTGATGACAGTCATGGAGGAGTAAAGAGTGAGACAGAGAGAGAGAGAGACAGAGAGAGAGAGAGAGAGAGAGAGAGAGAGAGAGAGAGGGAGGGAGGCATACGCATGAAGTATGAAACAGAATACATGATGAGCAGGTTCTGCCTGCATTTTTCACTCCACAGAAATACAGATGTACAGTGTTTGTCTCCACTGACGCATTAATAAAATGATAATGTTCCTAAACTCAAGTCATCAGTGACAGCTGATGACATTACTGCAATATAATGAAAATTAATTTACATCCTATGGGTAAGTAATGACATAAAACGAAGATTGTAACGACCTTCATCAACACTATATCACGACCAGAATATAAAAATAGTTCAGAGAGTCTGAATTTTTTAATGTATGTAATCCACAGACACCGTGCTCTCTGGCCTGTTTTTTAGGACTATGTTGGTTTTATTTATAGAAAAATTACATGCTGCTTTAAAGGACCAGTGGTGCGCCATCTAGTGGTGTAGTTGAGTATTGCAGGATTTATTTATTTATTTAGTTTTTTTTATTTGACAAAGACAGCTGAAGAGTGACAGGAAATGAGAGAGCAAGAGAGAGAGAGAGGAGGAATCACATGCAGCAAAGGTCCACAGGTCAAACCCTGGGCCGGTGCGGCAAGGACTGAACTTTTGTACATGGGGTACACGCTCTACCAGGGTATCCAAGAACTGCAGAATTATCCCCCTTGTGTCTCACAGGTGAATTATGGAAAAACTCGGCATCTGTAGATAAAAGGCACTTATTTTTGTGTGATTATACACTCACAAAAGCAAAGTTGTGCATATTATATTGCATTTATGCCATTATTCCCCAAATCTTACACATTGAACCTTTAAAAACCTGGTACCTAGATAAAAAACATGATACTGGCATGTCAGCACCTTAACTAGATTTCTGGCCATTGTCCATGAGTGCAGCATATTATTATATCTAATGTCTTCATGTACACTTTGTAACTTGGTTTAGCTAGATAAAAATTCTACATAATCCTAAAACAAAATCTTCGATGGGCTGAAATGAATGGAAAAGTCTAACAAATTAAATATATGGAGTTATCCATGCATCCGGAAACCAAACTGAGCTCATCCTCAACTGTTGACGCAAGTCATTCCATAGAGACGTGACAATTTTCTCTTACGTGGAGGAGTCAGAGAGAAGCCTGCTGCTCGGATGATCAGAAACCTGGATAATATTAGACCATCCATGGATATGAATAACTATCTATGGATATGAATAACCAGGTTTCTCCATGTTCCATAAAAACATTATAGATACTAGCGCGCACATATAGGTTCTCCATCTATTAAACACATTTAACGGACCTTATGCATTGTACTATGACATATAAAAAGTCGACTGACAGAAAATTAATGTCCATCGTTTTTATTAATCAATTAGTGATGGACGCAATTTTCCAAGAACACATTTTGTTTGTTCCAGTTTCTCAGTCTGAAGATTTGCAGATTTTTCTCAGTTTTGTATAAATAATAGTTTTAGACAGTCCATGCCATGAATGCTTTACACACACAAAAAACAAAACAAAACTGAAGGGCAGATTTCAAAACTAATTAGAAATAATGATGATTTCATGTTGTTGTAACTGAGATAGGAATTAAATATCTTTGGAGTTTTTAGACTCTTTGAAGTCACCTTGCACTCTGAGAAACTGTGATGGATAATTTTTAGCATTTTCTTTCTGAAGATCACTTGGTTAATTGGAAACATTTTGAGTTATTCAAGTTATTAAATTCACACACTGAATTCCTTCAATTTTTTTGTCTCCTCATAATCACGTGCAGAGTTATTATTATTGAGAGTGTCTTCATTCTAATCAAAATTAATAATAATCCTCATTTATCTGAACAAAAACATGTAATTTCCAGTCATGCTTTATGAATAGTTTCTACAGTAAATCTGTTGTTTTGTTTTGCTGTGAAGTCATTACATCTCAGGACTAAAGAACAGCAAATTGCAGTTCGAAAAACCGAAGCTCTGTGACCATCTTGATAAAAGCCCCTTCAGCTCTAAATTGATTGGACAGTAAAATGTGCAGAGAGGAACACATGGATTTATTGATTGCCTCTGCGCACTACAATAATAAATATGCTATACCATCCCAGGAGGTTTGAACATGTACGCAGAGTGGTTTGAAGTATGTTTTGGATAAAATAATTAGCCTCTGTTTCATGGTCAGAGAGACAATCAAAGAGCCAGCATTTCTCTGTTTGCTTTCACATCCACAATCCAATTACATTTTTCCTTATGTGGGACCATCCAGGTATGATAGCTCAAAAATTGTGAACCCGTAAAGTAAAAAATAACATCTCTGGCACTTTTAAAGCAGGGCCTTGGTGCAGAAAAGAGTTGTAGATTTTTGCTTTCCGGCTCACATTTCACCTTTAAATTTTATTAACAATCAGCTGTCAGGCTTAAAGTCAAATGCTTGCTTTCATTTTGTAAACTAAATGAAAAATGATGTGATATTACAGAGCGTGGAATCCATTTTCGACTGACTTTATTTTTTTTTTCTTAATTTGAAACATCGGATTGGTGCCTCTTCAGCCTCTTTGGCTTCTTGAACCTTGTCGAAACTCATCAGGTAGGTTCAAATATATTTCCACCACTGTGACAACAAGGCTATTCCACCATGGTGTATTGGTTGTGACTATGAATTCCCAGAGCAGCACACTTTAGTTGATCTGGAGGTCACACTGAAGAAATCTTATCTGAATGTGCATATAAAAAATTCAAATGCTTTTCTAAAATTAAAAGCTGTTGGATTTAAATAAAAATATATTTGCTCCTTTGATGGAAGACATGTTTAGAAATCGGAAATAAAAATGTTGATTACTGTAGCTGCGGTCAGAGCCAACAGCAAGTCAAGGAGGCTTATCAGGGAATTGAGGTTTGATCATTGGAACAGGGGTCATAACTCATTCTATAGATGTAGTGTTAAAAGATAAATCCCCGAGCTGCTGGGGGAAATAACACACCACTCTCACATGAAAAAAAACACACAATCAAATCTCAGTGTGATGCAAGCCTAACCTTTTATTTTGAATTAAAGAAACTTAATGTTCTATCTGCAACAAACAATCAAAAAGCAGATCATGTTACGTTCTCGGAACAGTGTTTCTCAGCGGTTTGCAACATGCCAACATCTATAAATTCATAATCCATGCAGCAGTGTATGTAGTTAGTTTTCAGCATTCACTGCATTAGTTTGCATCCTCACAAGATCTTGTGAAATAACAAATAGTGTCCATGAGTGGATGAACATGGTAGGAAATCAAACGAAAACATATTTCTATGCACCCCCAGTTTCAAAGTGCAATACCACTGTCGTAGATATGGACAACTGTGCACACAACACAAGACATAGCAGCCAGCCAATATTACCTACCAGTTCAACGTCAAGAAGCCCAGCTCGGCGTCTGTCTTTCAGCTTTTTATTTCACAAAGCTCTCACCGACGACCAAAAGTCAGTCCCAGATTCACTCATGTCCAGTGACCTGCTCATTCACTCTCATTTTCTCTTCTTAGCTTCCTCCGTCAACGTCCCCTTCGGTCTTTCCACCTCTGTCATATGCCCAAAGAGGCTGCTGAGCCTGCTTACATTGCATGCTTGCCCAGCTCCAGTTCTGGCACGACACTGGCTCCACTCCCCGTCAACATTTGTGCCCCAGGCCTTAAAACTCCTCTTCTTCTTCCTGGTGGTCCAAAACGCCTGTGGTACAAGCACTGAAACTTTACCTGTGCTCTGAGCTCACAGTCCGGACACCCTGGCTAACAAACTGAGCTAACATTAGCGAAAAATTGCCACCAAAATATATATTTTGCACACAGAACAAGTGATACTGTTATTTTCCTCATAATGATGTGAAAATAATCAGACCTTCTGCCATTTTTAGCCGCTTTTCTCCTTCCCTCACTTTGTTTTAATTTCTTCCTACAAGCAGGTTTGAGATCATCTCATTAGCAACCTTGTCTTACTTATTAGGCAGTTTTCTTCAACATAATTCCAGTTTTCACATATTTAAACACGTTCTACTTTAAACTTAACTTCATTCAATTAAAATACCAGCATCTGCTGTAACTTTCACATTAGCCAACAAAGTTCGGGAGCACGTATAATTCACTTAACTGACCTTGCGGCTGAATAGGCAAAACCGTGTAAGAGCACTAAAAATAAGAATTACAAACAGAAATCGAGAATTGTGTGCTTAAATTTCTGTTTGTACATGAACCATACTGACATTTTAGTGGTATTTTGTTTAAGTCTTGTTCCCTACAGTGCAGTATGCCTGTGCTCTGGGAAAAAAAAATCACTTTTTTTCAGCCATTATTCATTTATAAACTAAGGTTTGTTCCATCTTTTTGACATTTAAACATGGATAACAGAAGATCCCAAACTGCAATTTGATGTTGCTCATGCATTATTAATCTCTGAGATATGAGAACTGGGAAGTCACTTACCTTAGGTTTCCTCTCTGAAGTTACTTTTATATCAAGGATGACACATCTAAGGCCTTTATGGATGCTCCTCTCAAACATCCTGTTCACAGTTAAAATAAGAAATCTTTAATAAATGGCAAAACAGTTTTTTAAGGAAAAGAGGGAAAGAACTGCGGATATATCATCAGCACTTTTACAGTTAATGCAGTTTTTGGAGCCACTATCATCTTTAATCTCCTCCTTGAAACTGAAACTTTATCCATGTTGACTTCAACTCGAGGTAGTGGCTGATTATTTTCGGTGGTCGACTTTGTCGTTGGCAATCAACAAATTTCCTTCGAGTCCATTAATGCGTTTTATGTGAAAAGCAGAAGCTGTTTCTGCATCGGTGAATATTACTGTCAGGTTCTTTCAGTCAGCGTTTAGCTTTTAGTGCCAGCAAGATATTTAATTACTGTATGTTACACCCACCAGTGTGTTTAACCACACCATGAGAAGTATTAAAAGTTTGTAAGGGCAAACAGAATGATCAGGCACAGAAGTGTCTTTAGTTTGTGGGTAAAGGTCACACCAGAGGGCCGTTAATTGAACGTTTGCTTCTGATGCCGGAGGAAGTATTTAACACTCGGAGAGTCCAGTTAGATTGTATCGAGAGTTTCCTTCAGTGTGACGAGTCCTCTGCAGTGCCTTAGAGTATCCTGGGAGCTGACAGATACAGAGGAGGTCTTAGAGTGAAAGATGCATAGAGAACACGGGGACAGTGATGGTTTGACAACTTTGCTCAGCTTGCTACAGTACAGTGAGATTTCTGAGAAGACTATTTCAAGCAATGTGCACAGGACTTTGTGTTAAACTGAACAATATCTGACTCAAAGTGTAACACACAAGCCAAGAGACCAAACATCTGTTAAATACAGTTTGTTGCGTTCACAAGGAGGGAATGTGCACGTGTGTCGGAGATCCAGTGGTGGGGGATGAAGACGGGACAGAGCTGGACAGAGCCCAGACTTGTGGGTGGTGTCCATGACATCACCCACAAGTGTGGTGGCTCTGGCTGTCCCATGTTGGCAGTCATGCCTCCGCCATCTAAAAATTGGCAAAGACGTGGATCATCAGTGGAGCTGATATACTCAAACATGCCACCTGTCAATCAAAGAGACCACACTATTAATTATACATAACTTTTAGCCTCAATATAATTCGAACAGATGAATTATGTAGAAATTCGGACTCAGTACAGTTGTCATGAACTGAGAAATTAGCTATAGAGACCGAAAAACGATTTTTATGCCAGGATGCTCTTCACAGCCACGGAGGTTGCCGCCTTAGGAGGAGAGCAGAATTAGGAAGGTGTTTCCACAAGCAAAACAACAAGACTAGCACTAGAGTTGGCCACAGTGTAGTTACCAATAGGGAGACTGAACGATTTGGCAGAGTATGTGAGGTAGAGTCAGTGAGGTGATCTGGCAACGACACACAGAGAGAGAGAAAGAAAGAGAGAGAAAATGTCAGGAAAACACTGGGATGGGAGGAGGCAAATAGCCTCCACATGACATTTTCTGCTGAAAATACATGTGGCTAGCCCAAATCTGTTTTTATAGCATATACAGATTGTGTCCAGATTGATTTTTGGAAAGTCTGGACAGGAAAAACCCATCCACTGTGAGGGACTTTCCCCCCTTTAGGGATAACATCACACAGGATCATGTTGCAGAGCTACGCCAGAGGTCACTCACTGTCTGTGACTCCCCAAAGCATTAAGCTAAACTCTATCTCCTTTTTGTCTGTTGGCTGACTAGACAGACGCAGCATCCTTGATAAGGCTGAATTCTGTTGTCCGTCTCCTAGGCAACCCAAGGACAAGATTAGCTTTAGTTTGTTTCTGACAGACAGTACTGCCTCTCGTTAGAAGCTGCTGTGTGCGACCTGGAGTGACGCACAACCTAACATGAGAGAAGCTTAGGTAAGTTGTTTTGAGCCAGTGTCCAACAGAATGACCTTATTTAGACACGTAATGAATCTCAGTAGGTCTGCTGCAGATAAATGCTCAGAAATGGGTTGGCATCCGCACAGTGATTCACTGGTACCGCTGGTATCTCCATTCTGCTTGATCGGGCTTCAATAAATAATTCTGTGTAAGTCATCAAGGTTTCCAGAGAAGCTCAAACTGAATCATCTCTCATCAGATTTCCTTTACACACATAAAATGTGATTTTTCCTAAATTGGATCCATCCACATTTGGAGCTCAGGCCGCTCATATCGGACATTAATATTCAGTGTGTGCAATTATAGTGAGCAAAATTTTGCCTCACAGAATAAGCTTTGCCACTTCATTGCATGACATTTGCTTAGGCAGCATGAGATTATTCCTGCACATTTGTGTATCTCATGCAACAGGGCAAAGATTACTACCAGATAACACCCTGTTTTTTAAACAAAGTAGTCATGCAGGTTATAGTTTACTGATGTCATGAACCACAAATAACAGAAAATTCGGATACTACTGTGTAGTGTGCTGTGTACATGATGTACCTGTGTGGTGTGCTAGTTTCAGCAGCGTAGCGCTGTCTCAGTTCGAGTACAGCTGTACGATCGCAACATTTTACTGCTTTTCCTCCTTTGCTGAATTGCAGGTGGAGTATTAGGGCCAAAATATAAATATAAAAACACATGAACAACTTGCGTTTTTATAATGTGACATTTACCACAACCGCTTCAGCTCCAGCAGCTTCCTCGGCTGCAGTTTTCACAATGCAGGTGGGTCCTCCCCTTCTTAGCCAAAAGGGAAACCGAGAAGTGTCCAGCGTTTCACACTCAATTTTCAGTTATGACATGAGAGTGATATCAAGGCTTAAAGTTGCACATAAGGCTGTTTTGATTGACAGGTGAGTGCTGTTAAAGATGGCTTATCAGAGCACCCAGGTGTCATTCGGCCCACCTTAGGTCCACGCGAGGCGGAAGACGCAGTACAACCAACATGGCGCCGGCGTTGCATATTTTCTGCTTCAAAACGGCGCTTTGAAAACCTCAATCATGCTCTGTCCTTTCTTTTTACTGTCACTGGCTCCTTATTTGATAGTTAGCTTGTATCTTCACATTAATGAGCTTTTGACGTTCTTGGTTTGGTATCAGTGACCTTTTGAAAACAAAGCCGCCTCTTTCTTCTCCTCCACAAGCTGTTCTGTCTTCGTCAGGAAAGATTAGCAAAAGGTGCAGCTATCACTTAATTGACAATGACATGTCCACGCACTGAGCTGTGGGATGTCTTGTGGGGGATCCTGAGCAAACCAGATGATGTCTGCCACTGGAGTTGTATTATTAACCGGTTGAATTTCAGGTTGTTCTGTATGCAGAGAGAAAGTGTCAGTAGTGACAGTTTATAAAGTCAGAGATGAAACCAAAGTGATAAAAACAGAGGGGGGCAGGATGTTGCTGGTACTTTATCATCAGTCCCCTCAAAGACCTTTCTCCAGCAACAACAGGATACAGCAAAGGATAGTACACCCATTTTAAGTCTCTTTGATGGGTTTTTCTTGTCTCAGGTAGCATCTACAGATGTAAGGAAGATTCGTCTTCATCAAATGGACTCACTACATCTTTCACTCAAACTCCTGAACAGACTCAGTGAAATTTTTATTTTAACTGGCTCAATAAACTGCCCCAGAACCAAACGATGCTCTTTCGTTTCATTTTATGTGTAAAAAAATATATATATATTGCTGATTTTATTTTATGAAAGATATTAAACACTTCCAGTAAAGTTAGTGAGGTTAGCGAACCACATCTCTCTGCCTAAACTCTAATCTCCTAAAGGTCCAGTGTGTCAGATTTACACGGCTCTATTTACAGAAATACAATAAAATGTTCACAACTATCTTTTCATTAGTGTAAAATCACCTGAAAATACGAATCTTTGTGTTTTGTTACCTTAGAACAAACCTTTTATATAGGTCCTCTTCCACAGAGTCTGCCATGTTGAACCTCCACAGTAGCCCAGAGCAGACAAACTAAACACTAGTTTTAGTTAGGGCCTTTTACTTTCTCATGTTTCATGACCACTGTAATCTCTCCTGCACGGTTGGAAGGAGAAGGTGAGGTGAGGGGATTGCAATCAGGATAATTGTACTATAGTACAAAATGCCTTTTATTGGCTACTCAACGGACATGGTTCTGTTTCTTTTTTGACTGGTGTTCTGTTCATTTAAAGGCAACGTTTTGTCGCGGATTCACATCTTCGGGAGGCAATGAAACGTTAAACAGTTCATGACAGGAGCTTGTTTTCCAAGAAAACTCATACCCACCCACCATCAAGATGATGTGATTTATTCATGGTCTAAAGCTTGTGTTGATCCACAACTTTTACACCTCTTAATTAGCAGCACAGGTGCTAAATAGCCTTATGGCACAATGGTTATTTATTGTCATGTGTTTACATTAACAGTGAAGTAACAAAAGATAAAAGAAAACCACACAAATGAAGACATAAAGACATGGTGGAAATGTTTCTCAGAAGTTTGGATTATCTGTTCCAGCCTGATTAGCGTCACCTGTGTCATGTTGTGTATTTAGTCACTGTTCCTTGATTTTACTTGTCAGGTCATCTGTGTTCTGCATCTTTTCCACAGTCTGCTGTTCCTGCTCCTACTGTTCTGTATTTGTTTGTTTGGACCTCTGTTCATTGGAATTATTCTTGGATTGTTGGACTTTGTTGTTTTTCCTGGACCCTTGGCTGCCTTTGTTATTCTGTGTTTACCAGCCTCTTAAGCAAATTATTAAGGTCTCCTTTAAAACGGCCTTTAAATCTGCTTACTCTGTGGGTTAACTCTAGACTGAATTACTTTATTATTAATGTATCAGACAATATTCCCAAACATGAGAACAACCTTGATATTTGTGGAAACAGTGGTTATCTTGTTTTAGGAGAAACTTTAAATGTTTTTAAAGGCAGATTGTCTCACAAAGGAAGTTCTTTTTTTGAATACATTTTATAATTCTTCTTTCCAAAGCACTATTTTGCTAAACCTGATGTGTACAGCATGTTATCTGTTCCACCTTGCCATAAAAAAAAAAAATGTGCCAACAGTCACAGATGTGTGGCACTGTAAATGGCCTGAACTGACAGAAAGAGGTGACAGTGATTAGCACAGAGGCTCATTAGAGGCATCTTGTGAAGAGGTAGATTATCAAAACACTGTCAAAACACATAATCATGTGCTAAAACATGTTGCTCTGTGAGCGTTGTGTTTTTTGGCAATGGGTCGGGCCGGAGAGCTGGAAATCACAGCAACTAGTTGAGTAACTGTTGAGTCCTTGATCTAGAACAGAGCCTCTCACATCCCAGGGAGTGTATTATGTCCATATTGTTCTGTGGAAAAGGCTTAAATTTAACTAGGCCAGTCGTCTTAAGTTGGAAAACAATCTAGATGCACCCTGCATAAATAGATTTTATAGCTTTTCTGCCCTTGACTATGATAAAAACCCAAACCTTCATGGTGCCATCTTTTACTTCGTCGTGTTATGGATTGCCCAATTCTAAGTATTGATGACGGGCGTCTGGGCCAAGAACTGCTCCTCTTCCTCCACTCCTCACAACTTCCTCTGGAGGATCCTGTTTTACATACAAATCCCCCAGATATCCCTCCTCAAACTCACCGTGGGGACCTGGGGGTCCTGGCTACCTCCTTGTTGCGAAAAGATTTCTCTAATTAGGTTTCGAACTTTCTCCAAATGACAAATGTTCAGCCTCTCCTCGAAAAAAAAAAAAATCATATTAACTGTTTTTTTTTTCTTAGTTGGTATTTTTTTGTCCTTGTCAAGAAGAGGAAAACAAAATATGTCCTTCAAGGCATTTTACAAGTGCATCTGAATCATGACGCATTACTCCCACATGCCATTATACCAGACTACCTGCTAGTAACAGCAGAATCTACAGCAGATGCACTCAATTAATCCCTAAACTAATTATGCAGTAATACCTGAGAGAGTGCTCACAGCGAGGCGCTGACACCGGCGTGCTGCTCTCACTGACCATACGCAACCTTTGGTGCAATATTGCAACACTTGTCAACATATTTGTCAGCAGCACAATGAACAAAAACACCCACCTAATAATTATAGATGTTTGGGTTTTATTTTTATTTATTTATTTATTTTGCCACCGAGTCTATTTGTCTGTCTATTTTGCAGCTCTGCAATTTCAAAATTTTCAAGAAGGTTTTCTGGAAAAATAACCTGAACCTTGGTTGAAATTTTCAGTAACTTAGAGAAAAACTTAGAGTGGTGGTTTCCAACTTGGGGTTCAGGGCCGAAATAAAGGGGTCACGAGTTAAATCTGATAAATGGCGAGATTATTAAAAGGTCAATTTAGGTATTTTTCAGTCTGGACTTTATTTTTCCATGTTGTGTGTCAAAGTGATGTGTCACAGTGACTAATGGGGGCAACAGGTTTTGAATATGGACCAGTATTGAGGTCGAGCGTTGCAGCCTACAGTCACGAAACAGCTACAATGTAATCAGTTGGTCAGCTGCACACCCTCAAAACAAACAGCAACAAAGTGCTTGTTTTGCCACTGACCGACTCAGACCTAAAGGGTTGACACTTAGAATAATAATGCTCTGTAATGTTCTGTACCTTTTGCTTCATCTGCTCGGTGTCTTACCAAGTGTCTCAATGAGAAGTCTCGATCTATAATTTCAGGTGACGTGAGGTGACTTGTTGCAGGAAGCAAGTCAAAGTTTGTTGTGTTGGATTACAGAAAGCGTACAGCTTCGTGTTATGTAAAACAATTTCAATGTCACGGCTGAACATTTCAAGAACGTAGATGAGGACTTTGAATCGATATCCGCCTGTATTTAGAGAGGAGAGGCAGAACGGGCAGAGGAGGGTGAATTAGATGTTGCAAAGCACATGGTGTTCCTGTGTCTACAGCCCACAGAGGAGATATCGTAGGCCAGATCAAGCAAAATGTACAGAAAATTTTAATTTTCTGTAGGGTCATTTCCATAACTGTGTGAAGCTGTGCAAATGCCTGCAAGGATTAGGTTACAACCGGTTTTGTGGCTGCAGTCTGCGGTGCCCTCGCTCAATACTGGATCAAATTCAAAAATTGCTTGAACAGCTTGAAAAATACTGAAGTTAAAGTTATTAAGATGTGAAGGCCTCTAGGTCTTATAACTAACTTCCTACTGTAGTTGTTTGGTTGCAGGGATCTGGGGATTGGCTCATTAGAAGTCCTTTGTAGCACCTGGGTCGGTGTGATTGCTCACCTATGTGTAGCGGTGCCTGAGCAGTCAGCCTCTCTCCTCTATTACTTAGTTTGTTTTTTATGCTTGTACATGTTCACACATCCATACAGGACACACACTACTGGCGTCTCACGTCGTCCTTCCTTTGAGGAGGGTTGTGACTTTCCCTGAGCTAGTTTGTGACAAGTAGGGAGTCCATGCAGGAGATATGCTTAATACAAAAGGAATATATTGAAACGAAAGTTAACACAAATCACAAGACAAACCAGAAACCAATGATGCATTCCAGCTGTAGGAAGGGAGAGAGACTGAGCGACCAACTTTTATAGTTTAAGGGTCAGGTGAACTTAATCAGCTGATGACCCTCCTGTGTCAGCCAGGACAGCCTCCGTGTGAACGGATGTCACAAAGATAAGAAGTAAATTAAATACATTTTTCTTGAGAATGATTAGATAATTAAGAATAAATAACACAAATGAATGCTTTGTGTTGTATACTCTAAGTTTCCATAATAAATGAATTACGTTTAAGTTCTTAGGTATCTGGGTGTTTGTTGTTTTAAATTACAAGCCCATTAAATTAACCTAGTCTTCAATATTAACCCTCTGGAGTCTGAGCAGTCCAAGCAATCACCCATGATTGCAAAAGCTTTTCACAGGACCATTGATAGGACCCCGGAGGGTTAAGGCCATTTATTCATGTTTCCTTCCACCAACAACTCGACACAGCAGTTAATCTCCTGCCCCGAAATCCTGAACGTTTTCTGCTATCACTCATACAACACTCACAGTACATGCAATATATAAAATACAATAGATACAATAAAATGTAACATAGATACATTAGATACAATGCCAATGAAAAGGTATTCATCCCCCTTGGAAATGTTCATGTTTTATTGTTTTAAAACATTGAATCAATCCAGAGATATACTTTATACTTTAAATCTAAATCAACAGTGATGGTCTACTTATAAAACTTCAATCACCAGTTCATATATTTTCCATAAAAATACACTTTTCTGTGTTAAATTTAAATTTATTTTGACTTGCATGGACTGTATTTTTCTGTGTAACCCTGATTTGGCTTCGACAGCTTCAGAGTTTTATCATCACGGAAACTGCCCACTGCTTATTGACAGACAGAGAAAGAAAGAAAAAAAAAAAACTCAAGGAGGGAATGTGTGAAGTTGAACTGATAATGCTGCAGTTGTGTTAATAGAAAAGAAATGTTTTTCAGCAAAGCCCAGATGGAAATTCATTCAGAAGTCCTTGTTGGATTTAAAACATTTGATGGTTTAAGGCTGATACTGAAGCATGTGGTTTGTCGTTGAGTGGTGTGTGTGGTCTTGAGCGTCTCTTCACTTTTTTTGTCTCTTTCTCAGCAGACCTACAGTACCAAACATGGAGAGTCCAAGTTCTCCTGTGCAATCTGCATAAGCCATAAAAGCGATGCAGAATTTGTTGTACCGTATTCTTTTCAGCAGTTCTTCTTCTTCACTTCACTCCAGCTGCTTGTTTCACTGCTTGCTGTGTCATGTATAAATCTGCAGAAACTACACATGCCTGTGTTTTTATTACAGCACCAACACCAATTTAATGCAGTTTGCTGATTGTATGCTAGGGTCCTACTTGCAGCCAATGCTAGCACCATTAGTATAGCTACACTGATGAGTGGTATTTTAACATGGGGGCTTATGGAGATTGACATGTTTTGTAGCCAGCCTCGAGTGGCCATGGGAGGAACTGAAGTTTTTTGGCTCTTCCGCATTGGCTGCTGCCTGACAGTTACACAAACGTGGCTAAAACTGGGATTAATAAACAGTGAAAGAGAATTTATAGATCATAATTCCTGACGGACACCAGGAACAGCTGGCGACCCGAGCTGTGCGTGTGTGTGTGTGTATGTGTGTGTGTGTGTGTGTGTGTGAATGGGAGTTGTAATGATATGTAATTATGAACGCATTATATTTTACTATGAATCACACATTAAGAATGTGATCTTTACAGAAGTGTTACCAAATAAAGTTATGCTCTCGGATCCTTTTCTTTTCTTTCGACACTCACGGAGCGGAGATGAGCGATTTCACACGTTGCTAGGTTACAGGTGTCTGATATCTCTAACAACATACACAAAGCATACTTATATTTTTGCAGAGAGGTGTTGCTAGGTTACATGCCATTCTCGTGAGGTTTTTTTGTCACGGAGTGAAAAGCATCTCAGACGATCATGTTGTTGCTCTAATGGAACCATCTCGTATACACTTCTATCATCCTTAAATTGAGTTTATAATCTCAGTATGAAACACCTTAAAACAGTTTACGTACAAAAAGACACACACGTTAGTAAAAGCTGATATTCTCTCGTGTGTGGAGCCTCAGTGTAAACGGGACTCTTTGCTGTTACTTAGATGGCTTAAACTACTTTTTCTTTCACAAAGAACTATAAAAAATAGTAAATAATTAAATTAATAATGGCTGAGTTCCATTTTCCTTCACTTTCACAGTCCTGGTGTTGTGCATACTGGCACACATTCAAGGCTTACCGGAGAAAGAAATGTTTCATGATTTTAGCAACACTTATGGCTTTCCGGAAAAAAGCCCTTCGTACTGAGATGACCCTGGATAAGAAAGAGAAATGTCGCTGACTTCCCATCTGTGAGCATCTGTGGCCAAAGGTCTTTTGTCAGGACAACGTTTATTAATATTCTTCTATTTTTGCTGCTTTGCTGCATCGACTTCTTCTGGTTGGTTTTACGGTGAGTGGGGAACTAGTGGTGACAGTGTTGCGCCCGCCTGGGGAAGCTCATCATCAGTTGTTTGAAAGATGCATGTGACCACCTCCAAGGCCAACAAGAGGTTAGCAGTATCAAGAACTGCATAGCTTAGGTAAATAAAATTTAAAAAGGCAATACAGTAAAACAGTCATATTGCATGGAAAGCCTTTATTTATACATAATTTAAGGGTATTTTATGTTAGAGACTGTTAATTGTATCGTAAAACAGTGTAATATTTCATCGCAAAACCTTAAGATACTTTTATGTCAATTATATGGCAAAACAGCAAACACCATAACTGTAAAATCAACACTACTAATATCCTTTTTTTTTATAGTGTACAGTGAAACACAGTCACATTTCATTTCAAAACTTTTATTTATACAGAATAAAGTAGTGATTAAAATGACAAACTGTTTAATGTACAGTAAAACTGCAATATTTAATGGCAAAACCTGTATTTATATGGTATTTTCATGTCAATTTTTAAAATAGCTTTGAAAAAAACTTGTATTCATAAAGTAAAATAGAGCAAAATACCAACAACAACAGCTACCAGTATTTTACCTTAAAGCTCAGCTTCTGGCTGACTGCGGACTGTCCTCTCTGAACTGTCTGTTCCCACTATTACACTTTCTGCTATATCTCTCTCTACCACTCCACCATCCCTGTGACTGAGGCTTAAGACTGGTGGCTTGCTAAGATCTAATGTTCATGTATGTTCACAGCTATAGCTTTTTATATATATGTGGGATTAGTTCTTGCAGCAGGATTACGGTTGCTGCTCAGATTATTGTGAGTCATCCTCCGCTGATGGTCACAAATGTGCTCTTTTGCACTCGTAAGCACCATCAACACACCAGCCAAAAGTTAAACCACCAGAGGTCAGAAAGACAAGATCTTCAGGGGGTGTTAAGTCACTCTTGAAGCGACTCTGACTGAAAATCACTTGGAATTTAGATAAGAACATATCTTCCCTTCCGGGCACCATCCTCAGGCCACTTTTTTCCCCCCACTAAGAATCTAAGGGCCACCGGCGTGGCTGCTTTATTATTCAAATCTAAAATTCACTCTGCCCTTGCGGTCTTGACTCACTGCTCTCCATGTTACTGCATGATTCATCACAAATTATTACTCAGAGACGTTTTAATCATTTCAAATTACAGACTCAAGATCCAACCATTCAACCAAATCATGTGTGAGTATTAGAGTAAGTAACTCATCATGGAAAAATCTCCTCTGCCTTCTTGTCACAGTGTTTGCACGTCTCTCTCTCACACACAAACACCGTCCTGTCTTTTTAATTTAATTTTATTTCTCTTGTCATTTTATTTACCTTACTCTCTATTAACACTTCTCTCACCCAGTGTAGCATTATCTGTCTTTAATTAACTTTAATTAAGTTCAATCATTTCCTAAACAATTGCACGTAAAGAAGTGAAAACAATAATCCACATTTTCCGAGTGTAGGAGGCCGTCCTGTCCTTGAGTTATGTTTCGCATTTCTTTTTTCTGTATCAAGAGTGCAGATGATTTAAGGGCACTTCAGCAAGTCAAAGCAATCATTGCAGAGGAATAGCATTACAGCTGTTGAATGAAATGTCACTCATGAAATGTAGCTTTGGTGCTAAAACTGCCCGGCTATCCGTCTCAGAGTATACATTTTCAGAATATATGAATTACTGCCTGTTATAATGATAAAATATGTTGTGATAATTGTGCATAGTCCAGCTGGGAGTTGAAGTGGAATGAATGAAGCTTAGCTGTATTGTCCTCCGTTATCAGCATCGAAGGACTGCATGGGCAGTCATGAACAGATAAAAATGATAGAGGAAATACATGTGCGAGAAGATGAAGTGACACTTTGGTTTCATTCGCAGCTTATTGGGCAAATGAAGCATCAGAATTCAACTGGAAGAGTGAAACATATGTCGAATCTCTCAACAGCAAAACGAAACTCGGAGGAAGGAAATGGATGTGACGAATTTCTCCGATTTGTGTGCGCTGTATGTGATCCTGCACATTAAGAGACAGAGCTGCCTCACTTCAGATAAGCAGGTCTCGAGGTTAAAGACAGCCGGATCTTTTTGGTTAGACGTTGGAAGTGTGCGATGCAGTTCCAGTGTTAGGACGTCTTCTAAATCCATTACGGGCTGGAACACACTCACAAAGAGTCACTTTACTGGCATGTAAAGGAGACAAAGAGCCCACAGCAGGTTTGTAGATAATAAATAGAAAATCACATCTTATTTTAGCTCTGTGTGGGAGAGATTCAGGACTCTGTGTGTCAGAACTTACACCGCAATATAAATCACATTGTACTTGTGGGACAAAGTAAATGTTATTTAGCAGTGATAGTCTTAAGTATATAAAAAAAAGTATTTTAGAGAATTTTTGGAAAGAAAAAAACAGTTGTGCAATAAAAAGTTTCAGAAAACTTCTTTCCTCATGGACAGTGCTGACTTAATTAGAACACATTGCACATCTCTTCTTCTCCAGTGCACCATTCTTTATTCATCATCCTGATGAAGGAACGATAACAGATCTGTTTGGTGAGTGAAGCACGGGGTACTGGAGAAGAGTTGTGCAATGTGTTTTAATTTTGATTGACCTTCATTGAAGCTTAGACTGGTTTAAACCTCAGCTGTGCGTCTACATATTAAAAATGCATAATTACTTCCCCAAAAAACTCCCTGATACATTTTTAGTGTGCATAGAAAAGCACAGACTTAATCATAATAAACTTTAATGCAGTGTACAGCAGGTATCTCATTGATATCTCTGTCCTTAAATTTGTGTAATTCCTATCAGGGTTGCAGTAGCCTGGAGCTATTTCTAGCTGACATTGGACAATAGGCGGGGTGCAGCCTGGACAAGTCAGCAGTTCATCACAGGGCTGACACATAGAGACAAACATCCATTCACTAGTGGTGTTTCGTTCGATTTGAACTAATCTTTTATATGACTCTGGAGTAATGAGTAGTCTCAATGAGTGATTTGTTCATTGTCATGCAGTACGTTCCCTCACCACATGGCTGCTGCATATGCTATCAGGACAGGGAACAGAAATGATTAGCTCATGACTCAACTATGCGTCCTCAAGTCTGAGTCTCTCGTTCATTTGCCACGTGACTGGCAGCTCATCCACAGGCCTGTGTGATGTGATGAGGTTCGTTCATACGGATTAAGATGGAGTAAGTGATCTGAGTCAGTTAAAAGACTCGAACTTTCCAACGCTACCATTCACGATAACATTCACACCTACGGGGCTATTTCAGTCACCAATTAACCCGTTAATCTGCACCCAGAGAACCCACGCCGACACTGGGAGAACATGCAAACTCCACGCAGACATGACAAACCACTGGTTGGTTTGAACACAAAACATTTTTGCTGTATGACAGTAACCACTGCATAAACCTGAGAGTTAAATCAATGACTCTATTTATACATTTTAATTAGATTTACCTTACCATGTCTCGCCTCACAGCAAGAAGGAACCCCACCCAATGGGCTGGGGGCTTTTCTGTGTGCACTTTGCATGTTCTCCCCATGTCTGCGTGGGTTCTCTCCGGCTTCCTCCCACTGCCTGAAGACATGCAGGTTAATTGACCGTTGGTGCCCATAGGTGAAAATGTTTGTGATTATGAGTCAGCCCTGTGATGAACTGGCGACTTGTCCAGCGTGTACCCCGCCTCTCACCCAATGTCAGCTGGGATCGGCTCCATTTAATATTGAATTTTTAGTAAAAAGAAAAATGTAGGTATGCATCAATTTGTGTTGCAACTGACACGGAGCAATGAATTGCTTTAAAGCTGTTTTTATGATAAACACTTTTTTATTGCCACTTTAAACGGCAACATACGAGCAACTGCTGTTTCTCAAATGGCACGTTACCCGCCCTCTTCTCCTGGATGCAGCCTGTCGATGTAAATTCATATGCTGATGGCCTGTCAGCTACACAGCTTGAAGACTAGGACTATATAATTTATGTAAAAGTGTGCGCGTGGGCGTACTGTCCACTCCTCTGCAGTAATATTGTGGATTTGAAGGCCGTGAACAGGCATGAAAAAGATGTGACAGCACACCAGCCGACAAGGAAGTGCTTGTTTGACTGGTGTATGATTTAAATGTTTCACAGTCGACGAGACACACGATTTGTCAATGATGCAAAAAAAAATTAAAGTTTCCACGCAGACGGCCGTAAAAGATTGGAGCAATTATTTTATGGTCCCCACCTTTGCTGACACAGGCACATAGAAAGACACATCCTTATAAAATCATCTCTGCGTCAACTCGGCTGAATCAGCAAAGAAAATCAGTCATTTTTCTCAGATGTGGAAATTTCTCATGTCTCCGTGCCTCCTATAGCCTGATTAACTTCAAGTTATTCAGGCTGTATCCTGTGGAACCGGAGGAAGATTTTCAGTTGAAAACGACATAATTTAGGTGAATTTTTCATTAAAGCACAGATAGATTTAATACTCCAGTGTCCCCTAGTGCTTATTAAATCAGGTCAGTTTGAGATAATGGATCTTTAAAATTCTACAAGCAGCTCTAGTAATCTCTTCCCTGCTCTCCTCCCTCCCCTCCCGCTGGACTCTGTTGCCTCACACCATATTTATTACAGGATGATTCAAGTTTGGGGGGTGGAAAAAAAAAAAGAGGGGAGCGAGAGAAAGAGCGTGTGAAAGAGATTTCCAATAGATAACGTGTTTATAATGTTAACTAACAGAGCCTCGTAGCTTAAGAAAAGAATCTGCAGGTGCTAGAAGTGCTGATGATTTCGAAAAAAGCTGCACAGAGCAAAAGATTAGGGAAAGAATAACAATTCTACTTCACACTGAGTCGACGCAGTCAATAGCTCTTTGCCGAGTTGATGCACTGAGGAGGAAAGTAAGGTAACTACATTGAAGTCAACTTTTCTTCTTTGAGATCAAGGCAAAGTTGTTAAATCTATAGCTGTCACATTTGATGTCAGTATTGATTTATGAGGATGGCACAGTGAAAAGACTGGCAGCTTCAAGGGATCTCACTGTTTAGCTATGCAAAGCTTGCTTTTAATCCCACGGCAGGTTTAGGCGCTTCCTGCTTTGTGTGCAGTCCTGGCTCGGCACAGCAGAGTAGCATAATGTGTAATGATTGGAATATTGAACTACACATGACTAGAAATAACAAGAAAGAAAGTTTCTCTCTCGCGCGCTCTCTCTAGGGTTGCATTTTCCTACACGGAGGGGGGAATGAAATATGTTTTAGCAAGTAGCAAATCAGGAGCATATTTGTTGCTCAAATGAGCTGCCTTTGAAGGAGCATTTTTGTGCTGCAGCTAAATGGAAAATAAATAAAGCTTGTAGCTGCAAGCTACAATTGGACAGGCCAGAGATAATACATACTTCGGGGGAAAATGTTTCGCAGCATAATGAGACCTCATGTAAAATAAGAATACAAAATAAGGTACAAATTTGCCTTTAACTGCTTCAAGGTCACTTCTGCTTCCCTTCCTGTCACACACAACTCCAAATCATCTCTAAAATGACCACAAGCTATTTTTTTTTTTCTGATATGCTTCCATTAATAGATCTGCCCTGCCCATGCTGGTCTTATCGCAGCTTTAGCATCAGCCTTCAACGCTGGGTTTTTCTCCGCCTGTCATACCAAACCTTCGGCCTCCGAGGTAAAAAGCTCAATTATTGGAGAGATGGGCCTACAGGCCGATATTATGTGCAGCAGCGTGTGATGTAAACACCCACTTCTACCCAGCAGCATAATTTTACCTTCAAAAAAGAAAGCACTCAGCTCCTGTTGTCAGTGTCACCAGACGAAGCCTCCACATGTGAAAACTCACCGCTATGAACAGTTTGCCTTCGCCTCTTTTTGTTTCATGACAGCCTCGTGTTCTCAGATGGACATGCTGGCACCGTGATGGCTACCCCGCTGGGCTGATCATGACTTTCTGCACTTTCTGTATATTCTTTATATTTTATATTTTAAAAAAAAACATTTTAATCTCTCTGAGAAACCACACAGAAGTCTGCTCAACTCTGTGTGGGAGTGGAAAATAGCAACTTTCACTTCAGTGTTTCACACTGATATCCATTAAACTAACTGTGCATTTAATCAGAGTTGATCAGGTAATTATGAAAATGCTACATATGAACTTCTCAGGTACACCTGTCAGAAAGACGCTGTGTGGTGGAGCGGGTTGTCTGATTATTGGAGGGTCATCTCTTCGATTCTTGCCTCCTCCGGTCCTGTTGAAGTGTCCTTGAGCAAAATACTGAACCCAAATTTCTCCCGATGGGCTGCGACATTGGTGTGCTAATGTGTGTGCAGATAAGCTTAGTCTCCCTCTCTCTCTCTCTCTCTCTCTCTCTCTCTCCAGTAGTATGTGGAGGAAACTGGATACAAAATAAATTCATTTAAAAACATATGCAATCAAAATACTACAAGATTTTCAGATCAGCTTCCTACATGGTCATGTTCATGCATGCAACACATGCATACATCTGGGATTAGTTGCAAGCTAAAATGTGATAGCAAGATGGTAAGCAGAGGTATAATGAATGGTCCAAAACACTGCAACCGTGGCTGCAAACATGAAAAGTGTGGATCAGGTGCGCCCCCTTCTCCCCCTAAATTTGCTCTGCTTCTTGTCAACAATAAATAATCTTCTTATTAGGAAGAAACCTGCATCCTGCATTAACTTTAACTGAATATGGCCAGTTTCCGCTGCTGTGCTTTAACTGTCTTATCAGCATAATGGTAATACTTGGAGAGCCAAATGTTTTCTGAGGTGGTATGTGGTGGGAAAAGTTTCACTTGAGAACTTGAGAACACGCTGCTGGAACAGTTTGTTACCAAGAGAGAGCATGATTTTCATTAACCTCTTTTTTAGCTTCTATGTACATACTGTATTAATAGTTAATATACTATGGGAAATATTCCCTTTAAATCCAGTGCCAACGTGTGAGCTGATAAGAAAATAATTAAAAGTTTCCCAGTTTTCTGATAACAGTGTCATGGAGAGGAGAACATACACTTCCCCAAGGCCCATCAATGTTTTAAGGAACTTTCCAGACCTGTCATTCTCCACCTGTCCACCAGAGGTCCTCTGACCTTCACACTAATCCTACTCACCTGTTCAATAGCTTCACCTGCCAACACACCTGCCTGTCATTATCCCATCAGTGTTTCCTCTATACCTGCTCCTGAGTGCCTGATGTCTGCTACCTGTGTTTCTCCTGTCTACCTTGCCCCTCTGGATTTGTTTGCTTGTTTTAATTGCCTCCTCATGTCTGACTGTGAGCCAGTTGAAGCCTTTTGTCCCTGGCACCTGTATTTGGGTCCTCAGTCCCGCTGCCTCCTACACACAGCTGTTTTTATAGGCTTTAAACAGAGTCTCAGGAGCAGGACCACATCTCAACCGTGCCACTTACGACAGTCCTATCAGTACCTTCCTAACCTTCTCGTCCACTTTCACACCCGCACTCTGCACCCCTCCCACCCACCTTATTTCTTTCCCCACAGTGCAGAAACAGACCAAACAAGAGTTCACGCTTCACTCACAATCTTGCATTTTTGTTGAGAAATCAATTAAACATACCTTGTTGATGGTGTGGTCCATGCTAGTGAAAGCGTTATGCATCGTGCCCCTTAAGTAAATGTTTTGTTTTTTACCTCAATGCCCTGACGAAGGCTTTCAGCCCAAATGCGTTGGTGTCAGCCGTGTAATATTAGAGGCTTTTTATCATATTCAGAATTCAAAGTGCATTTCAATTTTTATTGATTTATTTTTTCGCCTCCTGTTTGCAAAAAAAAAAAATATCACTTTTGTTTTTGTTTATAAAGGACTTCTTTTCCTCCTTTCACGATTTCCCACCCTTGAAAACACCCACGAGCGTACACTGAGTTCTTTACACTCCGAAGATCATCTTGCAGAGCTGCTGTCCGTGATGTGCAATCAATCAGTGAAGTTAATTTCATTTTTGTTGTGTGGTCATGGAGTTGTGAGTGCAAAGTGATTTGAAAATCTTTGCTGCCTTTTCAATAACTTATTAAAAAAGAAAAAGGAACATAAAAGCGTACATGATTTGCACTACAGTGGATTACATTCAGTTATTCAAGCAAGTTTCAAGGCTCAGCACACCTTTCAGAAATGCAAATGCAATGCAAACTATGAGCTGCCTTGAAGCTGGGGGAAAAATCACAAATATATACACCATGGATTGTTGTGGAAAGTGATCAGCAGTAATGTAAACCTGCAAAAACAATGATATGGTCCTTTATACAACTACTGGACCCCACAACATGCCACAGGACACTTGCTCAAATGCAAAACAATGAATATCAAAGTTTATTATGATGACTGTAACATTAATATTTACCTACCTTACAATGGACAAGGTTATTCTTTGTGTTCATATTCCTCATCTGAAAAAGGAAGATAATTCATACCACCCTGCAATGATGACGTGAGTGATTCATTTGGCTCAGTGGCAGTCTTTACAGTGCAGCCAGAGTGCTTTTCAAAAGATGAATTATTAATAGACCATAACAATAAAAGGCAAAATACAACAACTCATAAGTACCAGAGAGCAACCCTCCAAACAGTAAAACAAAGTGGAACAGTTTGAACATTTAAACTCATGGTTGCAATAACAGGAGTAGTAGATAAAAAAAAAAATGAAGACAGGAATACAATGATGAATAATCAATATAATAAACTTAAAAAGAACAGAGGAGGCAGCAATAACACCAGTAACTATCAGGACTTTTGTTGGACTCAGCAATGTGTGCAAACTTAAACAGACAATCACGACTTTAGCTACTTTAAAATGTTATCTTGTTCGGCAGCTGTTACAAGTCACTGTATTCTCCAAGAGGACCATGCGGTATACCCTGCAGTGCATGAAGGGATATGCACTAGTCAGTATCAAACTGATGAATGAAAGTAGAGTGGTGTAATAATTTTGCCACCTGCCTTGTATCCACAGAGCTGTGACAAGAAGTCCAACATCCCCGGGTCCTGAAATTTCATAAAATACATGCTGCATACATGAAAAGTGAGTGAAATACATTTTCCATCGCTAAAGGGCTCTGCGAGGAAAGCGAAGGAAAATTAAATGGCTTGAAACTGAGATGATGAGTGGAAGAGGATCACCGTGTTGGTCTATTTTTTCTGCAAGGGAGTGAAAATTTTCCAATTACAGAGTCAAACTACAAAATAATTAATGTTATTAATTCAACATTTTGACGTTTCTTCTCATACATCTATATTATACATCCACCTATTTCACAGATTTTTGTGAAACTGGATCATTTTATGGAGAATTTCTGGTTTTCTGAGGTTGTCTGGTTGCTTGTAGCAACTGTAGCTGCTGTTAGCTAATGTTAGCTCAGTTTTTTTTAAATTTTTTTTATCCAGGCTGAGCTCAGAGTATCCGGGTAGTGTAAGTGTTTGTACAACAGTCATTTTGGACCAAGAAGAAGAAGAGGTTTTTCAGCCCATGGGCATTGATGAATGCTGAAAGGGTGCAGAACTAGTGTCATGCCAGAACAGGAGCTTAGTAAGCGGGCAATGTAACCGGCAGCAGCCTCTATTTCTATACAGAGATAACTCTGTTTGATATGACAGCATTTTGCTTGATTACTATTTTATTTTTCTCTAAATGAACAGTATGTATTTTACACCTACTTGTCAGATGAACAATTTGAAAAATGCATATCCAATTTATGCAATTTATGTAACTCTGTAATATTCACAGCCACATACCGCCTGGTCTCATAGGAAATTTGTAATTATTTGTACTGATGCAGAGTGACTTTCCTATGTAGAAATAAGAAAGAAGCTGCTGTTACCAGAAGCGTTTTCCCTGACTTGACTTGTCAACAGGATTTTTGGTGAAATCTCAAGCTCATGTCCCTTCTGGATCTTCATCCAAGACAGACCAATTTAAATCGACGCAAGCAGAGCATGTTTGCTGGTACTGACATGGCTGCAATCTATTTCACAACAATTATAAAATGATTCCTTGTCAGCAATGCAACATCAAGTGCAAGCCAGAGGGGCACATATGCTGAAGTCACAATCAAATCTTTCTCTCTTTTTTTTTTTAAAGCTGCCTCTCTATTTGATGTATTTGCTTTAAAAATAGAGAATATTTGGGATGCACAGTACCAACGTTCAGTGTTAATGCAAGTCTTCACTGAAAGTAAGCGTAGAGGCTGGTACATGTAGCTCGCCTGTCTTTACAGTAATACGGGAGTCTAGTGATAAGCCTGTAATAAATGTTTGCTTTTTAAAACTGTAAACACGATAAAAAGACATCATTAGGTCCACTCGGATGGGTGCTGGATCAAAAAACATTTACTACTATGAAAAAGATAAATCCACATTCCTGTGGAGGGAAATGTATTAGCAGTAGTAGTGACGTTTCAAGCACAGGGCTCTTCCTCAGAAGCTTAAACACCCATAATCTATCTAGTCGTGCTGTAGTTTTTTATTTATTTTTATCCATGGAAGTGATGTGGTTCTATGTGGTGATTCTTTTTAAAGCTGTAATCACATTTCCCCTTAACTGCACAGATTATTGGCCATAAGCGCAATAATGTTTAAACTATAGTTGGAATTGGATGTTTGATGAAACCTAGTCGTTGGATGTAAACCCGGGATTGGCAGAATGATCTGACATCATCTTTCTGTCTGGTGACTGGGTTGATTTGGGGAAGAAAGATTATTTGGAGAGGGTGGCAAGATTTATTTATTTATTTTTTAATCCATTAATGTTTAATTGGTCATTTTTACCCACAATTACACTTTGATGTAAACATGTGAGTGTGTGTTTCCTACAAAATAAAAGAAAAAAGAATGAAATAAAAATTCACAATAAATTCATTGACGGGTCTTCTAAAGGTGCCATGTGGAGTTTTTGAACACTGGTAGTGTTTTTACAAGTGGGTGGTGTCCATTTTGTTTGTTTCTGTGTTCATACTAGTGCTTCCATGTTCTGTTCCTGTATTTAAGAAGGAAGAACACTGCTGGCAAACGTGGATGTAAAGAATGCATCAAACCCTGTGTTTTGATGAGAAACACTGTCTTAAGTTGGTCTTTATCTTGTCTTGACGTTCTGATAAAATCAAATATGTTTAGTGTTACATAATTATTAATATTATTGGAGGCTCTTAGTCTCGGCTTGTGCAATTAGTGACGTTCAATCACATGAATGGTGTCAACAACCAGTAGGTACTGTAGGCTCTCTCCAGCATCCACCATCAGAAAGCAGGCGGCTGGCTCCACAGTAGTAAACATGACCATATTCAGCATTGTGTTGCCAGTTGTCCGCTCACTCAGGGTGGAACAGAGATCACAAAGTCTTAGTTCTGTCGGACTGTAGAAGAGGAGAAGAATTAGTGGAGTTGTGGAGTGAGCTAGAGTGCCTCTTTGACGCATCCTCCCATTTGAACCACGATGGAGTGGAGGAGGGAATGAAAATGGACAGAAATTGCTGCAGCCTCCATAGTGCACCCACAAGGACAGCAGTGGCCAAAAGCTACTTAAGTTTCTGCTCCACTGTGCAACAAGGATGAGGAATAATCTTAAAATAAATCTACTTATTTGTTACTAGTGTCAGACTTTTTTCAGAGTTTTCTAGTGCATGGTAGGAGGTGTGTTCTAGTAACAGTGAACCAGCACACACAACAGCAGGACCTCCTCTAAGTGGAATGCAGCCATCATTGATACAACTGTGAGTTTCCTGATGTGACGTGAAGCGTCTGCTGTGCAACCATCCACCGAGGGCTTGGTAATGTTTGCAAAAACAGGCGATGAACAGACCTAATTAGGTTTCATACGTGTTACTGATTATATTAGATTACAGACTGTGGTGCATTTTTCTGCTCTTCGTGTTCGAACTGAGGCGGGTAAAAAAGCGTTCTGCCCCCTCTGCTTGGACTGCCCTCCAATCTGAACTGAAAATGTGAAAACTTGTTTAATTGGATGCATTCTGCTCTATTTTAAGAAACTTCTGCACTTTATTTGCCTATTTTCTCACATCTAAACATTTTAACATTTCTATGTTTATTTTTTACTGCTTGTTTGTTATTGTTGTTCGCCTGTCTTGATCACTATGACGTGTGCTGCTGCCTTCCTTGACCAGGTCACCCTTGTGAAAGAGGTCTTAATCTCAATGGGTTTTTTATCTGGTTAAATAAAGGTTATAATTAGTAGAAAATACATAATAGGCGTATAAGACGTCAGTGTTTAAGAGTCCACGTTCCTTATTTAATTGTAAAAACATAAACGAACGCAGCACATGCTCTGCACGCTTAATTTGACGATTTTAAATAAAGCTTATGATTAAAACACTGCGGAGGCATATTGCATAAATATTCCCTTGTCGTGAGCCCAGTTGACACACACAGCACATATGCTGTGTTTATATTTTTGTTTTCATGTTGATCTCCGCGAACCATATTTTGATGCCGTGGTTGCTATGGAAATAAAGAGTCTTGGATCCTGGAGAGAGCGTGTGCAATTCAGCAGCAGGAAGAGGCTCTGTCTTGACAGCAGTGTACCACCGGCTGGGTTAGCAGAGCACACAAAGAGCTGGATACAGATTTAGATTGGGAAGCCAGTGTTTCTGCTACGCTGGCTGTCGTCGACTGTGCCCGTGAACAAAGAAGAGGAGAATGCACCCTTTGATAAAGGCCAGAAACTAATGGGACATAGTTTGAACATGAGTGTATATGGTATGTTACAGTCTATGTTAACAATGGACCCAATAAAGACACAAAAAAATACATATCTCCAAACCCTGCAGTGCTTATTTAACCTGTAATGTGGACTTTCTCCTTTTGTTTCTGCTGTACAGCAGCTTTGATGTTCTAATAAAATTATTATGTAGCAGCTTTTCAGAGAATTTTCTTTTAATGTATTGTTTATTCACACTTCCTTTTGCATACAAATATTTCGACATGTTTACTATACCGGGGGTTACAGTATGTATGAGGTATGTAAATAATTCAACACTCAAAATAAGCAAACATATCAAAATGAAAATAAACACAGGTTATAAGTTCACCTTACATCGACATACAGTATATATTGAGTCCGATATACACAGAGGAAAATACTCTTTATGCTTTTTCATGGTTATTCATCAGAGAATTTCTAGTGTATTGTTTCTTAGAAATTGTACAGACTACCTCAGAGCATCACTTTGAGTCCAGTTCCTTATTAAGTAAATGATGTTTTATGGCTGCATCGTCCAGACAAAAGGAAATAATGTGGATGTGTTTATGCACGTTTTCCTACAATTCAGCTTCAGATAATTGGTGCCTACTCGAATTAAATAAATTTCTGTGGGTTTGAACGTTTGCACAGCCTGAGTTTAAAATAACAATTTCAAACTCAAAAGGTGAGACAAAACTTAACCTTTTAGCCTCTTCTGGCTCAATGTTTTTGTTTTCAGGCCTGAAAACTATAAACTGTAAAGTCACTGTACATGCCCAGCAGTAACTGGCAGGCCAAACAGTGAACATACTGGAACATTTAGCAGCTTTTTTTTTTACATCAAATCTGAGAATTTATTCAGTTTAGTGTAAATGTAATGTGGAGTTCTCCATGTGCTCTAGATTCACCTGTAGGTTTGAATGTGAGTGTGAAGGCTTGTGTTTTGTTAGCCCTGTAATGACCCCACCTTTTGCCCCCGCGGCCTTGCAAAGGATAAGCAGTTATAGATAGCAAATGGATTGATAGCATAAGTATGTAGAGTTGAGAATGAAATCCATTTTAGATGTTAATCTTTTCCTGAAAGTGTCCCATTTTGCCAGTATATATATAGATCACTACATTTTTACATACTTCATTTCGTTCATATTTGATGCGTTCAACATTGACAAATATTGCGCCATTACATGAATCACCAACCAAGTCCAGCTGCCCTAGATTTAACTCACTCTCAATGTAAACTGACCTGAACAACTGAGAACATTCACAGACTCCATACAGCGCCATGCGTTATTGAGTGTTTTTCTTTTATTAGGATTTTCTGCTCAGTGTACACGTTGTTCTTCTGCTGTGGCATGAATGACCCGGTGAATAAACACCTCATTAAGGCTGATTGATGGTACAGTAGCTCTATCACAGCTGTGAAAATCTTCTCCATGCTTTATAAATACCGAATTAGGGACATGTTTTTTCAAGTTAAAATGGCAATTAGCAGGATTCATTTCAGCCGTGTTTTGGGTATGCCACAAATAATTCATGAGTATTCATGAGCGTTTAAGTTGGTTTCAAGCTCTTACTGTATTAATTGTGCTAGAATGTAAATTTTTAGGTAAACCTCCAGAATTTGTCCCTTTATGCTCACAGTTTGACAGAGAAAGTGATGAATGGGTACGTACTGCATGTTTGCCCTCAGTATCATCTGCACATCAGGAACTCCAGAGTTATTTCTGGCAGCTAATTTGTAGATACTGTCTATTTGTAATGGATGTTTGTGTACAAGTATGTAGAGTCAGTTGATATGAAGTTAGACATGGGTGATTTGATTAAAACTTCATATATGTGTGATTTAAACGCAAGGAAAATTAATTTAGCTTTTTATTTTATTTATTTATGGATTTTAAATAAATGTCTCAGATGTAAAGACTTTTTTTAGGGTTCAATAACTTCAAAGATTTGGTAGAGGTCTACAACAAATCCAAATGATTGAAAGGTTTTGACTATGCGGACCATGACGTCTGTGAATAGTGGTAAAATGTGGGCATTTTGTTTGTAAAGTTATACAAGTTCCTTTTTATTTTGTTTGTGTGTATGTTTAAATTTAACAAGATATGAGGTTTATTATGCCTAATTCCCATGCATACAGTAGACCTGTATTGATCAATGAAGACAGAAACTGAAATGATAACACAAAACTTAATTTAACTCATTTAAACTGGCCAAAAAAGATTTTAGTTTATTTTTGAATGTTGCAATTTGAAATTTTTGATTTTTGAGCATTTTGGCCTCTTTCGGCTCCTTGTTTTGGTTTTAGAAGCTGAAGCTTTACTGCTTTGTTTCAGTCTCAGTGATTTCAATAGCGTCATTGTCAAACGCAGCAACTTTTAGTGAAAATACTCTGATAAACCCACCGTATGTTACCCATCCAGCACCAAACCATGAAATTTACCAACTAGCTGTGGAGCATTTACAGTTACATGAACAGACAGAGAACAGGCATATAGAATGCAAAGTGGCTACGACAGAGACACTATGCACCTGATCACAGATGAGTGTAATCGCATCATTTTAAACCTGTTATTTTATATTAGAAAAGTTACTCAATGTTGCTTTAATACTGCTTCAGGAAAAGACATAAAACGAGTTACAGAGGCAGTTATTAAATATGAGTATTCCCTCTGAATATCTTCTGAAAAACTAAATAGATAAGTCACTTTTTGTCTACTTTGTTTTTTTCTTCCAGCCTTTAGTTTTTACACAGTGAATTGTCAAATGCAGCCTTGTTCATCAGTCTTTCTGTTGAGTATCACAACCAACCAGGTTTTAATTTACTTCAGCTGAGAGGCATGTAATTAATTCACCATAAGCAGTAATGAGTTGCATTGTAATGTACCATGTAATCACTTCCTGTCTAAAGAAAAATTGCTCTGGTGTTTGCCTGTGTGTCTAGATATACCTGTCTTGGGTATTTTTTTCCCCCACCAAAATAGATTCAGCCTCTTCACTTCCCACTTTGAAGTTCCTCAAAAGCATTTCTTCCCCCTTCTTTCGTTACAGAGACATGAATACAGTGGGAAGAGAAAGTAGAAAACAAGGTGCCATTGGTTTGATGACAGCGAGGGAAAGAGGAAAAGGAGTTTCATCCTCTGCATTGCAGGCCCCAAATAACTGTGAGTGTCCTCGGTGCACTGGGCTGTGGCAGATTTTAATCAGCTCCCCGTCTCAGCCACAGCATGATACGCACTACGGGAGCAGTGGGGCCCAGAAACACTCCTCTGACACAGAGGATCTCTTAATGGCACTGAAAGGGGCTAATAATGCAGGACATCAATTATCAATAGAGGCATGGTGTGATCACTGATTGTTAACTGTGTGGCACCTCCAACCACGAGAACACCTCGATAAAAGTGTGTTTATTTCCTCTCATGCAGGGCGAGTGCTATAAAGGAAATGATTTTTAGTGCCCGATGACCACCTATATAGCAGAAGCTGTAATCATGTTTGTCATACACTTTATCTTTTAAATTTGAGTTCTGTTGCCTGGATACAGCGGGGTGATTTTCAAAATAAAACGATCAAACCCTAATTAGCCGTGACTGCTCACGTGAAATGGCTGCTGGGGATATGTGGCGATGCCAGGAGCTATCTTGCTCATCTCATAACGTCAGCACTTACTGCAGTGGCTGCTTTGCAATCAACTCAGAGTGTCGTCTATGAGAGCCTTTCCCACACAAGACAAGCATTCAGATGATAAATGGGGGCTGGCTGCTCCTGTCTGCAAAGAAATCACAAAGCATCTTGTGCCACGAACATCATTAAAGCTGCACTGATCCATTTTTGGCTGCTAAGGGTCAGCGAACAGAAACAAAGGTCTGATGTAGGGTACCGTATTATATAAAGGATAATGTACAGCGAGCAGGTCATTGTTGAGAAATAAACCCAGACAGGGTGATCGGTTTATATTGATAATAATGACCTGCTTGCTGCATATTATCCTGCTTATTAGACAGCTGCCTACCAAAGAAATCAATATTTTGTGTCAAATTATTGATTGAAAAATGATTTTGTTGTGTCTGCTTACAGTAGGTTCACTGGAGACTATCATCAGAACTGCGTCGATAGCGAGGGTTCATTATTCATAGCAGCGTTCTGTTATACCATGTCCATGTTACTTGACCACTGCTCTCTCTCAAACCAAAGGAAACTTCTTTGTGTCACTATTTTGCAGCATAGAGCGAGCATAGCGAGCCAGACAGTGATGTAGAAGCTGGGTACATGAAATAAACAGACACACACAACAGGTAGACTATCATAGCTCAGTATCAGTGACATTTCAGGCTTACTATTAATGAGTTTGACCAGTCTGATCGTATGGCTACAGCAGCAGGACATCAGGTTGCGTTTCTCAAATGTTGAATCTGGCTAAACTTCTGCAATGCAGGTCACTGTTTTTTTTCTTTTTCAGGCCTACAAAACTGCAGCCAAAATGAAGTACTCCTGTTCAAATAAATGGAAACACCTGTATTTTCCACGATAGGGGATTTGTTTTTACCTGAAATATTTCATTAAAATCAATTTATTTCATTTAAACTGGCACTCTCTGTGGTATTTTTCAAGTAAATCGGCTCAGTGTTTTTGCACTTTGACACAAATGTGTGCTGTTGATCAGCTGCAGACTGTTTTGGCAGTGCTGACCTTTCAGGAAACAGAGAGACTCAGAATGGAGTCCAAAATGGAGAAGGATTTTATATTAGCTGTGTCATACCTCTCATGTGACACAGCCCTGCTCTGTTAGACCCAAAACTGTCCCACAAAAGAGATGCAGCATGGAGAAATATGAGTGAATGGACACACGCTATCTACTACATGTTTCCTCGAATTGAATGTGTTACCTTACGGGCCAGACAATAAGTCACTATGTCACCTTAAGCTTCCAGCACAACCTATTTCACAGGCTGCACTTTCCTGTCCTGCTTTCTGGTGTGAATGTGAATTTGGGGCTGATGAGAGCAGCTTGGACTGAACCGTCATTCCCATTATCAAAGCAACAGGCTGAAGGAGGCTTCAAAGCTCAGAATTGGATGTTTGTTCAGCAGCCACAGCAAAATTTTCTAATATTTGCTTATACTTATCTAGAAGAAGCTGAAAGTTGCTACTTAGAGCAGCTCTGCCTTGTTTTGTCCGTTTGCTGATGGTGTAAATCACTGGTTCTCCGTCTATGGTACATGTACCACTGGTGATAGCTGACCTCCCTCAAGGGGTGCATAGAGGAATCTCTGAAATATATGTATTCTTTTAATTTAATGACTTTAAATTAATTAAAAAAAACATATTATGCCAAAATACTACAAAATTCTCAATGAAAATAATGTACAAGTTTGCTACCTAGTCACTTTCCAACATGTAAAACACACACATCCATGAATAGTTAGCTAAAATGTGATAATATATTAAAATCGTGGCTCCAAACAGGAAATATTAGGGAGACAAATGTGCATCAGGAGACGGTCTTCTCCTACAAATCAGTTCTTGAACTGGTTCTGTTTGGGATTCAACAACAGTCAAAAAATAGTAACAATAGTCTTCTTACTAGGGATAAATTGTCCATAGCTGAATGGGGTCGGTCTGCGTTACTTTATTTTAATGGCAACCGTGATGGTGGTACTCCATCACCAATATTTCCTGAGGTGGTATGCAGTGAAAAACACTGATCTAGTTTATGTAGGTCATGTAGAGTCACCAGTATTAAAGTGAGACTGTTTATAGCACGTTTAAAGTCAGAAGGTTTGATCAAAATAAAATTTCACAACACAGCTAATTAAGACAAATAGAAATGTTTGTGTTAGTCAGAAAACTTGGAAGTTATCTCTTGCAAACATTCACATTAACATAACTGAACTTCCACGGCTCATTTGCACAGGATAGTTTGATATTGTGTACTTTATGATCAACAAAGTTACACTCGCTTAAGTCTCAGTCACCGATACTGTCTCCTCTACATATTGTTTTTGCACTGTAAACACTTTTCATTTCATCTTCATTTCCTTTGTACTAATAACACCCGCTCTCAAAAAGCCGGAATATTTTCACACACACAAATAGAAAAACCATCAAAACAGAGATGCTCCGAGTCTTCTCCCAGAAGATTCACACCGGCAGCAGCTTGGCTGGACAGATAATGGGATCTGTTAAGGCCGACAGCCTCTTTGCATGAAGCTGTGTATTGTTGTAAATTGTTCAGCGAGAGCACTTGTGTTGAAGCATAATGTATTCTTTTAATGACTGAACTCCGTGGCTGATTGCTCTGGTGTGAACGCAGACATCCAGGATGATAATGGTTGATAATGAAACCGGGAGCGTGCGGAGACTCAGCTCAGCACACACTTCATTGCAGCAGTCTGGCATATGGCGTGAGATTTCCATGCCTCCTCAACATTTGTTGACCTTGATTTGAGCCTGCCTGCCTCCCATACATAATTAGTACCTGTTAATTTCTGCATTCCTCCCCAGTCATCTGAAGTCAGGTGCCAAGTGAGAAGTGGCAAGTGCTTAACCAGCTTTCCCCTGTTTCAGCAGGCTGATGAGCAGTGGAGGGGGGTACAGTCAACGGCTGTATTGCTGACCGGCTAGCTGGCTGGTGGCTGTCCCGCTGACTCACTTAGCTGATCGATAGCTAATTCCCTTAAATAATCAAGGGCCCTCTGCAATGGGAATGTGGTGGGAGGTGTGATAATTGATTACTTTTGCTCTACATTTTCCCCAGCGAGTTCACTCTCTACGATACTCTGCCGCATTTTTCATTGAGCTGTTCACGAGATGCTGAGCTATGCGCCTTCCATGCATCACATTTGGTTAGGGCCAATATGAGGGTATAATTCTCCTTTGCTAAGACATTTACTTTGGTGCAAGACTTGCTAGGCAAACATTAACGCCCCGTCCGACATAAAGCAATGTTTGTCTTTATGACATTATACACTTGAAATATGCTAAAGGAGCCACATGTCCCTTTTCATGGAGCATCGGGATCAATGTGTTTGATAACACAGCTTTCCTTGGATAAAAGACTGCAGTTATATATGAAATCATATATGAAATATGCTGTTCAAGAACCCATAAAAATCCATAAATCACGATGCAAAACGCTGAACAAATATTGCATTGTCATCTCATTTACCCTAAACTGAAACAAAGCTTTTCTTCTCCTCACAAAATGACTCATTAATTTCAATCGTTTATAGTTTATTTTTTTGCAGAGAAACAGATTGTGCTCAAAGTTATACTTAAAAGGTAAAAAAAAAAAAAAAAACATTTTTACAGCTGCTTCAGATGTGAGATCCAGGACTCAGCTGTGCTGCGTGAGGAGAGGAGCGGAGATGAAGAGGACCAGAGGCGAATTTTTTGCTGCCTTGCAGTTCTCATGCCTCAGATCTTCTGTGTGTCAGCCTCCTTATGTGTGTGTGTGTGTGTGCGTGTATGTTTATGAGTGTGTGTGTGTGCACACATAAACATCCATGCTAGGAGGGCAAGAATAGAGGAGAAAAAGCAGAGATAAAATTTTACTCTTGAAGAAGAGGCACTTTGACTGGCACAAAACCATCTGTTGTTTTATTCTCTATTCTGTTGCTTGTTTATCTGCCAAGCCCACAAACATTGTCAGGAGGACGAGATATAAAAGAAGGAAAGTGCAAAAGCACTGAGCCAGCAGCAAGTCAACACAACTGACAACCGCAATCTCACGAGTGAACTCACATTGATTCATTTCAAGGTGTAAATTAGTTGGTTTGGACACATTTTCAGCAGTGGGGGGATGCTCGCAGTCTCTCTGAAACCACATCGAGGAAAAGTCGCTTTTATCTCTTATTTAATAGGTATTCACACTCAGTGATGGGTGGAATCGGTACAAGGTAATGTGTTCGGTAATATTATAAAGATATTAGCTTTGTTCATCCGTCTACAACACGGGGCTAATTATCTCACCTCAAGGTCCATTTAGTGGCTGATCTTCAGTTTTTGATCATATCACATAATCTTCAACAGCAGATGGAGTTTTTCCAGTTTTTACTTCAAACTTGGCTCAATGTCCCCCCTCAGCCTATAATTTTTATATAGATATATACTTAATTGTACTATACACAAAGGCATTTTAAAAATCCCTCTGATCGCACTGTTGTAACAGTATTTAAGTTGTTTTTTTTTATAGATGTCCTTTAGTAACTTTCAAGGTACTTAACAATGTCTCACTTGTACTTTTGCAGTTATTTGTTGGCTGGTGTTTTTATTATTCATTATATAGTTTTGTTTTTTATGTTGTGACTGTGTTTTGGTGTGTTCGGACGTGAGTTTTCTGTCAGAGGACGTGCACGATGGAGTCTTCTTGTAAACAAACAAAGGTAGCATTTAGTATTCCTCACCAAAACGTACCGTGCATCCTTGATGTCTCACAAAGGTGTTGTGTGCCTTTTCCTTCCTCATGAATTATTTGCAAAGACGATTTTTAAAATATGTGATAGTGTGCATAGCTTACATCCATGTTTAATATGTAGCGCTGAGTTTCTTCACTCTCTTTGCTGGTGCATTGTCACGACCACTACCTGTGAAACAATGTGAAACCAATGGCAGGATGTGGATCACACCTCCCAAAATATCAGGGAACCACTCCTAAAAGTACCATAGCACTACAAGTGGTTGGAAACCTCACATGGTATATCTAATATAGGACTGTAGGACAAATAATGAGGATCCTAAAAAATGGAAGAAATGAAATTGCAGGAATTGTAGGCAGGAGTTCAAGTATCAGTGTTCACGATTAATAGGAAAATGGACAGCAGACGTACCGTACCCTTGTGGGGAAGAGGTAGCAAAAGGCAAAGCTCTCCCTACATTCCAACCCTCACCTATGGTCATGAGCTTTGGGTAGTGACTGAAAGAGACAGAGACAAGTGCGCAAATGAGTTCCCTCCGTAGTGTGGCTCGGCTCGGCCTTAGAGATGGGGTGAGGAGCTTGGACATCTGGAGGGAGCTCGGAATAGAGTCGCTGCTCCTTCGCATTGACAGGAGCCAGCAGAGGTAGTTCAGGCATCTGATTAGGATAATTGGGTGTCTGCCTTTGGAGGTGTTCTAGGCACTGGCAGGAGACCCTGGGGCAGACCCAGAACTTGCTGGAGGGACTATATACCTCATCTGGCCAAGGAACACCCCAGGATGCCCCAGGAGGAGCTGGAATGTGTTGCTGAAGAGAGGGACATTGAAACTGCCCGCTATACCTGGTGCTGCCACGATCCAACCCTGGAAAAGTGGAAGGGGATGGATGGATGGCTGGACAGACAGATCTTTGCACTTCAAGGACTAACTGTGTTAGATTTAGTGGTACCTAGCAGTATCAGTGCTGATTGCAATCATTGAGGACCTGCATCATCTGTAGATATAAAAGTTAAGTATTATACTTTTTGCAAATCTGACACACTGGACTGAAGCTAAAGTTCATTAAATAAATTTGAATAACAATCAGGTAAACACCATCTGTTGATTAAGATCATGACGTATGTGGAAATGCTTTAACAACTTAAATGGACTTTAAGATGAGATTTATTTTTCCAGTTGCTCTTTACAAGTTCAAGAATGAAATCTGAACCACAACGGGTCAGTTATTCAGGGTGGAATATATGACTTCATGCATTTGTTGCACACCACCAGCTGGACTTCAGATGATTCTTTTATGTAGTTTTTGTTGTTTTATACAGGGAGTTTCACATGAACTCAAGTCAAGTCATTGGAAAAGAATTGGTCTTGACTGACTCGTCTCACTGTAGACTGACTTACTTCCTCTAATCAGGCCGTTTTGCTACATTTAAACTGGAAAGTCTCCAAAACAGCAGGTTTACCCCCATTTAAATACACAGAGCTGCTGCTGTAGGTCACTAACCATTCAGCCTGTGAATACTTTCGCTTAAAATCCATCCAATTTAATCTTGAATAAATTCATTTGGCTTTGTTAATTAGCATTTCACTTTGCTGACTTTCTGACTCTACATATTAACATATTCTTTATACTCATTTGTCTCTGCTGCAAATCAGCCAAATAACAGATAATACTATGAAATTAAACTGGTATTTCCTGCTCAGATCACGACACAAGCAAGCCTGTTATTAACTTATTATTGAAAGTACACAGTGACGAGTACATACTTGAACTGAAGCCAGGAACCATCCACCCAGCCACCACCCTAACCACACTGAGCTGTTTTCTGGTCACACTACTACCTGTTTCCTCGAATCACACCCATCTAATCTTCTGACTTCCTCCAGATTGTTGTTGGCAGTTGGCTCTCTGTGAAACTAAGATTTACAATCAGGCAAATCCAAGCAATAATGATGTAAATATTGGACATTTAGACCCAGAGTCCCAACATCTGTCCACAAAACACTTCTATTGTGCTGTACAAGCTGTTCAGAGGAACTTGATGGACAATGCTCGTCCTTTTTTTCCCCGGCTCTGTAAATAGACAGTTCTGTTCAATCTCACAGTGGGAGGCTATGGTGGGACTACAGGAGCCTTCATTTTAGGGTCACACTTCATTTTTAGACTCCAATAAAAAACTGCTGGGTTAAACCTGGATTAAAAGATTTGTGTAGTTACTTGGGAACAGTGGACACAAGGAATACACACAACACTGACATATTTTTACCTTTAAAAGGTCCAGTGTGAAGGTTTATTTGCAGAATATGGGAAAAATTGAATACTATATTCATAAGTATGTTTTCTTAAGTGTATAATCACCTGAAAATTAGAATTAACTCTCTATATGTACAGAGGGAGGGCGTTAATGGAGTCCATGATATTGAACCGCCATACAGTAGCCACAGCCACCATAATTTCTCCTACAGCTTGTGAGGTAAGTGGAATTCAGTTGGTTGCGTTGCATAACTTCACAACTAGATGGCAGTAAATCATGCGCACTGGACCTTTAAGTTTAGGTTTATTACAAACTTTTTAGAAAACAGTTACGTATTTACAAACCCTGTAGATATTGAGCAATAGTATGAGTTTCTGGTGTCCTGACAAAGTCCAATATTCATTCTCTGTTTTTCAATCTCTGCCAACTCTTGAGGGAAATATCCATCTCTTTAGCTGCTTAATGTTTCACAAAGTTCATCAGCTAGTCTTTAACTTTATTTGGTGCGGGGCAGGTTGAATACGGTGGATACTGAAAACAGCTGACTGCTGCAAGAAAAGTGCTAAGTGAATCCTAAGAGTCAACCAAACACTAAAGTTGCTTCACAATCACTGGCGCATTCACAAGCTCTATGACTATTACACCCTTTATATTCATGTAGGCTGACAGCTACCAATGCTCTTTGCTGTCTCATCTACCTCCATCACCCCAAACTTCCCCTTGTGTGCTATATTTTGCCAAAGTTGATTATTCATCCCTATCCAAGCATGTAGTTTCGCTTCCACCTACCCAATCACCTCACCACCTGTTCCTCATCACCCAATCCATCTCTGCAGTACAAAAGACCAGCTCAGCCTCCCAGACTCTGCTGACTAGCTCAGTCATCATCATGGTAACACATGCATCGGCCAACTCAGAGATTTTTGTGAACTTCATTTTTGTGTGCTTCAAGATATTCCCCCGTCTTCCACCTGCCACATTCAGCTCTATCTGCTAAACTGTCATAATATAACATGTTCTGTCAATGAACCCCCCTGAAATCTTGCATACTGGACCTTTAAAGCATGACTTTTTGAGAAATATGCTTATTGATTTTCATGCCTAGAGTTAGGATAGACTCTCATGATAAATATTAAACTACAGCCATTAGGTGGTTAGATTAATTTGACCCAAGAAACTGGACATGTGCCTCTAAAGTGCACTAATTAACACTAAATAACTCTGATTTGTTCTCTGCCATACTCATTTTTATGTCACTCCAGATCCAGGCACTCCCTCCTGTCCTGTAGTTAACCCTCTTTCTCACAGTTTCTACCACCTGACCATCCCCACTCACTCACCTGCTTCTCATTTCTGTCTTAATCATCTCAGTAGTATGTATACTGATTCATAGTATCTTTCAAGCCTTTCCAAAAAATCCCTGCCTGTTTCCCAGTTTGATGATTTTTCAGCTGAGTTTGCTGTCTCTGACTGATCTTCTGGTTTTGACCTTTCACTGGCTTTTGATTAAAACTTCCAAGAACTTTTACACCACTATGATTCTTCTATGTATATCCTTGTGAATCAAAAACAAACATGCATTTCTTTTTCAGGGTGCAGTGTCACCCTGAGAAACTGATGGCATGTCAGGAATGCATTCAGAAACCTGAAAGACTTGCAGCGTGACTCCTAATTTTCCTATGAAAACCTGAGACTTGACTTGCACCTTTCTCAGAACGCTTAAACAAAGAACTCCATGTTCTCAATGGTTAGATCTGGTCTCTGTGGGATGACTCAGTCCACATCAGCTTACATTCCTTGTTCCTTGCTCCCTTGTTCCCTGCTTAGGCTTCAAAGTAACTGGAGCTGAGCCAAGTGACCCAGTCTGTAACAAGCTGGCATCCACACTGCGCCTAGTCTGAAACCTGCTTCAGCTAGGCTTTAACCTTTATAATTATACCAAATATGATTCTATTGTGTGAAACCTGGTCCAGCCCATCCTGAAAGCAGGTAAGACTGCAATGTAATTATGTTCCCAAAGAACAAAAAGAAAGACACATTGTTCCCTATTATCATCTCTTTTTATGGCTGATTGATTATAAGGGTTTGATGAAAGCATTAAGTCATTACCTTTGGCTGCTGGGCTTTATTACAGGGCTTTACAGCTTTTTACTGAATTGAAAGGGCACTTATCGCTATATCTTTATGCAAGAGTTGGCTGGCACTTCCTCTCCCATTTTGTAGAACAGCCATTGGTGTAGTTTTATTTATTAAGTCCATTTTTGGTCCACTTTCTGTCATATCTCTGGAGCTATACTTCAAATTTCCAAATCTGCCTTATGTCCATGCATAGTTGGATGTAAGCGCTGTAAGCATGATAAAATTACTTAAAACTGCTGGATCGACGTGCGTCACATGAAGAATTAAAAAACCTCACAGAGAGCCTGAAGGAAGATTTCTCAAGTCTTTTTCCTTGCTATTGTTCAGTTTCGCCCTGCCTCTTATTGATTTTTATCTTACCATTAATTTTTCATTTCCCTTAACGGCACAGAGACTCAGGATTTTGCTTCAAACAAACTAGTTAATGGAAATTCAAAACATCCTTCATGTTTACCCGTTATCCTTTTAAAAATCAATGTTAAGTTTATTTTCGCAGCACTAATTCCATCAGCGCAACGTCAGGTTCAACGAGACCGCCTTCCCAAAAACACTTGCATCAGTATACCACAAACTGAATAATCAATAGTAGATGGACTTTCTGGGTCTAAAAAGTGAAACCAATGTGCAAATGTCTTAAACCTGCATTCTTTCTTTTAGTCTATGGGGGCCTCTAAAAGATTATATGTAAACTTTTGCAAAAATGACTTGGACATGACTAATCCACTTTCCTAGGTTTATAGGCTCAATTGCTACATTGTAAAACAAACAAACAAACAAAATGTTATTACAGTAAAGAAATCACAGCTTGGGTTGCCAGAATTTTACCACCATAAATAGTAAGGTAATATGGTAGTACTTTTCTATTACGGTAAAAGCATATTAGTACTGTTGATTTCATGTTTAAGCTTGGTGTTTTATTTCATATTTTGCTGTATAAATACAAGTTTCTACAAAGTGGCAACCTCCAGAGCTGTAACCCGAAGTGCCAAAAAATGCAGTTCCTCGAATGGCCACTTGAGGCTGGCTACAAAACAAGTCTGTGTCCATAAGCGCCCATATTAAAATGTCCAACTTCACAGCAGAAGTAAACATGTTCACAGCCTGGTACAATCTGTAATACTGTAATCTCCATCCAAACAAAATGATGGTCCCATTTTGACTAAAATAAATTGTTTGGGTTTTCAGTCAGATCCAATCAGGAGAGATGCAGCGCCACTCTCTCAAATATGGTCATTTCGCCATCGATCAGCATTAAGGTTTAGAGCAGGGGTGTCCAAACTGTTCCACAAAGGGCCGTGTGGCTGCAGGTTTTTGTTCCAACCAACCAAGAGCACACAGTTTGACCAATCAGCTCTCTGAAGACTGAGATCAGTTGATTAAATGAGTCAAATCTGGTGTGCTGCTGCTTGGTTGGAAAGAAAACCTGCAGCCACACGGCCCTTTGTGGAACAGTTTGGGCACCCCTGGTTTAGAGTATGACTCTTATCATAGCAACAAGGTGTGACGTCAGGATTTATAAATGAGTCACACAGGAGACTGCTGGTCAGTTCACATTTCCCCCCCAACATTCAGCGCTGGTTTCTGCCAACTACGACCATGATCATACCCTCAGGCCAGGCATAGTAATTTCAATCATTATGGCCAAGCAGACTCTCTTCTCCCGATGGTTCGATGGCTTCACCCATCCTTTATTTATGGCCATTTGTTCATTTTGGTCACGGCACGCTGGCTATTATTTTAGACTCCACCATTATTTTAATCCCTTAAAAAATGACTGTATTTATACTCAGCACTTGTTTAATGTCAGTGGGGCTTAGAGCAATGAAGGCTAAAGGAAAGTCAAACTGCTCCTTGGAAACTGTTCCTGGAGGGTGTAAGGTGTTGTGCATAAAGATATCATGCTTTGAATACCACTGTCATGTTACACAAGGTGTCTAGGTTAGCAAAACAATTAACAAAAAAAACATTATCTTACCCAGAACACATCGGTATTTTGTTACCTGTCAATGCAAATCACTTCCTTGTTTCATCTGTATGTTTGGAAAGCTTTCATATTTGTTTACCTTTCCTGAAACGTTTTCCTGTCAGAGGACGCTGACCTTTCAGACTCACTCCAGTGACCCAACAGCAGCAGCAACCAGCGTGGGAAAAATCCCTGACAGACAATACGCTGTCAGACATACGTGTAATGTATAAACTGCCGAGAGCGAGAGACCTGTGCGACGAGAGGGTGACAGAGGGAGAATGTTAACCTGCTGTCTGGCCTCATTTCTCACTCTCTCTGTCATAAACCATTGTGTTAGCTTTTAAATACACCCCTGGAATCTGCTTAATGTCAAAAGTGTCTGAGCTCGGTGTACTTTTAAAATGCAAAACAATACCTCCAACCCCCTAAACACACACACATAAAGTATGTTAGTTTAGCATACTTTTGGGAATATTATACTCACTTAGTTAATTCCCTGTAGGCTTATCCCAAACTTAGTTTGCCCAATTAAGAGAGAATGCAGTAAAGATTGTTCTGAATTGCACTGACACAAAAGTTTCTGCCTCCGTAAGAAAAGCATTTCTTCAATCAACTGTGGTCTAATCACCATTGTTCTCATTGTTTTATCATTTTATCACTAACACTGGTCTATAATTTTGTTGTCATTATGCCACTCTCTTTTTATGCACTCTCTTATTTTCTCACAGCTGCTTCATTGTACAACTGTGTGCGTGCCACTTGAATCTTATCCGTTTAATCCGTACAGAAACAGAAATAATACAAATCAGTAGTTTGAGGAGGAGTTATGCCGTGTAATTATTCGCTGAGGCCCACCTGTTGTTTGCCAAGAAGTGTTAAGTTAGTGTGCAGACTAAAGAAACAAGATGAGGTATAATTAGTGAGATTTAAAGGTGCTGCTAAGTGTTTTTTCTAACTTTGAACTGAGACAAGCTAGCTGTTTCCCCCTGCTTCAAGTCTTTATGCTAAGTGCCTCCTGGCTCCTGATCGGTGAGTGGTATTGATCTTCTCATTTTACAGAAACAGAAATTATAAAAATGACAATTTGTAGTTTGAGGAGTTATGTCGTGTAATTATTTGTTGATGACCACCCGTTGTTTGCTAAGAAATGCCTATAGGACTTGATTCACAATCATTTTTACATTTGTGTGCAGATTAAATAAACAAGATGAGGCGTATTTGTTAACTTTGGTTAGATCCAGGCAAGCTGTTTTCCCCTGCTTCAAGTTTTTATGCTAAGCTAAGCTAAGTGTCTCCTGGCTCCAAATCTATATTTAACCTACAGACAGGTGAGTGGTATCAATCTTCTCGTCTAAATATCTGCAACAGTGTCAAACTATTCTTTTGAACTTCTGGTAATATTGTTTTATTGTATTATTGGTGATGACCCCAAATGTGAAATTTTGGAAGTAACTGGTGTCTCTGTCATTTGATTGAACCTTTCAATCAATTCAAGGTTATTTGTTTAACCTAAAACTAAAAGTTTGAGGAAAATACATCATGACTGTGTATACAACAAACATGACTGAGGCCTACACTTAACATTTCAATTATTTGAGTATGACATTTTAAGACTTGAGACGTTTTCCTCATGTGTCACCACATGACATCTATATTTGAATATTGAGTGTGCCAGCCAGGCACTGGAGCTGTTCAGGTGTTTTTTGGATGTGCTGTCAAACCCGAGTTCAAGCTGTTCTTTATTTCACCAGAATTTCTCTCCGTGGATTAGTTGGACAGGTTTGGCAACAGAGGCAGAAGCAGCAGCTGCACATCAGCCTCCATATGCCACCACTTCAGTTCCTCCCAGTTAATAAATAAAACTTGGGAATTTGAAGTCTATCGGGATGTTCCAATGATTTATTCCTAATACCAACATACATATGTTGTTCATTAAATTCCACATGGTTTACCAATAAGAAGAAAATTAGTAATTTTATTTGATCTTTAATCATGTCAGAGACTTTTTTCATTGTCAAAATATTTTACTTTTTGTCTAAGAAAATAAAAACACAATATTGCAGCTTTTGTGCATATTTTTTCTACTTTTCAAAATAAAGTAATACACTTATTGGACATATTTATGAAATAAAAAAACAACATCTAAGCTTCAAGTCTTGGGTCCCGTGGCAGCAGCTGAGTGACATTTGAGTTACCAGGAGAAATGCTGTCAACTACCGCAGTGCACTTCTAACTGGAGCATGTCATATCCCTGTAAGACGTTATTTCCTTTCTAAACAAACCCACATGCTGTTGGTTATACCATTTTAAATGATTTGGTGTTTTGGTACAAACACACTCCAGTAACTTCCTACAGCCTCAGCTGCTTTCCTGACAAGTCGTGCTGGCCATAGTCCAACACAAAAACCCCCAGTAAAACAGCAAGCTGTCTTTTTTACATGCTGGTTTGTGCGCGGATTAAACAAACAAGATATGACACAAAAAAAATCCCACCCTCTCCCATCAGGCCTCCATCCAAAATCACTCCTCCAGAACACATTTTCATGTGCAATGAGAGCACAGGCAGAGTGTGTGTGAAGGTAGGTACCAAGTGGAAACCTGTGGCTGTGAACTGAAGCCAATGCTGAAGTGCCAAACACTGCAGTTCCTCAAACGGCCACTTGAGGCTGGCTACAGAATTAGTTAATCTCCATAAGCCCCCATGTTAAAATGCAAAACTTCACAGCAGTGAAATTGCAGCCTGGTACAAAAAACAGTTGGGTCTACTATTTTTTCCAATTTGTGACAACTGTACTGAATGTGAATTTCTATATATCTCACTCTAAATTATATTAATGCTTAAAGTTAGGAATAATTAAGAGTGTGGCTGCTTTGATTGACTGGTGGGTGTCGTTATAGGTGGCTTGTTTGAGCAACCAGGCTTCATTCAGCCCTCAGGTCCACTGACGATCCACGTCCTTACCCAATTTTAGATTAGCCAGGAGGGGGCAGAGGCAGGACTGCCAGAGCTAGTCTTGCTGTTTCCCCCTTTTTTTCCCAGCCTATTTTACTGTACAGTCGGGTACAGTGTTACAAAAAAAGCCCCACAGGAATATAAAAAGTACCTTGGCAATACATTTTACTTAATTATTAAAGAGTATTTCTAATTGAACCCACAGCAAGAAAAGAGTCAAACTATTCCTTTAAAACATCTGTCCCTTCACGGCGTTCAAACTTTGAGTGGATACTTGTGCTGTTAAGTTTGTGCTCCACCTGCACAGTGGAAGCAGTTGTTGGTGATGGCTAATGATCAGACTATCAAACGCACATCAGCAGCTCTGTAATCAGAGCACAGCTTGTTAACTGTCTGTGTGGCTGTTGGAAACAAAGTGATATTATGAGCTATTTTTAGAGCTCGCCCACACAGCTACTGCACCAATTTGTTTGTAACAGCGGTGAAGCTTCAAAGTAAAAGCGATGTACGATCGCTTTTCATTCCGAGCAAACTTCCGAGCTCTGTCTTTTCTGTCTTCTTACCCTTTAGCCTCCATGCTGACATAATGGCCCCATGTTCATTAAAAATCCAGCTTAATGCATTGTTGACGGTTTAATTGTTGTAGAGGCTCATCTGATAAAGAGACAGTGATTTGGCTTATTACAACAGGCTAATCTTGGAGGTTAAACCCATTTCCAGCGAACTAGCTCCAAGAAAATGAGTTCAGATTTGGCCAATAATAAATTTGACATAGCCTCAGTTTAGATAGCAATCATTTAATTTCATTCAAATTAATTTGGCTCAGCTGGAAGTGTAAATTAACCTGCCAGTACCCCACAATGAAATATGTACATTCTTTAGGAAGGACTCAGCGTCAGTTAATTGATTTCAGCACCCTGCCAAACAATCACATCCTAAATTGTTGTGCTTAATTAAAACAGGCACAGTCCCTCCACTGAGCACGTTTTATTTGTGATGAATGAACGAAACCGTCGCTCGTGCGAATGTTTACTGTGTGTACAGTATAGCTGCATGGGTTTAATGAATAAAAGGTGCCCCGATAACTGACCTGATTGAGCTCATACCATCAAGGCTGAGTCCTGGGTTTCAGTCCAGTTTGGGCCCCTCTGCTGCAAATCATCCCCGTCTCTCTTCAGCTTTCACAATCCCAGTAAAGCAGAAACAAAACTGAGAATGTCTTGGGAGAACTCATGCGGAAGCATCAAATCGAACAAAACATATTTGAGGATTGGTTGTTTTATTAAGACATCATCAAGTTCCATTTCATTTTGCAAAGCAAACCGATGCAGAAATGTCCCATTATCCCTATACCATGTATTATTACTGCAGTAATCACTGTGACTTCTTTAACACTGCGACACAAAAACTCTTCTCTCTCTCTCTCTCTCTGTCAGACGAAATGCCCCCCGTGCTGATTGATGTCTGAAATTAGAGCAAGGAAGGAAGCAGACCTGTCGTGCCTGCCTACGAACCAAAACAAAAAAAAAAAAAATCATACATCTTATTGTTGGCTGTTTAGGCCGAGCCGAGGCACGTATCAATCATAATAAGGACGCATATTGATCGAGTGCGGGCTTCACTCAGGTAATGATAAGTGAAAGGATCGAGGGAGCTGGAAGATGGATTTTTCAGGATAGATTTTCTTCACATATACAGTTATAAAAATGTATAACATAGAAAAGTAGGAAAGTTTAGAAATGAATATTTATGAAATATTGTTAGATTTTTATCATACAAAGGCATTAGATACATAAAAAGATGAGAGAGTGTAGTTAATCCCTGCCTATTCCCTCTGTGCTCACAAAAATTGTCTCAGTCCAAATGAAAAAAAAAAAAACACTTTTCTTGCTGAAGGTTGTTGCTCAAAGTTAAAGCAAACTTAGGAGAAGAATAACAATAAAAAAAAACTTTTTAAATCTGCATTAGGTATGTTCTAATTTTGCTCGCGGCATTCAGAAGTTAAACTCTATGTATTGTAACTCTCCAAGGTGCGCACGAGAAACTCAGATCTCTGTTTGGACACCTGGAGGTCAGTAAGAAGAAGTATATTACGATGATATAGTTGTTGCTACTGAGTAGTGCTAAGACCAAATACACAACTCCCTTCCTGAATACCAAAACCTCCAGTCTATGAATAACAAAACAGCCTCCCTCCACCTCCCTCGCTGGTGTGAAATAGAAAAAAAAAAAAAAAAGAAGTCTTTGGTTTGATGGTTCAATTCTCAGAGTCTGGCTGTGACTGCCAGTTGTGTTATATCTGAAAGCGCAGTTCAAATTTCACTTCTTATTGCCTTCCTTATGCCATAACAGCAGGGGATTGTCGATATGGATAATGTTATTGTTCGCCATGGCTTCTGAATTTTGTTGCAAAGGCCTCGATGGGCCAGCTGTGTCATCTGTTATTTAGGCTGCAGAACAACATCACTTTTTTTTGTTGTTGTTGTGGTTCTTTGTCCTTTTTTTGTTTCCAAATGTTTTGCATCAGCAGGAGTCGCACTCATGCAAATGTGTTTCTTTGTCTTTAACAGCTCTTTGTGACTCCTATTCAAGAAAAATGATTAAAAATCAAACCAAAGGTTATAACAAATATTAATTTTTAACATCCTTCATTGAGTGCGGCACGTATTCTTCATTAGGAAAGACTTCATTTGATTCCCTTTGGCAACATACACAAATGGCTGACAGTTAATTTTGGCTGTTGCAGTGTAGTTCAGATAGATTGCCTTCAGCGATCGCTCTATTTCAATGCAATAAATCTACTCAGCATAATGCATAATCTAACATGAGTATCATTTGTGGTGGCCGACAACAGACTTTTACAAACTCATTTGTTATTTCCGTCCACAAATGTCACCTTCACACAGTCTTATTTACAAAACTCCACATCATAGGTTTGTCTATCGAATGACAATCAGCACAATTGGCAGAGTTTCTTTCAAGGGAGTTCATGACTTTGGTCTTGGGAGTTCGTTATGTTTTTCTTTCTTTATCAGTTTCCACGACGTCCTGGAAAGCTGCTCATCTGGATGTTGTCCCCTTGGAGTCCTGGGTTGTAATAGGCCGAACCTCCGAAGTTCAAATCCAAAGGTTCGCTGTTGTCCAATCTGAGAACTAGAAATTAGACAAGTGAGCATTAAACGTTTGCAGTGTCCTTCACTTCCATCCTTCATTGCTAAAGCATCATTTTGACCTTGTATTAATCAGAAAAGTAGCCTCTATTTTCCCCTCTTAATGTTGGATTTAGGTGGGATAAGATAAGATAAGACTTTATTGATCACACCAGGGAAATTCACTTGTTACAGCGGCTCACAATACACAAGGTGGATAAGAAAAATGCCCTCTTAATAATAAATAAAGAAGTAGAGGCTCACATTAAAGTCTGAGCCGGTTCTGACGGGTCAACAGACATTTCTTGGCTACCTGTAGAATCCCACATTAAATTCAAAATCGCTGATGCTTGCCTACAAAGTAGTCTACGATTCTGCACCCACTTCCCGACCTCCGACCGTTCACTCTTCCAATGAATGACGCCTGGCTCTGCCACCGGTACGCCCAGAGCAATCCAAACTTTTCTCATCCGTCGTTGGTGGAGCATCCTACCAGTTCCCACCAGATCAGCGGCATCTCTCTCTACCTTCAAAAACCTCCTGAAGATCCCTTCTCTCTCTGAAGCTCTTCAGAGAGTACCTCCACTTCTAGCACTTCCAACAACTAGAAATGACAAATCTATCCCCCTCTATGACAGTCACTTCTCAGGAGTAGTACTTATTGTTGCGTTAACATGTCCTTGTGGGACTGTACCTTGATTGTTTCCCTTTTTTGTAAGTCGATTTGGATAAAAGCAAAATGACTAAGTGTAAATGTAATGTTCTTATTCCCACAGATAACTGGCCAAACATACAGTGTAATATCATACTGATTTATTGGCAGTCCACCTTTGCACAGTGGCTTTAACTGTAGAGCCATGTTTTCCCCCGCTGAGCCTCCATTTTGAATCAATCATTTCAAGCTATTTTCCAAAATAAACTATCACTACTGTCAAGTCATTATTGTCCTCTGCACCTACAAGTACTGACTGCAACAGGTCCGTTTATAAGGAGCTTCTTGAAAGTCATTTGAGGAAACGTAGCAATCTGGTGCACCTAACTGAAACAAGAGTAAACAAAACAGATTGAAGGTAAGTGGGTACACTTACACTTAACTACAAAATAACAACTGCAACACAGACACAGGGTCGACAACTCTCCTCGGTCCACAGAGAAAGATCTTGCATGATTCTAACTTTCCAAAGAGGAAAAAGAAAAAAGATGAATCCTCACAAATAAAATAATATGGGTTGATTTTACTGTAAATGAGATTGCTAAGGTGTGAGTGGGCTGGAATGAATTTTCCTGCTGTTAAAGTGCATTTTGTGGAGTTTTGTCTCATCCAAACTGAGGCTCTAAGAATAGAGGGTGTTGTTTGTTGCACAGATTGTTAAGCTCAGAGCAAATGTGTAATTTTTTACGATATAAATAAAAACCGACTTGACTTGCATTGCACTGTGTAATGCAGGTTAAAGCACGACTAAGTAAAA